>JAVJIX010000007.1:0-1200000 GCA_036785185.1 Paratrypauchen microcephalus
ACCAAGTGGTGATGTTTCAGAGAAGGTAAAAGTCTATTATCAAAAATTCTTCCTCACTTATACTTTGCAAGACTGTGCCAGGGTTGCCAGATTTTCAGAAAGCAGCAATTGACCAAGCATTTGAAAAAAAAAAGTCCAAAACTGATCCAAACCCCACAAAAATAAGCTCAAAAAAATCAGCAACTAGCTAAGTGTTTTGTATCACCACTGAACGGGCGCTAACTAGATGTATATAATTGAAACAGAATTTTTATAGCAACAATAGGAAGAAAGAAGCCCAATAAAAGCCTGAA
This sequence comes from Paratrypauchen microcephalus, assembly GCA_036785185.1. Lineage (NCBI taxonomy): Eukaryota > Metazoa > Chordata > Actinopteri > Gobiiformes > Gobiidae > Paratrypauchen > Paratrypauchen microcephalus. The sequence goes on from JAVJIX010000007.1 coordinate 294, forward strand.
GTTGCTATAAAGAAGCAGACGTGGCAACTCTGGTCTGTTTATAAAGATAATGAACATAGCATTACAACTGAGGTTGTCAAAGATATTACAAATCTGATACTAATCGATTCTAAAACTAGTATCCAAACTAGATAGTAATTTGAGCAAAGTATCAATACTAAAAAAAAAGAAACCCATTAACAGGACAAAATGTGACCTTTCCTAAACAGTTTTTGATCTCTGCCCCCTCTATCTGCAGACACGGCCTCCTGTCTCTGGTGGTCATGTGCTTTGTTCTGCCCACTCTGGTGCCATGGTGGGGCTGGGGCGAGTCCCTGGAGGTGGCATATTTCCTTCCTGGACTCTTCCGATATGCACTGCAGCTGAATGCCACCTGGCTGGTAAACAGTGCTGCTCACATGTGGGGCAACCGGCCGTATGATGTCACCATCAACCCCCGAGAGAACCATATGGTGGCATTCACCGCTATGGGTAAGAACCAAGATCTTATTAAAGTGACAATGGAGAAATCTGTCCAACATACCTGGAGTTGTTTCATTCACATGTTAACAAAACAAACATATTTTTTATTTAGGCTGAGCTCTTCTCTCAGACAGAAAACACTGTTCCACCTTGTGATGTCATGTTGTAATACAGGAAGTGTTGTGTTTTTACTCCATACACTTTCACTTAGAATCATTTGATGATTTCAGACTTGGAACTGCCAATAACAAGGCAAAGAGCCGCATGCGGTGGTTTAATCCTGGTTTAGACCTGGTCTAGTCTTGGTTTAGTCCAGGTTTAGACCTGGTCTAGTCCTGGGACCGGAGAAGTGTGCGCGCGGACACGTGCACCCGCTCATCGTGGTCAAATCCGTGAGCAGCATGACCGGCACGAGGCCGTGCGTCCCACCCGGGGCTGCGAGCACGAGACTGAGGCCGGCAGCGCCCGGACCGTGCCTCCCCCTCGGGACCGCGTCCAACGACGCAGTCGAAGCAAACACGCACAAGAGCCGCATGAAACAAGGCAAAGAGCCGCATGCAGTGGTTTAATCCTGGTTTAGACCTGGTCTAGTCCTGGTTTAGTCCAGGTTTAGACCTGGTTTAGACCTGGTTTAGACCTGGTTTAGACCTGGTTTAGTCCTGGTTTAGTCCTGGTTTAGTCCACGTTTAGTCCTGGTCTAGTCTTGGTCTCGTTCCGGTCTAGTTCCGGTCTAGTCCCGGTCTGGTCCCGGTCTGGTCCTCATGTCTTAGTCCTGGTCTGGACTTCCTACGGATCCAGTGCCTCACGTCTCCGCTCCTCGTGCATCCAGCGGGACTCCCAGAGCCCCCCGGGTCCTCCCTCTATAACATCTATATAAATGTGTCAAACTGAACACATTCTGTACTGTACAGGAGCCATGGAGGAGAAGCCAATCAGGACGCAGAACACAATGTTGATACACAAAAAAAAAAAAAAAATCTGCGAAACAGAGAGGCCGCGAAAAGTGAACCGCGATAGAGCGAGGGACCGCTGTATATATACATATATATATCATGTAGATCAAAAAAGTTAATGGGACCCATAAAGTTTTTTGCACTGTTTCCATGGTGATGCACGAAAGCGCCTATGTTATCCTAATGACAAAAATTCCAAATTTCCTTATATATTAAAGTAATAAAACATCTTATTTGTTTTATTGAAGAATGTGACATTTGACAGTGACTTTTCAGGTCATCTTTAACAATAAAGTCCAGGGGGTCAGTCGTGTTGTCGTGGCGATGTCCCAAAGTCCCCATGTTAATCTATGTTAGAGCATCAGCTCCTCCAATGTGTGTTGACTTTGTGTATTTAGTGACAAGTAAAGGCCAAATAAGACACCACAAGTGAAGTGAAGTGTGAAGCCCAGCCTGCGAAGGCCGTTCAATGTCCTAATTTTCCTTCTTTTCCAGGTGAAGGCTTCCACAACTACCACCACACTTTTCCTTTCGACTATGGCACCAGTGAATTTGGCTGGAGGCTCAACCCCACCACAGCCTTCATAGACCTCATGTGCTTCCTGGGTTTGGCTTCGGATCGCAAAAAAGTCTCCAAAGAAATGATCCTGGCCCGTAAACAACGGACAGGCAACGGAAGCAACAAAAGTGACTAAGTTCTTTCTATTTAATGGTCCTATATTACACAAAATGGACTCTTGTGAGCTTTAAGCCATGTTATAATGCTACCTCATCAAAAACATCCTTTATTATCAGTCTGTTTACATCTCCAAAGCTCAAAATACTCTGTTTCACCTTGTGATGTCATGAAGTGGTAGTTTCCAAGTTAACAACTACCATTTAGCTTTACAGAGAGGCATTTCCAAGTTCAAAATCATCAAAGTGATTCTAGTGAAAGTGCATGGAGTTTAAAAAATACAGTAGGGCACCTCCTACCACATGACATCACAAGGTGGTACAGTATTTTCCACTCAAGAGAAAAAGTCAGCCTAAATTTGCAGGGCTAGTGTGTTAAACATGTGTGAATGAAACAAAACATAACTCCGGGTATGTTTTTGATGAGGAGACAAAATTATAACATAGATCAGAAAATAGCATAATATGGGCCCTTTAAACTGACAATGTCCATGCTACTGCCAGGAGTGGAGTGACTATTATAATATTTTATGACAAATTAATGTTTTTGGTGTGTGTTTTGAGTGCTTTAATGAAAGGGATAGTTCAGGTTTTTTGATGTGAATCTGTATGGCATCCCTTTCAGCAGTGTCGTGCATTAACACTGACTTATCCCTGACAGTGTCCTGTGAGCTGAGTTTCTGCCCGGTTCAGCCGCTGACGAAAGTAGGTCCGACAAGTTAGCCAGGACTTAATAAAGCCAGCTTAATTAATAAAGCTTGTTATATTTGTCCAAAAACGGATATATTTGCGTCACAAAACAGTTGCCCACGAAAAAGTCAGAAGTCATAATCGCTGTCCTGGCTAACTTGTCGGACCTACTTTTGTCAGCGCCAGAACCGGGCAGAAACTCAGCTCACAGGACACTGTCAGGGATAAGTCAGTGTTAATGCACGACACTGCTGAAGGGGGATGCCATACAGATTCACATCAAAAAACCCAAACTATCCCTTTAAAGCTGCACTGTGTAACTTTCAGGTAAATGGTCCACCACCGACTTTGTCTGAAATGTTTCACAGTGTAGCATTAAACTTTTCCATCTTCCATTCATTCAGTTATGTTTTTTTAAATTGCTCTAAGAACTTGCACACCTACAGTCAGCGGGCCATCTTCTACACAGATCTGACCGGTATCTTGGTGTGGTGGCATCTCCTGCTTGTTTCCACGGAGATAGTAAAGATTAATATGATACTGTGAAACACTCTAAACAAAGCAATTACATCGTCATAGAGACACTCCACCAGAAAAGTTACATAATGCACCTTTAAGGCACGGTACCTGATTTTTACTGTCTTAAAAAGATGTGAAACTGAACTAGTTCAGCTTAAACGGTTTGCAGTGGTCCAAAGTTATTCCTCACTTACCTTTTGCATTCTGAGCTTCCTAATTATTCACCATGATGACTTTATAGACACTTTAAAAAACTTTCAGAGACCAGAGTGGAGTTTTGCTGTGACTATAACAACAATTAGCATTCTAACATGAACTTCCTGATTATCAGACAATAAAGAGATTTCTAAATAGACCTCAACAGCTGTATATAATACAGTATATCAGTACTGGGGAGAGACAAATCGTACTCACATACATGGGAAAAATCAGGCACAGGGCCTTTAATGACTTGTTTAAAGGGAGTGAATGTAGAACTTTTATTTCAAATTTCATAAAGATGTCAACATGTAAATGAGTTCAAATCAAATATTACTGTTACTGATTTGTTCTTCTTTGGACGGTCATGTTTACTTTGGATCTTATAGGTCCCATATTACACAAAATAGATAACCTTTGAGCTTTAAACCATATTATAATGTTATTATCTCATCAAAAACATACCTCTGTTTCACTCACACATGTTTGAGTAATCCTGTATTATTTGTCTATTTAAATCTCCAAAGCTCAAAATGCTTTGTTCCACTTGTGATGTCATGTCATGATCAAGTTACCAGCTAACTTTTCCCTTCAGTTCCGTAGAGACTGGTAATTCCAGAGCTCAAATTATTTAAATGATTCTAGTGAAGATATTTAAAAACACATAGGACTTTCTGTATTAGCATATGACATCACAAGGGAACAGAGTGTTTTCTGTGCAAGAGAAAAACTCAACCTAAATATGCAAGATTTCTGTGTTAAACATGTGTGAATGAAACAAAACAAAACTCCAGGTATGATTTTGATGAGGAAGCAAATAGAGATCAAAAATAGTGGTAATGTGGGCCTTTTAAAAGCTGATTATCCAATAAGAAACATTATCAGCCACACGTTGGGGTTGCCAGATGCTACAACCAAAACTAGTTGACCTAAAATGTATAGTTGTCCTCTATATACAGGTTAAGGCACTGACAGCCAGGGTCAGTTGTGATTAGTTCCCTTTTTAATGCAGGCTACATACCCTACCTTGAACTGAAAATGCACAGATGAGACAACTATTGTTATATGTCAAATCAAATCTGCTAATATTTGATTTATTCATGTTTTACATCTACAGCCTATACTCGTGCCACTTTTTTTACATTCTTCATAAAGATTTGTGGGAACAGCATTATCAGTCTATATTTATTACTACAAATGAATGGTCTAATTACATTGTTCATTTTGCACAGTAAGATTCAAGATTCAAAGATTCAAAGCTTTTATTGTCATATGCACAGTAAAGAAACGCATTTCTTGTGTTTCCAGACAGTTACTGTCTGGAGTTATAAATCGGATATGACAATGTATGTGGTGTCTATACAAACTTAAAGAACTAAAAGAATAACACATCCTAAATAAAACTGTATGGTCTGGACAGCCACATCCATATCAGGGGTCCTTCTGAACAGATCCATGTAGGCCTGTCATGATAATTACTATATCGACTCAATGAATGATGGATGGAACCACAATTTTGGAAATTTGTCCAAAATTGTCTTGTCTTACATTGTCTTGATATGATCCATGATACAAGGTTTGCGTCAGCAGTACAGCACTGATGAATTATAAGAAAATACTGTATACATTGTGCTGACATATTTTACAGTTTTTGTAAAATAATAAAAGAAACATTCTGATATAATCCAACATTCTGTTTTTATTTTTATTTTTTATTACAATGAGACAGAAGCTACACTCAGTTCTCATACCGACACCAAGTGTGTAGAGCCTGGCCTGCAAGATATTCTTTCAAAACATATAATAATGTCTTTGCCATGTCCGTGCAAGTACAATGTACACAAATGAGTAGGCTAAGCAGTTCTTCATATGTCCAGAAGATGGCACCAGCCCAGCAGCTTTCATGTTGCCCTGTGATAAGGCTGCTCAAAATCTAAGCAATTGTAGGTCTATTTTTTGTACCAAACGTTTAAAATATAGGCCCAAAATATTTCTGTAGTTCAAAATTACTGAGAAATATCTGTATGGCGAGTTCCTGTTACAAAACCTAAATCTCAAGTGTCAATATGACACTACCTAGTCTAGATTATGTATCGTGAACATGTCAGACCATTACTGCCTCACAGCAAAAAGATACAAGAAGGACTTTTTGGGGCCTTTCTTTGTTTGCAGGTTCTATAATAATAATACTAATAATGATAATCAACATTCTCAACTCACCTGAATTTCTTTTGATTAGATATATCGAGGCAACGAGCTTGCATAAAAAGTACAGTATTCTAATTGGCAGGATATTTTGTGCTGAAATTGTAGAAAAGCGCCACCTATTGGTTCAGGTAATAACAGTACACGAAGCGCTCAACACCATAGTCCTTATAAACCGTGCGTAAAAAGGTAAGTGGTCTACAGAATCTATTAGCTGTTCCCGAGAGTCCCCCCGACAACTGATATGCACCTTCTACAGTTGCACATCTGCCCTAATTACGCACATCCATTACGCACAACTATTACGCACAGCCAATCCATGCGCCGTCGGCCTCTACCTTTTGGCCACGAGAGTTTAAAGCCTGTCTGAAGGTTGGTGAGTCACGTTACATGATGCTGCATGCCTTTCCTGAATTTCCACATAGATAGTGACATGTGGAAGCAGTAGGATAACGGAATCGTTCGCATTTCCTAGGATTAAAAAAAAACAACCTAAAACAACACATTGATCCTTCTTTTGTTTCGCGTGTCATTCCTCTTTAAATCTCAATCCAAAAACATCCCTCAGATGTCCTCCCCAAATCACTTTTCGCCCTAATCCTAATTTGCACACAAGAAGCTGGCTAAAGGGCTGCCTCCGCCAAAGGAAAGGGACCTACGGGTCAGACGGGGTTATGGGGGAATTGCCTTTATCTAGTGTGTGAGCTAGGAACGTCTGGATTAGTGATGCAAATGCACTCTATCTGATCAATAGCTCGGCCTTCTTCAGCCCGGCGCAATCCTTACCTTTTATTTTCTGTAGGGGGATCACCGTTCTGGGAAAATGTCCTTTTTAGGATTCGTAGTTAGCAAGGTACCACCAGGCTACTGTCTTGTAAGTATCATGCAAGAAAAAAATGCGTTTGAATCGTAGGCTTTACAAAATAATAAAACAAGTTTAAATACCTAGCTAAGTGAAATTTTATTAGTCTGCCATTACAGTTGACACTACTGTAAATGGGCTTTTATACAGGATCAAACTGGTGCACAAAACAAACCCGTGTAAAACTTACAGGGGCATTAAAAAGGAGAATTAACGTTTTTACAATCTGAGCCTTATTTCGGTAATAAAACAAGTTGTTTTACTCACCCATAGTACTTTGGTGTCATATGGAGCACTTCCGGAGTTGTTTTAGATTTGCGATCTCCGTAATGTGAGTTCTCGGGGAACATGGTCTCCAAATAACACAAACTTTAGCACTTTTCAAATCATAGAAGCTCAATGTCTTAGTCTACGCTTTCGTTTGAGTCAAAAGTGGCCTGTAATCCGAGATTTATCCATAATTTACAGCTTTGTGTTTCATGTTTGGGTCCCGGGAGCTGAGAGCGTAATAAGCTGTGACTCCGCACATGCGCACTGGCGTCCTCATCTACTCGAAACTATGGCTAAATCTCAGATTACAGGCCACTTTTGACTCAAACGAAAGCGTAGACTAAGACATCGAGCTTCTATGATTTGAAAAGTGCTAAAGTTTGTGTTATTTGGAGACCGCAAACATGTGCCCCCAGAACTCACATTACGGAGATCGCAAATCTAAAACATCTCCGGAAGTGCTCCATATGACACCAAAGTGCTATGGGTGAGTAAATCAACTTGTTTTATTACCGAAATAAGGCTCAGATTGTAAAAAAAAAAACCCTGTTAATTCTCCTTTAAGTCTTTCTATCACCATGCAGACCAAAGCAGACCAAGACACAGTTCAGATCTGTGGAGAGGCAACCCTGCTCACAGTCAGAATGCCTGTAATTGAATAAATGTAAGGTAGAATTGTTCCAGGCAGAGCAGTGACATACCCATAAAAACAACCAGGTGACAGACCCCCGGCCAAAATGTTCCACAGTGCACCTTTAAGATCATGCGTAATAGCCGCTTCTTGCCAATTGATAAACGATGATTCACGCTTCACTAGCAGGCCCCTTTATACACTCTTTATACTCTTATCAAGCTAAAACGACTCCATATCCATTCGCTTATCCTCAAATATCATCTGTGCGTTACGTTTGATAGCCTAAATACACTTTTCAACGTTCAGGGATCAATGTTACACTTTTTCCAACGGGATTACGCAGAAGAGCGGATCTCCCTGCGCCCGTGAATGGGGAGCCAGAGGGCATAAGAAGGCCCGGGGTGCTCTTTTGATCATGTGCTCTGCTGATTGGACGAGAGGGTAAGAAGGGGGGAAAATCTTTAATTAAGTAGATAATCTCTTGTTGGGGACTAGAGCAGCTCCATTTCAGAAGCCCCCTCCGCGGAAGATCTGGAGATTCGCCGGTGGTTCGCTCAAGGACGCGCAGTCACTTTACGCAGAGAGAGGATAGGACGGTGCACGCCGCGGCCTCACCTGTCAGGATGTTCATGCATTTGGAGGTCTTCTCCTACGTGGTGCTGCTGCTGGCCAATATGAACGCGTACGGATGCTGGTAAGAGCAATTCGTAGATGTAGTTTGATGTTTACGCACGGGTAACATGGAACAAAAGGATGCATTTTTTGTTACTTTTTTTTTGGATAAGGTTGTGGCTAATTATGAATTTACCTTTTGTGTAGCCTATATCTTAGGAGAATATAGTATTATCAATAGAAATCACCTCTTGCCTGGAGGTATATGATGATCAAGTTATGGGATTGTCATGTTATGCAATGTTCATTATACTCATGGATTCAAAAGATATATAGGATATTTTGGTTGTATTTGTAATCATTCCGAAACCCACAGATAGGCCTGCAGGCTATACAATATGAAAGAACATTGCCTAGACTTTTTCTGGGGCTGGGAGTAGTGTAATTGCTTTTTAACATTTGCATATAAGATGTAAAAGCAACCAAGCAGAGGGTATGGGTTTACATGTTTCTGTGCAACCATTACAATCGGAACAGACAGACAGGTACGAAAAATATCATCTAATTGTCAAGTATATTCTCAATTCAGAATGTATTTTTTGCAGCTAGGCCTAAATTTTAATTAAACTGTAAGCTCCTTTGCCCCACATATAAATCTCTCTGATAAAAAAGTAGAATCGTTGCTGTAGAAATTAACAATCTAAACATTATTATTATTATATTATATTATATCTTTTGAAATGTGAAATGTTCTCAAAATGAAACCTATACCAAAGCTGAAATCGGCCTATTTTAGTTTTATTTTACCAGTTTACATTGAAGAATAGGAGGATCGTCCAGCCACGGTAAATGTATGCTTATATTTTGTATTTTTGGAGGAGACTGCAATCCTCCTTTACTGCAAATGCTGCAATTACATAATTCCTGAGTTTTTAACTGTTGGTTTAGTTTAGTTTATTGGTTTGTTTTAACAGGAACCATTTGCAAACACATTCATCTAATTAAAGAAGAGGTACATCCAAGTATCCATCCATTTGCAATCAAACCATGCACTCTCCCATTCTTTCATTTAAAAACATCACACTCTACATTTTCCACGTTAAAATGACCCAAAGTCAAATAGTGCCATATAAAACACTATATGTGGTGATGTGCCCTGCCACTCGGAGCACCACAATACACCTAAAATGTCAAACAAAGAAACATGAAAAAGAAAAATTGTAGTTACTTGTTTGAGTTCCACTTTGTAATAACTACACCTTAGTTAGCCTTAATAAAGCACGAGGTTAGAGTTGGGATTATGGTTAGTAGTGTTGTCGCGACACAAAAATTCTCAATTTCGATATTAAGCAATATACTCGTTACTCAATACTGATTCCAATACCACAATGATAACATTAAACATTAAAAAATAGAACTTTCTTTTATATTCCCATGTGGTTTTTATATCTGTGCAATCACTAAGTGGCCCAGGTAGGTCCCATAATGGTCCATGGGTGTAGACTAGTATAGTCTACGTGCTCTTGTTTAGGATCAATACCTGCGCAAATGAGTACCTAGTTTCGATACTAGTTTTAGTATTGATCAGTATCAGATTTTCAATATTTTTGACAAACGTTAAGGTTAAGATATTAATTAGTTCCTGAATCATTCTTAATAACCAATGTGCTCATTATGAATTAAGCCATGCTATATTAATTAAGGCTATTAAAAGTGTACTTATTATAAACATTTACAGTTCTTAACAAACTCATCAAATGTAGTGAATCTAAAATATATTATATTATATTATTTATTTATTTATTTATTTGATAGGGACAATGCACATTTATGAACATAAGTGTAAAACAAATGCAAATATGCCGAATTTTAGCTACAAAGCTAGTTTTCATCCGTAGTCCCTCGGCAGGCAAATACATAAAAATACAACATACAATACAAGCAGCACAAACAAAATATATAAAATATATAATATTGAAACATATTGAAAAGCAGATTTAAACCACAAAAACTTTTTGAAATGTACAATATTGTTAAGAAATCATGAGCTGCCATATATAAACATCAGAATGAAATGCTTTAGTACTTAATTTGCATATGTAATGAGTCGTAGAAGTGATTTATTCTCTTTTACGGTTCAAATCTTATCGTAGACCAGAAAAATAACAAAGACCATGATAAATGCTGACCCCAAAATATACTGTTCCATCTTTCATATATGGAAAGATAAATTGATACAGTAATTCTCATGACAGACCTATATATATATTCTTATTCTAAAACATTCCAAACTCATCTTCTTTTCTCACAGAGTTCCAAATACTTGTACCTCATTTTCACGTGTTCCTGGCGCACTAATGAGAGAGATGTTAACTGTGGAATTTGCGGAAGGACATTGAGCTTCCCTGACTAAATAAGCTTGTCTTCTTTTCCAGGTCAGTGAATAATTTCTTGATGACTGGACCTAAGGTAAGCCAGCTCTCTTTTGATCCTCCTCCCTTCCCCTTTTCTCCCCTCAAAAATGACATGCACACATTGTATTGTTTGTTAAATAAATGGACACATATAGACTTGCTGTTGTCCTGATAACTCACTTTCGAAACCAAGGAATAGACTTGATACTCAATACCGATTCTGATACTATGATGATAATAAAAACACTCTTTCTTTAGACAATAGAATGTGATATTCAACATTAAATCATAGAACTTTCTTTTATATTCCCATGTGGTCTTATATCTGTGTAATCCCTCAGTGGTCCAGGTAGGTTCCATTCTGTCCAAACATTTTGTCACAATTTTCACCTTAGAAACACACTTTGAACATAATTTCAACAAAAATAAATGTGTTTTTTTGTATTTTTAGTTGTCAAATAGTAGTCCCTGTGTACATTAGAGGAGATTTGGCCTACTAGTCTCTACGCTCTGCTTGTTCTGATACAACTCAAGATCAGTCAACTATGAAAGTGTCATTTCTGTCCTGTGAATGTGACATTTTTTATATTGATACTTGCTCAAATCTTGTTTCAGTACTAGTTTTAGTATCGATTTGTATATTAAAACTGATACAGCCCAAGATCATTGTAAAGCTATTCAGTAAAGTTTCATTTCTATCCTGTGAATGTGACATTCTTAGTATTGATACTTGCTCAAATTAATATCCAGTTTCAACACTAGTTAGTATGTGATTTTCAATACTTTTGACAACCTAGACAGACTTGTTCTGATACAGCCCAAGCTCAGTCTAAAGCTATTCAGGAAAGGTTCATTTCTGTCCTGCGAATGTGACTTTTAATTTTTTTTATATCAATGCCTACTCAAATAAGTATCTAGTTTCTATACAAGTTTTAGCATCTGATTTTGACAACTTAGATAAGAATCTTGGTTGTACTGGTTTCTCACTCGCTACACTTGACCTTATCATGGGCCCCTGTGTTTCCTCGAGTTGAATGTGTGAAGAGGTAGGAGAGGAGAGGGGCAGCCCGGTGGTGTAGTGGGTGGTCATCATTAGCGAGCCTGAGCAGGAGAAAGACGAGAAACCACTCCATAGCTCCACTTGAGACATATTAGTTATATTATAGTGGGCCCGATCTGAACAACAGCGGGCGAAAGGCAAGAGCTGGGGGTTCACACATGAGAGAAGTGCAGCTAAACAAGGGAGAGTGTCTAAATAAACAGGTCTAGCACTCGTTTTAACTATATTGTATCAAATAGGGAAGGCTTAATGAAGTAACACGAAGGATTAGGATTTTAGACAAAAAGCAAATAATATGTTTAGATGTATGAACAGAAACAGCTAGGAAAGCCAAGACGAGTCCACACATGAGAGAGGTGCAGCTAAACAAGCGAGTGTGTAAATAAACAGGTCTAGCACTTTAGTATTATACTGTCTCAAATAGGGACGTAAATGATATGATTTTGAGTGTACATGTTTAAATGTATGAATAGAAACAGCTAGAAAAGTTAACATATTGATTCAGTTGGAACCAAAACCAGCACAATTCTTTATCAACATCACTCAATTTTACACCGAAGTAGTTCTCAAAATCTGTCTGAAATATATTTTACTCTTAAAGGAGAATTAACGTTTTTTACAATCTGAGCCTTATTTCGGTAATAAAACAAGTTGTTTTACTCACCCATAGCACTTTGGTGTCATATGGAGCACTTCCGGAGATGTTTTAGATTTGCATGTTTGCGGTCTCCAAATAACGCAAACTTTAGCACTTTTCAAATCATAGAAGCTCAATGTCTTAGTCTACGCTTTCGTTTGAGTCAAAAGTGGCCTGTAATCCGAGATTTATCCATAGTTTCGAGTAGATGAAGACGCCAGTGCGCATGTGCGGAGTCACAGCTAATTTCACTTTCAGCTCCCGGGACCCAAACATGAAACGCAAAGATGTAAATTATGGATAAATCTCGGATTACAGGCCACTTTTGACTCAAACGAAAGTGTAGACTAAGACATATATTATATGCCCTGAGAACTCGTGTTACGGATATTGCTAATCTAAAACATCTCTGGAAGTGCTCCATATGACACCAAAGTGCTATAGGTGAGTAAAACAACTTGTTTTATTACCGAAATAAGGCTCAGATTGTAAAAAAAAACATTAATTCAACTTTAAAGTACAATTTTATCTATGTCATTTTTTCCTTACACCATATCATCATCACCATATCAGTTTAGTCAGTTTAGTTCTGCGTGAAGAGTCCCTCAGTCGTCCAGGTAGAATCCATGATAAAGGAGAAATTCAATTTGTCCAAGAGGCTTCGTCAGACGAGAGCTGACGAAGCCTCTCGGATGAGCGGCGAAACGTTTTCGACCAAACAAACTTTGTCCAGTTGACAAATTGAATTTCTCCTTTATCAGTTTAGTTCTGTTTTCACCTACCCCCTATTTCCTCCTCCCATACACGCAGGGTTAAATATATCACAAAACCATTTTAACAATAAATATTTGCTTCCTATTCTGATACCGTTAAGTAATTGTGTTAATTTGCTCATTCTGTCTGTGAAATGAATGAAATCAGAAGATGGTGCTGAGTCCATACTTTGATATACTGTAGATATAGAGGTTGAACATGTCCCGGCATTATATGCTCTTCTACTATCAGCCAATTGTATCAGTTACTTCTAGACAGTTAGGATCATGTCTAGAAGGAATACCTGGAGGCCTATAGGTATAGCTAAGAATCCTACAGCTAAGGTAGTCCTGATCAAACCTAACTCAAAATCTGGATCCGGCGCCCACTGCTCATGACAATTTCCCCCAGTGCCATTAAAGGATGGATCAAACGCAGAGGTAAAATTTCCCTAAAGTATAGGCCTGTCATGATAATTACTATATTGACTTATCATTCAGTATGTCAAAGCTGGAACAATATTTTTGGAACTGAGTATTTATCGTGTGTACTATTTCTTTGCAATAGTGGGAAGGTTTTAGCCATTTTTCTGTACCATGATAAGATTTGAGATGTAGGAGGTAGAATAAATAACAGCTATGTTGTTGTTGCACTGTCTATTTAAACATAGGCTTACTGGGATTGTCCTGCTTTTTGTCTGTGGCGTAAAGTAGTTTCAGTATTATAGTGTAGCAATATACCGGGCTTCCAAATTTGTTATTGTGACAGGCCTACAATAAAGCGTACCTTACCTTAACCTTAACACCCCCATGTAATTGTGTGAAATTCAGCTTTACAACATACACAATAATAATAATAATAATACATTTATTCAGATATTTTCATAAATGATAAATTCCAACAGTAATCAACAGATACATAAAGGTAATTATTCTACATTACTAATCACAGATATTGTGAAAATCAAATCATTCTGAAAAGGAGTGGAGAGAAGCAAACACTTATTGGCCCCCAATGCCTTTTACAATGCTATTAAAGCAATAATGTGCTTCTATCAGACTCTTAATAAGTCACATTACTCCAGACACAAAATAAATAACTGCATTTCAAAATGTTTTAGTGTACATTCAAATGACAAATTTACTTAAATTCCTTCTTCTACATACTTAGCTGTAACAATTCCTTTATATCTTTGTTTAAACATTTTCATATTTGTGCATTTTTTGAGCTCATCAGTCATATAGTTCCAGATTTTGACCCCACAAACTGAAATACAAAAACGTTTCCTTGTAAGGACTCTGGCCATTTTAAAAATTCAATTATAAGTACTTACCCTGTCAATAAAATGTTTCTGAATATTTTTTGGTAGTTCTTTCCTTTTTGCCTTGTACATTATTTTTGCTGTCTGGAAGCTTATCGTATCCTCAGGTTTTAAAATTTTTGAAGTGATAAATAAATGACGGTTGGCGTGGTCATGCTCACACTTGTGTCTCCCTCCAGGCGTACCTGATCTACTCCAGCAGTGTGGCGGCCGGTGCTCAGAGTGGCATCGAGGAGTGCAAATACCAGTTTGAATGGGACCGCTGGAACTGCCCCGAGAGAGCTCTGCAACTGTCCACTCACAGCAGCCTGCGCAGTGGTCAGTCTACACCTCATTACACTGCATAAGCAAATCGAAATTGCAATTTGAGTCAGAGCAACTTTTAAATCGCAAAGGCTACAGTTATTAGATAATAGATATATAACAAAATATATGTGTGTTTTTATAGAAAATCATGCTCTACCTGTAGTTTAGACCTCTACAAACATTTATTTATTTGATAGGGACAGTGCATATTAATGAACATCTGTAATTACAGTGTAAATATGATGCTCATTTCCATCTGTTTTCCCTAGGCATGTGACAATTCCAAAATGCAAAACAGTTACAATAAGAGACAATAAAAGGCCAGATTAAAAGCGTTCACACACTTGGTTGTCCTTCAGCCATAGTTTAACTCAAATCTAAAATTCTTGTATTAGTTAATCAGTTCATATTTCATCTTGGGTCAAATGTTAAAGGTCCCATGACATGGTACTTCTTGATGCTTTTATATGGTGCCTTAATGGTTCCCTAATACTGTAAATGAATCCTTCTTCAAAATCAAGACTCAGTGCATGAGAAAGACACATGTACACAGACATGGTTAAAAAAATATCTCTCTGAACACCTCATTCTGGGCGTTGTTGCTTGAATGCAAATGAGAAGGACAGAGATAGGTCAGAGCTGCGGGTGGGGGGCGGGCCAAATGTGCCGTTGGTTCCTTGTTTTAGCGGTGCGGTGTGCGCTGGCCCCACTTCTGTGTTTTAAGCTCGGAGGAAGAAAGGAGAGGCGTTTCAATGAAAAAAACACATTTTCACAGAAAATAAAATTAAACCACTGCTGTTTCAGATGTCCAGAGGGCTGGATAAAGGACTTCCGAGCCTGGAAACACTCACATATGCCTCCAGGCAAATAAAAAAAACACATTTCGCATTGAGTAGCTCATTCGTGGTCCAAACTCTCTGGTCGTGAGTTCAGAGAGTGTGGGTAGAAAAACAGACGGGGGGTGGAACTGCATTTTCCGTGTGACGTCAGAAAGTTTCCTTGTTCAGAATCGCCCGTTTTCAAACGTAGAAAACGACCGCAAATGCTCAGTTTACACATTTCGCAACTTTTAACCATGGGGGGGCTAAACAGGGTAGGGGAGCTCACATTAATGTTCAAAAACCTCAGAAAGTGAACATTTCATGCCATGGGACCTTTAACACTTTTGGAGTTGTACTCAGTGTGCACATCCATGTCTAAGAAATTCTATCTAAAACAGAGCAAGTGTCAACTGCTGGCTTGGTTTGAACTGGTCCCATTGGGATTGTTGCAGTGTCCACGTTCACCAGAGCCAAAGCAAACTCACTAATCCTGAACACAACATGCGCAGAGAAAGTGTCTGAGAGCCTCAGCAGACAAAAGTGCCCATCTGCAGCCCACTGTTTAGAAGCTATTCATACATTTTATTACTAGTTTGAGGTAGGTAATACAGAAAAAAATATATATAATGATTTATTTATGTTTTTTTTAGCTAGATCAGCATTATGTTTATACATTCTACTTTAACTGATGACTTTAAAGGTCCTATATTACACAAAACTGACTCCTGTGAGCTTTAAGCCATGTTATAATGTTGTTACCTCCTCAAAAACATACCTGGAGTTGTGTTTTGTTTCGTTCACACCTGTTTGAATAACTAATTATTATTAGTCTGTCTACCACTCCAAAGCTCAAAATGCTCTGTTCCACCTTGTGATGTCATGAAGCGGTAGTTTTCAAGTTAACAGCTACCTCTTTATTCATTTATTTATCTATCTATTTATTTATTTTAATAGGACAATGCATATTAATCAACATGACAACAAACAGGATCAATGTAAATATGCTGGAATTAGCACAATAGCTACTTTATATTCGTTGTCCTAAGGCAGTTCAGAACAGAAGAACATTTAGAGGAACACACAAAAGAGACAGAAGTGCACATAGACATGACAGCAAGTTCACCACAACAGAACCTTCTCTGAGTTTTTAAGAGGCTCCGAGAAGAAGAAAATCTACCTGTGTGAGCATGTTTGCTTATTTTTCAACCAATGTTCCAATCCTTTAGTTCAGTAAAGATCTGCAATTCCAGGGCTGAAAAGATCCAAATGATTCCAGTGAAGGTGGAGTTTAAAAACACGACATCATGAGTTTCGTTTTCTGTTTAAGAAAAGAACTCGGTGTAAATATGCAGGTTTGGGTGTTAAACGTGTGTGAATGAAACAAAACACAGCTCCAGGTATGTTTGTGACGAGGAACCTACATTAGAAGAGAGATTTTTAAGAGGTAAATAAAGTCTTTTTCTTCACGCTTCACTGTAATTGGTTAAATCAACTGTCACTCACTCAGAACCTCTGTGTGGGTGGGACAGTAGAAGATAACTGTAACATAGTAATTTTATTGCAACGAACTATCAAATGTAATGAAAGTATATTTGTAATAATGAATTGGAGATTGTAATGAACCGAGAAAGACAAGCTAATGGCACTGCTTTCAGCTAATGAAATCCATATAAATAAACAAATAAACAAGAAAACAAGATATAATGAAAAGAGCAGATTGTTACAAGAATAAAATCACAATACAATTTTTATCACCATGTCACCCAGCCCTATGTAAAGGAGAATTAATGTTTTTTACAATCTGAGCCTTATTTCGGTAATAAAACAAGTTGTTTTACTCACCCATAGCACTTTGGTGTCATATGGAGCACTTCCAGAGATGTTTTAGATTTGCGATCTCCGTAATGCGAGTTCTCGGAATATATGCCCCGAGCATGTAATATATGCCCCAAACGGTCTCCAAATAACTCAAACTTTAGCACTTTTCAAATCATAGAAGCTCAATGTCTTAGTCTACACTTTCGTTTGAGTCAAAAGTGGCCTGTAATCCGAGATTTATCCATAATTTACAGCTTTGCGTTTCATGTTTGGGTCCCGGGAGCTGAGAGTGAAATAAACTGTGACTCCGCACATGCGCACTGCGTCCTCATCTACTCGAAACTATGGATAAATCTCAGATTACAGGCCACTTTTGACTCAAACGAAAGCGTAGACTAAGACATTGAGCTTCTATGATTTGAAAAGTGCTAAAGTTTGTGTTATTTGGAGACCGCAAACATGTGCCCCGAGAACTCACGTTACGGATATCGCTAATCTAAAACATCTCTGGAAGTGCTCCATATGACACCAAAGTGCTATGGGTGAGTAAAACAACTTGTTTTATTACCGAAATAAGGCTCAGATTGTAAAAAACGTTAATTCTCCTTTAACGGACCCTCCACGAGAACAGTTACACAATGTACCTTTATAATAAACTTGTATAAAAAAAAAGCTCTTTTAAAATGACTGAAAGTGAAACTAATCTATGTTTTTTTTTTCTCTTTAGCGAACCGTGAGGCAGCCTTCGTCCATGCCATCAGCTCTGCAGGGGTTATGTACACTCTGACGAGGAACTGTAGCCTAGGGGACTTTGATAACTGTGGCTGTGACGATAGTAGAAATGGACAACGCGGTAAATATCTCCTCTACTGTGCACTCAGCATTTACACATACTTACATTAGGGCTGCACAAAATCAAATCAAAATTGCAACTGTGAAATAGCAAAGGCTGTCATTTACGTAACAGAATGCAAATGACAAAATATCCTTTTTAAAGAAAATTCTTGTACCTCTACAGACATGCTCTGAAATTCATGGCATTTATATATTGTTGGGATTGTGATGACATAACAACATTCTTCAGGCCAGGGGAAGGGGCAGCTAACATTTATATTCTTAACATGCTGTTCTATGGTCTGGTCACTATTAGAATTTGGTTCAACATTTGTGATTTTAACTTTCTGGACTTTTCTTACGAGAATACAATGCTATTATAATGTGAAAATCATCGCATTCTAGAGTCAGAAAACTCACAATTCAGTTGTTTTCCCCAAAATAGTGCAGAGAAAACTCACGTGCCACATACAGCACTGTTCTTTACACTTGTGGTGGTGCTTTCAGGTGGTCACGGCTGGCTGTGGGGAGGCTGCAGTGATAATGTGGGATTTGGAGAGGCCATTTCCAAACAGTTTGTGGATGCTCTGGAGACCGGTCAAGACGCCCGCGCAGCAATGAATCTGCACAACAACGAGGCTGGACGCAAGGTACAGTCCAACTACACTATATCTATACTGTGGGAGTGGGTAGGTTTAATCCAGGACTCCCTTGAAAAAGAGATTATTAATCTCAATGGGACTTTCCTGGTTAAATAAAGGTTAAATAATTAAAAAAAAAAGGCCAGTAAAAACAGATAACTAGAGTAATCAGTTAACCCAATTATTAGATCTGATTTTTGGTGTTTACACGCCCATGAGAAATCGGACTACCAACAGCATCTGGTGGCATGTGCAGGTTAATCAAAGGAGTATTTATAGTGTTATAGTGTTACAATTTTTTATTACATTCTTCTTCGCCACGTTACATAATTTTCCATGAACCTGAACAAGTGTGAAAATACAGAAGGAAATCAGATTACTCACATCAGATACATTTCAGTACCACTTTATAATAATAATAGCCATAATAAAGCATGAACAGGCTTCATTCTTAATGAATAAATAGTTTATTATTATTTAATTATTTATCAAAGAGTTTTACCTGATTTTTTCCATATAGCTGTCTTTAAAGGAGAATTAACGTTTTTTACAATCTGAGCCTTATTTCGGTAATAAAACAAATTGTTTTACTCACTTTGCTCCATAGCACTTTGGTGTCATATGGAGCATTTCCAGAGATGTTTTAGATTTGCGATCTCCGTAACTGAGTTCTCGGGGCACATGTTTGCGGTCTCCAAATAACACAAACTTTAGCACTTTTCAAATCATAGAAGCTCAATGTCTTAGTCTACACTTTCGTCTGAGTCAAAAGTGGCCTGTAATCCGAGATTTAGCCATAGTTTTGAGTAGATGAGGACGCCAGTGCGCATGTGCGGAGTCACAGCTTATTTCACTCTCAGCTCCCGGGACCCAAACATGAAACGCAAAGCTGTAAATTAAGCTTCTATGATTTGAAAAGTGCTAAAGTTTGTGTTATTTGGAGACCGCTTGGGGCATATATTAGATGCCCCGAGAACTCACATTACAGAGATCGCAAATCTAAAACATCTCCGGAAGTGCTCCATATGACACCAAAGTGGGTGAGTAAAACAACTTGTTTTATTACCGAAATAAGGCTCAGATTGTAAAAAACGTTAATTCTCCTTTAAGTCAAAATAAGTCTGTTGTGTACGATCTGCTTTTATTTATAAAGTATTTTACTGTCTGATATGTGTGTTAGCATGCTAGTTGCTGTTAGCAGTACCATGGCAGTTGTGATAAGTGCTTATAATCTCATCACAGTGAATAATTAGGATACTTGGAATGCATAAATCACAATAATAACTTGGAACCACTGCAAACCATTTAAAATGTCTAAAAAAATCTCACATTTTTAAGACAGTAAATATCAGGTTCGGCCCCTTTAAGAATGATTCAGGCTTAGTAACTACTTAATTAATGGGATAGGGACTATTTGCTATTGTTATGATGAAACCTATTAAAATTGTTGTTATCATAAAGTTTTAGAGACATTTCAATAGCCTGACAGCTCCAGAAATCAGACAGCGATCCGATTTTAGGGGCAGCACCGGTAAGGAGCATGGTTGAGCATCCTGCTTAAACCTGATCATCTCTCCGAGCCCTCTGGACCATACCACAAGTGTAAAGCACCTTTTCAATATTTCCCCTTCTTCTCCAACTTGAACCGAACTGTGCCACCCAAGCGCCCCATTCAGGTCCCCAAAAGCAAGGTGCCACTCGTCCCAAAAGATAACAGTGTGCTCGCTGTACCAGAAGAGCCCATTAACAAGAGCTGAAAAACCTCTTATAACAATCCCCAATCCAAAATCTGTACCCCTTTAATTAGACTCCCCGCAGAGCCAGACAGTTCACAACCCTCTGTACGCTGCTGCTTTTGAAAATAAGTGTTTAGTTTTATTCTTGTGATAAGGTTCCTGCATTTATGTTAGCTTTTGTCCAGCCACGGGGAGCGAGAGGAGAGCAAAGGAACGTAGATAGAGTGGGCTTTGTTTATGCTAGTTTCGGAACCCCACGGCACCTGGACTGTCAATGTAACAGAAAAAAATGGAGGAGAAAGAGAGAATAACTCCTTTTTGATTGCGCTAGTCAATGGGGTGAAAACATGTTGATAATAGAGATGCTAAATAAATACGTCTGCACTTTGGGATGGGACAATGGTGCGCGATGTGAAACTTTGAATCAGGGAGAGCTGCTTTTCATCCCACAGCTGTTTTGTGTTGGGCAGAGTCAGAAGATACAAGGAGACAATAGCGTGAGGTCCATTTCAGCTATTCTCTGTATTCAGGCTTAGCTCTTAACTTGAGTACAATAAGTGGATTTGACAACACATCAGTCAAACAGTGTGGGTCCTCCCTCCTCTTTTATCGGCCGTCACACACAAGGAGAAACATGAGACAAATATTGATGTTTATATTATTTCACAATGTTCCGGTTTGTGTTGTTTGGTCCAGCTTCAAAAATGCTCCCAAAGGCTAAAGTTCAGTGACAAATTTTAACATTAATATTGAGCCACAGTCAGTGACACTGTTGTGACCATAATAACTGTAAGTGGATGCTTTGTTGAGTAAACTGTATGTTATATAACCAGAGTCTCTTTATCCTGAGATGGACATCTAGGAATGGTGAAAGGTTTGAGTAAAGTAGTAAATTTTCCATGTGCTGGAGACACAAAGTCTGCAACTGAAATTTGCATACAACACAAACATATGATCAGAAGTGCAAATAAGAGGAGGGCAGAAGATTAGGGCTGCACAATATATAGTGTTTTTGTAAGATCCTCTAAGGTTTTAACATATTTAAAAGGTTACTTTTAGTCTATACTCATTTATTCCAAACCGTTTGGTCCTTAGTCATGTTTCAGTTAATTTGGGCAGTTTAATTCTCAACCTAGTTGAACATATACAACCTTACACATTAGTGTAAAGTTACAAGTTAATTGTTTCCTTTAATTAGGTTTTCTGAGTCACTTAATTAACCAGTGTGATGAATGTAAATGTGATTTTAACAGCAATACAAATAAGGAAACAAATGGAGGTGCACTGTCACCATGTTATGTGTGCATCCCTATGGAAGACCTTAGCACCAAGAATCTTATTTATTTATTTATTTGTTTATTTCAGGGACAGTGCATATTAATCAACATTTGCATGTAAATATGCCAGAGTTAGCCAAACGGCTAATTTTCATCCGTAGTCACTTGACAGATGTTAGGTGTCATTTCTACAATCTGGAGCTGCCATTGCTTTAAAAGTAGTAATATGCTCAGTGAAGTCATTTTAGTCTATGTGTACTATCTGGGTTTGCTAAATAAATGGTTAAAACAGCCATACTGATGAGTCTCTTGTTTCCAGGCGGTGAAGGGCACCATGCAGCGCACCTGTAAATGCCATGGAGTGTCTGGCAGCTGTACCACACAGACCTGCTGGCTGCAGCTGCCCGAGTTCAGAGAAGTGGGGAACTACCTGAAGGAGAAGTACCACCGAGCACTCAAAGTGGACCTGCTCAGAGGAGCGGGCAACAGCGCTGCCAGCAGAGGTGCCATTGCTGAGACCTTCAGTTCCATCTCACGCAAAGAGCTCGTTCACCTGGAAGACTCTCCTGACTACTGCCTGGAGAACCGCACTCTGGGCCTGGCGGGCACAGAGGGGCGTGAGTGTTTGAAGAAGGGCAAACACCTGACCAAGTGGGAGAAGAGGAGCTGTAAAAGGCTGTGTGGAGAGTGTGGTCTGGCTGTGGAGGAGAGGAGGGCTGAGACCATCTCCAGCTGTAACTGTAAGTTCCACTGGTGCTGCGCGGTCAAGTGTGAGCAATGCAGAAAAACAGTGATCAAGTATTACTGTGTGAAGAGGAGCAGAGGCAGAGCTGAGGGCGCTGGGGCCCGGAGGAAGAGTCTCCGACTCAGGAAGAAGCACTGAGGGCCCCCCTTATGTGTGGGACATGAGGAGGTGAGCTAACCAAGGCATTCACAGCATCTGTGCCAACAGGACATTATACCAGAATCTTATATTCACGCTCATATCTGAATATGAAAGGGCCTTTTATCTTCAAAATACAGGACATATTGGACACCACAGATGAGAATGTATACATAGAAGAGGCCTTTACGACAAACAATGTACGTGAGAAAAGAATGATAGGGGAAGAGTTAGGCATTGGTGCTCTGACAACGCCTTTGAAATAAAAGTCTCTGCGGCTCAGTAAATGTTATTGGTGATTAATTTTAAGTGCCAAAACAGGTTAATACACAAACCTAGATCTATAATAATGAGGACTGTCCTCTTGTTATTCCCATTAGCTGCCCTCTGAAGTACCACTGCACTATAAATACAAAAATCATGTTTGTGAGTTTGGTACAAAACTGTAAAGCACATTGATGAGAGTGAAGAGGATGCTTTATGACCTTACTAAATGTATTTAAATATGTATATTTTTGTACTTTGTTTTTAAAGCCTTTTATACTTGTTGGGTATTTTATGGCTGCTGTTTCAATTCAAAATATTTTGTTGTAAATTATTGAACTGTAAAATGTTTTACAATTTGGCAATCACATGACCAGGAGGTCCTTCATCCCTTTGTAAATGTATAGTTACAGTTATTATACTTTTATAGCGTCAGGAGCCTGATGGTTCCACACGCCCGCTGCCTGCCCTTGTATTTAAATGTACATAAAAAGAAGCACTTTGTACTGTACATGGTTAATTTATTACACAGTATGTTCTATAGTTGTACTTTGTGCATAGGTGTCTCTGTGTTTTTTGGTGTTTTCTACTGAAATAAAAGAATAATACATGTTTGTACACATCGCCCCAAACATCCTGTCCCAACATCTACTAGTGACAGTTATATATGCTGATTGGAGCCAACAAAAGTGTGCTCAATTGAACCGGCTTTCTCAATTCCGTCTCTACAAATCCTGGGTGTAATCCTCCAAAGAGCCTCTGGAACTTTCCCCACTGTTTAATACTGTTTTAATTAACTTTGTGCAGACGGACAAGACCTTGGGGGTGGACGGGGCATGCTGCATGTTACCCATGACAAAACACACAAACACATACACACACAAACATACACACACACACACACACACACACACACAAACATCTCATTCTCTCATTTTGTATGCTAATCTCCTTTTTCACGGCGCACCTCCGCTTAAGAACTGTTGGGAAAACTTTGGCTGGTCCGCACTGGGCTTCCTGTGGCTGTCTTATTGCTCTAGGCCCACCTATTTCGAGGTCTTTTCTCTCGTCTAGAGCCTCTCCTTTGGTCGATTTAACAATGAGCACTGCCTAATCAGCTCTGTCGGAAATGCACCACCGTCAGGCTAGGTAATCCTGGGCTCCTCTGGCTCCTCAATGAGCTGGCCTCCCTCTAAAGAGCTTTGGGAAAAGACTTTGGGAGCATTCACACTGCCATCTCAAAGAAAGTTAGTTCAAGTATTGTGCCCAAACAAGTGCCTTTTATAAACACTTTGCCAGGATAGCATAGCGAGCGCACACACCATCGCCACCCCAAGAAAAGTAGTACCAGGCAGGGGTAGCATTCGCCTGGCATGCCCCCCTGTACCCCTCTCCCTCCCCTCACCCAACCCCACAAACCCTTAAGACGATGTGGTATACAAGAGGAGATTAGTGGGCCCATTCACAGCGGGGTAGTTCATTCCTGCACTCTCCTCCTTTGGCTCAATAAAGTGTCAGGGAAACACCTTGTTGACATCTTATTTACCAAATAATAGACATAATCAAGACTCCGCCCTCCGCGCTGGTGACCCCCCATGGGCCGGCTGGATGGATGGCAGGGCTGGGAGGACTGATGCTCGGCAACCAGCGCCTGGCAACAGAGAAAGAGAAATTTATGACAGGAAGAATTTGTATTTGTTAAGTATTGTACATTCTAAGTACAGTATTTCAAAGTCCAAAGTCAGCTTTATTGTCAAAAACCATGTGTACATATTGCACACACAGGATTTGTTTGTTTAATTACTGTGGGTAACTAGCTAAATGTAGATTGATGTGTCCTAGTTTAATACTCTAAACTGTTGAATTGTAAATCTATTACATATTGTAGTTTGTCCCTCTACAAGATATTTTTATTCAAAATAAAAGTATTCCACAAATGCCAAACCTGGTGAAACAAAAGCAGACTGTTCAAAATAATATTATTCAAAGTAAAAGTACAAAGAAATGGTCCAAGAAATGACTAAAGTAAGAGTACAAACTAATACTCAAGTAATGATTTATACTTTGAAACTAATGTAATTTGAAAAACAAAATGTTAAATAATGCACAAAATCTGGTATTTTCAAACAATGGCTCAAAATGAGAAAAACTAAATACTTAACGAGTTCAAATTATATATATTTTTTTTATTTTGTTACTTGTAGACAAGGCAGTAAACATTTATTCAAACAGGAGTACTATTACAGTGTGAAAGATATTTGGCGACTCAAAACAGGGTGTCTGAAAATGAATTAGGTACTACTAAGTACTAAGAACAATTCCATTAGAAAATTACTGAAGTAAATACACTTGAATAAATGTGTTTAGTCTTAATCTTGCCATCTACATTACCCGGCACCTTAAAAACAAACAGGCGTTTGTGTGTGTTTGTTGGAAAGTAGGAGTTCTAATACGACCATGTTAAGCACTGTTTTGTAATAAATAAATAAATAAATAAATGTGATAATTTACAGAAAAATTAATTTAGATCCAATTATTTAAATGCTACTCCTTTATGGCAAACAAAAACTTTAAAGATAAAATAAGTGTTAATCCTAAATAAATACTGTCCCCGTTTATGTTGATCCAAAGCAAATAAAGACGATATTTTTAAGTGCAGTATGTACTAGGAAACATTCAAATGATCTTTTAAACTTTTTTTTCTCTTCTTTTTTGTTAATGTTTCACACTATGGCATTAAACCTTTCCATCTTCATGGAAACGAAACCAGATCAGATTACAGATCAGATCTGTGGAGAGGCAACCCCATTCATAGTCAGAATCCCTGTTTTTATATTTTGAGCTACAATACCACCTGTAATTAAATAAATGTAAGGTAGAGTTGTTTAATGTCATATTGTGGTACATATCCATAGAAACACAGTGCAACTTTAAAATGTTCAAAGTAATGTAAATCTAACACTTTCCCATGGACCGGCGTACTTGTAAATCTAGAAATATCTACCATTAATTGGGTGGGACCATTTGACCCATACACTGTGACCTGTTATGACACCACATCCACAAAGTCTCCCAGAGAGTGACAGGGCCCCCGACAAAGGGCTGTGAACTTCCGCTGAGAGGGCGCAGAGGCTGGGGCTGTCGGGAGGATCTGCACTGAAGCATGAGAGACAGACAGAAGAGAGAAGTGGACGTGGACTTTCTTAACATGTTAAATTACATACACACCTTACACACCATGTGTTTTTTCTTTATTATTTTTTTTATTACTTTTTACATTTCAGATACACACAAAAGGCATCAAATATAGGCTGTGAAGCAAGATATATGCAAAGCAGTTGCCTTAGCCAGTCACCTAAAGAGGTACACTAGAGATAATGAGTCCAGACAAATAAACCAGTTGTTCGCAACACAACCTGCGAAAATGTACGCTCAATGGCAGGGGGATAACACCCAGCAAGGCTGGAGACTGAAAGGTACTGGAAAGGCATATGAGAAAGGGAGGCATCACATAACACTGATGCACAGTGGCTGGTGGCTCTGAGGAAAGACCACAGCAACCTCCCTGAACAAGATCCAGTCACCATCACAGTGGCACAGTTGGACAGCACTGGGCCCTGACATGATCCACGCGTACTGGCTAAAGAAGCTCACTGCTCTCCATGAGCGCCTGGCAGCACAAATGAACCAGCTGCTAAGAGATGGGACTCACCCTGAATGGCTAACCCAAGGATGTGCGATCCTGATCCTGAAGGATCCCTCGAAGGGTACAGTCCCATCCAACTATCGGCCAATAACCTGTTTCTCCACAACATAGACGCTAATGTCAGGTATCACAATGGCTAAGATAAGTAGGCACATGGATCAATACATGAGCACAGCACAGAAGGGCATCAGCAAAAACTCCAGGGGAGCCAAACACCAACTCCTGGTTGACCGAGCAGTTGCCCGCGACTGCAAAACCTGTCAGACCAACCTGTGCACTGCCTGGATTGATTACAAGAAAGCCTATGACTCAATGCCACACACATGGATCACTGAGTGCTTGCAGCTGTACAATATCAATAAGACTCTAAGGGCGTTCATTGCATTGTGGAAAACCACCCTTGAAGCCAATGGCAAGCCACTTGCACAAGTGTCCATCAAATGTGGTATATACCAAGGAGACGCACTGTCACCACTGCTGTTCTGCATAGGCCTGAACCCCCTCAGCCAAATCATTGAAAGCACTGGCTACGGATACCGACTCAGAAATGGGGCCACCATTTCAGTCACCTCCTCTACATGGATGATATCAAGCTGTACGCCAAGAGTGAGCGAGACATCGACTCACTGATCCACACCACAAGGATCTACTGGAAGGTAGTCCACACAGAGGGGGTCTCACTCCCAGAGGGAACAATAGCAGACATTGAGGACAGTTACAAGTACCTTGGTATCCCACAAGCAAATGGCAACCCTGAAGAGGCAACAAGGAAAGCGGCTACGGCCAAATACCTGCAACGAGTAAGGCAAGGCGCTTTGTGCTACAATTTTGTATGAAAAGCGCTTTATAAATATTGTTTGATTGATTGATTGATTGAAATCCTAAGAAGTCAATGGCAAGAACAAGGCCCAGGCAATAAACAGCTATGCCCTGCCAGTGATCAGATACCCAGCAGGAATCATAAGATGGCCAAAGGAGGAGATACAGACCACAGACGTTAAGACACGAAAGCTCCTGACCATGCATGGAGGGTTCCATCCCAAATCCAGCACCCTGAGACTGTACGCGAGCCGGAAGGAAGGGCCGAGGACTAGCGAGTGTGGGAACAGATGATGTACTCAGGAAATGCTTCAGACAGTGGAGCTCAGAGGAAGAGGTCCTGGAGGGACCATCATGGCAGGACAAGCCCCTTCATGGGGCGTACCACCGAAACATAACCAAAGTGGCTGATATCAAGAAATCCTACCAATGGCTGGAGAGGGCTGGTCTGAAGGACAGCACAGAGGCCCTCATCCTGGCTGCACAGGAGCAGGCCTTAAGCACCCGAGCAATAGAGGCCCAGATCTACCACACCAGACAAGACCCAAGGTGTAGGCTGTGCAAAGGGCCAAAAGGTAAAGTCACAAATGTTGAGCCTGATCATTTATTGACTTGACGCAAGAATTTGCTATGTTACAGCAAATATCCAATATCCAATAATAATTAATTTTAGCTTTCTCCCATCTATATTAATTATTAGAGTACAGAAAGTTGACACTTAACAAATGGCCCTTACCTCATCTCTTGTGCATAGCCTTGATATATCACATACTCACTATATTTTACTATATTATACTTATTTTTACTTATTTGTATTATTATTACTATTTGTCTGCATGCACTTTCTGTTCAAACTTTCTTTTGCACTAAACTGCCTGGAGCTAATTTGGCAAGTGAATTTCTCCTGTGTGAGATCAATAAAGTCTTATCCTATCTTATCTTATCTGATCTTATTTTAACTATTTTAATGCATTCTTCAAGTGTTATTTTTAACCACACCAAGTATTTTTTGTTATGTCAAATGTTGCCTTCTCATACTTACTTAAAGGTGCACTATGTAAGTTTTTGGTTGAGGGTCTGTCACTTGCTTATTTCTATGATTATGTCATTGCTCTGCCTGGAATGTTCCATAGTATGACATTAAACAGCTCAAAAATCCCTAGAAAAAACAGGCATTCTGACTTTGAGTGGGGTTGCCTCTCTACACAGAACTGACCTGTAACTTGGTCTGGTTTGGTCTGCATGAAGAGAGAAAAGTTTGATACCATACTGTGAAACATTCCATACAAAGCAATAAAATAATAGCACGTGATGGTCCTCCACCAGAAAGCATGTATAATTCACCTTTAATTTGAAGTTTAAAGTAATTATTTCTTTGCTTTATCTAAACACAGTAGGTATATTTCTTAAATAAGTGACATGCAGATTGAGGAGAGTGTCCACAGAAATGCATTGTGGGAACAGGAAGTCTGGTTTCTCACACGTAACACCTGAATGAAGGGGAAATGGGAAATGCCTGAGAGAGAATCCCTGACTAATAGGATTTATAGCTTAGAAATGTGCAGTGGGAGCACCTCAAGGGCCCAGGGTCAGGTTGATGTGAGGTGCACACACACACACACACACACACACACACACACACACACACACACACACACACACACACACTTTTCTATTAATACTTTGCAGTGACATCATGCCGAGGGTGCTCTACGTGTATCTCTAATGGTGGAATGTTTAGGAGTTACCATGGTCATACAATGAACACATTAGCAAACATGTTTTAAAGGGCCCATATTAAGCTATTTTCTGATGTTAAAACGTCATTTCCTCATCACAAACATACCTGGAGCTGTATTTTGTTTCATTCACACATGTTGGAACACACAGACCCTGCAGATTTAGGCTGTGCTCTTCTCTCCAACAGAAAACACTCTGTTCCACCTTGTGATGTCATGTGGTAGTAAAGGAAGTGCTCCAGTGTTTTTAAACTCCATATGCTGTCACTAGAATCATTTAGATGATTTCAACTCTGGAATTGTCCATCTCTACTGAACTAAAGGTAAAAGGTAACTGTTTACTTGAAAACTGGGGGGTGGGGGAGTAAAGGGGGTGAAGGGGGTGAATCAGGCTCAGCTCATCTCTGGATCTACCACAGGGATGGGAACACTCCAGGGAGCCGTCCCACAGCCCCCTGTGAAGGGGTAAGAGGAGAGAAAGAGAGAGGAGCGGCAGAGGGGAGAGAGAGGAGAGAGAAGCAAGAGAAGAGAGAACAGAGAAGAGAGGAGAGGGGAGAAAGGAGAGAGTGGGAAGAGAAAAGAAAGAGGAGAAGGGGGGAGAGAGAGGTGAGAGGAGAGAGAGAGAGAGAGAGAGGCAATAGAAGAGAGAGACAGAGGGGGATGAAGGGGAGAGAGGAGAAGAGAGACGAGGGGCAGGGGTGCTGACAGGGCTAAGAACAGCAGCTAACAGCTATCGGCACATGAGGAAACAAATACTGAATTAACAGGATCAGACGAGAGGAGCAATGGAGAAATGATCAGTCAGTTCTAACAGTTGAGCAGTGCTGACCTGTTTAAATACCAAATATAACAATACCAAAAAGTTAATAATTTAATAATCATCATCATCATCATCATCATCATCATCATCATAATTGCAAAAACATGCAATCTATATAACACAATGTAGTAGTACTTTCTTTAATGAAATAGGTCCTTAAACTAACTTTAAAAGGTGGCAGTTTAACTGCATGATTACATTAAAACCATGCTTTCTCCATGGAGATAAATATGCTTTAGTGCATTTTTTATTATATTCAAAATCATTCCAAAACTATCCAGGAAATGTTACATTTTGTCACATTTATCTATTTTTTTCAACCCAGTATCAAAACTCGATAAGTAGTTTCAATGGGTCTAAGGGTTCAGTATCTGGGTACGTTTTTTGACAACCCTAATGCTACAGTGCGTATACACAGTGTAGATGTGGGCCTACTCTGTACTAGTTCTTTATTATAGTGTATCTGATTTCAATGGCCTATTGAAATCAAATACTGACTGGCCATTTTATATATATATATATATATATATATATATATATATATATATATATATATTAGGGATGCAAATTATCGGTTAATTCATTAACTGATAGTTGATTGACCTTATCGATCGATTAACGATTAACTGATAAGCGGTGTTTTTCACCTGAATTTTAGTGTTTCAATAGGGTCTTTAAGAATATAAGCTATAGTAACATAACACTGAGTCAAAAATATATCATAGTATTATTATATTGTATATTCCTCAATTAAATATTCCTTAGTAAAAAGCAGACAAATGTATTGATGCTGAATAACAAAATACAGTAATCCCTCGCTCTATCCAATTTTTTTTTATTTTTATAGTGTAACATTTTTTTTTATAGTGTAACATTGTGTTCTGTCCTGATTGGCTAAGAGACTAGACCAGGACTAAACGTGGACTGGACCAGGTCTGAACCAGGTCTGGACCTGGACTGGACCTGGACTGGACCGGGACTCGACCAGGTTTAGACCTGGACTAGACCAGGATTAAACCACCACGTGCCGCCGCTGCTGCTGGTTTCGCCGCGGCCCGTGCCCCGAGCCGCAGGCCAGCCGCGCGGGGCTCGGCGAAACCAGCAGCAGCGGCACGCATTCCGGGTTCGATCTCGCCTCGCGCGTACACCCGGGGCTGCTGAGCAGTGCCCTTGGCGCCTGCGGTCGGCTGTGAGTCGAGCTTGGCGCAGCGCGGTTGCTTTGTTTCATGACCACGCGGGTGCGCGTGTCCGCGGTTACCGGTTAATTACAATTAATGCATTTTGATCACGTCTTAATGCACGTCTTAATCGGCAATTAACCGTTAATCGATTAATTGTTGACATCCCTAATATATATATATATATATATATATATATATATATATATATATATATATATATATATATATATAGTGTCAACTAGAATAGCAGGGAATAAATCTACAAAGAAGAAAAGGTGAGCCAGTGTTCAGTTTTAGGTCAATTACAAAGAAATGTCTCCCTCTGCCGGTGGGAGTAAACAACTACAGGCAGCTCACATGTCCTCCAGGCCGCGGGGGGCGCTGTGCCACTGGGCCCGGGCGCGTGTCAGTGGAAGTGTGTCTCTGTAGTGTTGTTAGTTTCTGTCACCGCGGTGTTTACACTTTTACTTCAGCTCTAAACCTGCTCCAGCGAGCAGCGGTCGCTCCCATTTCCGCTCCTCGGATACCCAGACTTCATCTGATATCTGTGGATTAGACTGCGTGTTCATGAGCCCGTGTGTGTAGCTCACCTGGTCCGTCTCCAGGCTCAAGCCGGTGTTCGAACACCGGTCACTGCGCACTCGTTACAATCCCGGGGCAGTGAGCCATGGCAGCGGCCACCGTGGTGGAGGCGGATCCGTCTGCGAGTGAATCTTCTGCCGCCGCCTCCGGAGTCGTGGGACGGGGCTGGGACGAGTCTCAGCTGCGGAAGTACATCTTCCCTACCAAAGCCATCCCCCGGCTGTCTCACGCCGACCCCCGGGCTGAGGCGCTCATCAACAACGAGGTAACAGTCTATGGCCCCGGCTGCGTAACGCCTTGATTCAAACGGGCTCGGAGCTCAAATGGTCTATTTCAGGATATATTCTCATATATTTTATATATTAGGTGCTTTTGTTATAAGAATGTAAGGTGACCAAAAAGAATTTGTGTTGTCAGCAAAGTTATACAAATGACATGCAATGTGTATTATTACTGTAGGGTACTCCTCTGAATGAAAATGAAAAGCCCTTCTGAAAGTAAAAGTAAAATAGTTTTATAAATCTCATAGGAACCCCACACAAATCTTTCGCCTACATACAGAGCGCCCTTCCAATATCACAGAGCAGCAGACAGCTGCAGTGAGCTTTGGGGGATGCGTGTGGCACACCCGTGTAGGCTCAGCCTCTGGTTTAACACTGATCCCGTCACCTGTGCCGCAGCACCTGTTAGAGTTTTGCTGTGGCCTTGTCCCTTATCCACAGCGTCGGTGTTTGTCTCTGGTACAGTCAGGGTGACACGAC
The DNA here is from genome assembly GCA_036785185.1 of Paratrypauchen microcephalus. Taxonomy (NCBI): domain Eukaryota; kingdom Metazoa; phylum Chordata; class Actinopteri; order Gobiiformes; family Gobiidae; genus Paratrypauchen; species Paratrypauchen microcephalus. Next base: position 32,747 of record JAVJIX010000007.1, read on the forward strand.
ATAAGCGGCCACAACATAAACATACAATGATTGCCTCAGATAAAACAGCCCAAATGTGTAACCTGCTGTGCACCGAGGCTATGGCCAAAACAATGAGCAAACATTTAGGGTACTTTGCTGTATATAAGCTACATTTAACCTATAATAGATGAAGTATAAAGACTATGCATTCTCTGTGAGAAATCACATTGTTCTGGACCTAGCCCAAAGATAACGGGCTTTCAGAGTCTACTGAAAAACCTCAAGGGTACATGTACGTGTCATGTCTCCATCCCAGTTACGCACAACAAACCCGCAGACTTTCACTTTACTACATTTATCAAACGTTTACACAGATAACGGTTTATCGTATAAAATGTAGGTCTTTGGCTAGTGTCTACCTCAACAATAAAACGACCTACATTCAGAGGAAGAATGCCAGGACGCTGTTTCTGAAGGCTAATTTGGCTAATGGTGGAAATCCGCACGTCTGCCGCGTGCGTGATTTGGACAAAGACACGTGCTTGGTTTTATGCCAAGTGCAAAAGTTGTGCACTTTTCGATCGCGTCATAAGTGCCAAAGTTTGCGAGTCAAACTGTTGCCTAAGACACGACTACATTCTAAACAGTGCGCTGTAACAGACGATACCAGAGCTCCGCGCGTGTAAACGAGCCAAAGAGACAGATGTTGTGTGCTGTATCTGCTGCTGAAGAGCTGCTCTTGCTCCGCGCGCGCCACAGCCACTAGAGCGCACGGGAGCGCGCATGGGGTGTACCTTCAGCCTGTCACGTAGCCCTCGTGCACAGTGGTATCACTTTATTTGTGTGATGCCAATTTTGCACACACTAAGTAGTATCTACTTGCATGCCTTTTTTAGAAGGAAGAAAACACATAAAATAATAAAATAACACACTAAATAATAATCCTCTTTTTCTGTAGGAGCCGGTAGTGTTAACAGACACAAACTTGGTGTATCCAGCTCTGAAGTGGGACATTGGGTACCTTCAGGAGAACATCGGCAATGGGGATTTCTCTGTTTATGCCTCAGAAAACCACAAATTCCTTTACTATGATGAAAAGAAAATGTGCAACGTTCAAAACTTTGTCCCCAAGTCCAGACGGATGGAGATGAAATTTAGTGAGTTTGTGGAGAAACTGCACGAAACTGAGGAACAGGAGGAAGGAGAGAGGTAAGATGCAACATTATGAATAATGCATTTTTTGTTCAGTCAGCATTCCTTTCTGGGAAAAAAGAAATAAAAAACCAAAACAATTCCTGCTCAAGGTACAGTCCCCAGAGTACAAGGAAGTAAGATGTATTACACTAAAAAGGAGAATGAAAATGCACTTTTGATGCAGTACATGACTCATGGCCCACAATACAATGACATCATGATATGCCGATACATGGTATAGGCCTATATCATTAAGAACCAAATAAATTTCTTTGTTAAACCACTACCTGCATGTGCCAAATGTATCGCATTATCAAGTTTCCTTCCTCGAAACAAGCAACAAAATTGTCACAAAATCATTTTGTAAAAATGCTTTGCACTTTCTGGATACAGCAGCCCACAATAATGATACTGCATCACCATATTTTTGTACACCCTTAAATGATTATAAATCATTACATCGTAGTTAACCAGTGTGTGTTTTGCATAATGGATAATGCATTACCTCAATGTGCCAGTATTCCACAGAGTGGAGGAAGGTGCAATAATGACCAGATTAAAATAAAAGGAACAAACACTTGCAGCGTAATCTTCCAAACAAGGGTAGCATGTTCATAATGTAATAAATGAAAGATGTTTGTCTCCATGGAGATAGATATGGTTAATACCATACCATGGAACATTCCAGGCAAATTTAGTATTTTCATGAGAAAATTTACAGGTCCACAATGTAACTTTTCTGGTGGGTGTCCACCACTTAATTGTCTCCATAGAGATGCTAATGATTTGGCTAGAATGGTCCATACTATGGGTTTAAACTTTAACTTTTACTCTATCTCCATGAAGACAGGTGTTTTTCAAGGTATTTCTATATCTGTGAAACATGTCTAATGTAATAAATAAATGATGAAAGGTTAATGCCATAGACTGAACATTCCAGGCAAAGCAGTAACAACTCCGTAGAAAAAAGCAGGGGGCAGACTAATCAGAAAATTTGCTTAGTGCACTTTTAACTATAGACTAGTCTATATTTGTAGGCCTAATGCAGTATCATACAGAAATTGTTATTTTTATAGTGGAAGTTGCAGTGCTTCAGGATTTGGGTGTAACAGATTTGGGTGTAACGGACTTGGGTGTAACAGTGACTGCTGCTGGTGCAGGTGTACGTGACAGACTGAGGCAGTGTCTGTGACCTCTGCACCTGATACTGCCTGTTTACATACAATACCGAGTGTAATCATTATCTGACTTCCGATTGAAATGGCGTGTAAACAATTACATCTGATATGAGTAGTCTAATTTCTTCGTGATTATTCACACCTGTGCAGGTTTTTACAAGGTTGTGAAAGACGACTCTTTTTTTTAATTAAAAAAAAAATGTGTCGGTGGTCAGTCTTCCTCACCCTCATCCAGTTTGAGTCCTCTTCCAGAGGCCCGAGAACTTGAGAGTTCTGCACAGTATTTTTGCTGTTCCTAGTACTGCTGAGATCTGCTGTATCCGATCTATCCTATCTATTAAGATTAAGATTAGGCTTTTGGCCTTTATTGGTCTCACACACAATGACACACAGTGACACACGGGAGAAATTTGACTTCTGCATTTGACCCATCCTTTTTCAGGAGCAGGATATCCTATCTATCCTATCTATCTATCCTATCTATCCTATCTATCCTATCTATCCTATCTATCCTATCTATCCTATCTATCTATCTATCTATCTATCTATCTATCTATCTATCTATCTATCTAGATAGATAGATAGATAGATAGATAGATAATATAAAAATAATAAATAATATAATAAAAATATCAATCATTACATGGCACCAGAATACAGATTCTTTTTCCCCTCGTGATTTCAGGGTGTACCTTCAGCAGACCCTCAATGACACAGTCGGGAAGAAGATCGTGGTTGACTTTTTGGGTTTCAACTGGAACTGGATCAACAAGCAGCAAGCCAAAAGGAACTGGGGCCAGCTGACATCCAACCTGCTGCTCATCGGCATGGAGGGTATGTGTGCTATTATGCTACTGCTGTCTCTGCTCCCTCCAAGCACGGGTATAGACGCATGCACGCACGCTTACTAGGCAGTGTTTAGGTGAACTGTCTTGCTTATAGACTCAACAGTACTAGAGCCACTAGTGCACTAGAGCCACTTCTGCCCCATTGTGACATGTGGTTTTGAAAGCGGTACTAACCAGGCCCAGCCCTGCTTAGCTTCAGAGATCAGACTGGGCAGATTGAAATATATAAATAATAAATTATTTATAGATAACTTTTAAAAACAAGGTTCATATATATCATATTTGATTGATTTGAATGGTGTTTTTCTTGTAGGGAACGTGACGCCTGCACATTATGACGAGCAGCAGAACTTCTTTGCACAGATTAAAGGCCATAAGAGATGCATCCTCTTCCCTCCAGATCAGTTTGACTGTCTGTATCCATATCCTGTGCACCACCCGTGTGACAGACAGAGCCAGGTCAGTGTCTGCTTGTTTTCAATGCAAAACCACTCCCCTTTTTATTTTTGTCATCTTATTTTTATTGAAGGTTTTGCGCAACCCCAAATCCCCAATGGGACTACAGATGAAAGTTAGCCTGCATGGCTACCTCTAGCACATTTACATGCTGTACTAACACATGTTGATTAATGTGCACTGTCCCATATTTAATAAATAAACATAAGCATAGTTGAAGGAAAAACAAGTACAAGAATTTAGCATGCATTTATATGAAAAATATGACTCTGGAATGACTGACAGGTACATACATGTATGGATAGAGCAGTGCAAGCCATCAACTCAACTTCACTACCACATTTAGACTATTTACCCCATTTTGAATAATAAACATCAGCCTGAAGCTTTAACATGAATTTCCCTCAGGGTCAATAAAGCATAGCTCTCTATATCTCTTTATTATTATTATTTGCCCAATTGTCCAGACTCTGTTCAAAAATGTATTTAACCTTACAACATACAGTATGAACCACTCCCCCTTTTCGCAGAATAACTCACTTGTTTTCTTCTTCCAGGTGGACTTTGAAAACCCAGACTACGAGAGGTTTCCTAATTTTAAAAATGTAGCTGGCTATGAAGCTGTTGTGGGTCCCGGTGATGTGCTCTATATTCCCATGTATTGGTAAGTGACGTGCTTGGACTGGTTGGGTGTGAATTGCTTGCATTTCCCTCACTCTCGTTGATTCATGTACCTGCATTATGGTAAACTGTCACCAAGGCAGTTTTTTGGTTCATGTCACTTGGCATACCCAAGGCATTACTGGCAACTAATTATGATCATAAATAGACTAAAATAAAACAATTTAAGACCCAATTTTTACACTAGCAATGTTGCCTAGTTAGTCATATTCATATATACCGTATATAATTTTCAATTAATATGTAGTAATGCATATAACATTTATAATTCTGTTCTGGAGGTACTCGAGTCTCAGTTCAAGTCATGGTTGTAATGCTTTCTTAGATTTCTGTTGATAATGCCTCCAGAAAGATGCACCATTTTAATCTTTTTCCAGTTCTTCTGATTCCAATTTCAATACTGTGGTTTCAAAGTGAAGGTATGAAGCCTGTGCTCTTACTGTTTTTTGACTCTGGGCTGCCAGGGCCTTAACCTGAGTAAAGAAGATACTGTACATGCATGTTTTACGATGTGTGTCCTCAATAAATGGACAAAACCTCCAGAATTTTCTCACTGAGCTGCAAACGCTGCACTGGCATTGACTGATGACTGGCTGCATTCAGATCACAGAGAATACATATACCAGTAACTATATTGGTGCTTTCCTATCCAGAATATGTATATCATTGTTTCAGACAGTCAGGATTATGTAAAACTGTAAATTTAATGTGTGTAATTATTTCTGTGTTTCAGGTGGCATCATATTGAGTCCCTGTTAAATGGTGGAATTACAATCACTGTAAACTTCTGGTACAAAGTAAGCTCTCATGCATTCTCTTCACTTACACTATTGATACTTTGCATTGACTTCACGCTGGGGGTGTTCTACATATACATCTATGATTGAACGTTCAGCAGTTACTATGGTGATACAATGCACACATTGTCAAAAAAGTTTTAAAGGAGAATTAACGTTTTTTTTACAATCTGAGCCTTATTTCGGTAATAAAAAAAAGTTGTTTTACTCACCCATAGCACTTTGGTGTCATTTGGAGCAGTTTCGTAGATGTTGTGTTGTAGCGGTATCCGTGAACGTGAGTTCTCGGGGTAAATGTTTGCGGTCTCCAAATAACACAAACTTTAGCACTTTTCAAATCACAGAAGATCGCTGTGTCAGCGTAGACTTTAAGTGGAGTCAAAAGCGGCCTGAAACCCGATATCCAGCTATAGTTTCATCTGATGACGTCATCATAGAGGACAGCGCGCATGCGTGAAGTCTCAGCTGTTTAGCAGATAAACACCGCTAGTCCGAAAGAAGCTAACACCGCTCTGAACTTTTATGTTGCGAGACATGGCTGAAGATTCGGACTTTGAGATTGAAGAGGACTTATTTGTGTATGATGGCCGTCCCTATCGTTTTGAGCCTGAGTACACGGAGGAAGAGATGTCAGAAAGAAGGAAGCGTAGACAGTTTGAGGAGCAGCGCACAAGAGAACGGCGAGCGACGGCCTGTCTACGAAAAGACAGTACCTTGTGGTGTTTATGTGGACATTGTATGTCGATGGCCACAGAGGAAGAATGCCTTTGCTGTCTCGATTGGGATATCGGGTTTCAGGCCGATTTTGACTCCATTTAAAGTCTACGCTGACACGGCGATCTTCTGTGATGTGAAAAGTGCTAAAGTTTGCGCAAACATTTGCCCCGAGCACTCGCGTTCATGGATACCGCTACACCACAACATCTACGAAACTGCTCCAAATGACACCAAGTGCTATGGGTGAGTAAACAGGGATGAAAGAGTTCCGCTTTTTAGCGGATCTCCGCTTTTTTTTTTAGCCGTGTGGTAATTATTATTATTATATTTTCCCAAATACGTTGAAATTTTGGGTGTGTATTATATAAGTATAATTGTGTTTAGGGTTGCCAACCGTCCGTTGAAAAATGTAATTGTCCCGTATTCAGAAACAAAAGTACATGTCTCGTATTAAACTTGTACATGTGTGCGGGGCCGCGCAAGCTTGTGTGCTCTTCTGGTGCTGCGGACACCGCACGCCCCGAGCTGCGCCGCGAGTGCGCTCTCTCGGCTCGTTATCAGACTTTGATGTTGCAAAATCGGGGTCAGTGCCGTGTTTTGATATCAACTTTCAAATAAAAACCACTACAATCCCCCCCGGATTTTTTTTTTCCCCCCATGACTTTCTGCTTTTTTCATGATTGGCCACTTTCATCCCTGGTAAAACAACTTGTTTTATTACCGAAATAAGGCTCATATTGTAAAAAACATTAATTCTCCTTTAAGATGGTCTGAACTCAAGGAAAACACAAAATGGATTTAAACCACACATTTTCAGGACCCTGTGATCCATACGAGTGTTCATGATCCTGTTTAGGAGTTTGATTTTTCTACAAAAAGATGAGCGTGACTGAGGTTATTTGAGAGGGACTTGTTTTAACAGCACAACTCAGCTCACCTGTTGTAGTTCCAGCTAAATCAGTTCTTTATTGTCAGAACGTATAAAACAAAAGTCAAGATTAAAGTCTAACAAGCCTCAGACAGAGTATCACATCTGTACTTTGCCTAACATATACTGTACCTTTCTTATTTCCACTCCAGGGTGCACCTACGCCTAAGAAGATAGAATACCCACTAAAGGCTCATCAAAAGGTGGCCATTATGCGAAATATTGAGAAGATGCTGGGAGAGGCACTAGGAGACCCCCATGAAGTAAAGCCAATCTCTTATCTATCTATCCATCCAGCCGTCCATCCATGCAGACAGGCTTCTTCTGGAACTTTAAACATGTGCTAAAATAGCTACATTTAGGTCAGCTGTTGCATGTAATCCCAGAGGCCCACTGTCCGCTCCAGCAACCCAATTAGCATGAATATTTATGGCTGTCTTCTTATACAAAGGAATGTCATTGTATAGTGCTCATTTTTACAGTCAGTGAAGTTACGTATCTTAAAAAAACAAAACATTGACCACTTTGAAACCTTTTCTGTCATGGACCTCTACTGGACAAATGAGGGGTTACACAGACTCATAACTATATAGTCAGTCTGTCACTTTCTAATGAAACCTCTGCCAGGCTTATTGCTTTGGTAGAAAACGGGTCTGCTTTATTATGACAGTATCACAATTATTTGGCCTAGAATTTAAATCGTAAGTATTATTTTTGAATTACTTCTGTCAAAATTAACCTGAAAATATGGACCATTAAAGGAAAACTAACGTTTTTTTTAAACAATTTGAGCCTTATTTCGGTAATAAAACAAGTTGTTTTACTCACCCATAGCACTTTGGTGTCATATGGAGCATTTCCGGAGATGTTTTAGATTAGCGTTAGGCTAACGCCGTTAGCCTAACGCGACTTATAGCCATAGCTCGGGGCATTCCCCGAGCATGTAATATGCCCCGTGCGGGCTCCAAATAACACAAACTTTAGCACTTTTCAAATCATAGAAGCTCGATGTCTTTAGTCTACGATTTCGTTTGAATCAAAAGTGGCCTGTAATCCGAGATTTATCCATAGTTTACAGCTATGCGTTCCATGTTTGGGTCCCGGGAGCTGAGAGCACACTCTGCGCATGCGCACTGGCATCCTCATCTACTCGAAACTATGGATAAATCTCGGATTACAGGCCACTTTTGACCAAACGAAATTGTAGACTAAAGACATCGAGCTTCTATGATTTGAAAAGTGCTAAAGTTTGTGTTATTTGGAGCCCGCACGGGGCATATTACATGCTCGGGGAATGCCCCGAGCTATGGCTATAAGTCGCGCTAGGCTAACGGCGTTAGCCTAACGCTAATCTAAAACATCTCCGGAAATGCTCCATATGACACCAAAGTGATATGGGTGAGTAAAACAACTTGTTTTATTACCGAAATAAGGCTCAAATTGTAAAAAACGTTACTTTTCCTTTAATATTTGATCAGAAAAAGCCTATGCAGATTAAAAAATAGCAGAAAAAGCACTTCTCATTCTGAACATTTTCTATTTTCTGATACTAGATACTAGATCTGACCAGTAACTTGTCTCCAATGTGATTAACAAGTTTATTTTCATACTGTATCCACCTTATTTTGCCCCTGAACCACGCTGGTCCTAAACTGCGCTTTTTTGTAGTGGCACTTTGGGTTAAACGGGAATCCCAATCATCTCAATGGAGAATTTGGGAAACGTTTTGCATCTTAAATATGACAAAGTCGGTTCATTTGTGTAAAATGTTCAATGTTCGTGTAACACCAACAAGTCACACGGCACTGATTCTCTGGGGGATTTAAAGCAGCTTTATAGTCCGTACTGAACTTCTTTGCTGTGAAGATCGGCAGCCCCATACAAAATAATCCAACCCCAATCATGGTGGTGGCGCCCATGGCAACTTCCGGAATAAGGTGAATAACACTCAGGGCAAAGAAATTACATCTCTATGGAGACAAGCAGTTGGTGGACCCTTCACCAGAAACCTTACAGAGTGCACATTTAAGGCTAGACAGTCTTTTCTATAATACAAAACAGGCAGGTGGCTGACCCTCCAGAAAGTTGCATATTGCACATTTGAAGGCACAGTATTGTATTGTGCTTTAAATAAAATAAAAAAAACAACATTAATTTTCCTCTTTGCAGGTCGGACCTTTACTTAAAATGATGATCAAGGGGCGCTATGACCAGGAGTCGAGCTAAAGCTTATCAGTGCGGACGAAACCACTATAGAGTTAGTGTAAGGAGGCTGTAACTGCGTTCATGTGACTGACTGCTGTGTAGAAAGAGTACGGCATCAATAAAGACCATGGAGCTACGCGTCTGTGCATGGCAATAAGCAGCCATTTTGAATTCTCTGCTTCACGTGCCATTTTCTCATCACTACAGAAGAAGATACTCATTGGTTTTGATGCCTAAGAAGCACCTTTTTTATTTAATTCAAAGAGGCTAAATCACTCTTGTGTGTTTGCTGCATTTGTCAGTGTTGAATTATCACTATATCATTTATTACAGGTACATATGGAGTGGTCTGTATTTGCATAATATAGCAGTCCTCCTCACAACAGTTTTATAACAGGTTCAAATTAAAGTGTATTTTGAAGTATTGTATTTATGTAAGCAACATATTTTTCTGTCTCCATATTATACAGCTTAAGGGAGTGATCATAACCGTTTTAGTGGCTATACAGGTTCATGAAAGATTACAGTTATATAGTGGGGGTATGTATGGGGTGCAGTTTAAAGTAACGCTTATGTTCAGTTTGATGAATATATTGTTTCTAATTAAGTCGAGACAGATATGGCTGTTCTTCAGACTATACGCCTTGTTTGATTCATGTTTCACTGACTACAAAATTAAATGAATTGTGGATGGTTGCAAATACCATATGTTGATTTACTCATGTATTAATGTTTGAGTTGAAACAATCTCTGATGTCAAGGCCATACATTGGGGAGTAGTAGCATGACACAACTGTAGCTTCCATTCACAGCCAAATACTGCACCACAGACAGACTCCATTGTTTTGATCCATAGTGACTCTGCCCCCATTCTGTTCTGATTCCCACCACTGTTATGGGCAAACCTCATGTTCACATTTCATTTTCATTTCATTCTGTAGTTAATTTTAAGTAGGTTAAACATTCTAAATATATTTGGATACACATGAGAAAACAGTTAACAGTGTACATATACAGTGCCAATCCTTGTGGAATACTTGCAAATAATAAACCAAAAAAAAACAGGATATAAATAAGTCACTTTTCCACTCTGAAGCAGTGCTACTTCCTTTTTAAAGCTGAGCTTTAACTGCTTTTAAAATGTTTACTGTGTGCCTTGCAGAACAAATATGGCACCAAGTGTTTTAGTTGATATTGTTAATATTTTAATGTGTGTTTTCATTCAGAAGTGTTCATTCAAATGAAGAATGTGTGTTTCCCAATTCTATTTGGAACTGAAGTCACAGATTTTCATTCCTGGAGAATTTCTACTGCATGTTGCTTAATAAAAGACAATACAAAATAAATATGCCTTAATTATTTGTTCAACAGTGTGGAACATGAAATTATGAAAAGACAGAAACTGTTTACAAAAATTAGTATTTATTTACTATAAATTGTGCGTCTGCTGGGAACCCACATGATTCTGACTAAACCTAAACTAAAACTTCCGGTCTCTACAGTGTTACACTTGCACAATGCTGTTGCTAAGTATGAACAACACATCTTGATTGCATTACAGCTGCATATGACTAAATGTTACTGGAAATACAAAATACAGGATTTGGCAAAAAAATAAAATTACCAAAGAAATTCCCCACCCATACTTAAGGAATCAGATAAAGAGCCTAAACTGTGTAAGTACATTAACAACGCACGCACACACACACTACAAAAACATAAAAAATGATACAAATAAAAGGTAATAGCTGTCACAATACATATATCAGTACAATTTCCAGTTAAATCTACAGAGCTCTGAACTGGTGTGCATATCAATTCAGAATTTTAATTAACTTCTAAGTACAGTACTGCAAATAATTGTGCAGTTAGCAAATTCCAGTAATTTCTCAAATACCTGTACCATAAACTATAAAAAAAATGGACTAAGGGCATGTGATGTCACCCAGTGTTCGGATCCAGTCAAATGAAGCTCACTGGGGTTAACAGTTAGAGCAGCAAATTTGGAGCCGCGATCCATATTAGGAAGAGTGTTGGGCAAGTTACTTCAAAACTGTAATGCATTATTTTTTACTTGTTACTCTCATTTCAAAGTAATTTGTTACATTACAAGATTAATGTATTTAAAATGTAAGGCATTACACTACTATTGCATTACTTTTAAATTACTCATGAAAATAACTGGAAATATGGATTTTGTCACACATCCAGTGGAAGGTGATGTGGTATCTGACTGAGCTGAACAGGAAGTAGTCTCCATCTAATCTGCAGCATCACCATGATCTGTGATCTGTGCGCCGTGTGGATGTAACCACACGTGAGGAACTACTCTGGCCTTTTTACTTTCAAAGAACGCCTCAAACTGGATTCACAGCGCTGTTCTGTGGACTGGGGGTCATTATTTGCAGAGGACTAATTCAGTGGATAATGTGGATGAGATGCTGCAGTTTATATTTACAACTTTACGAGAGGTGAGTAATAATTCTTTTCGCAATTTCCCGAGTTTGTATGTTGCGCCTCTGTGTTTGTCTCTCCGTCTGCCCCTGACGCTTTGTTTTATTGGCCATTATCGTAGCGTTGCTGATGTTTGGTGGTTACAATCTGACAGAGCAGCTCAGAGTCACGCCGACACCACATACACACGAGCAGCACAGAGGCTTCAAAAATCACACAAGAAGACACAAAGTCCGGTCACGCCCATCGCAGCCAAAATTTAGCAAATTCTCCTGTAGTGTGGGGCTGCCTTTAATAATACATTTTGACGTGATTCACAATGATGCCATGTGTCTGTTCTGATCTGATGTTTCACCGCTGCTGATCTCGTGGTGAGTCTAATGAATTTGTATGAAGAAAAACAAAAAAACACTTCAAACTAGGTCAAAAATGCATTATAACGCACATTACTCACATTTGTACCACGTAAAATATTACCTTTTTCTGTAATGCCTTATATTACTGCGTTACAGCAAAAAGCAATGCATTACAGTAATTCATTATTTTGTAACACTTATTAGGAATAGGAATTTATTTATGGATAAAATAGATAAATAAAAACACCAGGATCATTTAGAGCAGGTTAATAGGAACATTTTAAGATCAAAATGACGAGGCTCACTGCAGAAGTTACAGCGAGAGGTGACAATTTAAACATTTATGACATCCCCAAGAAGCTTTACATTGCCTGTCTAAATACCAAATGAATGGCACCAAAATTATGGTAGCACTAGCCTGAAGATAAAAACACTATAAAAATACAATTCATATTTTGTCAGAATTTGGCCTGCATTACCTAAAAACAAAATTAAAATAATGTGTTATAGTCAAGATACATGTGCCACAATCAATGAACACAGAAAAAAAAGTTAGAATACAGGAAGTCACTGATACATGAAAAAAAGAGCACAAAACTCTGCCTCATAAATATAACAAAAATTCCTTTTAACTTTGGGAACGGGTTTGCCCTGGCTAGCCACAACCGCTAATCATGAATAAAACCCTAGCAAGCACCATAGAAACCTCGCTATTTACAGTTATATAGATTTATGTTCAAGGTTTTTTGGTGAAATGACAAGCAAAGCATACAAAATTGTCAGTGCAACATCAGATCTACTCAAATACAGTATATGTTAGAAACGGAAAACTTCACAATTATGCAATAAAAATAAAACAACTGTGCAGTTTAATCTAAATAATCTGTTATTTCTGCACTTTAGTGGATAATTTTATAATCCAGTTTCACTTGTGCGACACTTGCACTTCAACCAATCTATGTACAAGCAAGTTTCTGGTGAGAATGGAAAAATACCATCCATTTCCTATTAATCACAAAAAATATTGAATACTGAAAAAAAAAAGGTGAAAATCACAGACCTCTATTTAGGCAAGTATGCATGAAATCATCACACTTATTATTATGCAAGTTTCTACTGTAAATTAAAGCAACAATTTAAAGATGCACTGTGTAACTTTTCTGGTGAAGGGTCCAAGTTGGTTTTCTCTATGGGACATGTGTATGTGTATCTAAAGTTATCCATCACCATGGGGACAAGCAAGTGGAGCCACCAGGTCAAGTAACTGGTCAGATCTGCGTAGACGCAAGAGCTTTGCAATATATGCTTTAAAGGAGAATTAACGTTTTTTACAATCTGAGCCTTATTTCGGTAATAAAACAAGTTGTTTTACTCACCCATAGCACTTTGGTGTCATATGGAGCCCTTCCGGAGATGCTTATATCCATAACATGAGCGGTCTCCAAATAACACAAACTTTAGCACTTTTCAAATCATAGAAGCTCAATGTCTTAGTCTACGCTTTTGTTTGAATCAAAAGTGGCCTGTCATCCGAGATTTATCCATAATTTACAGCTTTGCTTTTCATGTTTGTGTCCCGGGAGCTGAGAGCGAAATAAACTGTGACTCCGCACATGCGCACTGTCCTCATCTACTCGAAACTATGGATAAATCTCGGATTACAGGCCACTTTTGACTCAATCGAAAGTGTAGACTAAGACATTGAGCTTCTATGATTTGAAAAGTGTTAAAGTTTGTGTTATTTGGAGACCGCAAACATGTGCCCCGAGAACTCACATTACGGAGATCGCAAATCTAAAACATCTCCGGAAGTGCTCCATATGACACCAAAGTGCTATGGGTGAGTAAAACAACTTGTTTTATTACCGAAATAAGGCTCAGATTGTAAAAAAAAAAACGTTAATTCTCCTTTAAGTGCACATTGTAAACAACTCCTGGAGGATTAACATTTGAGAGAACACTGAACTAATACAAGAATCCCATGCATTTCAGAACATTTTCAAGGCATTTTTACCATAGAAACACCAGGAACTGAAAAAATGCTATTCATTGGTTTCATAATAAAAGAAAAATGAAGAAGATGACAGCTGCCATAGCAATTAACAAGTTTAAAATAATCATCATATATTTAGTGAAAAGTCCTATAACAGGAAGCTGAAATCCATGTACACTTGTATGCTATACTGTGAAACATTCAAGGCATAGCAATAACCCCAACCTGTCCAGAAAGGTTACACAGTGCGTCTTTAACCAATAATAAAACTAAAATGCATGTAATAGTTACCAGTGTTCTAAATAAGCCACATGCACACTGGAGAATGGTTTAAAAAAGTTAAATAATAAATAATATTGATGTAAACAGTATGGTCTGTAGCTGCGCATTAGAATCATAGACCAGTCATCAATGGAACCTGTACTTTCTGGCGGGTTTGAGGTTAACGTACGTCTTCTTCATCTCCTCCGTCTCGTTCTTCTTCACCAGCTGGTAACGCTCGCCTTTTGTTGTGACCACCTGGTTGTCATGGTAACGCACAAGCTTCTTCGGGGCCTGCGAGATGGTTTTATATATGAATAAATATAAATGAATGAGACTGAACCGAGTAGCAGACTGGAGGAGAGATGGACTCACGTCTTTGGGGGCAACTGGTCTATGAGTTTTGTTGTCTTCCTCGCTGTCCACAAGCATGTATCTGGAAATCACAAAACAGTTTCATCACCCATACTGACTATTAATATGTAAATAAAAATACACAAACATGCATTTTTAAATAATAAAAGCAGTGTACAAAAGAAAAGAAAACAACTTATGCTTCACTCACTTTTCCAAGATGCTCTCTTTCAGCTTTTGGTCTGCCACTGATGTTACAGTCTTTCCTTGGTTAACCTTAAAAAAGTGAAGCGTATACTATTCATGCCAACATAAAATAAAACATAATAACAGTGGATTTATATCTGTTTACTGATGATGGGACGATAACTAGCCTTACAGAGGGGGTATTGTGCTAAACCAATTTTTTTTTTAGCATTCTACCATGCTCTGAGTTTTTCCTTCATCAAAAACATGTGGTTTCCTGAATCATTCGTATGAGTAATCTTGCGGGTTTTCAAAAGCACTATTCAAACTAACAAGTCTAAACTAAAGCTCAAACCACAAGCCTACAGAACCAGAAGACTCACGGCAGTGCTCCCCAGACTCCCTCACAGAACAGTGAGGAGCAAAGAGAGAGCATCAAAAACAAAACTGAATTTAATTACATTTTTAAATAAGCCGTTTTTTGGCAAATATAGCATTTTCAAAACAACATAGGGTGATAAAACATGGTGATCTAAAGGTTATATGTTAGCAATTAATACCCCATAGAAGTATTACACCCTATTTAAGGTATACCGCTGTACCGAATGCCACGAAATTAATACCACATAATACTTCTGAGAGGGTTATTCGCAGTGTTTATGGAAAAAGCGGCACCTCTCATGGCCTCGAGTTCATTAAATTATTATTTATATGTAAAACCAGGAAGGAATAGTCCATGTGTGCAAGTCCTAGTACATAGACCAGAGGTGCCGCATATTTTTGAAGCAGAGGGCAACAGACCAGTGTTGATACAGTGAGTCAGTCTGACAGGTGCATTTAAGAGTGCTTTGATAGAGCTACCACATCCTTAATAAGGCTTGGAACATTAAAAGGTGCATTGTACAACATTTATGGTGGAGGCTCTGTCACTTGGTTGTCTCCATGGAGTTGTTGCTCTGTCTAGAATCTTCCACTGTAGAGATTAAAGACAGCTATAGGCTACATTAAGTCAAGTCAGAGAATTATTGTATTTTTGAGCAACACCCAAAATGAAGAAATGCTACATTTTATGTGTTTAATGTCAGGGACATTCTAGGAAAAGCAATAACATCATGGAGACAAGCACATGACAGGCCCTCTACCAGTGAAGTTGCGCAATACAGCTTTAATGTTAGGTCTGCATCACAATACAACTTGATGCTATTGAAGCATTAGTGGTAGAATTACTTATAGTAAAAACATTCTGCTTTATGATCAGTTGAACCAATTCAGCAGGAAGCCTGAGGACCAACAAAAATGGATCTGAGGGCTGCATTTGACCCTGGGCCATAGTTTGGACCCTGACATAGACCTAATCTCTATAGACTATTTTTAATAGTAGACCGATGTTTCCCCAAATCTCTGCATAGTCAAGTATGTCATAAACAAGGGGCAATATATGATGTACTTTTCCACATGTTGTTTGAATTGTCTCCACATGGATATTTCACTCCGCCCATCCCTATCTTTGTCTCTTCTTACATTTAGAGGAGTAGGGCTGAGCTGGACGTCCCCTTCGATGATAAGGCGCACAGCTTCCTCCATGTCTCCCTTGGCGATGGACAGAGCGTTTCGAGCCTCAGACACAGTGCACTTTGGAAACATCTCCAGAAGGTGTTGCTCCTGCGCCTCCCATTCAGACAACGGACCCTGAACAAGAGACAAGTTACATCATTTAACATATACAAAATGGCAAAACAAAGGCAAATACAGCAGTCATGTGAAAATATAATTTAATAACCATTATATACATTACAAGGATGAAAGTTCCCAATCATGAAAAAAGCGGAAAGTCACGACCCCCTTCCCCATATAGCATTATAGATGCTATATATTTGCAATAAAGTAAAACTGTAAATCAAAGTACAAAAAAAAAAAAACACATTTTATTAACAGGTACTAGTAGCATATATTTGATTTGTTTTTGCTTTGCACTTAGTCTTGCGCTTCTAATCAGAGCGCATTGAGGAGGAGCTTATGCGCGCTATGAGCAGGAGGAAAGAGAGCGTGAAAAGGCGAGGAGCGGCACTGACGTGAGGCACGGGCAGGCAGGATGTTTTGTAAAGTTTAACCTGCCCTGTGATACACGCTGGTACGCAAAGGTACACGCTGTTGTGAAAGAGCTGCGAGCGCTCACTCGCTGTCGTGTCCGTGGCTCCAGACGACAAGACGGGCTCGTGCGGCCCGCACACCGGTAGAAGTTTAATACAAGACACATACTTTTGTTCTGAATACGGGACGATTCCATTTTTCAAGGGACGGTTGGCGACCCTAAACACAACTATACATATATACACCCAAAATCTTTCTTAACGAATTTGCACAGATATATATATAAAAAAAAAAGACCCCGCAGCTGAAAAAAAAGCGGAGATCCGCTAAAAGGCGGAACTCTTTCATTACATTATGACCATATTCATTACGTTTCATTTGAGAAGTGGTTTTAATAGGGAAAATGCCTAATATGGCTGAATGATCAAAACCAGCAATTCTCAAAGGGTCTCTCATGGGTCATGAACTGTAACATGAATCAGATTTTTAAAATATAAAATTTATAATATGTAACTTTTTGAAGGCGTCACATCAGCTGCGTAATTCCAAGGAATTAGAAAGCTGAAACCCTACTTCTCAAAGGAGATAGATTAGCTATATGGAAACAAGCAGTAAAATTTAAATTTTACAGTGAAATAAAAACCAACATGTTTTTTCTGGTCCATTGCTTTGCTAAAAAGTTTCATACTGTGGCTTTAATTGCAATAACATTTTTTATTTTTATTTTTTAAAATTTGATCTTATTCCAAACTCGGTTATTCATATTGCAATTTGAATTGTAAAAGTTTGAATCAGTAGTTGTAATGGGATCAAATTGTTGGTCAACCTGCAAATTACTAACTGATACCAAAAAAAGGAATATTTATTTCCTGGACAAACTCATAGCACTAAAATAATAAAAACCATGGCCAGTGATTACCTTGGCTGTGGCGCCCTCTGTCTGGTTTGTAAGGCACTGCGCTTCACTCCCTGTTGGCGACACACTTGGCATGGTGGTGAGTTTCAGTGAGATCTCATCTGTCCTCGCCTTAGGCACACTGTTTTCATTGTCAACTGAAAATGAAACACTAAACTAATTAATCAGCAGCAGCACAGCAGAACAAATGTCAGCCCGGTGATCCATGTCTGGCTTTCATATTGCTGTGTAGAGGCTCTGCCAGCAGGATATTGATAGGAAATCACATTAGAAAGATGCTTGGACAGTGTGCACAAACTTGGCACGGGTCTGTACCTGAATCGCGAGCGGTGGCCAGTTTCGAAGCCAGGCTGAACATCATTTCACACACTTTGACACTGCAATCACAATCAATACATCACGTTAGCTCGGCCTCATCTCGTTTGCGGTCACTCAAACACCACATTTAAAATAAAAGATAATATACAGCAGAGGATGGGGAGAAGCCAATTATGTAATATTTGAAGTACGTGTTTGAATAAATTAAAGAAACACTGCGTAACGTTTGGGAGTTTACATGTTACTACATGAAGTTAAAACCATGCAAAATAAAAAAACAACAGGATCATGTACGTAGAGCAAGTTCATATGAATATTTTAAGACCAAAATGATAAGCATGACAGTAGCAGTTGCAAAGGGAAACGAACTGAATTGGAGCTGGAGTCGAGTCACGTACACATACTTAAAAGTATGTATTTGATTGCCCAATACTTCTACCTCAATAATATCATCTCAGTGCACTCTTTTACTTGATTACGTGTTTGCTATAGGCTAGCCTCCCCACCTACGCAACTACACAGTGTAATACTGTACCTGTCAATTTCAGCAAACCCAGGGATGTAGGCTTCGAGCATTTCAGCAAAGACCTCTACATCAAAGTTCTCCTCCACACTCTCCTGTGATCCCAGGTCCTCCAAGACCCCAGTGATGTACGACAGCAGAACATCATCCAGTGTACTGCAATGACAATGACCAGTTTAGCTTCAGTCCTGACAAAAAAACAGCTCAAAACCCACCATTATCTCACAGCCTATAATAACGCCCACAAATTACTGCTTCATCACTACTTATTTTGTCTGTCCTGTCCATGTTTTAGTCTTACATTATTATAAAAAACTGATATATTATAATTATTACTATTAAATATTTATGTACAGGTTCTATAAATCCAAGTAGGGGTGCACAATTTGTAAAAAAGGGAAATAGCCAATTGATAATTTTCTGAAGAATTGCAACTGCGATATAAAAAGTAAGATTCAGATAGAGTACACACTGTAAACAAGTCCAGAAGTATTAACATTTGGAAAAAGACTGAAATATGATCTGTTAAAGGGGCACGGTCTGTAATTTTTTTGGCAGAGGGTCTGCTTGTCTTCATCGAGATGTTCCAAAGTATGGCATAAAACAAATCCATCTTCATAAAGACAAGTATGTGACACCACCAGGCCAAGTTATAGATCAGATCTGTGGAGAGGCAAGCCCACTCTCAAAGTTCGAATGCATGCTTTTCAAGGTATTTCTGAACAATAAAACGCTGATAATAAAATCAATACAAGATAGATAACATACAGCCATACAGCGAAACATTCTGGGCGAAGCCAACACATTTCTAGAAAAAAATACACATTGCAACATTAAACTAATACAAGAATCTGATGAATTTCCATGTTTGCAGACATCTAAACGACAAGTTTTTTCTATCAACTGGACATGTCATTTGATAACTAAAATATCATAAAATAAACTATAAATAAAATAATACCTGAGATCAGCATCTGGAATGTAAGTCTGGATGAACTCATGCAATGCATCATGGATAATTTTGTGGAGGTCCATTGCTTTCTCCTAACTGAGGGAAACAAAGAGGTTGCACAAAGTCACCAGTGGTTCCTGCCCTCATAACCAGTTCTCCCCATGCGCCATTTATGGTTACCAAACGGTTACAAAAGAGTTATAAAATTTGGTACGATCTTTTTAAAGACTATTAAGAGATCAACATATTTTATAACAAGGCGACAATGCAGATTTGGATCATAATGGGGCTAGAAAAAATATTCGATGAAGCGATGCAATAATAATAATATATATTTTTTTTTCCATTTACGCACAAATTCATGGGTACATCATTTAGATCAAAACCACTTGATTTCACGGTGTATTCATTGACTACCAATGTTAAATATTTTTTCTATTTTTAGAAAAGCCTGCAGAGAGCATCAGCTACACGGCACCAAAAAGGCAAAAAAAAAAAAGAAAAAAAAAGAATAAAACCACCCAATAACCTAACATTCCAAATCAGTCTTTTGCCGGACATTGTAAATTATGATGGATAGCGTTACTGTTCACGTTAGCCGATCTGCTAGGAAGGTTAGCTGACATTTGTTTTATAGCTAACAATGTTAGCATCGGACGCCTTCTACAGTGCATAAACCTTGTCAGTTGCAATAGAGCTACCTTAAGCTAGAAGCTACTATATACACTTACTTTACCTTTAATTATGGCGACATGAAGCACGTAGACGTCCCCAAAGTGTAGGGGATGCTGGCTTGGAGAGGTGTTTATGATCAGAATCGTGCAGCCTCTTCACGCACGATTCAAAACATCCGTACGTCACTTCCGGTGATTGAGGGAGGCCCCTGCTCCGGGCGCCAACAATATACAAACAGTACTTTTGATTCAACTTAAATGTATGCCTGCAAGTTAATAGTCAACATAAACTGACATCACTGCTTTGTAGTTAGCCCTAACTGTTACTGTGAATTGCAAATTATACCATGTGGAGGTAAGTACTACAATTAAAGTTCATGTATTACACAAAATTGACTCTTGTGAGCTTTTAGTCCTGTTACAATGCTGTTATGTCCTCAAAAACATATCTGGAGTTGAGTTTTGCTACATTCACCTGTCACTTTGCCTCTGCTCAGGGACTACAGATGAAAATTAGCTTGTTAATCTGGTCTGTGCAATACATTTTTGTGTAATGCCCCAGTCAAATAAATAAAAACGACCAGTGATGTGATTGCTGTGAGCTGAGCCGAAAAGGCAAAGCTCTCGATTTACCGGTCAATCTACGTTCCTACCCTCACCTGTGGTCAGCTTTGGGTAATGACCGAAAGGACAAGTTCACTGATACAAGTGGCTGAAGTGAGTTTTCCTCGGCAGGAGGAGCTCGGAGTAGAGCCGCTGCTCCTCCGCGTCGAGAGGATCCAGCTGAGGTGGCTCGAGCATCTGTTATGGATGCCTCCCTGGGGGAGATGGGGAGATCTCGTCTGCCCTACCCCCGGAGGAGCTGGTGGAAATGTCCGGGAGTCTGGGAGTCCCTGCTTAGACTGTTGCCTGGATAAGCAGAAGAAAATGAATGGATGGATGGAATAAATAATTACATACATGTATACATACTGTACATACATAAAATACTGCTGAAGTAAATACACTAGTAGAAAATAGATGATAACATTTAAACTAATTTAGGCCACTGACACAATAACCCCAAAGCAGATTTCTACAGCACAAACTATTCTAAATGTAAAATATTCCTTAAAAAAACTAGCTGCAACAAATAAATAACAGAATGAAACACACATTACACATCTGTAATGAGTTATTTATTTATTCAACCTTTTATGGCTTAAATCTTACCATTAACCAAAAGATAACCAAACATTTCCCAGTAGTGCAAAGAAAAATGTAAATACTGCCCCCCCCAAAAAAAATATTGTTCTATCTTTCATATACTGAGCCATAAGTTGATATAATAATTATTGTGACATGCCTACTTACAGCCACAATCCACAAATTTACTGTTACTGATAAAGCTGATAAAATAAGGAGTTCTCAACAATGTCTTGTGACTCCTACACTTGGGGTGACTGGTTGCTGGTTGGCCATGTTTTGAATAGCACAAGATGATAGATAGCAGATAGTAGATAGATATATTACACATCAGTCATAACGTACTTTCCCCTATGAATTTGTACTATTCTTCAAAGTCATGTGCCTATTTTTGTCTTTCAGTTTTTCTCTTTCTGGACTGAGGCTTGCCACAAATTATCCACCCACTCGCATGAAGCCATTTCCATAAGAAGCTGGTATGTGGAGTGCGGTATGACCTTTTACAAGTACAGATAAGGCAAAAGGAGAAATTCAATTTGTTAACTGGACAAAAGTTAATTTGATCGAATACATTTTGCAACTCATCCAAGATGCTTCTTCACTTCTGGTCAAACACTAGTAGATATCTGCCTGAAGGGAGGAGCTAACTACAATGAAATTACTTTGAAACTACTACACCTACAGTGGTACCTCACCTTACGAACGATCCAACAAACGAAAATTCCAAGTTACGAAACGCCTTCACGATAAATTTTGGTCTCTAGATACGAAAGAAAATTCAAGTTACGAAACGTGAAATCTCAAAAATTCAAATAATGCGCGCTCAGCCACACACATACGCTTTTCTCAGACTGGATTTAAACTTTTCTCACCTTTGTCTCTGTTTAAACACTGAAGTGTGGGGGGAAGCGGGAGGGTGGAGAAGTGTGCGCGGCGGGGACACGTGTGATAGCGCAGCATGACCCGGAGCGGGGCTGCGAGGACGAGACCCGTGCTCAAACCGTGCCTCCTCTAAAACAGGATTAAACCAGGTCTGAACCAGGTCTAAACCAGGTCTAAACCAGGATTAAACCACCGCGACTCTTACCTGCGTTCGTTCATGCGCTCGGACTGCGTGCGGTCCCCTCCTCGCTGCGGTCCCCTCCTCGCTGCGGTCCCCTCCTCGCTGCGGTCCCCTCCTCGCTGCTCGCCTCAGCTGTGACTCGTGAGAAACCAGGAAATAGACCCGCACGTGGCGCTTTAATCCACCTGGTCTAGTCCTGGTTTAGTCCAGGTTTAGTCCTGGTCCAGTCCAGGTATAGACCTTGTTTAGACCTGGTTTAGTCCATGTTTAGTCCTGGTTCTACAGTCTCTTAGCCAATCAGGACCCAGAACACAGTGTTACACTATAAAAAAAGGCTACACTATAAAAAAAAAACCTTGGAACGGGGCCTTGGAACGAATCAGGCTTTTTCCATTGAAATAGCTACTCAACTTATGAAAGATTCACGTTACGAAACTACTTCTGGAACGAATTAATTTCGTAAGGTGAGGTACCACTGTACTTGTTTTTCAGTTTCTGTTAATTAGGTGAGCCTATTAAATATGCAGTGGGGGTGGAGTGGGAGTCTTGTTAGCATAGCCATTCAGGGCCATAATGGGTGTTTTCACACCTCTGGACCTGACCTGGCTAACCCTATTGTTTTCTTTGTTTGTTTTGATTTAGTTGTCGTGTGGACGGGCTCAGAGTTATAAATGGGAGACAAATGATGTCTGAGACCTCCATTTCTGTTCGAGGAAGGATTCTCTTTCTTGACAAAAAATAGCCTCTTTTCTCTGGTTCTTTTCTCTGGTTAAGATATTTACCTCACTGTCCTCAAAGGAGTGGCTGGTGGCTTCTAGGTGGAGATGTACGGCAGATGAAGGTCCACTCTAGCACACCCGTTATGTTGGTACATCCTCTTGTGAAGTGGTTGTTTTGTTTCTCCAATGTAGCGCTCACTGCAGTCTTCACTACACTGAATGGAGCAGACCACATTGCTTTGTTTGTGGCTCGGTGTTTTGTCCTTTGGGTGGACCAGTTTTTGCCTTAAAGTGTTTGTGGGTTTGAAATAGACTGGGATTTCATGTTGTCTGAAAATCCTCTGTAGTTTTTTTTTTTTTCGAAACGCCAGTTAGGTAAGGAATAGTTAAGATAAGCCTTTATTGATCTCACACCCTTTCTCCTGGGTTCTGATTCTCTGTTGTCTTGTTTCTGTTTCTTGTCCTTATCTCTTTTAAATTTGTTGAAAGCCCATTTAGGATATCCACAAACAGAGAGGGCTTTCTGCACATGTTGTTCTTGTTTCTGCTTTCCCTCTGTGCTTGTAGGAACCACTTGGGCCCTATGTTGTAATGTCTGAATAACTCCAAGTTTGTGCTGCAGTGGGTGGTGTGGATTGGTCAGTATTGGTCAGTGTGTGACCAATGTGTAGAAAAAAAAATAAATGTATGCTTTTTCAATTTGCTTATGTTTATTATCCTTACTCTGAGCAAATTTGCATCTCTACCAACCTAACTCTTGGCCTGCGGAAGGGCCTCCTCTTGTTTTCTTGGAAATGTTATTCCTTTGGCATAATATTCCACAATATGGCATAAAATTTATCTGTCTCCAATGAAGAATATTTCCACATTGTTTTAACATTTCCATTAACATTTCCATAAATCATGCAGACTACATTCCACCTCCAGAAAATCTCATACTGTACATTTAAAACACATTCAAAAATAAAGTTAAATGGTTAGTTTAGTAAAATGTACTATTTTCTTTATCAGGTGCACAAAACATTGAAAAATACATGTTACATTACAATTACATTCCTACACTTACTTAGCTCATTGATGCTACAATCTGTAACTAGATAGTGATATGTATATTCTCACATATCACCACTAGATGCTATCTGTATTACTGCAGTGTGATAGTTTGCTAGCGTTGTTCTTACAGAAGAAGACCGGAGCGCACATGGGAGTCTGAACAAAGGCCAGGTCAAAAACTACATAAGATGGTTTCCTAAAAATACCTGCAAATATATATATTTTTTTACAGTGAATATTAGAAATACCGTTGTAACAGACCTACTTGTCAGGTTGAGAAACACAAATCATTTCAGTTACACCTATAGTTTCAATAATAATTGTTACATTAAACCAATTCTCCATGGATTACCTGTTCAGGTCCTGTCTCCTCTGTCTGTCTGACCTGTGCTTGACTTGTCCTTGTGTGTATTTTTCATTAGACTACTAAAAAGCGCACTCTCACTCGTGCATTATCTTATATCTTTTACCACTTGCATGCATAGTTGATGACGGGGCTGTTATCTGAAGCAGCATCAGTGATGTCAACAGAGCCTCTCTCCGTTACCTGGGACCGCGCATTGGTATTATAGCAGATATGTACTTGTAAATCATTAATGCCCGTTCAATTGTCTCTCTCTCTCCTTGCAGTATCTCATGCCTCCTGCCGTGGATCATCAGGAAATATGGCCCCTGGCTGCTGATAAAATAAGAAGGAACAGTTCTGGACTTGGCTGAACTCTATTTCAACCCTGAGATCACGGCTAGACCAGACAGGTGGAGTGAAAGAGGGACAGAGGGAGGAGGAGAGGAGAGAGAGAGAGAGAGAGGGAGGATACTTCTCGTCTTCCTCTGCTGAGTAATCATGCCTGACTCTGGGATCGGCCTGCTAGTAATACAACACACACATTACAGAGCCAGGCATATCCTCTGTTCTGTAGACATGAAACTTATTTAATACAGTCCTTAGTTAAAAGTGGACAATATTGACAAAAAATACAACTTTATAATGAATATGGCAGTTAGACTATATAGTTAACATCATTATATTTAAGGCTTTACTAAAAAACAATGTTAACAAGGGCCAACATGTGTCTAAATTACACAATAATGATAATTTAACTGATAAAAATATATGTAACTTAACATAACATTTAATACAACACATATTTTTGTTGAATTAGTGTTTAATATCTTAAATTTCAGTGTTGATGACATTGGTAAAGGTAGTATGTTTTAGAACCCAAATCTTTTGTAATCTTTTGTATTTTTCTTTGATAAATATTCACCACAGGTACTATCCAACTAAACAAAGTAATTAGAAAAAACACAAACATTTGTCATTTGGGTTTTTATTATAATTTGGGATTAATTATGATATATTGAATGAGATTATGTCAATCCTTCCAAAATGTATTGCGTGAATACACAACAAAAAGTAATCACCTTATACCCTTATTCGGCAATTTTTTTAAGTTTTGATTTTAGTCAGCTTTTCTGTAGCCTTTTACAATATTTTTTTGTAAATTAAAAATGTATATTCTAGTATGCAAATTTAGATTTAGACACACTTTATAGAGCCGCAAGGGAAATCACTTGGACACAGTATAATGACAAAGAGCAAATGGCTGGTATTCAAACTTCAAAATAAATACTGCTATTCAAAGGAAAAATTGAGGTATTATCTACACTTCCATACATCTCTATCTCAACATTTTTATTTTACCTTTATTAAACCAGGAGGTCCCATTGAAAGTCAGAATGTGTTTTTCAAGAGAGACCTGGCCAAGGTAGCAGCCAACACAATCAATACAAAACAGTAAAATCACAAAATATCACATTACAGGCAATGTGGAAGCTATTGTTGAAATCACAACTGCAAACAATTTGAAAGACTATAATAAAAACAGTTGTATTTATGAAAAGAGACAAAAGAGAGATTTTTTTCTGCTTTTTTGCTTTTAGTCATGGATCACCACAGCAGATGCACAGTGATTTGGCTGGCTTTTATACTGGATGCCCTTCCTGATGCAGCTAGACCAAATTACAGGGCAAGGTTCACATGAGTTACTCCCTTTGAGTTGGTTTGCAAATGGTTAACCAACTGTGCTGAAATGGCCCCAGAAAACAACAACAACAAAAAAAGTTATTTCCTTACAAAAGTAAACCCAGGATTGAAAAAACTGCAACAACCTTACATTTTCTTAAACATTTGTGCAATTCCTCCTTTCAAGCTGACACCTTCTGATGCACAAACTTACGCAATATCACACATCAAACTAGAAAAATTGCTAAAGAAATTCTTGTTTGTCTTAAGACTTCTATTAATTAACTAAGAGGGGGTATGGCTGTTCTCAGACTTATTAGGATGTTGCCAAAAATAACTAAGCATGCATATATATCCATCCATCTTCTTCATCTTATCCGGGTTTGGGTCGTGGGGGTCTAAGCAGATCTGCCCCCCAGATCTCACTACACCAGCCCATATGGCTCCTCCTGCGGGTGGTGGGTCCACGGGAGGACGACCCCACGTTGCTCCTTCGGGCTGTGCCCAGCCGGGCCCCCTGGGGAAGGCCAGACGCTCGCCGTCGAGCACCCACCCCAGGCCTGGCTCCAGGGTGGGGCCCCGGTGACGCCAATCCGGGCGATGTAACTGGCCTTGCTGTGTTTCTCATCATAGGGGCTTCTGCATATACAAGAACTAGTAAAACATTTCCATGAGTGAAAAGGGAGATTAAATTGTCCAGTCACTCCCAAACCCTCAGCTATCTCCACTTTTCTACCGTGGTCCATATAAATCCTTATACTCCTAATAAAAATTATTAGTTGACTAATTAAAAATCAGGTAGAATAAATCACTATCCGCAGATTAATCCACAAAATGACTTAAGATCTACAGCCCTGGTTCCAATATAGATTCTCACTTTTGTTTAAAAGGTCCTACATTACACAAAATTGACTCTTGCGAGCTTTAAGACACATTATAATACCGTTACCTCATCAAAAACATACCCAGAGGTGTGTTTTGTTTCTTTATTATTAGTCTGTCTACATGTTTCACCTTGTGATGTCATAAACCCGTAGTTTTCAAGTTAACAGCTATGACTTTTACCGTTTCTTCAGTAGAGATGAGCCACTCCAGGGCTGAAATTATCTAAATGATTCTAGAGAAGTTGTATGGAGTTTAAAAATCACAATGGAGAACTTCCTGTTTTACCATATGACATCACAAGATGGGGTCGAGTGTTTTCTGTTTGAGAGAAAAACTCTCCTCTCTCCTAAATCTGCAGAGATTGTGTGTATTGTGATTGTGTGTGTATTGTGTGATTGTGTGAATGAAACAAAACACAACTCCAGGTACAGTATGTTTGTGATTATAACACCATATATAGTTTTGAATCACATAAATATTTTGCATACATCGTTTTTTCTTCACCTTCTATTTTTTCTAAGTTTGGAGCGTGCTATTTGCTGAAAATTGAAAGCTTTGCATAAATCACATACTGTACCCATCTTACTACATCCTGGATTGCTATTCCCGTATCGAACATAAGATGGCAGCATTGAGTTATTAGTGACAGGCGGCACTCATCGCTGGTGTGACAGACAAAGTGACAGGCCTTGCTTATTGAATTAAAACGTGGTAACCTCCTTTTAGCCCGTACAAGTTGGTTTCTACGGTAATGAGATCCACTCTAGTGACTCTGCAGAAGATTTAAAGCACATTTCAACTTAGCTACGTTTTCCTTGTCAACATTTTTTACCCAATTAAAGTCATTTCATTTGAGTTCTGCGAGAATAATATGAATTTTCTATTGATTTTTCACAACAAATAATCAAATACAGCTGAAGTAATAAATTCTTTTCATTAGGGCTGAAATATTTGGGGAAAATGCCTGATTTAAGTATTGAGATTGTGATAAGATATGCAATACATGGTTTAAAAATAGAATTCACATTTAATAGAGTTCACATTTTCAACATTGACAAGAAGAACTGGCAAAAAGACCGAAAAACACATCACATTTCAGAACATGTTTGTATAGATGTAAACTACAGGGTTAGCAGTTTTTATGCAGGTATAGAAATTTTACATTATTTCCTTATGACCTAATCTATATAGCTGAGATATATTTCTATTACTAAATTTGTATATTTTATTTTTACTTGTACATATACATTCATATAATTATGCCTTATTTGACAACTGCTATTTTTGCTACTTATTTAGAATTTGTCATTACCATTTATAGTTTTGATACTATATTGTAATGTGTGAGCTACTGTGTCCAAATTATTTCCTTATATATAATAATGCTTGTCTAAGTCTAATATAGTTCAAATATTTTGTTGTTTGTGGAGGAAATTATGGTACTTCAAAAATTGCAGTTTTTGCAATTTACACATTTCATCAGTTCAAACTTCGATTCACTTACAGAGAATCTTGTAGCCAATGCCCAACCACTATACTTGACTAATATCAGCAGGCATTGTTGTTCCACTGTATAACGGCCTACAAAATAAACAAACATTGTCAGTTGTTATTAATTAGCGCATAATTATGTATACATGTTATAATAAAAAGTCTCATCACCTCCGACAATGGCACAGCATATTAAGACTTGAGCCCCAAGCCACAGACAAACACAATTGGATCTTAATTGCAGTCTTTGTTATGGAAGTACATTTGTTACTGTATTCTTTAATTAACACAACATGCCAATGGTGAATGTGGAAACAGGCTAGTATCCACTGTTCTAATCATAGAAGATGTATATAATCTATAGTTCTAATGGGCATAATATGAAAGAAGTGCAAAATGGTCTTCTAAAACAAAAAACAAACAAACAAAAAACAATGAATAAAAAAAATCAAAAAATTACAATGCTCAAATTTCTAACTCGAATTTGACTATAAAGAATTGGCTTAATATTCAGTACAAATTTCGATACCACAATGATAACAAATACACATTTTTGCAGACAATAGGAAGCCATTTTAAATGTGAAAAGTATTAATACTAGCTTCTATATCTGATGTGGTCTTATGCTAATGCAGGTTGATGATGTGTATGGGATAGTGTTTGGCTCTTGAAAATGAATTAGAATTTATTGTATTTTATTGTTGTGTTTAGGGCTTCACAATCCAAAACTTTTATGTATGTAAGTAAATTGCATGAACTGCTTTTACATTTTTTTTTATTTGGAAATAAATAAATTAAAAAAGTTCATAGAAGACCATTCTAAAACTACTGCAGAAGTGGTCTAAAATTATTCTTAAAACAAGAGAAGACAACGTCTGTCAATTCAGTATGGGCTGATAAGGATTTTCTTGAGCGGATAACTGATATTTACTGATACCGATATTTTTAGCTTTTATTATCCATAGCCAAGCCCAGAAATTTATCTTAAATTGAAATAATGATCAGTATCAATATTGGCCAATACCGATACTGGAACCATCCCTAAGCTTTAGTTTAGATTTTTTTTTTCTTACCATATAAAAGCACTGAAAATCAAAACCGATACTAAAACTGGTATCAAAAGTAGATACTCAATTGAACAAGTATTGTATAAAAAGTATCAAAAGCTGTTAACCTGAAGGCTACATCACAGTCTATCTATCTATCTATCTATATCTATCTATCTATTTATCTATTTAAATAAAGCACTATTACTTACTGCTGAAAATTACATTCCATTGTCTTTATTTTTCATCATTGTGGTATCGAAATCAATATCAAGTATCAGGCTTTTTTTTTTTTTATTTCATTATTGTGAATTTGTGAAATATAGGAGCTTTAAAGAAAGCACTACTATTTTGTGTTGAAAATTGTTTTCCAAGTGTTTATTTGATTTGTTTTGTTTTGTTTTTCATTGTGGTATCAAAATGGGCATCAAGCTTTTTCCTTATATCAAATCAAGTGTTTGAAATACCATGACAGCACTAATCCTAACACAGCATCTCCGCGAGTATGTGTAACAAAACAGTGGCACTCCATTGTGAACTTGTAAATCTATATGCTTGTAGTGAGTGTAAATTGAAGTCAAACCCTATTAGCGGCTAATGGTATGTTTACACATTTCTGTTCCATATGCCGGGACACAATCAACCATGTCATTCAACACTGTCGAAGGAGCGCTCATAATGTGGAGATTGTACTGGTACCACACATTTTCATTTGCGCACAGAGAATGGGGTTTCCGATTGGCTGTGGAGGGGAGTCTGAGCGAAGTGGGTGGGAAAAAAAAAAAAAAAAAAAAAAATAGAACTCATTTTACAATTCTCATCACCCAAAACAGTGAATGATTTACTACAAAATTAATTACCCCTTTTACCCAACTTTAGACAATAGCGTGGAGGGTCGTGTATCCGATTCTATTAACGTTCAATTGCAGTTCGGCAAGAATGATTTTGTATTTCAGTGTTTTTCTATGGCGCGCCTACATGCACAATAGTGAAAAGGTAGAGAATATAGCTGGTATTTTAACTTAAATTACCTGTGCGAATTTGAATACTATTTGTGAAAAAGATTTGCATGTGTGATTCAGGGTGTGACAAAAGATGCTTTAAAAGAGGGTATCCAAGCACATTAAGGTTTAATTAATAAAACTTTTGCAAAATAGGTTTCAATTAATCAACTTTTGCCTATTCAAAATGATATTGTGTACTATTAGCGTTGTCAGGGTAAAGCAGTTGCGTAATTAATTTTGAATGTAAATGACATAGCTGGATAATTATGAGAATTTTAGAAAGTCACTAGTACTTGGTATGTTTAAAAGGTAGTTCAAGTGGAACAATAAAATAAAGGATTTGAAATGTTACAGAATGGATCTTTATTGAACGGGGGAGAAACTGTTCATTTAAAGTTTGAAAATGTGAAAATTTGTTCATTAAAATGTAAGTTGTACAATATCATAGCATTTTGTACAATCATAGCAAAAGTGCGACTAAAATCTGACATCGCTGTAGCCTCTTTTGTACCGTACCAGACTTGTTATTCTTTCTTTCTTTTCAGCCTGGAGTGAGTGGAGTTTTGCAGTAGCAGTGGAGGAGGCTGGCTCACTGTCCAAACGCGGGAGCGATCTAATCCGGACGGGGGCCACCTGTGTGTGCTGGCTCAAGCTCACTGTCTGTGTCCTGTCCAACTCCAGGAAGTGGTCAGTGAACAAACCACACTCTTCTTCTCTGCCATGTAAACGACTAAGCACCGAGGTAAGAGATGGAGTAGTATTAATATAGTATTAATCTGTTTCTGAACTTTTACTGCTATTTTCCAGCATATCATTGCATAGGAGTTATGTTTGCATTTTAGTGTTCATTTGGTAGTTATCTTCTTCTTTCTAATTAATATAGAGCATATAAGCATGTCATTCTGTACTGGCAGCAAATGAGTCTGATTCAGTCCTCCATGCCAGACAGCAATGCAATACACTTTGATTTTCAGACCATGAAAATAGGAAATAAGTATTTAACTAGTTTTTAGACTCCACAAACCCTTTGGAACATCTCTAACATTCATATGCACATTTGTTGAGCACATGCACAGTTTTAGAACTGCCTTTTCAGATGGGGAAGTGAAGCAGGCCGGACCACTAATATGTGGTCAATCTGCTCTCAGCCCAAAGGGTCACATAATGACGCACAGGGCTCATTCTTACAAGTTTTTAATTGATAAAATGTTTTTGCAATGAAATGTGGACAGGGCACAGTGTTCTGATTTTGTCGCAAAGTATTTCTTTTACAATACACTTTATGAGGTAGAAAAAACTTACAAGAGAAAAGTTGAGTGTTGCAGCTTTAATGAAAATCCCTAATCCAGTGTCTTTTTTCATGTTTTAGCAAGTACATTATGGAATTATGAAATCTGGTATAACTTAACAGTTTCAAATGATGAAAGATACAAACCCTACCAAGAAATTACCTTAAATTTACTCAAAAAACAAAACTGAAATGCAATAGCCAATATTATGAACTAAACTAAACAGCACCTTAATCATCACAGAGTCTACTCAAACTGTCTCATCATCTGCTCCTACTCCGACCAGGGTCAGCAGCAGCTTTTTACCTTCTACCTCTCCCTTATATTAGCCACTTCTAATACAGTATTCTCCATAAACATAAACAAAAGATGAAAATGCTTGCCAAAATATTACTTTAAAGGTGCATTGTGTCATTTTTCTGGTGGAGAGTCTGTCAAATGGTTCTCTCCATGGAGATGTTATTGCTTTGTTTGGAATGTTTCACAGTATGGGATTAAACCTTTCTATCTTTATGGAGACCAAACCAGTCCAAGTTACAGGTCAGATCTGTGGAAGGCCAACCCGGCTCACAGAATGCCAGAATGCCTGTTTTTCTATGTATTTCAGAGCTATAAAACCACCAGTAATTGAATAAATGTACAGTCGATTTGTTTAATGTCATATTGTCATATTACCTGACCATATCACAAGCCACCTTCGAAATATCTCGTACCGGAGGTGCGGTTTACGATCACCAGTGGCCGTTTATTGGGCGTTACGAATGTCTATCATTTGGCGTATACGTAGCCCATAGCCAATCATGTCAGTTGTCGGTTCAAACTACAAGCTTCCGTTTGTCACGTAGTACGCGTCATCGTCTTGCCACCCCTCCCCGCTCCTTGAGTGGCTCCCAGAATCGGGAGAGCTCGCTTGCCATAGTTGCCAGGATGTCTTTCAGATTGGAACGAACGAAAGCAGCCTGGGATTTCAGAGGTTAGAACAATGCTAGAGAGAGACATGACATTTTTGCAGGTAAACATAAACAAACGATGACGACAGTGGCTCAGCTGGTAGAGCGTTTCTCCACTGTGATTCCATCTCCCACATATGAATGCTGTCCTTGTTTCCTTGGGCAAGACACTTAACCCTCCTTGTCCCCAGTGTCTGCGTACACTGGGGTATGAATGTGTGTGTGAATGGGTGAGTGGCTCCTTGTAAAGGGCTTTGAGCGCCTTGTAGGTGGAAAAAATGACCTTAAATTTACTTAAAAAACAAAACTGAAACACAGTAGCCAATATTACAATGAACTAAACTAAACGGCATCTGCTCCTACTGTACATTCAATGCACTCTCCATTGGCGATAATCTGAGGACAATTCAATACGCGTCGCTAGCTAGCGCGGGGGCCGTCCTCTCTTGTCTGGCCCCGGCTTGTGTCTTTGTTGAGCAGTCGATAGGTTAACCTGCCCTGTGGTATCCATCTTGTGTGGCCCCCCTCGCATTACCATTGATCTGAGGGAAATAAAGAGCTACGTGTTATTATATACAACCCAGAAAAACTGCCTGTACGTGTGATGGAGTGGTCCAGCCAAGTTTGTGAAATATTGCCCCCGAGAGATATTCAGTCTTCCTGTCAATAGCACAGCCTTTGCACCGTAACCCAGATCGATACGGACTTATGTTTTCATGATAACACATAACGCTGCTTGTCTCCTTCAGTTTGTGTGTTTTATTCAGCCAAATTGCGTGTATATGTTTGAGAGAGTGGGGTATTAGTGAAAATGAATAGCCAATGAGTGAGTATTTTTAGGTTTCTTTTAGACTTAGACCTAAACTTTATTGATCCACAAGGGACATTATGTGGACACGGTAGCTTACAAATCACAATGTATTATAATAACAAAGAGCAAAATATAAATGGTAATTATAAATTCTAAATAAGTAGCAAAAATAGCAAGAGACTGCTGTCGAATAAGGCATAATTATATAAATGTATACGTACAAGTAAAAGTAATGGTGAAGATGAAATATGAATGTGCAATTGTTTGGGAATTTACATCGTTTCTCATGATTTTTATTACTATTACTTTATTTGAATCATTTAATCTCATTTAATTTGTGAAGATTTTTTGTAATCTATTGTAACTGTGCTAAAATATTCTTATATTTAAGGGCTGTGTAATGAAAGTTATGAAGCTAAATTGCAATTTGAGTGATCACAAATCGCAAATTGTGTACTTATTTTCAACAAATAACGAAATATAGTATATTGTCTCACACATAAACGTGCTAAACCTGTAGTTTTCTTGTGCTGAAATACTATATACATTCTTTTATTATCATATTTAAGGTATTTTCTCAAATGCTAATGCTACAAGAGATGTTTATGTACCCTATATGACATTAGACCTGATTAGAGATACTGTACATGTCTTGATTGAGGTTTGAGTTTTAAATTGATACTGAATGAACTAGAGATGGACAGTATATGGAATTCTCGATAATATTGTGGATGCTGTTATGTGAAATTATAGCATATGCAAAATTTGAATGCTGGGTTTATTGTTGGTAATAAAAGACTTCATCAAATCTCAATATGCTACAAATCTGCAATCTTTGAAACAAAGATATAAAGTGAAATTTCTGTATTTTTATGGGTAATATTACATTAATACATTAACAAATACACTATTACACTACTACTACTCTGTTAGACTGCCAAAATATTTCCAGATTATCTTCATCAGGATACTTTTTTGTAAATTTTTGTCAATATCGCACACTCTTAAAATAGACTGTTATGTTACATCTTATCTTTATGTCTTATTACCACTATTTACCACTCTTAATCACTGTATATGACTGGTCACTGTGTTTGTCTTAACCGTAATAATGAAATACATAAGTAGACTGTTCATTCAGCATTTAAACTCAAACTTCAACTAAGACTCTTAAAAAAAAGTATAAAAAATAGATGCAATTTTGACAAAATTTGACGATTACATGTATGACTTACGTTTTCAAATCAGGTGTAATTTCATAGTGGACATTATAAACATCTCTTGTAGCATTAGCATTTGAGATAAAACATGACATATGCCAAAGTAAGAACTGCATGTATTTCAGAACAAGAAAACTATAGTACTTTACTACTCTACTACTTTACTTGTCAGCAAAGAATACAAATCAAGATATTTGCTATTTGTGACCACTGTCATCTATACTACTTATTTTTTTTATTCTCAGGGAAACACATTTTATTAACACATTTTTTGAATGCCAACTTCCAGTGTTAAAAGAAAAATGAGTTATTATTAAAAAACAAAACAAAAAAAACAGCCACACACCCTTCCATTCACACCCACTCACCCGCACACATCCTGGTCCAGTGTGCACAGTACACTTTTGCTATTGCTCTTCATTTACAATTAAAAAAGAATGATAAACAGGGAAGACTTGGCAGTTACAAATTTACATGTTGTTTGGGTGGACGTTTTTCAAGCTTTTGGGGGTCTTTCATGTGTGAGACTGCTCAGTGGAGAGAATACACCCCTTGGTACTAACATCTGTTGTTGAGTGGGGCTGTCAGACTGGCTTTTGTGGGCTTGGTTCCTTTCTCAAGATTGTCATGTGCTTTTTTTTAATCATTTGGGTGAGAAAGGGAGTCGCAATAAAAGTGTATTTACAGACTGAGGGTACTGTACGTACATGATTTTTGGATTTTGGGAATTTTTTAAACTGTTATGGGGTTGTCTGTAGACACTGATGCGTGTCACTTTGTAAACAAGTGGCAGATAGGATGCAGTTTGTGATGTGAGCAGTTCTTGGAAGTTTTTAAGACAAGAAAATGTCAGCTCAGTTTGATTTATTTGATTTATTTTTTATTTCAGATTCAAATATTATTCGGTCCATAGTTAAAGGTGCACTGTGTAACTTTTTGGTTGGGGGTCCATCACCTGCTTGTTTCTATGGATATGTCACTGCTGTGCCTGGAATCTTCCACTGTGTGACATTAAACAGCTCTACCTTATATTTATTCAATTACAGTTGGTTTTAAAGGTCAAAAATACCTAGAAAAAACAGGCATTCTGACTGTAAGTGGGGTCGCCTCTCCACAGATCACGTTGACATGACAGTTTTGCACAGACAAATTAAGACAACAAAAGAGAGTAAATTTTACATAAAAATAAGGTAAATTTAATGAAAATAAAATAAAAAACATACAAAAAAATTAAAGAAAGTAAACTAAACGTGCATATAGTGGTTTACTACAAATAAACACTGTAAAAATGTGTTTCTTTTAAAACAGTGATAAATTAGAATATGATGTACAATATATTGTAGTGTTATTGTGGTATTGTGAGCTATGCATATACTGTATGTATGGTCTGTCTTATTGAATTGGGATGGACCCTGTGAATCCCAACCCACACTAGAACTCATCTAAGATATTGACAGCCATATTTTAGAACATGTCTGGTGGATTAACATACAAAAGAAATTGCAGTCCAGTTTGACTTGAATATTTTGAGTTGTGCTTAGCTGTCTTTGCTAGCTCATTTGCAGTGTTTTGGCTAGGCTGTTGTTGTGATGCCACCACAGGAAGTATCTGAGAGCACCTGTCCTGTATCGCCAAGGGGCCCGTCACCCTCTGTAATCCCAGGTCACTGCTCATTTGTCTTAGTCAAACGCTGTTGTGCTAATGTGTTTTAGCCTCTCGAGCTAGTTTAGCGGTCGATCATAAACTGGATCTAGAACAAAATGTATGTATCACTTTTATTTTCAGTTATGTGGAAGGTTAAACTAAGCGTGCACTGTGGAACTTTTCAGGTTGGTGGTCCTCTACCAAGGAAATGCTATTGCTTTTCCTGTAATGCTCCACAATATGGTAATACATTTATTCAATTATGGATTTGCATTGCTCAAAAGTATCTTAAAAAACACACATTCTAACTGTAAGTGGATAATTAATTTGAAGTTTACATACAATAACAGCATATAAATAAACCATATTGTTTTTTTTGTTTTGTTTTGGGAATATTTGTTGAATATAAAATAATGATGATACAAATTTTCCCATTCATTTATTTTTAAGCACAATTTACACCAAGCTACTCTACTACAACCAGTGAGAGACACCTTCAAACACCATTGCCAAAACCGATCTATTATCATAATGTCTACCACTCCGCACCCTTCTATCACTCCACCCCTTTAACTACCCATCTTCTCATCTCTCATACACCGGAGACACATTAGCTACAAAGATTTAAATTATTAACAGCGTGCCCCCTCTCCTCCCCTGCTCCTCCCCAGCTCCCCCTCCTGTGCGCTCCTGTTTGCTATAGTCTAGGACAGCTGAGTGTTTGTACAGGCTGACACCTCGTAAAGGGCCTGATAACCTGTCCCTGTGTCTTCTTATCTGAGCATTCACAATGGCAGGTCCCCCGAGCTGGCTGCTGTCTCCCCACGGGCCCATTATCAGATACCCTCTCTCTCCTCCTCCCTTCACTCTGTTCACTTTCTTTCTCTACCTCTCTCACCTCTACTTTTCTTATCTTATCCCCTCTCTTCTTTCTTTCTTCTCTTTCCCCCACTCTCTCCTCTTCTCTCTTCCCTTCTTTCTCTCCTCTCTCTATCTGCCTCTCCCCTACCTTTCTCACCTCATCTCTCTCTCTCTCTCTCCTCTTCTCTCTCTCACTCCTCTCTAACATACATGAACATTCACACAAACAGTGGCCCTGTCTTTTATGCATCATTCTCTCTCTCTCTCTTCCTCTCTGTTTCTCTCTCTTTCGCCCTCGCTCTTTCTCTCCCTCTCACTTGCCCTCTCTCTATCTGTTTTCTCTTTTTCTCTCTCTCTCTGTCCCCCTCTCTCCCTCCCTCCCTTTCTTTCTCTATCTGTTCCCTCTCTCTCGCCCTTCTCTCTCTCTCTCTCTCTCTCTCTCTCCCCTCTGCCCCCTCCTCCTCTATAAGTTCCTGTGAGGTTATAGTAGTCTGTTTATAGCCTCATGATGCTGTGATAACACAGTGTTGTGTTTTATGGTTGTGTGTGAGAGCTGCTCCTACTGCTGCTGCTGCTGCTGCTGCTGCTGCTGCTGCTGCTGCTGCTGCTGCTGCTGCTGCTGCTGCTGCTGCTGCTGCTGCTGCTGCTGCTGCTGCTGCTGCTGCTGCTGCTGCTGGAGACAGTAGTTGTGTTTTGTTTGACAGAGAAGCTTCCTCTCTGTTGCAGATAAGATTTGGTTGTGTATGACATGTTTGAAAAGGAGAATGACCCGTAAAACAATTCTGAACCAATAAAGTTGGAAAAAGAGGTGGGGAGTGACTTGAATAGCTTTGCCAGTAAATAGTACTCTTAAGTGTACATTTTACTTTGTACTTGACTTTTGTTGAGTAATAAAATACTTTGGGGTTGCAACAATTAATTAGAATCACAACTAGATGACTGTTAAAATAATTGCAATGACATTTTGATATAGTTATTGTATCGTTACTATTGTTACCTACATAAATATAGTCTGTCCATGTTACAATAAAGGGCTTAAATTCTCACCGGGTAAAAGAGTGCCTCAGACCTTTTGACAGTATTTTGTATATTCACACGGTTTTGCAAGTCTTTTTATTATGTCATGCTCGTGGCCTGGTCTTTGAAGAGCATCTTACCATTTTCTTTATTTAGAATACTGCCACTGTATCTACTGATGCACTCTCCTGCACCTTCAACCCTTTCCGGTAAAGATGTATTTAATAAAATCTCAAGGAAGAAATAATTGAAATAATAACTGACTAGTCGACTAATCAAAAATGTATTCTAACTAGTTGGCTTCTAAAATAATTGTTAGTTGAAGCCCTACAAAACATTTTCGGTGGTTCTAGAAAGTAATGTATTATTTATTTTCTTTTTATTTCAGAATTTTAACTTTATAGCAATACCAAAATAAGTAAAAGTAAATAAAAGTTCAAATAAAATGTATGAGGCCAGTACTTAAAAAAATAATACTCCTGCCAGTCTGTGGTCAGAAGGTTTTGGAAAATTTGCTTTTATGTGCACTTTTTTAAATAGAACTTGTATTATTGTTTTTGTTATTTTTTTTTAAGAAAGCCTTTTTTGAATTGGCCGAAGTCACGGGGGATCAAAAAGAGAGAATGGAGAGAATCAGAGAGCAAAGAAAGTTTGAACTGAAAAATGAAATTTGCAATAACAAGTTTTGGATAATGGAGATAATTATGCAAATAACTATCAGTGAAAATTAGAAGCAAAACTTTTCACCAAATTATTCACGAAATAATGGAGACTTTTATATCACCTAAGGACACATTTTAAAAATAATTTATACACCGCTTAAAGGAAAATTAACGTTTATTTTTTACAATCTGAGCCTTCTTTCGGCAATAAAACAAGTAGTTTTACTCACCCATAGCAGTTTGGTGTCAATTGGACTGGTATCACAGAAGTTATGTTGAGCCGTTCTGTTCTACTAATGATCCCGTATCCATTAGCGTGAGTGCTCGGGGCATTACTTTGCGGTGTCCAAATAACACAAACTTTAGCACTTTTCAAATCACAGAAGCTCGCTGTGTCAGGGTAGACTTTTAGTGGATTCCAAAACGGCCTGAAACCCGATATCCAGCTATAGTTTCATTTGATGACGTCATCAGAGAGGACAGTGCGCATGCGTGAACTCAGCTGTTTTGTAAACACAGCTAGCCCGAAAGAAGCTAACACCGCTCTGAACTTTACTTTTCTGTTGCGATATCGGGTTGTCTCCATGGAGATGTAATTGCTTTGCCTGGAATGTTCCATGGTATGACTTTAAAGAGTTCCATTTATTCATTACAGGTGTTTTTGTTGCCCATTAATTTACATAAGTTATACAAAGTTGCGCTATTATTGCATATTATTTTCATATAATTGTTCTTTAGTCTAATTTTCATTTTTATTCATGAGTCTGTTAAAAAACAATAGAATCTGATGCACTGAGGGCAAATGAGGACAGACACATGTGCACAACAAAATTTTTAATATCTTACCAATGTCTTGTTCATCCCTAAACAAAAGGTACAATTTAGTTATTTTAGGGCTGTAAGATCGCAATGGAATCGCAATAGCAATTTGAAGAGACACAATTACCAAATCTTTAATACTGCATTTTTTGAAGTACCATAATTTTCTCTAAAAACAAGAAAATATCCTGTTTTATTCTGGATAAAACCTGCTAAACCTGTAGTTTAGATCTGTACAAACGTGTTTTGAAATTATGCCTAAATTGCAAATCTTATCTAATTGAAATATGTTTTCACCGAAATTGTGCAGTTATAGTCACCACATTTGTATCTACCCTTCTCTTCCACCACATCTGTGTAAACCATCTCCCATAACACACCAAGCTCACACAATTTCGACAGAATTAAGCTTGGCGTCTATCTGCAAAACATATGATTAATAATCTTTGAAATCGTGTAGCTGCAGGATCGGCCTCTTCTACTATCTGTGGGGAAACCTGTTATCTTCTCCTGCCATTCATGTCCACATTTATTGGATTTTGAGTGTGCTGGATCAATCTTTTGGCCACCAGAGGAGCATAACTAATAGCAACATTAGAATGGCTTTGTGAGAGGGACTGGCCGGATGCAGGTTAACCAAGCAGCAAATAATCTGGGATTTTATACCCCGCTTCAATGACCCTAGGAGGATATGCTGCGAATAAATTAATCTCCCACCCCAAAATTTTCACAATTGCCGTTATCTTGTGAATTTCTTTTAGATCATGCCATATGGGTCTGAAAAAACATTCCAAAACTACGGGCATCTTGTCATTAAATACTTTTTGAAAAGGAGTGGTCTTCAGTTTCTTTCTTTTTTTCCATTCCATTCTTTTTGAATGTATTTATTTTGCATATAAAGGCCATATTGGTGTCTGAGAATTAATTTAAAATCTGCGGGCTTCTCGTTTAGTTTCTTTTTGTCATTTAAAAAAAATTTTTTGTCATTAATTTCTTTCTTTTTTATGTATTTATTTTGCAGGTAATGATCATATTGGGGTCTGAGAATCCATTCCAAAACTACAGGTATCTTGTGAATTGTTTGCATTTGCAGAGGAGTGGTCTTCAGTTTCATATTTTTTTTTCTGTCTTTTTAAAAATGTATTTATTTTGAAGATATTGACCACCATACTGATGTCCCTGAATCCATTTCAGAACTGTGGTTATCTTGTGGATTTAACACTTTAGACAGGAATGGTCTTCAATTTCTTTTTCTTTTTTTTTCTTTTTTTAAATTAATTTTTAAAAATGTATTTATTTTGCAGATAATCAACACTTTTTTGGAAATTTCTTTTATTTATTTTTTATGTGCTAGTATTTATTTAGCAGAAAGTGACAGAGTAGACATATTGTTGTCCCAGAAACCATTCCAAAACGGCGGGCATCTTGTAAATTTCCTTTTTTACTTTTGACTTGAATTAATAGATAATCATTTACACATTCCAGATTAAAAAAAAACAAAAACATACTCACTCTACCTTCTTGTGTTCTTACGTGAATCTTTTTCTTTTCGTGGTGGAATTTTCGTCCCCATAATGACCACCATGCTGGGGTCAGGGCGCCCATGCTGCCCCCCTCCCCTTTAAGGCCCCTGTGCTCCTATTTGGCTGTTGTGCCCAAACAAGGATTTAATAAAACGGGTGACATCGCCACACAAGCTGTCTGCAGAATCCCCCTTAATTAAAGTGACGTTTAACGCTTCCCTCAGACACTAATAAACCCCCTCTCCATTAAGATCCTCCTAATTACCGCGAGGAGGAAGAGAAAGAAAAAACAGGACACAGAAGAGACAGTGGCGAGGTAAGCCTGCTGGCATTTGGCCCCATAAGCCGAGCGCTACACAAAAGAAAATGTCCACCGAGTTAGCTGTCCTAGCCCTTTATTCTCTCTCTCTTTTCTTGCTCTCTTTTGTGTTTGCTCTCTTTCTCTCACTCTCATTCTCTCTCTTTTCTTTCTCTTTCTATCGCTTTTCTCATTCTGTCTCTTTTGCTGTCTTTTCTTGCTCTCTTTCTCTCCCTTTTCTGTCTCTCTTTTACTCTTTTCTTTCTCTTCTCTCTCTTTGTCTTTTTCTCTTCATCTCTTTCTCTCTCTCGCTTTGTCTCTCTCTTTTTACCTCTCTTTTTTCTTTCTTTCTCTCGCTCTCTTTTTCTCCTCTTTCTTTTACTTTTTCTCTCTCTTTTCTGTCTCTCTTTCTCTCGCTCTCTTTTCTCTCTTGCTCTTTCTTTCTCTTCCTCTCTCTTTCTATCTCTTTTCTGCTCTCTTTTCTCACTCTCTTTCTTTCTCTCCTACTCTCTCTCTGTTCTCTCGCTCTCTATTCTCTCTCTATTTCTTTCTCCCCCCTCTCTCTCTTGTC
This sequence comes from Paratrypauchen microcephalus, assembly GCA_036785185.1. Lineage (NCBI taxonomy): Eukaryota > Metazoa > Chordata > Actinopteri > Gobiiformes > Gobiidae > Paratrypauchen > Paratrypauchen microcephalus. Next base: position 74,927 of record JAVJIX010000007.1, read on the forward strand.
TTCGCACCCCACCCTCTCCCTCTCCCTATGTTTTCCCTCTCTTTTATGAATGAAAGAGTGTGACATGTGCAGCCCGGAGTGTCCATTCATTCAGTGAGCCGGAGGAATGCACCAATCACAGCTCCTGATGTGGAGAGGGCGCAGTCGCATAGGCTTAACACCGGGGGCACCAGCTGAAGTGGATTGGGAAGTGTTGCTAAATGCTGTGGCTAATGGGTTTAGAGTAGGTTTAGTTATACTTGTTTAGCTAGCCTATAGCCTATAGTGTAAGTTTGCTTTTGGAGAGGGGCTGGCTGGAGCATAGACTGTATAAAGAAATGGACAAAGGGATCGGGTTCAGCTCCAGTCAAATGAAGCTCACCGAGGCTTGCAGTTATAGGGGCAGATTTGGAGCTGAGTTTCATATTAGGAATAGGAATTTATTTACGGACAAAATAGTAAAAAAATAAAAACGAACATTTTTGAGGAGCCTGACAGCAGCTCTTACAGAGGGAGGACGGTGTTTTTTGCAATACAGTAATCCCTCGTTTATTGCGGGGGTTAGGTTCCAGAAATAACCCGCAATAAGAGAAATCCGCGAAGTAGGACAACTTTATATTTTACAATTATTCTACATGTTTTAAGGCTGTAAATGCCTCACCACACACATTATACGCTTTTCTCAGACTGGAATTAACCTTTTCTCACATTTCTCTCTCATTTAAACACTCAAACTTTCATAGATTTTCAACAAAATGTATTAATAGTGACGCGTGGGGGGAGACACGGCTCCGGAAGCCCGGCCGGACGCGCGAGGAGCACTGCCACGTCCCGAGACGCGACGCGCACCAACCCCTTGGAGAAGTGCGTAACACGTGCACCCCTCATCGTGGTCAAATCCGTGACAGAGCAGCACGACCGGCGCGAGGCCGCGTGTACACCGGGGCTGCGAGCACGAGATCGAACTGCGGCGGAACACAATGTTACACTATAAAAAAAAATGTTACACTGTAAAAAAAAAAAAAGAAAATCCACAAAACAGCGAGGCCGCGAACAGTGAACCGCGATAGAGCGAGGGAAATAAAGGGAATTGGAGCCAGAGTCTAGTTTCAATATAATTTTCAGTACTTTTGGCAACCCTATTCTCCATGGATCTGGCCTGTAACTTGGTCTGTCCTTGGACTTGTCTTCCTGGAGACTGATATTTTTATGCCATATTGTGGAACATTCTAGGCCAGGGGTGGGCAAACTTTTTGACTCGTGGGCCACAAAGGTTTCTAAAATTTAACAGAAGGGCCGGACCAGGAGCAGGTGGATTTAGTGGATTTTTGGTAAAAACACTAAAAATAACATGGGATATGTAGAAAACGTGTGTTTATTTCAATTAAAAATGAACAAAATCATTACAACAAAATGTCCATCTTTCAGTACTTAGTTATTTATTGAAATGACTCTTAAAACACAGGGAATTTTATTAGTAAAATACAGCTTTTTTTAAATTACTAACAGTTACTATTTTAAAGCACTGAAAGTTCTGTTCTCCTTCAGGTTCTTTCGTTCTTTCGTTGACTGCTTGCTAGCATAGTTAGCATGTTTTGTGGCAAAGTGACGGCTGATATTATATTCTTTAAAAACCGCTACAGTCTCTTGGCATATCAGGCATACAGCAGCTGATAAGTATTCGGTGAAACTTGTCCACTCCTTATTAAACTCTCAACATTCTCTGTCCACTTTTCTTATCTTAGCTCCGCTCATCTTTACAGGAGGGCTGACGGGTTAAAGAGTAAAGCACAAACGTGGAGCAAAACGCCGCACCACAACAAAGGTCAATGTATCTAGTGCGCCTGCTATTGGAAAACGCCAGAATTGCAGGGAAATTAAAACATTAAAACATTGACAAGTTTTATTAATATAATTTCTTCAAGTTCAGCGGGCCGGATTAAGAAGCTTAACAGGCCGCATATAGCCCCCGGGCCGTAGTTTGCCCATGCCTGTTCTAGGCTCTAGAGTACTGTACATGTTATGAATTTAATTACGTGTAGATCTAAATAGAAGTGTTCGTTATTGGCTACAGTTGAACCCAAATAAGTATTGGTTTATTATTGGCAATGCTGAATGTGTAATGTTTTTTGTGTGATCTTTATTTCAAGCTATAGTATGTCACAGAGATGAATGTAATTTCTACTATTTGAGTCTAAGATTGACTCATACAAGTGAAATTTGATGTTCAAAATAGAGCGGGATGTGGGAAGACTTATTTTACCCTCTCCACTCAAACGTTCTTTGTAGTCATTAGCATTTGAACCAACCTTTGTACACAACAATTTTTGCCATCATGCTAAGAGCAATCCAGTGTCCTGATTTTTAGCTAACCATCTCTTGTGCAGGTCACGCTAGCCCGTTCACCTCACATGGTTCTCCAAAGATACTGCACTGTTGGCAGAGGTTAAACGTGTTTAGTCCCTGTCCTGGTCTACAGATTAATGACATTAGCAAAAGTTTCCATTAGCGGCTGGTGCAGGAAGGGGGGTGGTGGGGGGGCGCAGGGGCGTTCATGCGGAGCGCCACATGACCGAAGTGCAGATAAGACAAAATGGAATACGTCTTTGGCCCCCGCAGACATAGGGGGCCAGGAAGTTCCACTCCAAATTAGCCGCCGGGCCAGTTTGGTGTTACTTCATTAAGCCAACAGCACCAGGAAAAATAAAAAGTGAGGTCACGGCCTTTAGCTGCAGGGAGGCCCCATTGTACCAGAGCAAGATTCCCCGACTTTAAGCTCAGCAGCCATTGTTTACTCTGTGCACAAGTGTGGAAAAGTGGACAGTTCTTAGAGAGACTGCTATTTTGAAGGTGCACTATGTAACTTTTTGGTTGGGGGGGCCCTCACCAGCTTGTTTCTATGAATATGTCATTGCTCTGCCTGGAATGTTCCACAGTATGACATTAAACAGCTGTACCTTACATTTATTTAATACAGGTGGTTTTATCGCTCAAAAATACATAGAAAAACAGGCACTATGACTAAGCCTCTCCACAGATCTGACCTGTAACTTGGTCTGGTTTGGTCTCCATGAAAATAGAAAGGTTTAATACCATACTGTGAAACATTCCAGACAAAGAAATGACATCGCCATGGAGACAAGCATTTGACAGGCCCTCCACCTGTAAATTCACAATTCACCTTTAATGTTTGCACTAAGCAAATTACTATTAGGCTATTTAAATTACATAAAATAAAAACATTTGTAAAAATCTGCATACTCATTTAACTCAAGTATAACCTTATATATGCCCATGGATTACTATGGAACATAACTGGATGGCATATAACTCTGTATTGTAATATAAAAGAAAATGATTTAATGTTAAAAGTCACATTTTATTGTCTAAAGATAGAATGTTGTTAATTGTCACTGTTGTATCGGATTCAGTATCAAGTTGATTTTTTAGTAACAAAATTGAGTTTGAAATTTTAATATCATGACTAGTACTACAAACATGGTTGAAAAACGGAAACAAATCAGATTAAAATATACCGTGTTGGAATATAGATACAAATGGGATGTGCTGTCCTTCAAACTGGAAAGACATTCTGCCAGTAGGGGGAGTTTCAATTTCCATACTGGATTAATAAGTAACTGTTAAAACATATTGCCATCCTATGAGTAGGCTCGCCTCTCCATAGGTTTGACCTGGAACTTTGCTTGTCTCCTTTTCTTATCCCATATTACATTATTTTCTGATCTAATGTTGTTTCTTCATCAAAAACATACCTTCCTACATTTATGAGTTCTTCCTATTGGCAGAAATATGTGCTACCAGAAACTGAATTTGAATCACATAATTTGAAATTGTATTTTTGTAAACTGAATTTGAATTTTGAGAACAAAATTTGAATTTCAAGAGAGCTTTTATTAGATTCCTGTTACAAACTAATAAATTCAATTTCAAATGGTACTATTCAGATTAAATTTTTCAATGCAATGATTCAAATGAAAAAAATACAATTTCAAATTAAAAAAATACAATTTCAAATTAAAAAAATACAATTTCAAATCAAAAAAATACAATTTCAAATTATGTGATTCAAATTCAGTTTCTGGTGGCACATATTTCTGCCCATATTCTTCTCTCAAACAGAAAACACTGTGATGTCATGTGGTAATACAGGAAGTGTTCCACTGTGTTTTGAAACACCATACACCTTCAGTAGAAGCATTTAGATGATTTCAGCCCAGGACTTACCAATGTCTATTAAACAAAAGGTAAAGCTGTTAACCTGAAAACTATCACTTCATGACATTAAAAAGTGGAATAGCGCATTTTAAGCTTTGGAGATGTAGACGGACTAATAAAGGATTGCAAATGAAACAAAACACAACTCCAGCTATATTTTTGATCAGGTAACAGCATTATAACATGACTTAAAGCTCAGACTCTGTTTTAATATAGGACCTATAACCAGCCTTCCTTTCAGTGATGACTCTTTCTCTATGCCCGTCCAAAACACATTCAACACCCCGTGAATCAGCTCTTGAGCCTCACACCAAACACGGCTGTTAGTTATTGAACCAACAACCTCTGAGTGCGTGTCAAACAAACGCTCCCCCTACTAGAACCGTACGCACGGGCCTTGGGAGATGCCTTACTTCATGAATATTGCAGACGGGCGTTGTGGTGTGTTTGTATCTTTGGAGCTCTTCAAAGCGAATGGAGTGGGAGACTGGCGTCCTTGTTGTTGTAACTAGAGCTGCACTGAGCCTCTTTATTTGCAGCCGCTGACTTTATTAGAGTCTATGGTTACAGACCCTTGGAAGGAGGAGGGCTATTGTATTCTCAGTCCCTACTCTGGTACACAGGGCACTGCTGCTTTACCTGTGCATGTGCTGTGTGCTTCATTATAAACAAACGGGGCAAAAGACAATAATCGATTATACTTAAATGCATTGAGTTGGTAAAACATAATTTGAGTGAGTTAATAACATTTTTATCAAAGGAACACATTTTAATGCTATTATGTTGATCAAGATTAAGATTACATATCACTTTAACAGGCTCATATTATGCTTTTGTCTGATCTGTTATACTGTTATAATGTTGTTTCCTCATCAAAAACATACCTGGAGTTGAGTTTTGTTTCATTCACACATTTAACATACAAATCTTACATATCTGCATAGTTCTTGAGCATAAAACACTGTTCCACCATGTGATGTCATGATGTCATCAAAAAAAAGGTTTTATTTGAGTATATTTCTGTTACAAAAGTTACATACTGGACATGATAAGAATGACTTCATAATGAACCCTAACTCCTAATCCCTTAATAGGGCTGTATTTAAAATGTCTTACATTTGATTAATGCTATGTTGTCTCCTCAGTAGTTTTCGTTTGCTGACGTCTTTGCTTTAACCAAGTCTGCCTCTTTCAAAACTTATTCCAACTCCCTGTACTAAACTCTCTTATCACTGTGAAACTATTAATGAAATATACTCTCTTTTACACAGGCAGCCTCTGAATCTCCTCTGTTGGCCTACTTCTCCTCTCCGCGTGCATTGCTTCAGCACTGGGGGTGAACAGGAGCTGACTTGGCTTTAAAAGTCTTGGGGCAGGGTCCAGTGAGTGTCCACCCAGCCTGACCATACATTGGCCTGCTTGGTTTCACCTGGTAACTGAGCATGTGCTATTTACCGTGGACTCAACTGCAATCAGAGTCCTGGAGCTGCCAGGGAAGCACTGGGCTCGCCATTATGGGTGCTGCCCTGCCCCGCCGCTCCCCACCCACTGCCCCCCGCTCCCCGCCCCCTGCCCATCCATGGCACAGGGAGTTAAGAAGTGCACTGGAAATGTGTGGTCACAGTTTGGGAGTTGGGTGGAGTTTCAGGGAGTTTTTTTTTTTTTTTTTTTAAGTGCAAACAAGGTAAAAAGTTAAGTTGAGGAACAGATTGAAGCACCACTACTTTACGTCAAGTACTGGTGTGAAGTGTGTGGTGTGAAGTGTTGTAAAAGCATTTTGTTAGCAGTGAATTAAATACATGGAACAAAAGTAATTTAGTTAGTAGTTGTTCTTAAAACGGCACAAAATTACACAAAATTGATTCCTGTGAGCTTTAAGTCACGCTATCATGCTGTTAATGCTGTTACCTCCTCAAAACATAACCCAGAGTGGTACTTTGTTCTATTCATGTATGAGTAATCCTCCATTATTAGTCTACACCTCCAAAGCTCAAAATGCTCTGTTCCACCTTGTGATGTCATGTAGCAGTAGTTTTTAACAGCTACATTTTATTTTTTAGCTCAGTAGAGATGGGCAACTCCAGGACTGAAATCATCCAAATGACTTTAATGAAGGTGTATGGAGTTTCAAAACACAGTGGAGCACTTTCTGAATTGCCACATGACCTCACAAGGTGAAACAAGGAGAAAAACCCATCCTAAATATACAGGTTGTGTGTTAAAAATGTGTGAATGAAACAAAACACAACTCCAGGTATGTTTTTGATGAAGAAATAGAGTAATATGGGCCCTTTAACTCTCATAAATCTTCATTCCATGCTGAACACTGCCAATTTTTAATAATCCTTCAGTCTCTCTCTTTTAGCTCTACCTCTTGTACGTATTTCCAGAGACAGGAGTCAGCTGTGTGAAGTGGCTGCCCACTTTCACCAGGGTGCCCACAGAAGAGCCATTTAAACTTCTAATGGGAGACACAGGGCTACAAGGAGAGGGGGGCGCGGCCAGCCAGGAGACATTAAGAAAACCCGCTAATCTGGAGCGGCGTGCGATGTCTGCCCGGGGAACGCAGAGGGCCTCTTGGTGCCAGTTCAAGAGGCTCTTCTCCTCTGTAACTCCAGTAAGTGTCAGCTCAGCACTTTACACAGTGCTCTGTTAAGGACACGCTGCTGAACAAATACAGGGTTTAATAGAGGAGGGTGGAGTCCATGAAGGAGGGAGCGGAGGGGATGGAGAAGTCAAAGTTATATGTTGTATAGTGAGAAAATTGCTGTTTCAAAATAGCATTAGAGTGATTTCTCAACTTGTTTCTCTTGAATTCTTTTTTTGTCTATGTACCTATATCCAGATTGTGTTTCATTCCTCATTTTTTTGAGATTGAGATTTTGGATGATTTCAAAGTGAATGAAATTAAAATCTTTTCATATCAAACTAGTATGGAGGGTCCACCCCTGCTCGTCTCCAAAATGTATATACGAGGGTCATTCAATAAATAAGGTGAATTTTTCGGTATAAGGACTGCTAATACAGATAGAAGCTTACTTTTTTATTTTTTGTTTTGTTTTACTTCTTTTTCACATGGATTTAATTTCTTTTGCAGATTAAAAAAAACTTTAAGAGTTTTGGTGATTAACAAAGATGGCCGACCAAGAAGCATGCTCCAGGATTGAACAGCGGTTAGTTATCAAGTTTTTGGTTGCTGAAGGGTGCAAATCCGTTGAAATTCATAGGAGAATGTCAACTGTGTATGGTGCCACATGTTTCAGCCAAAAAAATGTCTACAAGTGGGTTAAATTGTTTAAAGAAGGACAGAGCAGTGTTGAGGATCAAGACAGGCCTGGGAGGCCTACAGAAGTGAGGTCTCCTGAGGTGATCGAATCAGTCAATGACCTCATTCAGTCCGACAGAAGGGTGACAGTGGATGACATTGCAAGGACTTTGAGCTTATCTGTTGGTTTGAAAGTGACGATGAAGTCAAAAGTGTTGTGTAGTTGAGCGACTGAGACATTAATCCAAAGATTTTTACGCTGAGGGAATACGGAAGCTTGTGCACAGATGGGAAAAGTGTGTGACAGTGCTGGGAGACTACGTTGAAAAAAAAAAAAAAAAGTAAGCTTCTATCTGTATTAGCAGTCCTTATACAGAAAAATTCACCTTATTTATTGAATGACCCTCGTACGTATCCTAATAGAGACAGGGCCAAGTTACAGCTCAGAACTGTCGAGAGGCAACCTCATTTGCAGTTAGAATACATGTTTTTGAAGATATTTTCGAATAATCTCTGACTTTGGAACATTCCTTGTAAAACGTCTCCATAGTGATGGACCCTACCCCTCAAAGGTTACATAGTGAGTCAGTTTTGTGGAGATGTAAACTCGGCCAAAGCAAGGATGCATTCATAAGAAATAAACATGTTTATTAGTTACATAGTGCAACCCAGGCCCGATTCTACACCGCAAATAATAATATATATATACACCTAGGTTAAAATGACTTGTAATTAAAAAATGTTATTCTTTATTTTCTTGGGATGTTCAACAGTATGGCATCTAATTTAACTATCTCCATGGAGACAAGCAGCCACGTCACCAAGTTACAGGTCAGATCTGTAGAGAAGAGGGCACACTACCAATGCATGTTTTTGTGGAAGTTTTACAATTAAAAAGTTCTATATTTGAATACACGCTAGATATATTTGTTTAAAGCCATACTGTGGAATATCCCAGGCAAAACAATGACATCACCATATAGGCAACAGATGGCTTGTTCCACTTAGGAAAAACAACAAGTCTTTGCACTTAAATGAGAAACAAATTATGTATAATTATGTTACTTGAATTAAGAAAAAAATAAACATATTCCACTGGTAGATCATTTTACTTCAAGTCAAATCTACTCAAATCAACTAAAATGGTCTTGATTTATTTAAAAGTGCATTGTGTAACTTTTTGGTTGAGGGTCCGTCACCTGCTTGTTTCTATGGATATGTTATGATATTGCTCTGTCTGGAATGTTCCACAGTATAGCTCAAAAATGCCTAGAAAATTCTGACTGTGAGAGGGGTTATCGCTCCACAGATCTGACATGTAACTTGGTCTGGTTTGGTTCCATGAAAATAAAAAGGTTTAATAATGCCATACTGTGATACAAAGCAATACCATCTCCCTTTACAAGAAAAGTTACACAATGCACCTTTAAGTAGTTGTAACTTACCTAGATATTACTTTTAGCTGTGTACGGCCATCTCCCACTTACCTGCGTTTGCGACCGTGAGTGCTTTTAACCTATGCAGACGAGACCTGTTTACGCTGCATTTATGGAGCAGTCCCATTGTGACTGGAGTCTTATAGCAAGGTCATGAGGAGCCACACTGACCACTTCCCTGACCACTTCACTGAACTGCTATTAAAGTCTGGACAAACACAGGGACAATCAGCACAGAGAGCACAAAAGCAGGAGTGGACACTGCACTGGACAATTACAGACTAGGTACGTAGGCTGGGCGTGTTTGGACAGCGTAAAGGTCTCAAAGAGGTAGTTTAGTACAGGCGAAGTGCAATGTGTTGAGAGATGTGTTTTAGTCAATTCCAGAAAAACAATTAAGCATAAAGACACACTATGTAACTTATATATATCACTATGGAGACAAACAGGGGACTCCACTAGGCCAGGTTAGATCTGTGAAGAGAAGAGGCCGCACTCAATAAAAACACTAATACTACAAGGAATAAATGAAAGATGGAAGTTTAAGGCCATTCTGTAACGTTGTAGACAAGGAAATAATAACTTCATAGACAAAAAGATAAATAATATGTCAAATTTTAATGCTTCAAATATTGACAGTCACAAGATGGCGGCGCGTAAGGACGCAGCGGCCCCTCTCTCCGCCGAAAGCATAGTGTTTTTGCCGTTTTCGCCGCCTTTGTCTAGTCTGTCTTGTTCGTCTTATTGTATTTTGTACAACTGTCTTTTTTGCACTACTTGGCCAGAGAGAAACGAAATTTCGATTCACTGTATGTTGAACACATATGGCAGAATTGACAATAAAGCTGACTTTGACTTTGATCTTTGAAATATGTTTTGATGATGTGCATTCATGCAAGTACATTTTACTCAATTTATTCATATCTAAATATTTTTTCATATCTACAGTAGTTGTAATTAGCTATAACTGTATACTTCTACTCAATTAAAGGTCCTCTATTACACAAAATTAACTCTTATGAGCTTGTTAAGCCATGTTATAACGTTGTTACCTCATCAAACACATACCCGGAGTTGTGTTTTGTTCCATTCACACATGTTTGAGTAACCCTTTATTATTAGTCTATCAACATCTCCAGAGCTCATTGTTTCTCTCCTCTTATTTACAGGGTTGTCTGGAGTGCTTCCATTGACAGAGAACACTGTGGACAATGGCAATGACTCTCAACATCCCTAAGGGCCTATGCAGTGATCCAACTCACTTCCAGGTACTTCCAGGTAAAATGTTTTTGTGAATCCTTCTATTTGCATATAATTTACAAACAAAAACTTTGGGCCCTGTTCCTGTGTATTTGAGCAAACTTTATCTTATCCCAGTACGGATACATTGTATAAGCAGCTCTTCATAGAAAACAAAATTACATTTAGAGCAACAAACAGCTTAGCAAACGATGCAAACTATGCAGTGTTATGAAAAAGTGATAAAAAAAAAAAAAAAAGATAATAAAATCTTTAGGTCAGAATCAGTCTGCTGTGCACTGTCTGCATCTGATTAGAAAGTGTTTTATTGTTCAATAACCAGGAAGTGCGTGGTTAGCTGACTCTGCTCTGAGAATTGTGGAAAGCACTTATAATCTCGTTGAGGTGAATTAGGATGCTCTGAATGCATAAGGTATGTTTAAGAAAGACTCAAACTAGACCAAAACCAGGCTAAATTATTGGATACAGTTATGAAGAACAGGATGAAAACCGAACTTTTTGTACACATTTTCATTTAAGATTCTAGATCAGGGGTCTCCAACCTTTTTCCTCGGGTGAGCTACCTTTCCAAAATGAAAATTCCATAGATTTTAATTTTAGCGGTCGCACGAAATTGTATAGATGAGATCCATGGCAAGACTTAGATGGGGTACATTTAGATAAAACAAAACGTAAACCATTATGTATTTATGAGTCCACAAAGTCAGGCAACAAAATGGTAGATTTACAATAATAATAGGCATTTAATTAACCAAATTTGAATGATTCAGAACAGCACGTGTAATTCAAAAATCCCTTGACAAGCTATTTGAAAGGGGGTGGAGAGCGAGCTACTGTCATCTCCCGAGCTACAGGTTGGAGACCCCTGTTCTAGATTTTAGAAGAAATACCTTATTATTACTACTACAATTATTTACAATTTAGTCTCTTCACATATACATGTTGTCTTAACCATAACCAAGATTGCAATTATGTGTTTATTTGCAATTAAGGGCCTATGTACACTATTTTCTGATCTATGTTATAATGTTGTTTGCTCATTAAAAACATACCTGGAGTTGTGTTTTGTTTTATTCACACATGTTTCACACACAAACCCTGAATATTTATGCTGAGTTCTTCTCTCAAACAAAAAACACTCCACCCTGTGATGCCACGTGGTAATAGAGGAAGAGCTCCACTGTGTTTTTAAACTTCACACAGAAGAATCATTAGATGATTTCAGCCCTGGAATTGCCACAAGGTGAGACACAGCATTTTGAGCTTTGGAGATGCAGACGGACTAATAAGGGGTTATTCAAACACGTGTGAATGAAACAAAACACAGTCTAACATGGCTTAAAGCTTAAAGTATGATATTTGCGTAAAATAGGACGTTTAACAATATATTTTCCTGCCATAAGTTTGTTGTTCTTTGTCATATTTAAAATAACAGTCCTTATGACAGCCTTTCTCTTCTACATTCTCTTCATTGTGTCATTGGCCCCTCCCTTGGGACCCCATATTCATAACACACTTGCTCACATGTACGTCTCCCCACAGCCACTTGTGTATCATTGGCTGCGACAGATGCCGTATGGAGCTGTGCATTGTGGGTAGCGGGTGGTGGTGGCTGTGAGGGGCCCTCGGGGGTCCCTCCTGTTTGACACTACACCAGGGATCAGCTGTGACACACTGACACTGATCCTGCATTTCTCACATCAGACCCCGTGTGTGTGTGTGTGTGCGCGCGTGCGTGCGTGCGTGTGTGTGTGTGCGTGCGTGCGTGTGTGTGTGTGTGTGTGGTTGGGGGGAGTAAGGATTTAACATGAGCAGATATTTACATGGGACAATCAAAGCTCAGAAGTATTTCAATTGTTTCATTAATGTTTGAGTAATCCTGTATCGTACTGCATTTGAGGCTTGAGTGTTCAGAAAATTACAGTTTTCACCTACCCCCTATCTCCACCCATTGCTCTGTCAATTCCCAAAGTGTGTGTGGGTTGAGAGGATGACATAAGGATTTAACATGAACAGATTTACATTGTGGGACAATCAAAGCTCACAAGATAAAAATATACTGCTCCGTTACCACTAGTTTACTCAAAGGTAAATTTATCTAAGGGACTCAAAAATACCAGCATTAAAAACCTGCTCATGGAAATAGATTTGTTTAAAGCTATACTATAGAACATTACAGGTAAAGCAATACAATTTCCTTTAAAGATGGATTACTTTTCTGGTGGAGCTGCTCGTCTCCAAGGAGATTCTGTTGCTTTACCTGTAATGTTCCTTTTGTGTTTTGTGCTGTTCACGCTGTTCCACCTTGTGATCTCCACTGTGCTCCACTGTGTTTTTAGACTCAATACACCTTCACTAGGTTTATTTGAATGATTTCAGCCATGGAATTCCCAATATCTACTGAAGGTAAAGCAATAAAATCCTCTTGGAGATGAGCAACTCCACCAGAAAAGTAACCAAGTGCATCTATGAAGAAGAAGAAGAAGAAAAAGAAGAAGAAGAAGAAGAAGAAGAAGAAGAAGAAGAAGAAAAAGAAAAAGAAAAAGAAGAAGAAGAAGAAAAAGAAGAAGAAGAAGAAGAAGAAGAAGAAGAAGAAGAAGAAGTAGTAGTAGTAGTGACTTTATTGATCTCACACAGGAGAAATTCTTCTCTGCATTTAACCCATCCTGTTATTAGGAGCAGTGGGCAGCACATGACCGGGGACCATCTCCATGATCTTCTTGCTTCAGTTTAGTCAGGACCTAAGCTGGAGAATTTTACCTATGGTGCATGTTTTGGGGTTGATGGGGAAAACCGGAGTGCCCGGAGGAAACCCACCCAGACACGGGGAGAACATGTAAACTCCACACAGAAAGGCTTGGGCAACCCGGGGATCGAACCCAGACCATGCATGCAAACTCCACACAGAACACACACAGAAAGGCCTGGGCGACCCGGGGATCGAACCTATGGACTTCTTTAAAGTCAATATTAACATGGAAATGTAACAATTTAAGTTTTATAACGACATACTGATATCTCTGCTCATTTTCTATTAATTTGTAAATATTTTTTTAAATAAAATATGAATGTGGTTAATGCTGCGTGACATATCACTGTACACATACCAGATAATCTCAAATTATGAATCCATCAATATTGAATTGCACCATCCCTATCCCCCATACCATACACTTACTTTCTGTTTATAGATGTATGTTGTCAAAATATATTTCTTGCCAACAAATTCAGTCTAAATAAATTAAACAAACAAAATAATACTATGAGCAGATGCAGTGCCTGTGTTTGTCCAGCGGAGGCCCTACTTCCCTCACGCTGTAGTGTAACGCCCAGACAGAGTGGCTGATCCCAGAACAGTGCATGTGGGTCAGGAGGAGGCTTCAGTGTATATCAACTCCACTGTACAGGTCAAATATCACTAACAACTAAAGAAAACCATTTATTTGGCCCATTTTTATGAAAGTTCACTGTTAGGAAGGCTTCTTACTACATGAACTTTTAATGTGATTTGATCTGATAACTGGAGTTTTTAGAGCCTTGATTTTGAAGTGGGGGAGGGGTCCTGAAAAAGAGAATGGAATTGAAAATATGTATTCATTTTAATATCGGAACATATTTAAAACCTCAATATACAACAATTATATCAAAAATAACCACAAAAGTTTAAAATAATTACTTTATAGTGTCAAATGTTTATATTATTTGATAATTCTGTATAAGGCCATCCCATTTTTGTTGTGGCTTTTCTTCTTTCTTTTCTATTGACCACAGTGAGTTTTTAAACGCTTTTAATAACTTTCAGAGGCCAGAGTAAAGTTGCTGTCACTCTCAACAACTAGCATGCTAACAATGCACATGAGTTTCCTGCCTTTAATTTCTTACTTTATAGTTAAATACAGCACACAGATGAATTTTAAGACTTTTACAAATCTGTACTGTACTACTGTATATGAAAAAAAAACCCTTTGATAACTTCACCACTGCAGAATTTTGCAGTGACGGTAAAGCTAACAACAACTAGCATTCTAACACGCACTTCCTGATTATCAGTTTTTACAGGGCTTTTAATATTTACACTTGTACATTTACCACTGCTTTTACTAATTCTACCCCCTCTTCTCCACTGCAACTCTATGCTCTCTCCCTCTTTCTCATCCTCCTCTCCTTTTCATCCTGCTCTTCCCTCTCCTACTCCTACTCCTCTCCCTCCTTCCTCCAGGTGCTTCTCCTCCCCTAACCCTGCACCATCCCTCCATCCTATCAGCCTGCGTTCAGTGTGGCCTGTGAAAGTTATCCGAGAGACGCTCCTTTGTTTCCTGGCATGTCTCACATACTTTCCGAGTTCAAGATAAGCCTTAGCGCTATGAAAACCCCGCTTTATGCTAGCTAACGGGGAGGCCTGGAAGAGTATAGCCCAAAGCACTAAGCAGGTAATACCTCTATCCACCTTATTAAAACAGCTAGCTTTGCACGGCTAACATTCAAGGCCTTAGAAGAATTGTGTTTTCCGTAGGGGTTGCTAGCTGCTCGGATTGGGAAAGGCAGAGGGATATGGTTGGGGGAATTGTAAGGGGGGGTCCGTGGTTGTTTCCTGAAATCCGATTAGCGGCTACTCTACACTTAGATGCTTGGGTCTGGAGGTTTTAGCTTAGCCCCCAGTGCCGGACCACCCATCAGGTAAACAGGTACATTACAGTGGGGCCGAAGGGACACTGGATCAGGGTTCTCATGAGGCGGAGATACAGAGGATAGGGAGGCAGAGGGATACATAAGACAGGTTGGTGGAGGTGAGGGTGATAAAAGGCCCTAGATTTCTTTATTTTCCTAAACAGACTTAGACGAACATTAATGATCCACAAGGGAAATTATTTAGACACAGTAGCTCACACATCACAATAATAACAATAACAACAAAGCTCATAACTATAACTGGTAATAATACATTCTAAAAGTAGCAAAAATAGCAAGAGACTGGTGTCAAGCGGCAGGATTTAACCATATTAGCAATAGGACAAGCTAATGTGGCCAAACTATTGATGTGTCTGAGCTAAATATTTATTTATTTTTTGTACATGATATATTTCACAATTCACTTCTTGCTTATGAAAAAGTATGCATCTAAGTGCACCACATATGTTCTTACTGTGAACAAGGCCACGTTTATGCAGATATGACCTGCAATTTGGACTAGTTGCATCGCTTGCTTGTCACCCTGGATGCTTCTCTCCGTGATCATTTTAATGCCGTACTGTAGAACATTGTGGAGTTTGCATGTTCTACTCGTATGGGTTGGGATTCTTCCTGGCACTCTGGGTTTCCCCTTCAACCCAAAACATGCACAATAGGAAAAATCCTCCAGCCAAAGTAGTCCTGATCAAGACTACCTCAGAGATAGTTCCCTGGGTGTTGCAATGCTGTCGCCCACTGCTTCTGACAGTTTTCCCAACAAGGACAATAAAGTCTACCTTTAACTTAACTAAATCCAATATTAGTGGCTATAAAATTGCCCCTGGTGCTACATTGGAGTGTATTTAACCTTTCCAGCAGCATCACCTGACAAAGTGACCAAAGGGAACCACCACAAAAACAAGTCACTTAACCACCCACCATCGAAACAAACACAAAAGTAAAAACCTCCAAGAATGTCAACTGTATAACTTCTTAAACATATTCCCAATTTGTGAACTGGCCCTTGTTTTTGCAGCGCCCTCTGGACCTTCTATATCTGCTCTCTCGCCCCCCACACGCTCACGCTCATATCTTCTCCTCCTCACTCTGTCATACCACAACCCCCCCCTCTCCCCCATACACACACACGCACACATATATAGTAAAAAAGCTCCTGGAAATGAGTTTTTGGCAAGTGGCTCCTCCAGCACACTCCCCTGTCTGCAGCGTGCCACCAAGGCTTTGTTAGCGGGGCCGGGGAGCCTTCAGACCCCCATTATGCAGCGGGGCTCAGCGGGGCAGAAAGAGCACCAGTGTTGTCTGCAGTCATGTGGGCACACAGGCATTATGCTCTCTTCAGTGGCACCGCAGATATTTGTGAGCCGCCCGCGCAAACACACTGAGAGAAGAGGAGGGGGCAGAGGGGGAGAGGGGACGGCCGGCAGGAACAACTTCTGATAATTGGGAGTTATATAAGTTCCCCAAATCCTCACAGGGGGATTTCAACTTTTTTCCCCGTGCTCCTCATTGTGTGTTTTTTGTGTGTGCGTAGGCCCCACTGCGAAGGTGACAAATCCTTTTGACATAAATCATTGTGTAAAGGTTAAAGCCGTACAGTCAAGTCCTCACTAAGAAGAGCCCCTAATTGCCTGCTTTGCTGCAGCTTTGTCAAGCAGTGTTTTACAAATGAAACAACAGGCAGCAGCAGAAGTGTGCAGGGCCCGGGCACCGTGCCGTGCATTACACGTGTTTGTGTCTGTTTGTGTGTTTGTCCATGTGTTTGTGTATGTTTTTATGTATGTGTTTGTATGTGCACAGCCTCAGTCTAATGAACAACAGCCCATGTCAGAGGAAGAGAGAGGTGGACAGTTTTACACCAGGGAATAGTGCGTCCTGTGTGTGTAAAGGCTTAAGACGCCACGTTGTCAAATTCAGTGTAAAGATTATTGTGAGAAGTGATAACTTGGCCTGCAGCATCACATCCTGTCTCTTTAGTTATTCCTTATTTAACCATGAAAGTCCCACTGAGATGAAGAATGTCATGTTCAGGGGAGTCCTGGCCCCATACCCTGTTGTATGTGTTTTTAGAAAGGCCCCACATTGCCTGAGAGTCGAACCCAGGACCTTCTTTGTGTGACGGTCATGCAAACAATATAGATCTAATGCTGTAGTGTAGGACATTTGAGGCAAACAATAACATGTGCATGGAGGCAAAATGGTAAAAAGGAAAAGTTGCACAGTGCACTTTTACGTGGTGCATTGGTGAGAGCACTAACCACTTTCCCAACATTGTGGTTAGAGTTGGGTTTGTAACATTTCAGTTAAAAGATGCCCTACTTGAACTGCAATTTGGCACATGCATCTATTTCCTTGGAGACAGGTGAAGCAACCAGGTTGAGTCTGCTTAGAGAGTGCATGTTTGTCAAAGTAACTGCAATTGAAAATCAAGATAAAATGCCATACTGTAAAACATTATAACGTAAACAATAAACACTTTAAACATATGGCAGACCCCTCACCAGAAATAAGTTACATAGTGCAGCTTTATTTTGCCACCTTCCACACTCCCTTATTTAATGATGAGGCTATTTAGTGTGTTATCATTACTTCCTTTTACCATCAGGGGGCACATCTCCAAACCTCCCCTTAGCTCCACACATTTACTCGTCTTTGTTTACACACTGTCCACTCATTGTAATTTCAAAATCTGCATCTCCCTCTCTCCTTCAGTGTATTAGTACCAGTGGTTGTGTCAGGGGCTCTTGTACATGAGCTGACACCAGGGGCCCGTGGTGATGTAGGAGATGCACAGATGAGTGGTGCGGCCCTCCCCTGTGTGGTAATGCATGAACTGGTAGCACAGCAATGTTACGTCTGCTGTTGGGCTCTATGTAAATTTGACACAGAGGGAGGAGGGGCAGGGCACATGTGCACATCACAAATTCATAATGCACACTCAGCAGGCACCATGACGCAACCACATGCAATTTAAAGGGATGGTGTGAAATCAGGAAGTCTTCTGAAAGCGTGTGTTGGGAAAAGCGGTTGTACGCATACAAATTTCACACATGCACAATTTAACTTGGAGAGAATCAAACAGACACAAAGAGAAAGCAGTAGTAGTTTATAGAGTGACTTAAAAAATGTAGTGGAGTAGAAAGTACAGATACCTGTCTCAGATGTGGTGAAATAAAAGTAAAAAGTATCCACTGTAAAATCTACTTAAAGGAGAATTAACGTTTTTTTTTACAATCTGAGCCTTATTTTGGTAATAAAACAAGTTGTTTTACTCACCCATAGCACTTTGGTGTCATATGGAGCACTTCCAGAGATGTTTTAGATTTGCGATCTCTGTAATGTGAGTTCTCGGGGCACATGTTTGCGGTCTCCAAATAACACAAACTTTAGCACTTTTAAAATCATAGAAGCTCAATGTCTTAGTCTACACTTTCGTTTGAGTCAAAAGTGGCCTGTAATCCGAGATTTATCCATAATTTACAGCTTTGCGTTTCATGTTTGGGTCCCGGGAGCTGAGAGCGAAATAAGCTGTGACTCCGCACATGCGCACTGGCGTCCTCATCTACTCGAAACTATAGATAAATCTCGGATTAGAGGCCACTTTTGACTCAGACGAAAGCGTAGACTAAGACATCGAGCTTCTATGATTTGAAAAGTGCTAAAGTTTGTGTTATTTGGAGGCCGCAAACATGTGCCCCGAGAACTAGAGGTAAGATCGGGCCTAAAAAATCCAGCCCGACCCGAACCGGCCCGCGGGTATTAAAGCCCGACCCGGCCCGAACCTGACCAATTAACTTGATTTGCAAGCCCGAGCCCAAAGCAAACCCGAAATTTCATATTTTATTTGTGAGGACTCGGGAGGAGGAGGGGTGATTTATGATAACAAATTAAAGCCTGTCTTTTGTAATGAAATCTAAGTTTAACAAGACTGTATAAACATTTACATCTTTTATATTTCTGTTTCTGCAGAGGGTACATTAACCGACAATTTTCCATCATTGACGGATTTTTTTAAGAGTTGACGAGAAAAATTTAAGGCCGTCCGTCATTTTGACGGGTTGAAAATTGGGCCATAAACCACAGCAGCAGTACGTCCTTAAGAATCTAGCGCGGCACTTTAAGAGAGAGAAGCAGAGAGACAAAGAAGAACAATGACGGGTGGATAATAGACAGAGACAGGAAGGAGTTCTTTGAATTGTCATTGCAAGAGTTTAGTACAGTACGTGTTGTGATGAGGCGACTTCTGTTTTTTTGCGAACCACGGTCTCTCGTGGCCAAAACTATTCACGGCCTATTCACGGAAGATTATTAAGAGGGCGGCGTTCACGTGCGCATGGCATGCTCTGGCTCTGCGGCTCCTGTTTAGTAGTTAAATAGCAATTACATTACAGCGCCTTCTCTGTTTTATCCAAATTATTTATTTTAAAACAAGTATTCCTTAATTTAGTATCCACACATCGTTTTAGTATACATTTTTATAAACATATATTTATTAATAAAAAGTCAGCGAGAGAAAAGCCCGGCCCGACCCGACCCGAAGCAATGATTGACATTTTAAGGGTCGGGTCGGGCCTAAAATGTCAATCATTGTCGGGCTCGAGCTCGGGCTTAAGATCTTACCTCTACCGAGAACTCATATTACGGAGATCGCAAATCTAAAACATCTCTAGAAGTGCTCCATGTGACACCAAAGTGCTATGGGTGAGTAAATCAACTTGTTTTATTACCGAAATAAGGCTCAGATTGTAAAAAATGTTAATTCTCCTTGAAGTAAAGTACAGATACCTACATTTTTTTACTCAAGTACAGTACTTTACTACTTTAACTTTGTTACACTCCACCACTGGTGATGAAGGGCGTGACCAATACTAATGAGATGATAAGGAGAGTGAAGGGAATGATAAGAGGATGAGGAGAGTGAAGGGGATGAGAGGGATGGTG
Organism: Paratrypauchen microcephalus; assembly: GCA_036785185.1. Lineage (NCBI taxonomy): Eukaryota > Metazoa > Chordata > Actinopteri > Gobiiformes > Gobiidae > Paratrypauchen > Paratrypauchen microcephalus. The sequence continues at coordinate 94,730 of JAVJIX010000007.1, forward strand.
ATGAGGAGAGTGATGGGGATGAGGAGAGTGAAGGGAGGGATGACATGATGAGGAGAGTGAAGGGGACAATTAGGGGAGTGAAGAGAATGATGAGGGGATGAGGAGAGTGAAGGGGCCTTGGGGTCTATTACTATTAAGATAAACATTTGTACACTGCCTGACAAAAGTATGAGGACGATTGTGTATTTCTGAACTTTCATAAATGATGATAACAAGACGTATTGGTAATGACAACAAATCAATTTATTGATATATTAAAGCAAATTTCATCATGTGTAAAGGCAGATCATTGCAAAAATGTAACAATATCAAGTTAAATAGCTTTTTCATCAAAATAACCACATTTGGCCTTAATCACAGCTTTATAAATTCTGTCTGTTCTTTCAGTCATGCATATGGGCTGATTCAAGAACTCTATGATATGAGTTGATTTTAAAATATTATTAATTGAGTGTTCAAACTATTATTTTCATAATGAAAGGAAGCTATGAAAACATGAGTAATATTTGTCCACAACTGGATTTGCGCCCAATGATCTGAAAATATGAAAACGTGTGATAATATAATTGAATAAATGTGATGAAATAGTATTAAGTACATTTAAATAATGCTTGATTGAAAAGATGGCTCAGTACTCCAGCATCACAAATTATGCCATCGTCCTAATGCAGTGTATGTTACAACACAATGTGTGCCAATAGAGTGTACAATATTGCGTACAATATTCCCCAAATTTCTTTCGATGGGCTTTCTCATATATATCAAATGGGTCATAGATACTAAAGAGAGTAGGATTCAAACTACTATTGACTCGTTTTGCTGGGAGGTTCATACTAGTACATACATCCCCTTTAACATCCACTAATACAACCAGCTTATGTCCATGCAGAAAATCTACCTGTATCTACACCAATCTTACCTAATCATTTCCTTCAATAAAGCACATTTTACAACCAATTTCCCTTTGCAAACCTCTCCAGAACATCTTGACACTTACCCGCTCATCTCATTATACCAGCTGCACCTCTGCCTTTTGTCCGGCCGCTGTCAGATCCTCCCATCACTCCACTTGGATGTTTGAGATTCCGACCGGGGAGCTTGTAAATGTATTTATGAATGCATGATTTTTTGGTGCGAGTGTGTAGCGGACTCCCTGTGCTCTTGCTGTCTAATAACGCCTAACCCCAGCTGTGAGGTGGAGGCTGCTTTTTTTTTACTCAGCTAAAGCTCCAGCGCTGGGGGCCACTCATGCGGAACTTGGCCCCAGTCAGACCATCGCGCTCAGGGCAAAGACCAAAGAGCCTCCAGCCTGGCTTCCCCGTCCTCTTTCTCCACTCTCTGGGGGATTTGGAAATAGGTAGTCCGGAAGATGTAACATGAATTTATTTGGTACACAACCCGTGCATTCTTTTGCACAATTTCAGCTTTGAAGTTTTGCATTTTAGGCTTTGGTATTCATACTTAGTTGCATTTTCTCAGTGGATTTGTGGAGATTAGTACATCCTCACAGCAGGTGGCCATTTTGGCTCTACACATGCAGAGCTTAGTCAGAACATGCCCACAGATTGAGCCCTCTAACTGGATTTGTCTTTGTCCGAGTTTGCATATTAAAGGGAATGCAAGACCTATGGTGTTCTACCCAGGAAGTAATTAGTATACAATGTTTTTTCTTGTGTACATCTAAATTGATTAAAATTTTGTGATTTATTCTTATTGTATTATTTTTTTCTGGCAGATTTGGTTTCCCTTCATCTTTGATTCACTCATCTCTGTGGGCTTATGTACAGTATGTAATATGTAATGTCAGTTCAATTTCTATAGAGAATCTGGAATCTACAAGACATTTCTCTACAAGCAATGAAATGCATAGGTCAGCTGATGACAGATATTCATTGCATACAACACTTACACGTGTGAATAGTTTTTTGTAATTAAATCTCTTAAGGGTCATTCTAACTAAGGTTTTGTGATAAAATCCTCTTAACACCAATAACTAAAAGCTAGCAAGTGTAGTTAGCCAGTGGCAACAGAATATACTGTCAAAAACAATAGCCAGAAAAGCTTATGCTTACCTTCGTTTATGTAGAAGGCTAATGGTAAATGGCCACATTTTTATATAGCGCTTTTCCACCTTCAAGGCACTCAAAGCACTTTTCAACAAGGAAACACTCACCCATTCATACACTAGTGTACGCAGACAGTCTGGGCAAGATAGCTTAAGTGTCTTGCCCAAGGACACAACTTGCTAGAATCACACCAGCCAATCTGTGGTTCGAGAGCAGGATTCGAACCGCTAACCTTCAGATCAGCGGACAAACGCTCTACCAACTGAGATACTGTTACTGTAAGATACTGCAGCCTAATAAAAAATAACAGATAATGCACTTTACCATTATAGAATAGCATCTGATTAAAATAAAGAGAAGAATGGTTCAGTAACTACATCGCTCCTTATCGGGTGATTTGGCAAACATCTTTCATGCTTTCTACCAGTATAGCTGAAATGGTCATTATTGTCTTTCAAGTATTTTGTTGTAATAATAATTTGGTTGGATAATTATAATACACTAAATTTTGTTATCCAAATGTACATATATGCATTACTGACATTAAAAGTAGCTTAATACAAGTATATGACAGTTGTTTTAATGAGCATGCTGAAAATATAACTAGTCTAAGCCAATAATAACTCAACATTCTCCTCTTTGCCTTTAAGCAGTGACTGAGGCGAAGAGCAGCATGGCGCCTCAAGAGCTCCTGGTTAAGTGTTTTCATGCTGGATTTGAAATCAGATTATAAACGGGTCTGCTCAATTGACTTAATGGATTTGAAAAGGCTCGATCCTATTAATAAAGGAATAAAGGAGACGCAGGAAGAGGGCGAGCGAGAGAGGCAAGGAGAGAGGGGTGAGAGAGAGAGAGTGTGGCCCCTCAGGCTGTGGGCCCCACCGCTGGGACTAAAGGGCCCCGATCTGCCATGCAAATGAAATCCTGCCTCCCTAATGTCCCCCATTACACACCTTTTATTTGTGCTGATGTGCCAGTGTAAACAGATAGAGCGGAGTGTGAGTGGAGTGATTACTGCCAAAGATGGAATTTGTTGGTGGTTCGTGCTGCGCGCCGGAGGAGGGAGCACTGGGAATATTCAGGGAGGGTTCTCAGATTGGGACTGACACTCCATTGCTTTGGGTCTTTAGGGATATTTTGGGAGAGAATCTGGAGCGGTGCAAGCTACTGGAAGAAAGCACTGTTCACAAGCAGGGATGTTACAATGTGAAGTGTTAGTGTTTTGATTATTGTGAGAAGGAATATCACAAATGTATAATTATAATCAATTACTGATACCATGACCAGACAACAATTACATATTTCTCATCATCAATTTCTTATAGACCATTCCTCTAGTATGTGACCACCAACAATTTTTAATGGTACATTTTTATGTAGTGCTTTTCCACAAGCACTCAAAGCGCTTGACTCAAAGCACTCAATGGGTGAGTTAGGTCCTTTACATCAAGGAACCTCTCACTCACTCACTCACACACCAAGGACACAAGACAGCATTTGCCTGTGGGAGCTGGAATTGCAACGCCAACCTGTGGGACTATCGATGATGTTTATATCGAGAGCAGGATTTGAATCACCAAAGCCCACTTCCACTGAGGCTGTTAAGGCAAGAAACTGATTGACTGATTAGCAACATAAAGCTAACATGAGTTTGGGTGAGTGCTAAAATGATTGTTTCATGTGTTGAAAATCTATTGCTGATGTTTGGCTTTCAGAAACATGCAGGGCCACTACTATTGCATACCCCAACACAATAAAGGAAAATTAACGTTTTTTTTTTTTTTTTAACAATCTGAGCCTTCTTTCGGCAATAAAACAAGTAGTTTTACTCACCCATAGCAGTTTGGTGTCAATTGGAGCAGTATCGCAGAAGTTATGTTGAGCCGTTCTGTTCTACCAATGATCCCGTATCCGTTAGCGTGAGTGCTCGGGGCACTGATTTGCGGTGTCCAAATAACACAAACTTTAGCACTTTTCAAATCACAGAAGATCGCTGTGTCAGGGTAGACTTTTAGTAGATTCCAAAACGGCCTGAAACCCGATATCGCAACAGAAAAGTAAAGTTCAGAGCGGTGTTAGCTTCTTTCGGACTAGCTGTGTTTACAAAACAGCTGAGTTCACGCATGCGCACTGTCCTCTCTGATGACGTCATCAAATGAAACTATAGCTGGATATCGGGTTTCAGGCTGTTTTGGAATCCACTAAAAGTCTACCCTGACACAGCGATCTTCTGTGATTTGAAAAGTGCTAAAGTTTGTGTTATTTGGACACCGCAAAGTAATGCCCCGAGCACTCATGCTAACGGATACGGGATCATTGGTAGAACAGAACGGCTCAACATAAGTTCTGCGATACTGCTCCAATTGACACCAAACTGCTATGGGTGAGTAAAACTACTTGTTTTATTGCCGAAAGAAGGCTCAGATTGTAAAAAAAAACGTTAATTTTCCGTTAATGTGTTGGGGTATGCAATAGTAGTGGCCCTGCATGTTTCTGAAAGCCAAACATCAGCAATAGATTTTCAACACATGAAACAATAATTTTAGCACTCACCCAAACTCATGTTAGCTTTATGTTGCTAATCAGTCAATCAGTTTCTTGCCTTAACAGCCTCAGTGGAAGTGGGCTTTGGTGATTCAAATCCTGCTCTCGATATAAACATCATCGATAGTCCCACAGGTTGGCGTTACAATTCCAGCTCCCACAGGCAAATGCTGTCTTGTGTCCTATTTTATGAAATCCCCAAACTGTATTGTTCACTTTGCATTAACATTACACTCATAGAACCACAGGTACTTTCCTTAACCTGCAATTCTTTTGATCACAACATCTACTACCTCATAGTCTAACCTCTCCATCAGAGTTCCAGAGCAGATTATAGTGTACTTAAGGATTGAACCAGTGAAAGTGCCTACATTCACCACTTACCTCACTGCTCTGTTTTCTCATAATTAATCTGTAATCTCCCACCTCCCTGTCAGAATGTCAGGTGCAAATAACATAATCCGATTTATTATTAATCATGACAGGGATTACATACTTTATGTACATTAGCCAGGGAGCTGTAAACTTGGCACATATTCTCCAATGGGAAATTACAGATATGAGAGTGAATATGGAATATGTCTCTTTGCATAGTTGCATTTGTTGTTCACTTTTAGGTCTTGAATAGGCCTGTCACAATAAGAAATTTTGAAGTGCGATATAATCTGAAGTAAATATAGACAATAAAAAAAACTATATTGATAGCAAAATATAACGCAGAATTATCCCCCCAAAATATTCTAAATGTCCAATATTTTTTCCCACATCTGTCAGATCCACTTACCCACATGTTGGTGGTGCAATTCCAGCTCCCATAGTTGAATGCTGTTTGAGGAGTGTGTTCAGTGTGCATGAGTGAGTTTCTTGATGTAAAGCGCTCTGAGTGCCTTGAAGGTGGAAAAGCACAATAAAAATATGTCCATTTACCATTAGTTTGTATCTATAATGAGTCATAGAAGTTCATAATTTCATATCATGGATTCTACCTGGACGACTGAGGGACTTTTCACGCAATTTCATAATAGTTCATAAAAGAAAAAAAAAACAAACAAACATGTCCCACTAATACAAATAAAAATACAGATAGATAAATATTGACTTCCAAAAATTATTATTCCATCTGTCATGTATTGAAGGATATGTTGACACAGTAATTATCGTGACGACCTAGTCTTGAACAATAGCAGCCAATTCGCAGATGATATTCTGGCTGGGTTTTGTTTGTTGTTGTGCAGTGACCAGACGGTGGGAAAATCTGCACAGAACAGCTTAAACACAGATTTGAAAATGATTATTGCAGCGAAGAGGAATTCCAGTCCTTCAATGAGTGGGTCTTATGTGGGTAATGGGATTTCTAGGGTTGTGCATACCAAGAGCAAGGCATAGAAGTGCTGGTATAAAAGGGGATATTTAGTTTGACATAAGCTTATTCTGCAAAGTTAAAGATGACCTGTGTAACATTTATTCAACTGCAGGTGTTATTTTTATTTAATTTAAAAAACAAACAAACAAAAAAAACAATTCTTATTGTGAGTGGAATCACCTCTCCACAAATCTAACCTGTAATTTGACTTGCAAGTCTCCATTGAGATTCATAAGTTTATTACTTATGGTCATACTGTGAAACATTCTTGGCACCTCTCCATGGAGACAAGCAGGTGACGGACCCTCCAGCAAGTTACACAGTGCACCATATTATGGATTTCTTATGGAAAGTATATTTCCCATGGTCTGAGATGGAGAAGGAAAGGAGATGGAAAGCCTGAGGAGGCTGCTGGTTCTGCTGCTGTGGTGGTAACAGTGGAAAGCAGAAAGGACTACATGACTAAAAGAAAATTGTTTATGAAATGATATGAGAAAACCTATATATGTCATTTTTATTGCTGATGTTGTTATTGCTACAAACTATCAATCAATCAACCAATATTTATAAGGCGCTTTTCATACAAAATTGTAACACAAAGCGCCTTACAGTGGTCAAAGATTAGAAGATTGACCTTTATTGATCTCGCACAGGAGAAGTTGGTTCTATATTTGACCCGGGGACCATCCCCATGATTTTGTTTTGTTATTTAGGCTTTGGTCAGGCCCTAAGCTGGAGGATTTTACCTATGGCGCATGTTTAGGTTGGTGGGGGAACCGGGAGTGCCCGGAGGAAACCCACCCAGACACGGGGAGAACATGCAGACTCCACACAGAAAGGCCCGGGCAACCCGAACCTTCTTGCTGTGAGGCATGAGTGCTAGCCACTCAGCCACCGTGCTGCCAGAAAAAAAAAAAAAAAAAAAAATTGATTGATTGATTGATTGCTACAAACTACACTTGAGGACAAAATTATTAGCCCCCCTATGAAATTTTAAGATTTTTTTTTTTATTTCTGTGTGGAAAATAAAATAATGTAAGCACCCAAAATAAAACTAGGATGTCTAAAAAAGCTGTGTTATTATTATTATTATTATTATTATTATTATTATTATTATTATTATTATTATTATTATTATTATTATTATTATTATTATTATTTTTGCTCTGGTTAAAAGCACTTTTGAAATACTTTTAAAACAATGACTATTTTGTAGGGGGGCTAATAATTTTGTCCTCAACTGTACCTTGAAAAACATGCATGCACATGCTAGCTGTGAGTAAGAATGCCTCTCCACAGATCTGACCAGTAATTTGGACTGGTGGCAACACTTGCTTGTCCCCATGGAGAGAAATACGTTTAATCCCATAATGTGGAAGACTGTAAGCAAAGCAATAACATTGCATGTTACTGCTCACAGTAACATGCTTTTATTTTAGTGTGGCTAACAGTTACACAGTGGGGCATTATCACAGCAAGGAAATCGACTCCTATAAAGGTTAAAATTGTGCCACAGATAGTAATTGAATCCGCTTTTGACAATCATGTTTAATGATTTAATTCGCTTTAATTCGCAGCACTATTTGTGATGCGTTGTTTCTCTGATGAGTGATATGTCTCACTATGTAAAAACAGCCACCCTTTTCTGTTTATTTCACTAAATGTCTTCAAACGCAATTTACTCTGTGCTCATTTGTTCTGCCTCCTAGAATCCCAACTTGAATTTACTGGAGGTTAGCCCGATCCTTCCAACGGAATAGAAAAACAATTAGGATGCTTAATCAGGTTTTTGTTCTAATTTTAACTGCATTTCCACGGTTGTATTTATCCCTATAATCTTTGTGGGTGGGGCATTACTCCATCCAATCACGCGCAAGAAAAACTGCGGCGCTACAAACTCTCCGGGCTATGTTTCAGCCTGTTATTGCTGTTTGACTGTTTGACCAATGGCTGCACAAGTAGCTGCCTCTGCCGGGTAAACATAAACTAAATATGGAATATATCCTATGTCTTTGATATCAACATCCTGCCAAGTAAAAAATGACTCTCCACCTCTCAAACAAAGGTATGCCTGGGAGTGTGGACCTCATTTCAAGCACAATTAACTTGAAATGGAGTGCTGCAAGATCAATAGTCCCCAGTTGATCCAGAGGGAGCTGTCAGTCTGTGGAAATGGCACACATATGGTAATATCCACAGCTTAACAACAACTTAGAGGATTTACTGTTGCTGTTTTCAGGCCCACATGAATAACAAACAGTGGGCCACCCCCTGGGAACCATTTTGTTTTATCCCGGCTTCAATTAATCTTTAAGGGGGAGGATACCATTCAGAGCAAATGGCAGGGGGGATATGAAGAGGGTGTCTGCGGATGGGAGAAGGTACACTGCTAATTATGGAAATTGCAAATAGACTAGCCACTTATGCTAATTCACTGCTAGTTTTTCTCTGGCCTAGTACACGCGGATATACTGTTTATTAGCTAATAAGAGGGGTGAGAGATGATAATGACCATACACTGTAGGAGGAAGGTGGATCATGGGATCAATTTCTAAAATGTGCGGAAAAAAAGCCCACATCAACAGACCCATGCTGTGTTGTATTCTGTCTTCACAATCACAAAAAAGAAAGAAATTGCTTGTGAGGTTTAAGCCATGTTATAATGTTGTTACCTCCTCCTCAAAAACATACCTAGAGTTGTTTCACTCACATATATAACTGAGGCTGAAAATTGGCTTTTACTTTCGGAACAGATTATGTTTTTCTTTTAATGCCAAAAAGAAATTAGTAGCAGCAACATTTTTACCCATTTTGGATTATGGTGACCTGATTTACATGAATGCCCCAATTCAAATATTGAAGCTGTTAGATTCTGTATATCATGCCTCTCTGAGGTTCATCACAAACTGTAACCCTCGCACACACCACTGTGAACTTTACACACCTGTGGGCTGGCCAGCATTGGACACTCGTAGACTCACTCACTTGTATATGTTCATTTATAAGGGTATTCAGCGCCTGCTCCCCTCATATCTGTGTGAATATCTTCAACCAAGAGCAACTGGACATTATTCTTTACGCTCTCAGGAAGCACTGTTGCTCACTGTGCCAAGTGTTCGCACAGAAGCTGCTAAAGGGGCGTTCCAGGATTCTGCTCCCACAACTTGGAACAACCTACAAAAAGACTGGAAACTAAAGGAACTGGTCTCTTTAAGACAGTTCAAAGGTTTGGAACTGAAATCTATGGTTTGTAAATGTTTTTAATTCTGAAACATTTTATTGCTTGTAATTGCTTAAATTGTTTTTGAAATGGTTTTGTAATTGTATTGATCTGTGCCGCTGTCTTGGCCAGGACTCCCTTGAAAAAGAGATTATTAATCTCAATGGGGCTTTCCTGCTTAAATAAAGGTTAAATAAAATAAAAAAAAATATATATGAATAATCCTGGTTTATTAGTTTGTCTACATCTCAAAAGCCCCAAATTGTATGTTCCACCTTGTGATGTTACGTAGTAGTAGTAGTGGAAGTTTTCAAGTTAATAGCTACCTTTTACCTTTGTTCAGTAGAGACTGGCAATTCCAAGTATTCCAAGTATCCAAATGATTCTTGTGAAGGTGTATGGAGTTTAAAAACACAGTGGAGTGCGTCCTGCTATGTTTTTGATGCGGAAAAACATTATAACGTAGATCAGAAAAAAACAGAATATCAGCCCTTTCAGTTATTCATTTGTAAACTACATTCATCAACCCAGTTCATCATTCCCCATTCATCTTTGCTGCGTAATCTATTGACAGAGACATGGTCATTAGCACCATAATGGGACTGGACTTCTCACTGTGAGGAAAGTGATCTCTGGAGATTTGTATGGATTTTACCTCCTGCTGACTTCACTCCTCTGCTCCACTCTTTGCCTGGGGACCCAAAACCTGTAGCTCCATATATACCACCACCCATGGACTCCCACACAGATAGCCGCTAGCCCGCACCTCAAACTCCATACAATCGAGTCAAGTTTCATTTAGCGTTTTTTTGGCCATATAGACAGCGCCACATCAATTGAGAATGTGCCCAAGACGCAGGTCAATGTGAAATTGATTTATCTCCACCCTGCGATTGATGAAGTCCGTTCAGTTTAAGCCGAGGAGTTCTCATTTGGACATGCTCTCCGTAGAAGGGGACTGAGGCTATTGGAGTAGACCAGTGTACGCTTTGGATGTCCGTGGATCTATCCAGGTGGGAAATTGAGTTACATAACAGGGGTATGAGAGAGGGAGAGATGGCCTCGCTGACAGGTCTTCAGCGGGTGTCTGGGTGGCTCTCACATAGACTCGGAGGATTCAACTGTAAAATGAGACTGGCGTTAGAAATCCATAAGGCTCACTTCAGACCGGTGTAATCGCAAAAGGCTCTCGAGTCCTGCTCAGAGTGAAGGCAGGTATAACTGTAGAGAGGTGTGTGAGGTGTAACTGTCATGGGCCATATTCAATTTACAGACCGTCAAAAGCAATGTTTCATATTTGGAAGTTATTATTTATCTCACGCTCATGATGATTGAAATGTGTGGTTAGTAATATTCTCTGATGAAATTGAATTATTGGTCAATATAGCCAGGCAATATTTGCACATGACTTCCACTAAAATGGGTCCTGTATCTATCTGAAGATGAGGTTGGCTTTGACTCTGCATTGAAATATAATGGCTGCTGACACTTTGTTCACCTTGAATGAACTACTGGGTCTCATGCAGCTTCCATCCATGCATACTAGGATCACTAGCATTCACGCTTCACAGCAAGAAGGTTGCAGGTTCAACTGCCAGGTCACTCTGGCCTTTCTGTGCAGAGTTTGCTTCTCCACATGTCTGGGTACGATGTGTCCCACATCCATCCAAAATATGCACAATAGGCAATCCTCTAGTTAAGGTAGTCCAAGCATAACTCAAGATCTGGGTCCCTGAGCACTGTACTGCAGCAGATCATTGCTCCTGAATGTCGGTGGCATTGGTTGAGGGATGGGTCAAATGCAGAAAAGTCTCTCTCACAAAGGATTAATAAAGTTTAACCTTAGCCAACATTTGCAAAATCAAATAAATTATGCCCATAAAATCCTGTTAAGACTTAACACCACAAAGTTATGGTATATTTCCTCTGCACAGTGATCTTCTCTTCTTACTTTCCTTTTGTCTTAACAAGTACAGCTTCTCTACTAAACAAAACCTGCTGAAAGTTAATTTGCTAAGCAAAGCCTTTTTGATGTAGTGACACATGTCAGGTGTAAAGCAAAGGTATTCCCAGCTCTAGGCACTGAATGGAACCTCCTCTCTGACTGTGATGTGTACCCCAATGAGGAGAAGCAATGTGCTGATGAATTGAATGTGAAAACCAGAGGATGCTGCCGGGGCTGGAGCCTCCCCTGCTCTGCCTTTATCATGTAAATGACCCGAACAGGAGCGGGTTGAAGGGACAATTCCCCAGCCTCCGCTTTGACCAAATACAACTTCCCCGTGCTGCAGGCCCACAATGAGCTATGTATTTGGGAGTCTCACTTTTAATTTAAGTGGAGTGGCAGCTGAGAGGGCACTGAGGACCTCCTCTCCCCACTGCTCTGATGGCAGTGAGGGGAAAGAGCCCAACCTGCTGGGGACGTCCCTGCTTCAGCGCTATCACCGTGGCGACGCATATGTTTGTGCTTTGTGCGCCGCTCCACCTCTGCTCCTCTCCACCGAGGAAACACGCTTCTCGCTCCGCTGTAACATCTGATTCATTACGAGCCCAAACAGCACATCACAGCGCTTATTATGTCTTAAAAAATCCTCCAAAGAGCAAAGGGGGAACACTCCGGCGAAGAGGCACCAGCTCTGAAATTGACAGCTGTTATTGTGGTGTGCCATCTGGTGAATTTGCCAGGGAACAGAAAAGGGTTAATATTCGATGATGTGTGGTAGCGGAGGAGCGGGCTCTATGGCACTGACGCTGTGCCAAGAGTGTGGGCGCCCGGTGGAGACAGGCCCTCAACATTAGCATGGCACCATACCCGCCAATGTGGCTAATTTAATGGGTCAAAAGCGGTTGGGAGAATGCCAAAAGACTACAGCCAAAGCAGCAGAATTCCTATCGGCAAGAGGAGTTGTGCAGGAAAGTTTTGGGAATAGTTGAGGTTGAGGAAGGCTAAAAAAAAAAAATACAAAAAAAAGTTTCATTATCTTAATGTTGAAAGGTGACATTATGTAAAATTAAGGTTTATGAGCTTTTATCCATGTTACAGTGGTTCTCCCTCATTATTAGCTTACTCAGAGTTGTATTTGATTTATATGTCTGAGTAATACTTGTGCTGCTAATTTCAGTTTTCATACCCCTATACTAAAAGAATTCAGACTCATGAAGCCCTGTAGAGATCCAGACTCCAAAGAGATTTCCTCCATATAATTTGCTGAAATAGCCACTAATTTCCAAGTGAATCATTGTACGTATTTACTTTTTAATTTATTTGAAATTTAAAAGATAAATAAATAAATAAAAAATGTAGAACTCTGTTACTATGAGTACTGCGAGTGAAGTGTTTTGCTCAGGGACACAACAACAATATACTGACAGTATCCACTTGAGTTTAAATAACTTATGTCCTTCTTTCTTTCTTAATATTTGTAAATCTGACCTTACTAGAAGTACAACCCAAGAGCTGTCATTACCCATTGACCACATATGTAAATGGCTCCAAACTACTGGATGCTGTGGGTTGTGGGGGCCCCTGGAGAGGACAAGGCATGCTCAAATTAATAGGCCTCCCGTGGCTAAATAAGACTAAATGTCCCCCAATCGCGTGACAGCCAGGGCCCTAGCATCCGAACAGCAGGTAGTTATTATGGGATGCATGGAGGAGGGACATATTGCAAAGCCAACACACAACACCAGCGTTCTCAGTGGGGAGGGAACAATAAGAAAGATACTGTGTAAACACTTCACTATTTTAAATGGCTGCTTGTATGTGTAAATGCATTGTTTTGTTGCTGCAGCATGTTCACAGGGTAATGGGAACTACATAGACCAAGATTCTTTGCTTTGTTCCAGCGCTGCCAATATAAAGAAATTGTATTTTTTTTTTTTTTTTTTTTTTTTTTTCAGACCAAGGTTTAGATTGTTTTCATACCGGACATTTTCGACTTCCCAAATCCTCACTGATGAGACGTAGATGTAAATAAATTATCAGAAGACCAAATGAACCTCACTGGCCTAAATGATATTAAATGTTATTAAACATGTTTTGAATCTTTGGAATATGACACAAACCTTTAATTGTTTATAAGGAATTTTTAAGAGACGTGACGTAATATTGCATACATACTGCATACTTCTGAACTATACAGAGTTTATCGTTGGACAATATAAGATAAGATATGCCTTTATTAGTCCCTCAGTGCATATATCAATGCTAATTTCAGTAGTTCAGTTCATCTTTTTTTCATATGACAGTATTGGTCTGATGTTTAAAAAAAATCTCAATATACAGACATACGAAGCAAGATGTATGGAATTATATAGTAAAAAAAAAAAAAACAATAAACAAATTATACGTTAGATTCAGATTCCTTGCAAAGTTACTTTGTGGACAGCACTGCAAAATGAGCTTCATGATGAAGTCTCCTGAAATGGTTTTCATTCCAGAGGCATTGTTAGGGCTCATAACTCAATACCAAAATCTGTAAATATTTGTTATTAACCAAAATAGCAAGAACATTAAACACCCATAGCAGCTGAAATAAAATAAAATAAATAATTAAGATGAGGGAAATTATTTGGACACAGTAGCTCATATATCTCATATCTATATTATAATAACCAAGAGCAAAACTATAATGGTAATAATAAATTACTGGTCCCAAATAAGGCATAATTATGCATACATGTATGTACAAGTAAAAATAAAATATAGAAATTTAGTAATAAAAATATATCTCAACTATAAACAAAAGGTCGTAAGGAAAGAAAGTGCAAAGATGATATCATGACTGACAGGACAGGGTTATCTGTTCTATAAGGGTGAGTTGTTGTACAGTTGTAGGGAGTATTATATTATATAAGGGTGAGTTGTTGTGGAATATAGTATGAATGTAGTTCTGTATCTCTCACTGTTTGAGCTGTAGGATCCTGTTGGAGAATGATTTTCTATCACATAACATTTTACACAATTGGAGGAGTTAGTGCGTGCTATATCTGAACACCAAACTATGCCAGGTATTAAAACAAAATATTTTATCTGCAAATATCACATATGGACAAAAAAGTATAGCTGGGAGACACGCTCCTCAAAGCGATGGGCTCATTTCTAATTCTGAGCGCAGTTTCACAAAATGGTCCAACATTTAAAGCAACTGGCAGGGGGTAAATTAGAGCTCCAAGATGAATTATCATACAATTAAGGAGCCCAGAATGTGCCAAAACCACCAAACACACAATATGGAAGAAAGACCTAGTTTCCCTCGCGTTTATCTGGACCAGGAACAAAAGATAGTAAAGGGACAAAATTCAGTTACAATGCATTAAATGGATTAATGATTCACACAGTCTTTTTAAAAGAGAAAAATATTATATACACACTTCTGTTAGCATCTCCCTAATAATGCAATAAATATCATACCGAGACATGCATATCTTGATAATATTGTACCGTGAGATTTGGATATCATTACATCCCTAGTTATTAATGGGTCTTAAGGGTGCACTATGTAACTTTTGGTTGGAGGTTTGTCACCTGCTTGTTTCTATGGATATGTCTTTGTTCTGTCTGGAATGTTCCACAGTATGGCAATAAACAGCTCTACCTTACGTTTATTCAGTTACAGATGGTTTTACTAGTCAAAAATACCTAGAAGAGCAAGCATTCTGACTGTGAACAGATCTGACCTACAACTTGGTCTGGTTTGATCTCCATGAAGATAGAAAAGTGTAATATCATATACAATAAATATTCAGGTACCATACTTTTTTTTTTTTCTTTTAAATCAAGCCTCTTATTCCAGTGTCCACAGTGTGTTTTAGTATCAGTGCAGGTGTGTACAGGCCTGTGAATAGTGAGCTGTGATGGGCCTGCTGAGCTGGTCAATAATCTATTAGAGTTGAGAGCGAGTGGAGAGAGGAGTGACAAATGTCTGTCAGAGGAATAGGCCCAGAGAGGTCATTGCATGACCCCATCCCTCCCCCACAGCTCTGCAGAGGCTCTCTGTGCACATACCAACACATTACAAAAACATGCTTACTATACAACACAGCAGTCGAGCCACTGTACCAGTATTTAATATTTCTTTCAACATCTGAGTGCTTCCTTTTTACAGATTTTTCTGATGGATTCCACTTTCATTTTATTTACTTTATTTAATGGGGGCAAGTATGTAGGCTACATAAAAGGACACACTATTTTCTGAACATTTTATGTTGTTTCCTCATCAATATCATACCTGGAGTTGTGTTTTGCTTCATTTACATGTTCAACACACAAATCCTGCATATTATCCATAAAAACAAGCAGGTGATGGACCCCCAACCAAAAAGGTACACATTACACACACCTTTAAAGTATGATAAAAGGAGAAATTAAATTTGTCAACTGGACAAAGTTTGTTTGGTCGAAAACGTTTCGCCGCTCACCCAAGTGGCTTCGTCAGTTCAGAACTGACGAAGGCTCATCCGAGAGGCTTCGACCGAGAGGCTTCGTCAGTTCAGAACTGACGAAGCCTCTTGAATGAGCGGCGAAACGTTTTCGACCAAACAAACTTTGTCCAGTTGACAAATTGAATTTCTCCTTTTATCATGGATTCTACCTGGATTAGTGAGGGATTCTTCACGCATCTTAAGAACAACTACGAGCACCTTTAAAGTAATTCACACATTTTTTCATTGCTCTGGCTACTGGCCTGTTTTAGCCCACCAAACCTCCATGAGCACAGCTGAAGCTCTTTGAAGGGGAGTGAAGTCTGTGCAGTGCCTGGTTAATAATTCCCATCCACTATAGATGCCATAATTTGTACTATTTATTTTGCCTTTCAGTGACTGTAATGTTATGTTTGCTCAGTGAAAATATACATAAGGAAAAGTTGTTTTGTTTTGAATAGTAATATGCAAATTTGCAAATCATTCCATAATTAGACTATAGAACCCTTTGCCACCGGTCACCATGGTAACGAAAACTACATATAAGGGCAACACACTTCAATTTGAATCATAACTTCTCAGCACACTGGCGAAATCACACGCAAATATGGATAGCTCCACATCTTTTCAATACAAGCTCTGGTACCTCTACACGTTAGAGGACGACGCTCGACTCTATGATGAGGGCTTCGACCTGGAGGCTCTGCTCTGCCCCACACCAACAGGGAGCGGTCAAGAGCCACAGGAGACGCAACTGGTGTCACATCCCCACATCCAGGATCCCTCAAATCCAGAGGACGGAGGTCAGGTCCAGGTACGTCCATCTCTGGTCCAAGACGTTTCACCTCTGGTCCAGGACCTTCCACCCCTGGAGGAGAGCGCTGTGGTCAGGGCCCTCCGTGACGAGTTGCCGCAAACAAGGGCCAAACTTGCAGAGCAGCAGAGGATCAACCAGAAAAAACACAAGCAACTGCAAGACCAGCTTAATGCATACAAGGAGATCC
This sequence comes from Paratrypauchen microcephalus, assembly GCA_036785185.1. Classification (NCBI taxonomy): domain Eukaryota; kingdom Metazoa; phylum Chordata; class Actinopteri; order Gobiiformes; family Gobiidae; genus Paratrypauchen; species Paratrypauchen microcephalus. The sequence continues at coordinate 111,350 of JAVJIX010000007.1, forward strand.
GTTTCCTGTACAATTCCAAAGTACAGGAAAATGTGCAGCTGCAGCAGGAGCTTGCTAACTCCAGAAACGTCTTTGATTCAGAGATGCAAAAACTCAAAGCTGCTCTCCAGAAAAGAGATAAAGAGCTGGAGACCCAAATGGATACATATAAAGACATCCGATACCTGTATAATACTTCAGTAACAGAAAGTGTCCAGCTCAAACAAGAGCTATCCAGCTCCTGTAAAGTCCTGGAAAATATGAAAGAACAGCTTAAAGCAAAGAACAAGATGATTGCTGAGCTAAAAACACAAACAGGTCAGATCCAGAGGCCTGTAGAGACTCTGAAACCTCTGGCACTGGAGTTGGTGGAAATGAATCCCACAAAGACCATCACAAAATGTCCAAGAAGGTGCAGGAGCTGTCTGCTGCACTCTTCTCAGCACGAGAGGAGCTGCGTTTTCTAAAGTTTCATTGTGCAATTGAAACAGCACAGCCGTCCAGCCGCCCAGCCGTCCAGTCGTCTAGCCACCTTTTGGGTGTGAAGGAGCAGAAGAGAGTGCTCCAGGGCTACTACCAGCGCAACAACTACCAATACCAAAGCACCTCCAAAATTACCCTTTGCATTATAAAAAAATAAAACAAAAATTGTTTTAACATTATCTTAAATGTGTGTGGGTAGTTATTCATGTTTATTGTTTCAGATATCAAAACTTAAATTCACATGCCAGCCACAGATGCAGTCGCTTGATTTTTATTAATTGGTAAAGTGGAAATAGAAAAAAATATGTTTAAAAAAAAAAAAATCTGAGAAAAAATATTTTTCTTTTAACTCATTCACTGCCGGCCTGTTTTCAGAATGTCAACCCCAGACTGCCAGAACCTTTAGACCATTTTCACTGATTTTCCAAGACTCACAGAATACTGAGTTCTTTGACTATATAGACATGGCACACATCAAAATAAATTGTTGACTCTCTTCTTTCACCTAGAAAAAAAATTATGTTTCTAACCTTTTCGGTTCTCAAGTAATTGATAGTAGAACATAGGGAAGTTTCAGCAAAAACACAGTTTTCTGACCAAAATTGGAGAAAACGAGGATTTTGTACAAAGAGTCATTTCGAGCAGATCGGTGATTTTGACGTCAATATTTATTGATTTAGTGACACCTCAAACATCTAAAATAACAGAGAAAGAGATTTTTGATGACAAAGTACATTTTTTATTTACTAATATAAGAATATAAGGCTCTGTGAATCCTTCAACTCAATAGTGGCAAGAGATGTTTACAGGATATAATAATATCTTTTCCTATAAAATAGAACTTTGTCACTTTACAACAATATTGAGGCTCAGAGTACACACACATATACACACACACACACACACGCACCTACATACACACACACACACGCACACACACGCACCTACATACACACACACACACATATACGTATATGTACATACACACAAGCCCATGCATAAACCTTTACACACACACAGCTACACACGCACATACACACACGCGCACGCGCATGCACGCACACACGCGCGTGTACACACGCACGCACACACACACACACACACATATATAAACTTAATTCTTCTCATCTCGTGCCTCTTTGGAGAGCAGAATCCAAGTCAGTAAACTTATTTGGCGCTGTCGTAGTTCTGATCAGACTCCCTGCTCCGTGCAGCGCGATCAGGACACGCCCCCTGCCTCAGCCAGAGCAGATCTCTGCCCCGACCTCGCTGCGTGTCTCTGTGATCCTCTGATCTGGGATCTTGGGTCCCAAAAGCGATCAAACCGCTCCGTAGGCGCTGATCAACAGTCCTCTGCTTTTCTGGGTTCACTCGCCTCACCATCTTGCTCCACTCGCCTCCACTCGCACTCCACAGTACACACACACTACAATCCTCTCCTCTCCCGCCTCTCCGATCGGCAGATAATGATACAAGATCGCCACCTACAGGTTGGGAAGTGTGAATTACACCTTCAAAGCTGCTCCAGGTCCTGTCCTAGCAACCCCCGCTGAAAAACGTCCTTGACGAGTTTATTCGTCACGGCACTCTACGTTCGGATTCAACATGACGAGAAAACTCGTCACCGGCAGTCAATGAGTTAATGGTTAATTTGTACCACTGACCACCACCTCATTTTATATAAAAATCATAACAATATTTTCAGTGACCGTGGCTGATTCCATAATGCAAAACAGGAAGCACCATTGCATATTTTCTGATCTATGTTATAATGTCACATCCTCATTAATCCTCATCCTCATTTTGCGTACAACCTTTAAAGCTGCATTGCGTAACTTTTTTGGTGAAGGGTCTGTCAAATGCTTTTCTTCATGGAGCTTTGACTGAAATGTTACACAGTATGGTATCAAACCTTTCTATCTTCATGGAGACCAAACCAAACCAAGTTATAAGTCAGATCTCTGGAGAGGCAAACCCAGCTCACAGTCAGAATGCCTTTTCCTTGGTATTTTTGAGCTACAAAACCACCTGTAATTGAATAAATGTATGGTAGAGTTGTTTAATGTCATACTGTGGAACATTCCAGGCAGAATAATGACATAGGCTGTGTTCTCCTCAAAGATAACACTTTGTTCCACCTTTGATGTCATGTGGTAATGTTTTTAAACTCCATCCACCTTCACTAGAATCATTTGGATAATTTCAACCCCTCTCCTCCTTTAACCGGCACTGTAACGTGGTGGAGGGGTTTGAATGCCCGAATGATCCCGGGAGTTATGATGTCAGGGGCAAACAGGCCCTGGGGGACGGGTTCAGAAGCCCCTTATGATGAGTTTTACAACACAGCCAGTTATGTCACCCGGACTGGCGTTACCAGGGCCCCACCCTGGAACCTGGCCTGGGGTGGGTGCTTGTCAGCGAGCGTCTGTTAGCCAGGCCTTCCCCCACGGGGCATAGTCCGAAGTAGTGATGTGGGGCCATCCTCCCGTGGACCCACCACCTGCAGTAGGATCCACAGGGGACTGGTGCATGGAGATTTGGGTGGCAGTTGAAGGCAGGGGCCTCGACAACCGGATTTCCCGACGTGGAGACTAGCTCTGGGAACAGCTCATGTGGGAGGCTGACCAATACTGACTAGATATTGTCGGCCTCACCTCCATGCACAGCTTGGCCTCTGGAACCCAACTCCTTGAGGGGGGCTGGACTCTCCATTTCTCTGGCGTTGCCCGCGGGGAGCAGTGGTGGGCTTGCCTGGAAGAATCCATGACTCATCGCTGTACCAGCGGATGAGTCTGGTAACGCTTGACCCAGAATGCGCTGCTGTTGCGCTTAGACAGACAGCTAAGTGAACCAATCAGAGATTGCGCCATCTTGATTCAAAACTGAGGAGGAACTTCCGCTGCCTAAGAGTGACTTTGCGGGCAAAGGCGGGTGCACTGACATCACCATCTTTGAACGAATCAGAATCGCGGAGTCCGTTTTTAACCGGAGGAGCGAGAGTGGAGCGAGGGTGTCCAAATGGTATCGCGCTGTATAGGAAATACAGAGAGATATCATTTGGCTGGCCAGGAAAGTGGTGGGCTGGTTTGGGCTTGCTCATTGCCCCACAGCTCAGCCGCTGTGTGTTGGAGTTCACCCTGGTGAACGAGAGGGTCGCGTCCCTGCGCCTTCCGGTCGGGGACAGGTCTCTCACTGTTGTGTCAGCCTACGGGCCGAACAGCAGTGCAGAGTACCCGGCCTTCTTGGAGTCTCTGGGAAGGGTACTGGATAGTGCACTGACCAGGGACTCTGTTACTCTGTTGTTCTCCCGGGGGATTTCAACGCCCACATGGGCAGCGACAGTGACACCTGGAGAGGGATGATTGGGAGAAACGGCCTCCCTGATCTGAACCCGAGTGGTGTTCTGTTATTGAACTTCTGTGCCAGCCAAGGTTTGTCCATAACGAACACCACGTTCAAGCACAAGGGTGTCCATCAGTGCACGTGGCACCAGGACACCCTAGGCCGGAGGCCGATGATCGAATTGTTGTTGTGTCATCTGAGCTCCGGCTGCGTGTCTTGGACAAGAGAGGGGCAGAGCTGTCAATTGATCACCACCTGCTTGTGAATTGGGTCCATTGGCAGGGGAGGAAGCTGGAAAGACCTGGCCGACCCAAGCGTATCGTGAAGGTCTGTTGGGAACATCTGGCAGAGCCCTCTGTCAGGGGCACCTTCAACTCAGACCTCTGGAAGAGCTTCTCCCAGATTCCCAGGGGAGGCTGGGGACATGAAGTCCGAGTGGGCTTTGTTCTCAGCCCGTATTGTTGATAGGCTGCTCGTAGCTGTGGTTGTAAGGTCTGTGGTGCCTGTCATGGCGGCAATCCCTGAACCCGGTGGTGGACACCAAAAGTAAGGGATGCTGTCAGGCAGGAGGAAGGAGCCTTATAGGGCCTTGTTGGCTCATGGGACTCCTGAGGCAGCTGACGGGTACCGGCGGGCCAAGCGTGCTGCAGCCTGGGCGGTTGCAGAGGCAAAAACTCGGGGCTGGGAGGAGTTTGGAGAGGCCATGGAGGAAGACTATTGGAGGGCCACAAAGAAAGTCTGGCAAGCCGTCCGGCACCTCACGAGGGGGAAGCAGTGCTTCACCAACACTGTTTATGCGTGGGGTTATGTGGGTGGAGAGCTGTTCACCTCAACTGGGGATGTTGTCAGACAGTGGAAGGAATACTTTGAAGATCTCCTCAATCCCGCTGTCACATCTTCTGAGGAGGAAGCAGAGGCTGGGGAGGCGGACCCGTTCATCACCCTGGCTGAAGTCACTGAAGTGGTTGGAAAGCTCCTTGGTGGCAAGGCTCCATATCTGGATGTGGTGAGGCTGTCTTGGCTGACACGTCTCTGCAACATCGTGTGCCGGTTGGGGACAGTACCTCTGGACTGGCAGACCTGAGTGGTGGTCCCTCTGTTTAAGTTCTAACTACCAGGAAATCACACTCCTCAGTCTTCCCGGTAAGGTCTATTCCACAGTACTGGAGATGAGAATCCGACCGATGGTTGAACCTTGGATTCAGGAGAAGCAGTGTGGTTTTCGTTCCAGCCGCGGAACACTGGACCAGCTCTATACTCTCCATCGGGTGCACAAGGGTGCATGGGAGTTTGCCCAACCAGTCCACATGTGCTTGGTGGATCTGGAGAAGGCATTCGACCGTGTCCCTCGAGGGGTCCTGTGGGGAGTACTCTGGGAGTATGGGGTTCGGTCGGGGCTCTTTGCTAAGAGCTGTTCGGTCCCTGTATGACCGGAGCAGGAGCTGTGTTCGCATTGCCGGCAGTAAGTCGGACCTGTTTCCAATGCATGTTGGACTCCTTCAAATCCGAGGCCATGGTTCTCGACCAAAAAAAGGTGGCTTGCCCTCTCTGGCTGGGTGGAGAGTCCTTGCAAGTGGAGGAGTTCAAGTATCTTGGGGTTTTGTTCACGAGTGAGGGGAGGATGGAGCGTGAGATTGACAGGCGGATCGGTGCAGTGTTGACAGTGATGCGGTCGCTGTACCGGACTGTTGTGGTGAAGAGGGAGCTATGCCAAAAGGCAAAGCTCTCAATTTACCGGGCAATCTACGTTACTCCCCTCACCTATGGTCATGAGCTCTGGGTAATGACCGAAAGGACAAGATCGTGGATACAAGCGGCCGAAATTAGTTTCCTCCGCAGAGGCTAGGCGCTCCTTTAGAGATAGGATGAGGAGCTCAGTCAGATGGGAGGGACTCGGAGTAGAGCCACTGCTTCTCCACGTCGAGAGGAGCCAGCTGAGGTGGCTCGGGCATCTGTTCCGGATGCCTCCTGGATGCCTCCCTCGAGAGGTGTTCCGAGCATGTCCCACTGAGAGGAGGCCCCGGAGAAGACCCAAGACATGCTGGAGGGACTATGTCTCCCGGCTGGCCTGGGAACGCCTTGGGGTCCCCCTGGAGGAGCTGGAGGAAGTGTCCGGGGTGAAGGAAGTCTGAGAGACCCTGGTTAGACTGTTGCCCCCGTGAACCGGCCCCGGATAACTGAAAGAAAATAAATGGATGGATGGAATTTCAACCCAGTAATTGCCCATTTCTAATGAAAACTATAGCTTCATGGCACCACAAGGTGGAACAGAGCATTTTAAGCTTCGGAGATGTAAACAGACTCATAACATGGTTACTCAAACGTGTGTGAAACAAAATACAATTGATGAGGTCACAACATTCTAACAATTTTGCGTAATATCTTTGTAATCTTTATAATATCTTTAAACATGTAACATTACAATGTTTATAGCCAAAGGCTTATTTGTAATGTACAACCAGCCATATTACTATGACTGGTGTATACTTTTATAGCTTAAAGGTGCACTGTGTTTCTGGTGGAAATTTGTGGCCATACAATGCCCAGTCTCGTCAGATCTTGAAAGTTCAGCGAGACCAGACCTGGTTAGTACTTGGATGGGAGAACACTAGGAACATGAGTTGCCATAGTGGGGCAGTGGTGGAAACGATCTTGTTCAAGATACTTCACCCACATTGCCTGGTATGAATGTGATGTGTGCGCAGGTTGGGTTAGAGGGGCCGACGGGCAGCTTCGCTTCCTTCAGTCTGCCCCAGGCCAACTGTGACAAATAGCTTACCATTCCACAAGACGTCCTTTATGATGACAGTAGCTCATTTGGTAGAGGGTCTGTCCACTGATCAAAGGTTGGCGATTCAAATCCCACTGTTGACATAAACATCATTGGTAGAGAAGTCAGCTCCATTGATCCACAGGTTAGCAGTGTGATTCCAGCTCCCACTGATGAATGCCGTCATCGTGTCCTTTGGCAAGACACTTGCCTGCAGTGTCTTCATACACTGGTGTATGGTTCCTTGATGTAAAGCGCTTCGAGACCCTTGATGCCCGGTGTACACTGACTGCAAGTACGGTGTGGTTCGGGACACGCCTGGGTCCCACAAGACTTAAAAAGTCATTAAAATCAGTTGCACCCTGCCACACTGACCTCTGTCCTCTGCCACTGACCTTGATGCAGGTGTGGGCACAGGTGGGGCAGTCTCTGATGTCAAGCTGACAAAATCATGGGCAAAACAGGATATCAGACGCACAGAGCCGACAAATCCAGTGTACAGTATTTCCAGAATCCCTGTATCCCCGTACACTCCTGGTACTTCTCAAAAATACTTACCCACTATAGATACGCGCTGTGTCCAAAGGCAAGAGAATGTGGTCGTAGTGTAAAATGACGCTATTGTTTACCAACAAGGCTTCTTGTACACGATCAATAGATCATGGATCTATTGATGCTAATTTATTGTGTGAACTCCCGACCAGAGCATGAATCCCTGAGACAACATGTTGTCTCAGGAGTGCAGTTTCCACATTCTGCCCGCAGCCACTGCGACAGCAGAGACCACAGTCATTGGGGCTGACAAGTCGCAGTAAAATTGCCCCGAACCACACCACACTTGCAGACAGTGAACATCAGGAGTGAAGGTGGAAGAGTACTATATAAAAATGTGACAACCAAGTTACCCAAAACATGCACCATAGGTACCTCCAGCTTAGGTCCTGACCAAGCCGAAGCAAGAAGATCATGGAGATGGTCCCCGGGCGCCCTAAGGTGCTGCCCACTGCTCCTAATATATGTATATATATATATAGGATGGGTTAAAATGCAGAGAAGAATTTCTCCAGTGTGAGATCAATAAAGTTCACTTCTTCTTCTTACACACTGTACCTTTAACTGCATTGTCATGGTTATCTATTGGCACGCTCCTGGGTTTCAGCTTTGAGTTCTGTTACATCGTTGGCATTAAGGTGACATTACACTTTTGTATATAATAATATCACAACTCATTACAGCCCAGCTCCATGCACGTGTGTAGACCTGGGACTCTGGGAATGCTTTTTCTGCTGAGCGCTGCAACATGCCCTCAGTCTATGGGAGTCACCCTGAGAAACCTCCAGCGCGTTCTTTGTATATTGGCAGATCTGCTTCTATGTTATAATGATAGGAATGGACGTAAGCCATTTAAGTATCAAATCAATAGCAAATTAAATTTTTTAGCAGTGCAAGCTACCCTCCGAATCACCTGTAATTATTTGTGACAGTCTCTGCTTCCACTGCTCTCCCTTCACTTTGCACAGAAAAAAAAGAAAACTCAATGCATATACTATTCACAGCGGGATCGTTATAATATTTAAATTGAAAACCCCAATTCGATTCAAGCATAATCGAAACATATGATCAGCCGTCAGGAATTCTAATACAGTCATTATGGGGTAATTGGAAGAATAAATCACATATGTAAAGAGAAGTAGGTTAACTTGTGCGTTGGGGCTATTGCGAACTGGTTGGGGACTAAACAGTGACCCTACAGGAGCTCTCATAATGACTAATACATCCTCCTAGCCTAGTGTCCTCCCCTACCTTACTACATTTGTCATCTTCATATGAATAAACAGCCCTATTTAATCTCGTTGTGCTGTTTTTTCAGAGTGGTCCGCACATATACATTAACAGCAGGTTAGCCTACAAACATGCTCGTTTTTTGGCCTGGTTCCGTTGACTGGGTATCAACAATTTCACTTGCAAATGAACTGCGGGGATGCACTACCAATCTGTCATACGGCGGCGAAACTTTGACAGTGTTTGAAATATGCTGTGCTCTAGTCTGGTCACGTGATATTTAGAATATTTTTTTCTTTCAAACCTTAAAGCTACAACCGTAACCTGCCTATCTTTACATGCTCTTTTTGGGTTTGAAGGGCTCATATTATGCTATTTTCGGATCTGTTATAATGTTGTTCTTCATCACAAACATACCTGGATTTGTGTTTTGTTTCAACACACAAATCCTGCATATTTAGGCTGGGTTCTTCTCTCAAAAAACAGAAAACACCCTGTTCCACTTTGTGATGTCATGCAGTGATACAGAAGGTGCTCCACTGTGTTTTCAAAATCCATCCTAAATATTTAAAAATAAGAAAATAGCGTAATATAAGTCCCTTAAGAATGTCTGAGCTTTGCTTCTGGAATCATGTGAGTTACAATTTGATCAGTCTTTACTGCAGGTACTTGGATTTCACCATCACAGTCTAAAACATGAACAGTCCTTGAGCTTGGTACTCCTGCCCCCATTCCTGGTTCATGTAAGTGACTCTGGTTTAACAAATATATTCTCATTTTCCATTATGGGGCACCTGTGGCACAGTGGCTGCACAACTGCCCTCTAGAGGATATAGAGGGCTCAACAAGGCAGGTTTTGTTGTGTCCATGCATGACACTTCAGCCTTATCATCAACTTTTGTGTCAGGAGGTTCCATTGATTTAAAGATCCCATGACATGGTACTTCTTGATGCTTTTATATGGCTCCTTAATGGTTCCCTAATACTGTAAATGAATCCTTCTTCAAAATCAACACTCTGCATGAGAAACAGAGATAAGATGAGAAAGAGTAATTTTTCTCTTTCTGAACAGTCCATTATGGGCGTTGTTGCTTGAATGCAAATGAGGAGGACAGAGATGGCCTATAGTAGAGGGTGGGGGCGTGGCCAAACTCTCCGCTCTCAGCTCTCAGCTGTGCGCTCTCTGATCCATTTCCGCGTTTTTGCGTGGAGAAGAGATTAGAAGTGTTCCATTGAAAAATAAACACATTTCCACAGAAAATAAAATTAAACCACTGCTGTTCAAAGGTCCAGAGGCTCAGATAAAGGACTTCCAAGCCTAGAAACACTCGGACGTGCCTCCAGGCAAATAAACAAAACGCATTTCGCATTGCCTAGCGCATTCGCAGTCCAAACTCTCTGGGCGTGATTTACAGAAACGCTGAGTACAGACAGACGGGGCTGGAACTGCATTTGCATTTCTTTTTTCGATCTGACGTCAATAAGGTGCCTTGTTCAAAATCGCCCGTTTGAGCTCCGATTTTTTGTAACACAGAAAAGGATCGCAAATGCTCAGTTTAGACATTTCACAACTTTTAACCATGGGGGGGCCTAAACAGGGTAGGAGAGCTCACATTAATGCTCAAAAACCTCAGAAAGTGAAAATTTCATGCCATGGGACCTTTAAAAACTTGACAAATCATTTGTTATGATTTCAGTTAAAAAGTTTAAGGTCCAGTATTACAAAAAATGACTCCTGCTAGCTTTAATCCATTTTGGAATGTTACCTAATCAAAAACATACCTGAAGTTTTTTTTGTTTCATTCACACATGTTTGAATAATCCTGCACTACTAGTCTGCCTACATCTCCCAAGCTCAAAATGCTCTGTTCCACCTTCTGATACCATGAAGTTGTATTTTTCAAGTTAACAGCTATACTTACCTTTTGTTTAGTAGAAATGTTTAGCTGAAATCATTCAAATGATTCTAGTGAATGTGTATGGGGTTTAAAAACACAGTGGAGCACTTCCTGTATGAAGGTGATGTTTTCAGTTTGAGAGAAGAACTCAGCCTAACTATGCAGGGTTTGTGCTTTAAATATTTGTGAATGAAATAAAACACAACTCAAAGTATGTTTTCAATGAGGATTCAACATTATAACCTTATAAGGGTTTTCAATTTTATTCCTGCAAATGCTGTAGCGCACATTTAGGCTAACTATCCTTCCTTAGAAGTGAAAGAATGTTAAAACTACACTGTGTGGGGGCTTCTCATGTCAATAGATCAGAAAACAGCATAACGTAGGACCTCTAAAGACATTCCTATTATACCATTAGAAGATGACAAACAGCTTCTAAAACCCAAGTAAAAACAAGTCGATGCGTGTTTAACCTTGATAACAGCTTTATCGTGCCTTTAAAATAATGTGTGAGTCCAGCCTCCTCTCTCCGCAGTTGGTGTGGGTGTGTTTGACTCTGGCCTGTCAGTCTCCCGTCGGCGGTGCATCTACTGTTGATCAAGTGGAAATTAAGTGCACCTGAATGACAAGCTATGGTGTGGGATCCTCCACACTGCCTCTGCCTTTTTAATAGACTTACACCTCATTTGGCCTCTAAAGCCAGTGAAGGCTCCCGCGGGACAGCCCCAGGCACGGACTACATACAAATGCATGCACATACAGAACACAAAATGAGAAACAGCAAGGCCAGAGAATAAGGAAGAGGACAGAAGAAGGATTGCAGCGTAGCAAGCGTGATTCATATGTGCATTAATAGATTAGGGGGGAAAAGAGAGAGAAAGATAAAAACAGCAAGAATCCTATTAGAACTGAGCTTAAAACCAACTCCAGCCAACTCTTTTTGACTCTGTATTTCCAGGTCATGTTCCCAAATTAGCTGTATTCACGCATGCCATGATTAGTATATGATTTAATTGCAATTTTCATTTGATTTATACAGGCTTGGGACAAGTTCAAACCATACATTGTTTTCAGCTAATCACTAAATATACTAAATATTCAGCTCTTGGTTGTTTTCGGATTCTAGAATATGATCTGATGTGTGATTTTCTTATTGATTAAATTGTACTTTGACATGAAATATCTAAAAAGTATCTGATCATTTCAATTTGTGACTAGACCCTAAAATATAACATAAATCTGCATATGCATATAACAATCATAATTTTAGCTGGCTACCCCACCATCTGTGTTGGATATAACTGGCCTATAGAATGTTGTGCTGTCATCCAAAAACCAGCAGTTTGATTTGAAAATGAATACAATGTTTTGTTCTTGTTTGATAGGCTGAATGCATAAATATCATAGGTCCAAGTATTGAGTCCTGGGGAACCCCAATTTTAACTCCTAAAAAATGAAAATCTTGACCAAACACTCAGCTTTTGATGTGTTTTTACTTGATATGCCTTATATAAACGCTTGCTTAAATTTAGTAGTGTTAGCATTACTAAACGGTGGAGAAAATTATTATGGCTAATGCTAGAAACTTAGCCGAAGGGATGGTTGACTGTGATCGGTCATTCGAAGTTTAGGAATAGCGTTATTTTTTAAGTTAGGAAACGTGCTATGGTTAAGGTTATCAATAGAAACATGTTTTGCGATTTTGGAGTTAACATATTGACAGAAGTAACTTTAAAAAATAAAATTGACTTCTACTAGCCCATTCTAAACTTGCACCATATAATAAAAACGAAAAAGTAAAAAAAAAAAAATAACATTTTAAACCTCTTCATAGCCACAGAAGCTAACTTAAAAAAAACAAAAAACATTATTATTATTTTTTATTTATGTTTTTCAATTATCTGGAGATCGCCTCAAAAACCAAAACAGAAAAAAACCCACAGAAGCTAACTAGTTACAGTGACAACCATAGCTATGTGATAACTTCCGTCCCTCTGGAAAACTATGTAGAACAACTATTATGCTTCGAGGATAAGAAAGCGGAAGTCCGAAATGAGGCGAGACAGACCGAAGAATACACGTGCTTTTGGATTCACTGGGGCCATTGAAGGAGGAGACAGGGACAGACAAAGAGACAAAGGCAGATAAAGGGCCAAACACAGGAGGAACTTGTGTCGTCTGCGTCCACAAAGCCTGATTAGACCATAGCTGTGCAGTCAGGGAGCGCAGCCAACAATGCACACTGCTTCGCCTTAATAACAGAAGACCCTCCTGTCTGACCCCATAACCCCTGTCACTGGCAATATGTGTCAGGGGGAGATGGCACCCTGTCACCCCCCCCACCTTTCACCCCTCGGTCACCCCGGGACCCCCTCTCTCCAGCGGGCCCCCCAAGTCCCCTAGTCCAGGCCTGTCACCCAGCAGACACATGATTCTCCTCTCCGCAACACAAGGCCACATCCTCTGACTTATTTCACCTGCTGTTCTTATTTACCTTTGAGCAGGGAATACAGTGTGTGGTTTAAGGCCAACACACACCAACAGCGTAGACATAAGGTAAAATATCACTTTTTTTTTGTTTTCTATGTGTGCAGAATAGGCTAAATACAGAAAATGCTCATGATAAACCGGAAGTATTGTCTTCTTTACTCAATTTTGCATCCCTGGACAGCTGTTGAGCCGGATGTATTATGCAAAATTGACTTTTCAGAGCTTTTAACCAAGTTGTAGTTTTTTCCCATCACCATTTACTCACCCGAAGTTGCATTTGGAGTGATTGGTGCATGTTTGAGGAATCATTATTGCAATTTTATGTTCAAGACACCTTTTGCCACTTCAATCTCCAGTTTTATTTTCTTAATAATGCAGGATTTAGCAGCGTTGCATAGTAATTTTGCAGCTATCCATCTGAGGCACTAACAACTGCACGGCTCTTTATTGTGATGACTTTTACGGTGACGTCAGCTCCCATTGGAAACCAGATTTGTCTAACCAGAAGTTGTTTTAGATGACTATTCTGATTTAAAATGTTAAAGTAATAATATATTTGCCCATTTCATTGCCCACTGCTCCACTTTTACTGAAAGACGAGTCAAATACTGAGATAAAACTTTTTACTTTAACTATTCATAGCTATATGGGGATATTATTTCTTGTCTCACTAAGGATAAATACAGATAGTAACTGCAGTGGTTAGGCACAAATTTAACAGCTTTTCTTTCCTCACTGAAGTTTAAAACACAGTCTCGTCCCTGTTGAACTATCTCTAATGGGCGTTTGCCAGTTTCCCCCAGTCCTCCATCTGCTTCTGTTCAAGTCGTGCTCCTGAACTTCACCATCTCTGCAGCAGAGGATGTCTTTTCTCCCCCCTGTGTGTCTGTGTGCATGTGTGTGTGTGTGCGCGTGCATGTGTGTGTCAGGTTGGGGAGGGGGTTGTCTACATATTCACAGAGGTCCCAGGCCTCAGCAGCATCTTGACTCCCTTAAGCTGAGGAGCGGCTGGGGTTAAGTGGTCTCCTCGCTCGTGGCACCTATCTCCCGCTTCACCATGACAGCTGGGGACCACAGTGTTGTCATGGAAACCACCTCCAGCCCCCACCCCTCCAGAGGTAAACACACATAGTGTAAAACATAAGTACACTAAAAACAGACACTCTATAGCCACAATTGATGAAACTGGCATTGAGACAAATGCAAAATATAAATATATCAAAATATATTGGGTCAAAGTTTCTTGTTGGTGACAGAGGTTAAAGCCAGAGTCCAGGAGGTCAAGTATACAGCCAAAACAACACTCTTTACATTTACAACTACAGGGACAGACACACCTTGCTATTGTATCAATCCAAGACATTTTGTTTTTCCAATTTATTTCTCAAAAATCAGAACAAGACTATATATTGGTCATCCATTTCCATGATTTTCACATATCACAATATAATTTGGAGATAAAAAGTCACAACCACGGGCACGCAAACTAGTATTGTTTAAAATCTGAAAAGTGAACTCCATACAGACTTTCTTTTCTGAGAAGCTAATCTCTCTCCTCTCATGCACTCTAAGCTTTAATTGTTATCTATTAGAAATTATTATGAAAAATGGAAAGTCAGTTTTTGGAACAGGAAATAAATTTCCCTCACTGTACTTGAGTGACTTTCTGTTTGTTTTGCTCATTTTGCTGAACTTTTCTCCAGAGGTGGAAGAATTCCAGGAGATAACCCAGTGATCAGGAAAATCATTTCAAATATTATTTTCCAATAATAACACACTCCACAGGACAGCTGCACAGACACCAGGCTGCTCCTGCTCCACACACTGCACGGACTGGGTCTTTGTATTCACAAGGTGAGGGGCACTTATCAGTACTTTCACCAAATACATGACTCCACCAGAATTTAGGCTAGTGTTTGGAGTAGAATTAGCCAAATAGTATTATACTTATAGCTTTATTTGCCTATATCATTAGTTTAGATAACAAGACAAGTCATATTTTCCATATATTTCCAAATAGTTCATGTTTTTAGGTGTGGATAACACAACAATGGCAGCAACTATTAGATCCCTAACCCTAATACTAAATGTAAATTAATATTATTATTTTCTTTTCCTTATTACTTTTATTTAAAGGGACAGTGTGTAAGATTTTTACCCATTAATTACTGAAATTGAAGATACCCATTCGTTTCATGAGAAAAGAAAAAAAAACAAAACGGGGCCGCGTTTTATTTATACAGTAGCGCCCGGGTGACCCTCGAGGTCTGCCGTAGCTAAAACAGAAAGTGCAATAGCACCATCCACCTATGCGCCACGAATCCTACACACTGGGGCTTTAAGCTTTGTTATTTGAATTTCTAGTCCATCCATTTCCACATTTTTTTGGTTTACAGGTCCTAACACCAGATGCCTTTGCACGTGCAGTATGTGGCTAGTTTTGAACTTAGTATTACCCCATTCTTGAATCCATAACAATCCAAAGTTTCACCAACATCCATTAAAACTTCTAATTTGGCATTTACACTAAAAATAGGCCTTTAATACAGAAAAAAATCTTCTAGAACTAATTTCACATCACAGTGCACAAGTCTCCTCCACACTGCACTCTTAACAGAAGCCAGACCAGTGCCAGTTCTTCTCAAAGCGTTCCTCTCTTCTCCGTATGTGTCCTGTTTATTTCCTCCTCGCCGTGACAGGGTTGTGGGAGATCACTAAAGCTGACGGGGCTCCTCAGTAGGACCCCACACAGACCCCACACCAGCCGGCTGGCATTAGCGCCCATTTGTTCCACAATATTGCAGCCTCCTGGTTTTCCTAAGGCTTGGCGCGCTGGCACAGAAGGCACAGGCAGATATTTGGGCAGCGGCCAAAGTCTGCGGGCACTATCGCGGGCCACCTTGCTCCAAGCTGCAGGTGCCGAAGAAGGACTCCCCACTGCTTCCCCGTGCGGACTCCGACCCCACAGGCTGATGGAACAAATGCTGGGATAGGGGAAATAAACTTATCTCATTTGGATGACAACATGTAGCCCCAGGTTACTGCGCGTTTTGGAGAGGATGGGGTCAGCAGCGATCCTTTTGTGGAGTAACATAGAGAGAGAGAGAGCCATGTGAATACACTGTTATCTGATTTATCTGATTTATGTCTTTGAGTGAGGCTGTGTACAGTATTCAGAACAGTAAAGTTGGGTGTGCTGGATTATTCAAACAAGTTGTGTACATTTGGTGGAAAAAAATGACTTAGGGCCCTAACTAATGGTTATTGTAGTATTGTTGTTGTTTTGTTATTTTATTAGGATCCCCATTAGTTGCAAGTATGACGGCTGCTAGTCTTCCTGGGGTCCTATTAAAAATAATCATTACACAATACAATCAATTAAATTTACAACATACAGAATTAAAATGTGCAGTAATAGGGGTAATGGTTGTGTTATGGTTGTGTACATTTAGTCTGCAGTTAGTTCTGTTGTTTTGTAAGTTTTTATAATAGATTTCTAAGCAAAAACAGGTGAATATACTGACTTGAGGCTTCTAGATAGATAGATTTCTTAAAAGTGTTTTATGTTTAATGACAGTTAGAAATAGCTTATTCTTTTTTGACATTTTGATTTAATAATGCCACTGTCTTTGCTATAAAAAGTCTCTTGACATGTATTTTATAGTCCAAATAACAGCGATAATAGCGATTATTTTAATAGTCAACTAGTCATGATTATTCCAATTAACTGTTATAGCCCTTGTGTGGATATTGATATAAAATAAAATTAAATATTGAACAACTGCAATTTTGGTAAAAACTATTATAGTTATGTGGTTGAATAACACTTTTTTCTTTTGGTATGACTGAAAGGCCCATATTACACTACAGTAATCCCTCGTTTATCGCGGGGGTTAGGTTCCAGAAATAACCCGCAATAAGAGAAATCCGCAAAGTAGGACAACTTTATATTTTAAAATTATTCTACATGTTTTAAGGCTGTAAATGCCTCACCACACACATTATACGCTTTTCTCACACTGGAATGAACCTTTTCTCACATTTCTCTCTCACTTAAACACTCACTTTCATAGATTTTCTACAAAATGTATTAATAGTGACGCGTGGGGGGAGACACGGCTCTGGAAGCCCCGCCGGACGTGCGAGGAGCGCGGAGACATGAGTTACTGGATCCGCAGGAAGCACCGCGCTCATTCAACGGCAATGCCATGTCCCGGGACGCGCACCAACTCCTTGGAGAAGTGCACGACACGTGCACCCCTCATCGTGGTCAAATCTGTGACAGAGCAGCACAACCGGCGCGAGGCCGTGTGTACACCGGGGCTGCGAGCACGAGATCGAACCGCGGCGCCCGGACCGCGTCCTCTCAGCCCGAGCCACAAACCAGCCGCACGAAACCTGCAAAGAGCGGCACGTGGTCGTTTAATCCTGGTTTAGACCTGGTCTAGTCCTGGTTTAGTCCAGGTCTAGACCTGGTCCAGTCCTGGTTTAGTCCAGGACCAGTCCAGGTTTAGACCTGGTTTAGACCTGGTTTAGACCTGGTTTAGACCTGGTTTAGACCTGGTTTAGACCTGGTTTAGTTCTGGTCTAGACCTGGTTTAGTCCACGTTTAGTCCTGGTCTAGTTCTGGTCTAGTCCCGGTCTAGTCCCGGTCTGGTCCTGGTCTAGTTCCAGCCTGGTCCCCTGCCCCCCCTCCTGGTTTAGACCTGGTCTAGTCCTGGTTTAGTCCAGGTCTAGACCTGGTCCAGTCCTGGTTTAGTCCAGGACCAGTCTAGGTTTAGACCTGGTTTAGACCTGGTTTAGACCTGGTTTAGACCTGGTTTAGTTCTGGTCTAGACCTGGTTTAGTCCACGCCAATCGGCAAAGGTCTACAGTCTCTTAGCCAATCAGGACGCAGAACACAATGTTACACTATTAAAAAAAAGTTACACTATTAAAAAAAAAAAAAAAAATCTGCGAAACAACGAGGCTGCGAACAGTGAACCGGGATAGAGCGAGGGACCACTGTATTTTCAAATCTATGTTATTATGTTGTTTCCTCATCAAAACCAAACAAGACCTTTAAAATAATTTGTAGTTAACAAACATGGTATTACCACAGTGGTCCATGGCAATATATAATTTATCTCAGCGCTGCCATCCATAAATCCCTTATGCCCCCCACATTAGCATGGCAGGAGGCTGTACACATTTTACCTTGCACTTGGGCGAACCTGCTTGGCTAAGTGTCCATGATAGTAGTTATTGTTGGTGGAGAGAGAGAGGGAGGCTCTGCCCCGGCCGTGACCCCTGAGGTGAACCCCATCACACGGAGGTGTTAGCGTGCCAGCCTGTGTGATGGATCACCCTATAGATCCTCGCGATCCACCAATCACAGCCAATCATCAGGCCCGCTCGTGTTACTATAATGATCGGCAATGATTCGCAGTATTCAGATGATGGATGGTGGGAGTCCCGGGGAGAGAGGGCCAGGCACTGTGGATAGAGCCACAACTGTATGACTATATTGACAATGTATTGGCAATGGCACCCTGTAGTTTTGCACATCTTTATCATAATGAAGTGGAGATAGTTAACCCTGTATTGTGCGGGGGTCTTCTGGTGCCTTAATACTGATGTGTAAGGTGACCCCCGAGAGGAGACGCCCACGCTGCTGCTAACCATTCTCACAGATGATATGCTAATTCCTGTGACCTTAGATTGAGCCGGGGCACTCCCACACGCACCACAATGAGAAGATGATGAACTCTGGGCGCACAATAGACCAGAAGCCTCTGAACATGCTGTTCTGTAGGGAAATGAGACCAACAAAGATTGATTTGAGCACAATGAAGATAAGATAAGACATATTACACTACAACTTTACTCCGGTCACTCGCTATGGGTTCATTCCCTTTGTCAAAACACACCTAAAAGCTTAAAGAAGAAATATTATGCATGTGTCTGCTATATAGCTAGAATCAGTGACACCCATGGATAATTATGTTGTAATTTGGACATTTTAAATCGCAATGTTGACCTAAAATGACTTAATAAAAGAAACTAGCCCACTGACATCAATGTAAACGTCATCACAACAAACAACTATGCAGTGGTCAGCACCTCTGATGGACAGCTGCACATAATGCTTGCGTTAGCAAATTTTTTTTGTACCAAAATCACAAACTGACACTGGCAAATCTTGAGCATATTACTGATTAAGAAAAGATAACAAAGAAAACAGGTTCATCAGCAATATGACGCCTTGGAAACTGAAACAAACTCAAATCACCACAAATAACATAACATAACATCGACTGGGTAAAAGAAAAGGGGAAACAACTATAACATGACTAATATTGTGCATAATAGGTCTGCTTTAATCATTTTAGTGTATATCCTTATTGTTATGTTAATTAATCATGTTTATCATTTAAACATTTAAGCACAAGCATAACTTAAAGCAAAATTTTGAAAACTTTTAATAACCGACAACTCCTACACTTCTTGCTCCAGTATATATATACTGTCAAAGCCATACAAATTCTAAGCCAATTGACATGTGTTCATTTGCTCTGCTCATTGAAAATCTGACATTTGACAGGAGCCCCAGATTAATGCATTGTGTAGAATATAAATGCAATGTGGATGGTTAGCCGCACCATATTATTTTTCCTTTTCGAATTAAAGTGCCCTATTGGCTACCACATGGGGCCCGAACAACTGCTTAGAATAGTGACACTGAAACATTATTCTGTACCACTTTACAATAACTACACCTTAATTGGCCTTGATAAAGCATGGAAATACTTAACTCACAATGAACAAATAGTTAATTAAGAAAGAGAATTCAGCTGTTACTAAGCCAGAATCATTCTTAATAAAATATTTGATCATTATTTATCATGCTTTGTCAAAGCTATGACAAACGTTAGCAACCAATTTGACTGACAATGTCGCTAAGGGTAGGGGCATTATCTTCAACATCCTCATTCCTGATTGCCTCTTTGGTTGATATGACACTAATGCTTGGATTCCCAATATGGAAGTCGGCTCCAAAATATACACCAAAACTGCTAGCCTCGATTGGCTTCATTTGGCTGAACACTATAGGTGATGTCACACTCCCTCAGTCTGCTTCTCAGTACAGTCTGTGGTTGTAATATAGTGAGTTCTTGGGTCTAATCAATTTGGTAAGATTTCACTTGTGCTATTTGACCTTTTGGATAGGCTATATCATGGCAGAGTACAATAATAGGGGAACCTGACTCCTGCCCTATCTGGGATTATGGCATCACCACATTCTAAAATCTGAAAACCAACTATGCAAACCATTAAAAAAATGCATATTCCCTGCAAATAAAATATCTAGGTGTCATGGTAAAACCTTCTTAATTGAAGTAATCTTAACTTGGCTATATTATAGTTTTTGCAGTGTTTATGAACTGAAATCCTTACCCAACCAGTCTGACCTCTTTACTGTATCTCCATGAAACACATTCATGGTCCTTCCGTGTGTGGATTTGGGTGTAGGGGCTGTCACCATTCCCAACAGTGCCCATGCATCACGGAGCAAGCCTACTCATCCAAACCCCACCCAAAAAGCCAGTCCCCCGGTGGCTGTGTTCGGAATTACCGGGCCTCTCCCTGCTCCCGCTAACCCCTTCATTATCCACACACCACTGGCTCCGGATCAGATTCTGCCCTTCTGTAGCGGGGTAGCTTGGGGAGAGGAGGGGGGGCACAAATGGGAATGGGGAGCCTGGGTCTGCAGTCCGTGCATCCGAACAATGCCTCAATGTTTAAGAGATGGCCTCGTGGACGGGAAGTGATAGGGTTCACTAGTGTTTGCCGTGGATAAGGCTTTGCTATCCTGGACAGCAGCTGGGCCAGTGGTGAGAACTTGGAGTAATTAGCGATGGACTTCAAAGAGCAGTAAAGGGAGATAAGATAAAGGAGATATAAAGCATGTGTGGATGGGGTAGAACATTCAGAGCATGAAATTGGGTATATTTGGAGATCTACAACAAATGTATTGATGAAAGTAAACAACTTGTGTGTGTGTGTAATATGTGAATATCAACATGTACGGATTTGCGTATGTGTGTGTAGTAAAATATATATAATAGGTCTGTTTTCCCTTCACTCACAATGATTTTCCTGTAAATTGATTTTCTGTCATTTTGTATTAGGATTAAGCAAAAGAAGAATTAACTGAAGCGTTACGCACTGTTATTTTTATGTTATTCGGGAATCATAATAACATGACTAATGATTAGCCTATGCCATTTGACCAAAGAAAATAAACTGTATGTATTTAAGTAAAATTTGTGTTGTTCTCGAGGTGAAAACAAATCTGTGTGCTGTCTGTATCTAATTATAAAGCGTTTATTATCCGATCGAGGTGCGTGTTAGCATGCTACTTTACTCTCACAGTGAGACTCAAAAAAAAGAAAAGTCCTTATAAACTCTTATTGGTGGATAATTGTAATGTTTGGAATGCATGAGGAAAGAGGAATAATTTTGGGCCACTGCAAACCATTTACAATGAACTAATTCTGTTTTTCACATCTTTAAGACAAGTCAAAATCAGGTACAGTGCCTGCAAACCAATGGTGATTTAAAGATGCTAACTACGGAAGTTGGCATTTCCACAAAATTCTGAGCATTACCACTGGTGACCCAGCAGCTAATGGGGTTGTTCCTCGATTCTTCTGTTTACTTTTTGTATTGGTTTTGCCAACTAATGTCACGCAGGGCAGTCAGTGCAAATATTGGGGCTCGACGCCATATTGGGTTTATCAAACGGCTTTTCACAGATTTGTAACGGGAAGAGATGGTTTAACTTAAGAACTGAAAGGTCAAAAGCACCTGATAATATTGTCAGTTAATGCCTTTTTCCTTTGGCTTTAAAGGTCCCATGGCATGAAATTTTCACTTTCTGAGGTTTTTGAACGTTAATGTGAGCTCCCCTACCCTGTTTAGGGGCCCCCCCCATGGCTAAAAGTTGCGAAATGTGTAAACTGAGCATTTGCAATCCTTTTCTGCGTTTGAAAAAAACACAGCCCAAACGGGCGATTCTGAACGAGGAAACTATGTGACTTCACACTGAAGCAAAAATGCAAATGTAGTTCCACCGCCCGTCTGTATTTCTACCCACACTCTCTGTAAATCACGCCCAGAGAGTTTGGACCGCGAACGAGCTACGCAATGTGAGATGCGTTTGTTTATTTGCCTGGAGGCACCTGAGAGTGTTTCCAGGCTCGGATGTCCTTTATCCGAGCCTCCGAACCTCTGAAACAGCAGTGGTTTAATATTATTTTCTGTGGAAATGTGTTTATTTTTCAATGGAAATCGTATCATCTCTTCCTCCGCGCAAAAACGCGGAAGTGGGGCCAGCGCATAGCGCACCGCTAAAGAGGAAAGAGCAGAGAGTTTGGCCACACCCCCACCCGCTGTACTGGCCTATCTCTGTCCTCTTCATTTGCATTCAAGCAACAACGGCCAGAATAAAGTGTTCCAGAGACATATTTATGACTGTGTTCATGGGTCTTTCTCATGCACTGAGTTTTGATTTTGAAGAAGGATTCATTTACAGTATTAGGGAACCATGAAGGTGCCATATAAAAGCATCAAGAAGTACCATGTCATGGGATCTTTAAGATTTTTTTACATTAGCAACTAGAACCAATATGTTTTTTTTTTTTGTCTAGTGTCTAGCAAAAAATTGACAGTATATGTAGGCCATAGACAGTATATTTTGGCTAATGCATCTCTTTTCACACTGTCTGCTTTAAATAAAGATGATGTTTTTTCCAAATACACCTGGATCCCTATCTCTTAGGAAGAAATCTACTTACTTTACCAATGAAATGGCAAAACTAAAGACATACTGTTGCTCAAATTCCATCGACTTCAAAGACCTTAATAGTTAACAGTTAACCAATCTGTCTTATGACACCATGACAGTTAATTAGCCTTCTCCACAGGATGCCTAAACCCTTATCCAACACAGACCAAAGTGCCACAAGTACAGATACTGAAGATATCCTCATACCGCCGCGTCAGTCTGCCACTTCAGAACGGCAGATGTGTGGGAGACACTATTCCAGGTAGTAAAATTTTCTTTGATTTTAAGAAATCCTGTCATACAAGTGGTAGCAAGCTTTGACCCCAGATGGTGTTGCTGCTAGTTTACACCAGCTAGCCTTTTTTTTTGGCGATGGCCGGTATGTCCAACGTTCAATTTGGCATCCTTAGCCACATGCTCTAGGTCATTTACTGAGGTCTGTAGTTCACAGTGCATTGATCCTAACTTTGTAGGACTTTCCAAGAGTAAATATTCTGCTATGGTTATCTTATGGTTTCTCTCATGGTTAGCAAGTACGCATTTTAGCTGACTTTGCTAGTTAGCTTATCACAGTCAACAATGTAATTCAGCTACGTCGCCAAGCTGGGATGGAACATGCAGTTTGCTTTACAGAACCAACTGAAAAATAATTGGGAAAAATATAAGCCTACTCTTGGAGCTTACACTTTATTTCCAATTATGGCTACACTAATGACATTAAAACAAAAAAGCGAAACGCACTAATGATCCTCAGCCTAAACAAATCCCACAATAGAACCAAACAAAAGGTATTACGTAGGCATTATTTCAGTAATGACTCCTATTATTCCCACACTGCACCTTTAATGTTAAAAAAAAAAAATCCCCATTCGTACTTTTGTGTCTGTGAAGTGCGCATTTCTGTAGTAGTAAGCCCTTTCCTCCATCTCCTTCATTTCCAACGTCCTCTATTCATTTTTGAATTAACCTCCTAATGGACCTCATCTGTCCGGAGAGAACCTATTAACCGCTACCTCCTTTCTATCCTGGGTCCCCTTCTCCTCTGCAGGCCGCACCCAGAGCCTGACCCCCCCAGTGCCCTTCAAACCAGCATCACCAAACAGAAAGTGCACCACAAGCTAACAAAAGGATTTCATTATATGTAGTTAATTACGCAGCGAGCCTTTCTGGACTGTAGAATTATAGGGGCTTTAATTGCTTTATCACCTGGGCCTTGTGAGTGCAGAACTCAGCAATCAGCCTGATTGGTTTTAAATGAGCTGCCACAGGACGGGCAGAGGACGTGTCCGCGAGCAGGCTGCCCGTGGGTTAGACAGTGGACAGGAGGGGGCACTGGCGGCGGAGTGAAAATCTGTGCGAACGAATGGAAATAAACATTAGTGGTATCATAGTTTAGTCTTTATTTCGAGCTATGTCATGGGCAAAGCAAACCGAAAGTGGTACAGAGATGAACACAATCTGTACATGCTGAGTCTAAGATTAACTCATATACAAATAACAATGATGCTTGAAATGGAGTCAAAAGAGTTATTTTAACCCACCCCAGTGTCAGAAAAAAACAGCAGGTGGAGCAGTCCTTTCTGGGGCCTAGATCAGCAACAAATAAAAAAGCAATGTCAAAATGCCTTCGTATCAGTTGTTTTACACTGCTGTACGCAATCAGCCTCCATACTTAGTGGGTGTAGGGCAGTGTTTCCCAACCAGGGAAAGTACCCCTAGGGGTACGCAAGCACATTGCAGGGGGTACTCGGCAGTGTCGCTGCCAGGTGTAGGGGGATTTTTTTAAATTTTTTAATTCAAATTTGAGTAAATTTGAGTTAAAGAAAAGAGATAAAATGCCTGAGAATTAATTTTTCAAATTAAAGGAAAAGTTATGTTTTTTACAATCTGAGCCTTATTTCGGTAATAAAACAAGTTGTTTTACTCACCCATAGCACTTTGGTGTCATATGGAGCACTTCCGGAGATGTTTTAGATTTGCTATCTCCATCATGTGATTTCTCGGGGCACTGATTTGCGGTCTCCAAATAACACAAACTTTAGCACTTTTCAAATCATAGAAGCCCGATGTCTTAGCCTACGATTTCGTTTGGTCAAAAGTGGCCTGTAATCTGAGATTTAGCCATAGTTTCGCGTAGATGAGGACGCCAGTGCGCATGTGCGGACTGTGCTCTCAGCTCCCAGGACCCAAACATGAAACGCAAAGCTGTAAACTATGGATAAATCTCAGATTACAGGCCACATTTGCTTCAAACGAAATCGTAGACTAAGACATCGGGCTTCTATGATTTGAAAAGTGCTAAAGTTTGTGTTATTTGGAGCCCGCACGGGGCATATTACATGCTTGGGGAATATATTATATGCCCCGAGCTATGGCTAGAAGTCGCACTAGGCTAACCGCAAATCTAAAACATCTCTGGAAGTGCTCCATATGACACCAAAGTGCTATGGGTGAGTAAAACAACTTGTTTTATTACCGAAATAAGGCTCAAATTGTAAAAAAAACATTACTTTTCCTTTAAGGAGATGAAATAAATAGATTTTCATTTAATAATCCGTTCTACTTTTGGAGAATTATCAACACATATGAATGAGGGGGTACTCGAGGTATGACAGAAAGGCTCAGGGGGTACACAAGACAAAAAAGGTTGGGAAACACTGGTGTAGGGTACAGGGTTAGTGTTATACAATAGGTTGAAGTAGCCCGACAGACGAAGAAGTTTATTTACCATCAGTATGGGACCCAGAACACAGAGAAATAAACCCTCAAGACATTGTAATAGTGTTGTCCATTCCAGTCTACTACAGTCCAGTCTGACTATGCTCCTGTTGTTGGGAGTATTATACCTCTGATGACAAGATACCAAGATTAATCTGTTAATGTGGGGCTGGCACAGCACAGAAAATGTTATAGATATCAGTTAGTTAGACTGACATGCATGCATTCATACTAATTGTTTGATACACTATAATGCTCCACTGTGGGACTTTAATCTTCACCATAGAATTTATTCCACTGTTGGTGTTAAGAAATGTGTTCTTCATAATGGTGTCACCTGCTTGTTTCCACGGAGATAGATAGGTCCAATGCCATACTTTTGAACTTTCCAAGCTAAGCAATGATAAAGTTACATAGTGAACACATAATACCAAAAAAAATATAAGAAAAGCTTCATGTACAAATACTTTCAATTCCTTGTATAACAAATTTAAGCTATACAATTGCCAAATCAAACTGAAATATCTCTAAATGTCTTGAATAAATGTGCCTCACCTTTCCAGCCCACAAACACATCTCAAAGCAGAGAAGCCCCATTAAAGTCACTCTTTCGGGGGGTTCCAACAGACCGCCGCTCCCTGAGGATGTGGATAGAGCTCAGGGATTTGAACACCGGCATTACTCAACCAATTAGCATATTCCTGTATTAACGGAGGGGAGCGTGACAGTGTTTTGCGGGATGTCAGGACGTATCATTAAAAGGCATATTTTAATTAGGGACATGTTAGTTCGTTACACTAA
Organism: Paratrypauchen microcephalus; assembly: GCA_036785185.1. Taxonomy (NCBI): domain Eukaryota; kingdom Metazoa; phylum Chordata; class Actinopteri; order Gobiiformes; family Gobiidae; genus Paratrypauchen; species Paratrypauchen microcephalus. The sequence goes on from JAVJIX010000007.1 coordinate 137,442, forward strand.
ATGGATTAACATTGCTTGTCAAGGGCTGGGGATGTGTTCTACACTCTCGTCCACTGGGGAACAAGGTCTCAATTTAACAAGGCGCTTCAAGTTCAGATGGATCCAGTTAGTGCCAAAAATGGCATTTTAAGAAGGGCTAATGTTTTGATTATTTGCTTAAGATGACACCATTATTTTTGATTTAGTGTAATAGGGTATAAGCAGACAATTATTATATTCTTTGTTGAAATCTGCGTGGTTCAGTGATCGGATTGAAGCCAGGGAGTGTGACACCACCCAAAGTATTCGGCTCCAGTCAAATGAAGCTCACCAAGGCTGGCAGTTATGAGAGCGAATTTGGTGCTGAGTTACATATTAGTAATAGGAACTTATTTACAGACAAAACAGTACAATAAAAACACCTGGATCATGTGAAGTGGGTTAATACAAACATTTTAAGACCAAATTGATGGGGCTCTCTGAAGCAGTTGCATTTTTCATTTTTTCATAAAGTCGATGGAGCCAGAAACTCACTTCCTATTTGGAATGTGGGTTAGCTATGTACATTTATATATACTGTACAGTGGCTGAAGTGCATATTCATCACAGTTTGCTTATTTCTTGCGTCCTTGAGTCTGACTGTCCCCTTACCCAGTTGCCTGCATTGCACAAATGTATCAACAGCAAAAAATGTAAACAAAAAAAAATTAACCTAATCAATATTATAATCAGGCTTGGGGAGTAACGGATTACATGGAACGGCGTTAAGTAAAAGGATACAAAAAAAAGGTAACTGTATTCCCCTACAGTTACAAAGAAAAAGACGTAATCAGATTACAGGTAAATTTTGTGAAAATGGGGATTACTTAGCAGGATTACAATTTGAAAGCATTTTATGTTATTTCATTTTTTCTTTTAAAGCCGGAGGTCATATGTAGGGAAAACACAACGTACAGACCGTGCGCCGCGCGCGCTCTGTGAAACAAACTTGCAGCGGCTCGCACTGAATTTCACGCAGGTCGCGCACTACGGACTAAACTTGCAGCGGGCATGGTTTCAAAAAACGCATTTAAAACGGGTGGAAATTTAGGGAGAATTTTATTTTTAAAGAAGACAAAGGGAACAACATCACAGTGCAGTGCAAATTGTGCCTTCCAGCAGTTAAACACCTGTCAATGTCCAAGGATTCTACTTCCAATCTCAAGAAACATTTACAGGTAAGATCGCTAATATTAACACTTTGATACTGACAAGCCCTAAATGTCCTGCTTCAGTCATGTTATGTGTGAATATGAGTCATTTCTTTGTCTTGATTCATTGGTAGGAGCCAGTTTCGAGTTAGCTATCGACTAGCAAACTATTAGCAAGCTAGCTAACGTTAGGGTGACCATACGTCCTCTTTTGCCCGGACATGTCCTCTTTACAGAGGCTGTCCGGGCTGTCCGGCCGGAGTTTATAAAATCCTTCAAATGTCCGGGTTTTTGATTCCGTTGGAAACGCGCTCTGAGAGGCGGAACCCCGGAACGTGTATTCATTCATTTACAAACAAGCGCGCCACGCTCCGCACCCCCCCCAGAATGGGAGGCAGAATGACCAGGGAGAGGAGGAAGGCAAGGAAGACTGAAGAAAAGGAAAAAGAAGGAAAAAAGGACTGTTGACTTGAGGCATTATTTGTATATTTTTTTTCATTAGCCATTAGACACATTATTTTGAAGAATGGGCTTACTGAACATTGAAGAATAGGCTAACTCTCTTTTTATTTTTATTTTTTATTTTTTCTTAACTAAGATGTAAGTGTCAGCCTTAAGATTGCTTATATTAATAAATATATTATTTATAAAGCAACTGTTTGTGAGTGTTTTGGGCTATTTTTTAGTATATCCAGGTAAAGTGTTCTTTTCTGGGGAATTCAGAAGCACAAGTACGGTCACAAGTACACTTTGTGCATTTGTAGAATGATATTACAATATTTAAACATTATCTAGGCAACATAGTCATGTTAACTGATCCATGAAGACCCTTTAGACAATTCCGAGCAAAGCTGTCGTTAGATGTAGGCCAGCACGCAAGCTGGACGAACATCCTGTCCAGCTGCGGAGATCGGGCAAGATGACTGTCCCGGTAAAACTAAAACTTTAACTGAAAATATAATTTCGTTGAAGTCATAGGTGTTTAGGTGTTTGGTTTAGTGAGTGACCTTGTTTACTAGTGACTTGGCTTATAGTGATAACAGTTGTTAAAACTACACATAGAACTGTACTTGTCCTCCTAAAAACTTAATTGTATTGTAATTTTCTTGTATTCTTGTTGTTATAGGATATTTGGTGTTAAAGTAATCTAAAAGTAACTGAAAGTAATCAAGTTACATTACTTTAATATTATAGTAGCGGGATTACGTTACTGAATACATATTTTAAGGAGTAACTAGTAACTGTACCGGATTACATTTCTAAAGTAACCCTCCCAACCCTGATTATAATGTATTAATAACATGTACAACTTAATGCTCAAGTACAACTCAATCCTCAGACCCTAAACAAACCAAAAACAAAGAAAACAATAGAGCTAATGAGAGTATGCTAATAGAAGTTACATTAGGGGCAAGAATGATTATTCCAAATATGACTCACACCTTAGGATAGTTCAGTGGACTATTAACAGATACTTCTTATTGTAAACAACTATGGTGTGTTAGTTTGATGTAGTTAACTCCCTTCAAACAGATACAGTATAAGGCAGTGACTTACCAGAATTCAGTTGTATTAACTAATAATTGTTTGTTGATTTGTTATTTTGATGGTTCTGAAAAAATATCTATGTTTTCATATATTTTTTAACCAAGCCTGTGGGCGGGCCATAGACTGTATATAAACGGACATAGCTAACCCACTAGCTGCCAAATAGGAAGTGAACATGGGGGCGCTTTCGGCTCCATCAACTGGCTGCAAATGACTTAACATTAAAAAAAATGGTCTTGTTGTAATTGCTGCAGTGAGCTTCGTCATTTTGATCTTAAAATGTTTGTATTAACCTGCTCTACATGATCCTGGTGTTTTCATTTTTGCTTTGCTTTTCGCTTCTGTAAATAACTTCTTATTCCTAATATGGTCGGCTGGTTAGCTCAACTGGAAAGTCACTGACCTGAGTTCAACGCAGAAAGTTCTAACGCAGAAAAGGATCGCAAATGCTCAGTTTAGACATTTTGCAACGGGGGGGGGGGGCTCACATTAACGTTCAAAAACCTCAGAAAGTAAAAATTTCATGCCATGAGACCTTGTTAAAGGTCCCATGGCATGAATTTTCAGCGTGAGAAATACCATGTGTGGCGTGTGAGCGTGTGAACACGTTGAATTGCGTGTGTCACACTCTCAGAGCGTGAGACTTGAGAGCGCTGCGCAAACATGTGCCCCGAGAACTCAGTTATGAAAATTGCAAATCTAAAACATCTCTGGAAGTGCTCCATATGACACCAAAGTGCTAAGGGTGAGTAAAACAACTTGTTTTATTACCAAAATAAGGCTCAGATTGTAAAAAACGTTAATTCTCCTTTAATCTATGGTCCTGGCTCTAAATTCACTCCTATAACTGCTAGCCTCAGTGAGCTTCATTTGACTGGAGCTGAATGCTATGGGTGACGTCACACTCCCTTAGTCCACTCCTTTATACAGTCATATGTGCAGTATGTGGCAGACACGTACTGCACAGTGTAGGGTCATGTACACAATTTAAAATCTTGAAAAACTAATGAGAAATCAGGTTCTGAACAGTGGTCACATCATTCTACCATACTGATATTGATAATGATGGAATCCTGTCTGGTTATGAAATGTGAACTGAATGAATTTATGCAATTTCATAATGATAAAGATACATTTTAATGTGAGAGAGTTTTCATATATATATTTTTTCATACAAAAGAAATCACCAAATTTCGATTGAAGAAGTTGTTGAAACTTTATGAGAAGACAAGTAGTTTGACAGCGCACTTTCTGGCCATCCAGCAGAACAAGTTGTGCATGACCGTTTGGATCAAAGAGTGGTTATCTGTTGTATTGAGCTGTTCTCACCTCTGTCTTCTCTCATTATGCGCTGGACAACACCAATTTCCCTCCATTAATCAACGCGCAATCCCATAGACTTGGCTTGCATGACTCACAACTAGACAAAAATGCAAAACCTGCTCAGAGAAATGCTAAAATAACTGAATCGGACATCTTCGGACCGTCATAGATGCCTGAGAATTGATTTTTTTCCCTGTTAGTGGGAGAAAGTGGGTGAGGAACTACTGCTTAGCAAGAGGTTCTTGTAAATTAGCTTCACTTTGGCTGTGCAGTCAGCAATCAGTCAGCAACACCAGCGGTTGTAAGGTAAGCACATAAAAACAATTTCTGTGGAGACTGGATGCAAGCCAGACTGGAGCTTTATCAACTTTCACATGACTTTAAAAGGCTCATATTGCACTGTTTTCTGATCTATGTTATGATGTTGTTTTCTCATCAAAAACATACCCAGAGTTTTGTTTTGTTTAACACACAAATCTGCATATTTGGGCTAGCTTCTTCTCTCAAGCAGAAACTCTGCTCCACTTTTTGATGTCATGTGGTAATACAGGAAGTTCTACACACTTTTTTTTTAAACTCCATATACCTTCACTAGAATCATTCGGATAATTTCAGCTTTGGAATTGCTAATCTCTATTGATCAAAATGTAAAAGGTAGCTGTTAATATGAAAACTACCACTTCATGGCATCACCAAGTGGAACAGAGTATTTTGAGCTTTGGAGATGTAGACAAACTAATAATAAAGGGTTTAATAAAGGGTTACTCAAACATGTGTGAATGAAACCAAACATTACTCCAGCTATGTTTTTGATGAGGTAAAAACATATATATATGGCATGGCTTAAAGATCAAAAGAGTCAATTTTGCGTACCATAGGACCTTTAATATAAGCATAAAATCTTATGTTTCACTGTCAACATTTTAGTCAACCAAAGGTGGTGGCTGAGTGGAGGCTGGGTTCCATCCCCGGGTCGCCCGAGCCTTTCTGTGTGGAGTTTGCATGTTCTTCCCGTGTCTGGGTGGGTTTCCTCCGGGCACTCCGGGTGCTCCAGGTAAAATCCTCCAGCTTAGGTCCTGATCAAACTGAAGCAAGAAGATCATGGAGATGGTCCCCGGGCGCAGTAATGTGCTGCCCACTGCTCCTAATAACAGGATGGGTTAAATGCAGAGAAGATTTTCTCCATTGTGAGATCAATAAAATCACTTCTTCTTCTTCTTCTTCTTCTTCTTCTTCTTCTTCTTCTTCTTCTTCTTCTTCTTCTTCTTCTTCTTCTTCTTCTTTTTCTTCTTCTTCTTCTTCTTCTTCTTCTTCTTCAAAGATCAGCTTTCTAGTTGAGTTAGTGAGACCTGTTGTCATGATACTGAAATTTCAAGGTTTGATACTCGATATTTTGATGCACAAAATAAGACTTCAGTGTTTCCATGTGGTCTAACACAAGTTCTGACATAGATGAAGACCATTCTGAAACTATTCAGGAATGGTAATATGGTTAAATGATTATAGTTTTTTTTCAGTAGTGATACTTTATTTTTTGTTTTGATTGTTTTTCACAAGGCTTATTTTTTTCACCAGGTGTTAAATTTTAGATGACCATGACAATGTTAAAGATCCCATGACATGGTACTTCTTGATGCTTTTATATGGCTCCTTAATGGTTCCCTAATACTGTAAATGAATCCTTCTTCAAAATCAACACTCAGTGCATGAGAAACAGAGATAAGATGAGAAAGAGTAATTTTTCTCTCTCTGAACAGGCCATAATGGGCGTTGTTGCTTGAATGCAAATGAGGAGGACAGAGATGGCCTATAGTAGAGGGTGGGGGCGTGGCCAAACTCTCCGCTCTCAGCTCTCAGCTGTGCGCTCTCTGATCCATTTCCGCGTTTTTGCGTGGAAAAGAGATTAGAAGCGTTCCATTGAAAAATAAACAAATTTCCACAGAAAATAAAATTAAACCACTGCTGTTCAAAGGTCCAGAGGCTCAGATAAAGGACTTCCGAGCCTAGAAACACTCGGACGTGCCTCCAGGCAAAGAAAAAAACGCATTTCGCATTGTCTAGCGCATTCGCGGTCCAAACTCTCTGGGCGTGATTTACAGAGAAGCTGAGTACAGACAGACGGGGGTGGAACTGCATTTGCATTTCTTTTTTCGATCTGACGTCAATAAGGTGCCTTGTTCAAAATCGCCCGTTTGAGCTCTGATTTTTTGTAACGCAGAAAAGGATCGCAAATGCTCAGTTTAGACATTTCACAACTTTTAACCATGGGGGGCTAAACAGGGTAGGGGAGCTCACATTAACGTTCAAAAACCTCAGAAAGTGAAAATTTCATGCCATGGGACCTTTAAGATTTTAAAACCTCAGCAGTTTCGCCAGAAATGTTTAATTTGACAAGCATTGCTATCAGACTTGACACTTCACAGTGCAGCAATGAGCAAAAGGTTTCACTCAACCTCAACCTAAAACCAGCTTCTAGCTAGGTATTCCTGAATAGATTTTGGATGATCAGAAGAAGACCTCTGGAAGTATTAGCAACCCCATCCTAAGGTTGCCAGTTTGATCCCAGCTCCAATTGTGCATACTATCTTGTGCTCTTACCTACCAAATTTCATTATCAATAGTTTTGTTCAATCTCATTACATCTCAGTCTTTCCCATCTCTGGTTCTTATGTCCTTTCTATCAAACCTCCACCTCTGCATTTGGACGTGGTGGAGCTGTTTGATTCCACCAGTGGCGGACAGCTCAATACCCCTGCCCTCACGGCTCCCTGTCAATGTGCGGCGCAGACAGGAGCAGAGAGATGGAGGTGGGTGCGGGGCGCTAAGAGCTTTTTTAATTATCTGTGGTTGGGTCGGACTGTGCATCATCATTAGGGAGACTAAATAGCACTGGTCACCGACTCAGGTAGTGGTAAACGGCACAATTAACAGGCTGAGGTGGAAGAACTGTACTCAATTTGAAAGCCTTCTCTCCTAATCCATCTCAGCTGATCAACAGGGCTGCTGAGCTACGCCCTTTTACATTCAATTACATTAATCAGCTTATTACCCAGCAAAAAGTCAACATTTTAATCAAGAACTGGCAAAGGAGGGCAGGGCGTTCTATACCTGGATGTGTGGCTAAGTGACAGTCAGAGGCATTGGCTTGGATAATGGGCCAAAACAAAGTCCAAGTAGCGTGGAAAGAGAATGCGATAATGCGAGCAGGTCTAATTTTTGATTGTAACTGCTCAAATTTGTGGGTATCCGATGTAATGTCATGCTTTAGCGGGTGAGCTGTGAATACTTACTGTGCAGGTAGGGCAGGGAGTTTGCTGGGTTGTACTTTGTGAGCAAACTGTTGTCAGGAATCGTTTAGAAATATCAGTCCATGTAGGAAGCTGGTTGGATGTGAAAGAGTGGGCAAACAAGATCAACCTTTGGGTTAACTGTGGTACCAAATGTTTTGGCATCAAAATATACTGCAAATAGATATTACACAACCGTAAAAAAGTAGGAGGGAATATGAGAATAGGTGGTGATAGATTAAGCTCATAGAATAAAAACAACAGTGGCTAAAGCAGTTCTTTAACATGCATGACTGTTACAATGTGTTTTAAAGGAGAATGCAACTTTTGAGGGAGGTTAAAGGGATAGTGCGTTTTTTTTAAATGTCAATCTGTATGGGTTTCCTTCTAAAAGTTACGTGTGTTGACACCAGCTTACCTCTGACAGTCTCAGCTGATCCTAGTTTGGCTCACTTTCTGAAGCCCACGTAAGTAGGTCCGGTAACTTCCCTGGAACATGAAATAAAGCTTGTTTTTCTTCTCAAAACAAAACATTTGTTAGAAAGGTGATATATTTGCGTCTGAAACAGTTGTCCACGAAACATCCAGCAGCGTATTTCGCATTCACGTATTGTCTCTCTCCACTCGTATCACTACGCCCATGTTAACTCTATCAGCCTGTTCACTTGTAAACTTCGGCGTAGACATCCGCTGAAGGTGAACAGGCTGATAGAGTTAACATGGGCGTAGTGATACGAGTGGAGAGAGACAATACGTGAATACGAAATACGCTGCTTCAGATGCAAATACATCACCTTTCTAACAAATGTTTTGTTTTGAGAAGAAAAACAACCTTTATTTCATGTTCCAGGGAAGTTACCGGATCTACTTACGTGGGCTCCAGAAAGCGAGCCGAACCGGGATCAGCTGAGACTGTCAGAGGTAAGCCGGTGTCAACACACGTAACTTTTAGAAGGAAACCCATACAGATTAACATAAAAAAAAAAAAAAAATGCACTATCCCTTTAAGTGCTCACCTGTCTCCATGGAGATGTTATCAGTTTTCTTTGTGGTGTTGGGAGAAGGTAGGTGAACATTCTGCTCTGGTGTTTTGGTTGGTTCATTCCCTCAAAGTATTTCCTCTGGAAGGTCCTCTGCCACATTTGCTGCCACATAAACATTAAAATCATTTATCTCCATGAAGACGGGTCAGGTCTGTGGAAAGGCTTTTTTTCTCCCAAGCAATAGGTATGTTTAAGCAATACAAACAATTGGATAAATGTAAGACAAGTTTAATGCCATACTGTAAAACATTGTGGACAAAGCAATAACATAATATACATGACAAGCAGGTGTCAAACGCCCAATCTTAAATGTCACATGGTGCATTTAGTTTAGTGAAGGAACAACTTTAACATAATGAAAACCTTCAAAAAGTACATTTTTAAATACCTCACATTATAAAATCCAAGTGAAGTGTGTACATTTCAGTAAGAAATTCACTGAGAGCAACATTATTTAATACTGTCTCAACAGTTAAGTACAAGTAAGTATCTGAATAGCCTGTTAAATTATTGATTCGGCATATCTCTAATTTCAATGCACAAAATGTTTACGTTTAATTTTTACCAATATTTTTTCCTCTTAACAATTCTCCAATGGACTTTCCAGTATGTCCACTTTCTTAAACGCTTCCAGCCAAGAAAAACTACCCAAAGTGTGAATGCGCTGAAATAATTAGGGTGAAAAGAAGAAATCCGTGGCTTGTGCAAACTTCCTTCCACCATTGCAGAACAAAATAATAAAGCCCTATATTGCGTGTGTGTGTATGTGTGTGTGCGTATGTGTGTGTGCTGAAGGGAGACAAAGCCAGGAGACCCCCGCGATGCTTGGGTCTCTGCTTCCTGTCAGTAGTATTCCTTCGGGCTTTCACATGACAAAAACACCCAAAGTTGTTGTGTCCCCACTCCTGTCACCACTGCGCTCCTCCTAACCGCAGATGTGTAGTATATCTGTGTGTGTGTGTATATGTGTGTGACTTCTTCTCTTGTTTTTGCGCTGGCATGTTGTCTCGCTGTCTTCCCTGTCAGCTCCTAGCCTGGCACCTGCTCCTGTGTCTCCTAATTAGTCTCATTTAATTAATTATATTCCGCCACAGCTACACATCCACTGGCTGTTGTGCGAATGGCGTCATATTACAGACGTAATGGTTTTCATGCATTTCAATATAAAAAAGGGAACGTATATTTAGCAGTGGTTAGCATAGTGGTTTAATGGAGGAGCAGTTTCTACTAATAGGCTGTCCCCCGGGTTAGGGCAGGTAAACTTTTGCCCTGTGAATTAATCATGAACTTATTTGTGAGAGTTTATGAACTATTCTTTTGTACACCTCGGATGTCATTTAAAGGGCCCATATTACTCTACTTTCTGATAATAATGTTGTTTCCTCATCAAAAACATACCTGGAGTTGTGTTTTGTTTCATTCACACATGTTTAACACTCCCTACATACAGTATTTAGGCTGACACCTCTCACCCTCTGCACCGGACTGTAGAGGAGCTGAGCACCTCCTTCAGCAACCGACTGAGGCACCCCCAGTGCAAGAAGGAGCGCTACCGCAGATCCTTCATCCCCACCACCATCAGACTGTATAACTCCACTGTATAGTCCAGACGTGCAATATCGTTTTCCCAATGTGCAATATTGTTGTTTTTTCAATACTCCTATCGTGCAATATCGTTTTTCCAATTTTTCAATACTCTCCCTGTCACTGTTTTTATTATTATTATTACTGCTATTATTATTATTCGATTTATTACTTATTTTTTTTATTATTATTATTACCTATCTTTATGCCATTCTGGCCTGCATGCACTTGTCTTCTTGTTCAAACTGTCCCTACCTGGAGCTACTGTGACAAGTAAATTTCTCCTGTGTGAGATCAATAAAGTCTTATCTTATCTCTTCTTCTCTCAAACAGAAAACACTTACTCACTTCTACCTTGTGATGTCATGTGATAATACAGGAAGTGTGCTGCTGCGTTTTTAAACTCCATACACCGTCACTAGAATCATTTGGATGATTTCAGACCTGGAATTAACAGTCTCTACTGAACTAAAAATAATAGGTAGCGGTTAACTGGAAAAAGTGTTAATCCATAACATCACAAGGTGAGGCAGAGCATTTTGAGCATTGGAGATGTAGACAGACTAATAATAAAGGGTTACTCAAACGAGTGAATGAAACAAAACACAATTCCAGGTATGTTTTTGAGGTAGCCTGGGAATTCCCAGGCCGCTTCCGTTCGTTTCGAACTGGAAGGCGGCCTGGAAACTCGTCCAAGCGAGAGTCCCAGATTTAGGGCCCCAATCAGAGAGCGGGGGAGGTGTGGCAAGACGGTGACGCGTACTACATGACAAACGGAAGCTTGTAGTTTGAACTGACAACTGACATGATTGGCTATGGACTTACGTATACGCTCAATGATAGACATTCATAACGCCCAATAAACAGCCGTTGGCAATCGCTAACCACACCTCCGCTACGGGATTTTTCGAAGCGAGTTTCCAGACCCATATCTCACTTGTGATATGGTCAGGTGTTAACCAGACTATTTTTGAGGAGATAACAGCATTATAACATGGCTTAAAGCTCATAAAAGTCAATTTTGCTTAGCATAGGACCTTGAACATTTAGATGATAGGGGCAATTATGTAAAATTGACTTTCATGAGCTTTAATCATGTTATAACAAATTTCCCTCGTCATTAGCTTTCTTAGAGTTGTATTTCAATTAATTCATGTATGTTTAAGTTATCTTGTATTGTCCTTCATTCGAGATTTGGGTGCCCAGAGTATTCCAGTTTTCACCTCCACCCTATCTCCGCCCACTTCTCCATACTTTGTTGGTGTGTTGCCTCTCAGCTCTGCAGCCAATTCCTGGATATCAGGACATGACATCATAATGTGGAACTGAGTATTTTAAGCTCTGGATAGGGAGATAGTATAAAAATAGGCAAGATAATTCAAAATCAAAACTCCTGGTAATTTTTGATGAGGAAACAACATTAAATCATCACTATGTATTCACTAAAAGCTGAAGGTCATTTAAAGCAACACTGTGTAACTTTCTAATGGTTGCATGCTGGAAATAGAATAGTTTAAACCATACTTCAGAACATACCCCAAGTTTTATGCCATAGTTTGTAATATTTGGCCAAAGGAACAGCATTTCCATGGAGAGGTGGCCCACATGCAGGCCAAATGACTGTGGAGATGCTAGCCAACAATTTTTACAGTGCAATACAAGCATCCAACACAAGCAAGCTTTTATTTTAGTCTGTTTTTGGTGAAAAAGTTACAGAGTGGGGCTTTACATGTGCCTGTCTGCAAACCCCTGCTACACCATTGTGTTCAAACAATAGTTGGAATTTGGAAATAGGAACTGACAGATTTTTTTTTTTTTACCACAGTACTGTAGACTAAAACTGGACCAAGCCAAGACTACATCAATACAAAACTGAGCTCCAACCAAAACTCTACAATTATTCAAGTCCAGAAATCTGAACTTTACAAAGATGAGTGGACCTGGAGCCAAATCCTGGCTCCCTGATTTCCAGAGGGCATGATTGACAGGTGGATTAAACAATCAGAGAGAAGCATGGTTCATTTTTGACAAAAACAAACATGTCTAATGAGATTAATTTGGTCCTCCGATAATTTACGTTATTAGGTTATTTTCAGACAAAAAGTTTGTTTTCATACCTGACAATTCTGACTGCTCACTAGCGTCTTCCTCAGAGTGGTCACATGATGTTGCTGTGACGTGTCTGGTCAGCTGATTTATATAGATTTTGGCGTTGTCTTCCTACCGGTGGAGGAATCTCACACAGGAGAAATTCTTCTCTGCATTTGACCCATCCTGTTATTAGGAGCAGTGGGCAGCACATTACTGCGCCCGGGGACCACCTCCATGATCTTCTTGCTTCAGTTTGGTCAGGACCTCAGCTGGAGGATTTTACCTATGGTGCATGTTTTGGGTTGGTGGGGGAAACCGGAGTGCCCGGAGGAAACCCACCCAGACACGGGGAGAACATGCAAACTCCACACAGAAAGCCTCGGGCGACCCGGGGATCGAACCCGGAACCTTCTTGCTGTGAAGCATGAGCGATAGCCCATGCTTCACAGCAAGAAGGTTCCGGGTTTGATTGAGGAAGTCAGACTGCAGATGGCGCTGACACATGAAAAAGGGGGGGGGAAACAACATGAAGAACTGAGAAAAAGTGCAAATTTTGCAGAAGGAACAATCAAAGCACCAAACCATTACTTATCCCAGGTAGAAGAAGTTATATATTTTATTCTGAATAATATAAGAATTTTGAAGAAGAGATGTCTTCCACATTTGAGAGACAAGTGTTACAAATTCACAGCTGTAGTTGGACTGTCTGAAATTTGGAGGTTTTTCACACTCTGTGGTCCAGTTCCAGTCCCTTCTGGATTGAAACAGAATGTAGAAGGGACTGGCTGGTCAGCCAAGTACAAAGTACCAGTCTGACCCAACAGTATGCATGACACTTTTGAATATACCTTTCACCTTTTACATCTCACTCCAGTAGACTCCACAAATTGAAGAGGAGATGTCTTCTACATTTGAGAGACACGTGCCACTAGATTAGCCGTGGTTAGACCGTCTCAAGTTTGGACGAAGAATTTTCATGCTCTATTGTCCAAGGTTGTGTAGAAGGAACTGGCTGGTCAGGCAAGTTTATAATGCAGCTCTAACCCAACAATATCCATGGCATTTTGAGCACACCTTTCACCTTTTACATCTCACTCCAGTATACTCCACAGACTAGTTCAATGTGAGCCCTCAGTGTGTGTGCTGACTCAGAGACAAACCCGAGTGAGTTGGAGGAAAACAAGTCAAGTCTACGGCGTTGGTAAGTAAACAAAAATCAGGCTAGCACTTTAGCTGTGACAGTGGGCCTAAGCACCTCTTTCTTCTGCGTTAGGCTTTCTGTTCCATTTGTCAGCTCCACTCTGCTGCCGTGCCAGTGTTGTCTATTAGGGCTGTTTGCACTGTGCTTAGTGCTACAGTATATAGGCCCAGATTGGGGGAGAATGAGATAGAAAAAAAGAGGGAGAGAGAAATGGAGTCTGGTAATTACTCACCGTTCAGCCACTATATAAACTCAAAGTGCACTGGTCAAAGATCTAATTGTTTTGTAAGTGAGTGTCTTGGCGGGGTTGGAGATTGGGATGAAGCATCATTTTAAGTCAAGGAAAAGTCTGTGTGATTTTATGTGTCTTTAAAGTTCCCATATTATACTATTTTCTGATCTGTGTTTTAATGCTGTTTCCTTATCGCAAACATACCTGGAGTAGTTTTTTTTGTTTCATTCACACATGTTTAACACACAGACACTGCATATTTAGGCTGAGTTCTTCTCTCAAACAGAAAACACTCTGTTTTACCTTGTGATGTCATTTGGTGTTACAGGAAGTGCCCGCTGTGTTTTTAAACTCCATACATTTCAACCCTGGAATTGCCAATCTTTACTGAACTAAATGTAAAAGGTAGCTGTTAAAGGAGAATTAACGTTTTTTACAATCTGAGCCTTATTTCGGTAATAAAACAAGTTGTTTTACTCACCCATAGCACTTTGGTGTCATATGGAGCACTTCCGGAGATGTTTTAGATTTGCGATCTCCGTAATGTGAGTTCTCGGGGCACATGTTTGCGGTCTCCAAATAACACAAACTTTAGCACTTTTCACATCATAGAAGCTCGATGTCTTAGTCTAGCCGTTTGAGTCAAAAGTGGAGATTTATCCATAGTTTTGAGTAGATGAGGAGGCCAGTGCGCATGTGCGGAGTCACATCTTATTTCGCTCTCAGCTCTCGGGACCCAAACATGAAACACAAAGCTGTAAATTATGGATAAATCTCGGATTACAGGCCACTTTTGACTCAAATGAAAGTGTAGACTAAGACATTGAGCTTCTATGATTTGAAAAGTGCTAAAGTTTGTGTTATTTGGAGATGCCCCGAGAACTCGCGTTACGGATATCGCTAATTTAAAACATCTCTAGAAGTGCTCCATATGACACCAAAGTGCTATGGGTGAGTAAAACAATTTGTTTTATTACAGAAATAAGGCTCAGATTGTAAAAAAACATTAATTCTCCTTTAATTGACATTAATAATAAAGGGTTACTCAAACATGTCTGAATGGAACAAAACACAACTCCGGGTATTTTGATGAAGTAACAATGTTCTAACGTGGCGTAAAGCTCACAAGAGTCAATTTAGCATAATATAGGACCTTTAAGGTACACTTTATTGTCCCCATTGAGAAATTTGTTCTGTGCATTTGACCCATCCTCCAGTGCTACTGGAGGAGTTGGTGCACAGTGCCACATCAGGGGACTCATCTCCAGATCTTGAGCTTTGCTTGGTCAGGACTACCTTACCTGGAAGATTTTGCCTATTGTGCATGTTTTGGGTTGCACTACATTTTTTTTTTAGCATCATTGTAAACACAGAAATGGGGCACGTAGTGTAAAAATTGACTTCCAATGCCCAATCAGAATAAGTTCCCTAAAAACAGTTACGTAAACATGCTTCAAATCCAGGACGTAAGGGAATATCTCATGATGGACTTTCATAACGTTGTATACTCACACCTCCCAAACAAGCAAGTGTAGGGGCATCCAAGGTGCATATCACCAGTGGAAACAGCTTCAGGTTTCACTTCCTGATACCAACAACATGGAGCCTCCCATCTGCCCCCCACCTAGGCACCCTCCTCTCCTCCTCCCTCCCTCTCTCTCTCTCTCTCATCCCCGGGCCTGCTCACAGAAAAGATGCGCTCAATAATTCATCAGCCCAGTGCACACCACCCAACGCTGGGACAAAGAACCAGATCAAACTTTTGGCAGAGCTAGCGGTGCCAGGCCCTGCTAGTGTTTCCATGCACTGCACAGCCTGTACGTTGACCATATGGAGGCTATAATCACCAGTGGGATGATTCAGCACATTCTTGATCCCGCGCCCAAAATCACACGACACCTTAATTAGCTGCTGCTGATATCGCCCTTCACCAGCGCTAATTTGTCACTGCAAGCAAAATGGCTCCTGGCAAATGGAGAAGATAGAAGAAGAGGATGGAACAAGAAGTGTGATGATTGTCAACAAAAATCGATACCCAGATATGCTAATATTACGGAATTGCAGGGGAATTTTGTTCACGAAGACAGGATTGTATTTTGCATCAGTATATTTATAGCTGCAACTAAATACATCTTGTTCAAGTATAAGTATAGTTTTTGAATTTCTGTCTACTGTACCTTGTGGACATAATCCTCAAAGGCAAAAGGAGAAATTCAATTTGTCAACTGGACAAAAGTTTATTTGGTTTCGCTGCTCATCCAAGCTGCTTCTTCAGTTCTGGTCAGACGCTGGTGGACACTACCTATATCTGCCTGAAGAGAGGAGCTAACTGCAATGAAATTGAGACGGCCACACCTATTTATTTACAGTTTCTGTTAGTTAGGTAAGCCTATTAAATATGCAGTGGGAGTGGAGTGTGCGGTCTTGTTAGCATAGCTATTCAGGGCCATAATGGGTGTTTTCACACCTCTGGACCTCACCTGGCTGCCCTATTGTTTCCCTTTGTTTGTTTTGATTTAGGTTTGAGGATAGAGTTATAAAGGCAAATGATGTTTGAGACCTCCATTTTTGTTCAAGAAAGGGTTCTTTTTCTTGACAAAAATTGCCTCTTTAACTCCCCTCTCAAACCAGTTCTTTTCTCTGGCCAAGATCTGTACCTCACTGTCCTCAAAGGGTTCAGTAATAGGGAAAAAACTACACAATCACTAGTGTTTTTTTTATTTATTTCAATACTAAGGAAATAAATACTCGATACCAATTCTGATACCATGATTTAAAAAATACAATTTCTTTAGACAATAGAATGTGATTTTCAACATAAAGCCATAGTACGTTCTTTATATTACCAGGTATGTTTCATAGTGGTCCATGGGTGTATACTAGTTTTATACTCACAGAGATCTTTATAAAGCTGTTTAGGAAAGGTTCATTGCTGTTCTGTAGTTTCGATACTATTTTTAGTCTCGATTAGTATCTGATTTTCAATATTTTTGAGCACTTAAAAAGCAACCACACTGTATATATACGTTAGGCTATTGTAAACTGTCTGTAACTCTGAGGTTCAGTGTTGTTTTCTAGCTAAAAGCAACAGACCATCACTAGATCTTGCATTTCTTCTGCATCAAGACTGAACTTTGAACTAAAATGTTGTCTGACAATGTTGTCTTGACTTAACAACAGTGGTCCCAGTGGAGACGTACCTCTTCAGTGTTAAAACTATGACAGTGTTTTGGTACTAGTCACTCTTCAGAACTCCTCAGAGAAAAATAGAGCACATGTTTGTGACAAAGACCTGTGTGTGACCTACAGGGGGGCTGCCTGACACTTCCACAAATACATGAGCACATCTTTAACCTCATCGTGTTCTGCTGTTAATTTGTGCATCTCTGATTAAATCCACAGGACAGTGGTGAGTCCACACTGGAGCTGATAGTGTGATGTAAATACGCTGTGGCCTCCTGAGTAGGTGTAGCAGCATGAAGCAGCAGTGGAAAAGGTCAGACGTGTTCTATGTGCCGACTGCAAACAGGCTTTATTAGCATCCCAATGACATATTTAGGAGATGGCCTGAGCCGTAATTACCTGGATAAGGTACAGATGATACAGTGTTTGGGAGTGGGGAGAGAAAAGGGGGGCACATGGATATTGGCTTTGTCTCCATTAACCTGGTGACGGTGTTAAAGGATCTGTTTGTAGAGAGAAAATGACAGGGAGCCGTGCTGACGGGCCGGACCAGACAGTTAAAAGCCCCTTGCTGCATAGGATAATTAATAAATAAAATACCAGGGGAGCCCCTGCCAGGCCTCCGTCTATGACAGGGGCTGTCTCCAGTGCGCTAAAGCATTAAATGACCAATTTCTGTCAGACTAACTTCCAGCGCGCTCCCTCTCCTCTTCCCTTTCTTTCTCCCCTCTTGCTCTGTGCCCCCGTCTCTCTCTCTTCTACTCTCTCTCCGTGCCTTCCCTCGTTTTTCTGAAGTGGGCTACTTTGCTCTCTTTGCACTGAGTTTTTCAGCGACTGATGGCTCTAGTTCATTTCTGCTGAATTAATTGGTCCCTGAATGAATTCTGTTGACAGGGCAATTCATCATGTGTTTGGCCTGACAGTGACTGGGTGTGGGAAGGGGAGGGGCGGGGGAGCCAGTCAGAGGTGCTGCAGGGGGTTGCTCTCCTCTTCCTCTCCTCTTCTCCCTCTCTTCCTCTCCTCTTCTTCTCCTCTTCCTCTTTAAGCGTTGCTGCTATCTTGTTGCGTGGTGGAACAGTCACACAGTGTAGGGTGAGCCTGTCAGACACAGTTTGACAGGGGCACAGGTCAGGGCCCCTTCCTCCACACTTCCTCCTCAGGCCTAAGTCATTCACAACTCACCTCTCTTTTGTATGTTACAGACAATATCAAAGACACTGGATTTATTGTGTTTCAGTCAATGTTATATTTAGTGTAGTAAATAGTACAATAGTGGTATAGTTAAAGTTATTTAACCTTGAAAATATGTTCCTGTTTCTACTTTTATGGTGGTTTATTAGTGTTTTTTTTAATATCTTAAAACATTCTTGTGAAGTGATTAACTTTTACAAAGCTCTGACCTGTAACTTGGCCCTGCACCTTCACTTTCTTGTCTAGAGGAAGTTTAATACCATGCTGTGAAACATTCTAAGCAATGGAAAAACACCATCTTTGCAGGATCGTCCACTAGAAAAGTTACATTGACCATCTTTAGTTTGAAAGTTTCCTTAACTTTTCTAATATTTTTGTTTATCTTGATCAAACCAACAGGGATGACCCATAATAATATAAGATCAATCTCCACTGTAATTCAACTAATGTGGGTGAGCCATGTGTTTGTCACCATGGAGATGTTATTATGTTGCCTGGAATGTTCCACATGGCATAAATATATCAAGCAAGCATTTATTTAATCACAGGCTGAAAAATACCTTGAAAGACTTGCATTCTTACAGTGAGAGTACAGTATCTCCACAAATCTGACCTGTAACTTGGCATGGCGGAGCCTACTACCTGTCTTTTTAGATTTATTTTGTGCCATACTGTGGAATATTCAAGGCAAAGCTATGGAGATAAGATAGTAACCCCCGCTAGCAAAGTTACTCAGTGCATTTTCTCCCCAAAAACCCAGAATGAAAGCTATAATCTGGTTGTCAAGGATTCCAATCTTGCTTCTAAACCCCTCCCAAATGCCTTCACGAAATCTAGCTTCTTTTGTAGAATGACATAATCAGGTAGCATATTTAGCGCTTAATTACTTACTTGTCTCTCACAATAGCAATTCAAGAGCGTAATCCCGTTTCTGGAGGCTAAATGACTGATCTAACCGCGATGGCGATGGCATTTTAGTGCATATTTAGTAGATGAGGACTGACTGGAGAAGCACTGGCCCTAAGTAGACAGCTCTTCCCCACTGTTCATTATTCTAATTGTGAACTATTTGGGCTCTCCGGTCTCCAACATGGCGGAGGAGGTCTTTAGGCTGGCGCGGAGTCAATCAATGCTCACTCATTACAAACATTACAAAGAACTGTTCTTGTCGCCTGGATGGTCCCGGTCTCATAATCTCGCCTCTGTCAGGGTCCCCCCACCCCCCATCCTGCTGTACTGGAGTAATCGCATACTGATTATTGCTATGTCATATACTGCTGATTTGTTTTTGTACATTTGAAAGGATATTTATATCTATTAAAGGTGCACTATGTAACTTTTTGGTTGGGGGTCTGTCACCTGCTTGTTTCTATAGATACTATATGTCATTGTAACCTGGTCTGGTTTGGTCTCCATGAAGATAGAAAGGTTTAATTCCATACTGTGCATCATTCCAGACAAAGCAATAACATCTCCATGGAGAAAAGCCCTCCACTTGAAAAGTTACACAATTCACATTTAAGTCATTTAGTTGCCTCTATGGGCTGCAAGATTAATCACAATCAAAACAAAATCTCAATTTAAAAGATTCAATGAGCAAATCGCAAAGGCAGCAAATTTTGTATAATATATATACAGGGGGTCCTCGGGTTACGACGGTCTCGACTTACGACGTTTCGTGGTTATGAACGCGCCCCCATTAAAAAAAAAAAAAAATTACGCGTCATTCAGTCTTACGCGGTTTAGCGTGGTAAGCGACGTAAACAAATGCGAACGGCGCGCGGCGCACAGCGGAAGAATACGCTCTGTTGTGGTTGTAGGGAGAAGAAGACGGCCTCGTGTGCGTGCCCAATGTGGGCGGAAGTACCTGATGTGGGCTCTGATCTGCTCCTATGAAAGCGGCAGTGATAACCAAGCAGCGTAGTGGTCTAATTATTGAGATGGAAAGGTTATTGGTGCTTTGGTTGGAAGATTAAAGTCAAAATCCGACTTACAACGAAATTCAGGTTACAACGCGTCTTAAGAACGGATCAACGTCGTAACCCAAGGACCCCCTGTATACAAAAGTATAAAGTATAGTAAAGTAAAGTAAAGTATAATAATATTCCCCATAAACAACAAAATATCCTGTCTTATTGTGCATAAAACTGCTAACCCTGTAGTTTAGATCTGTAAAAACAAGTTTGCCAGTTCATATTTCTATCAATTCTTCAATCATATTATTAATCAAATCGCTATTATAATGCTTGTCAGAAAAATCGGTATTTCGTATTTTTCCAAAATCGTTATGCTAAATAATACAAGAGTGCAATTATATAATATGAAGTGACTGTATTGTATTTGATTGGGGAAAAATGTGCTAGCATGACCCATATCATCTCTTATTTTTGTTCTTTTCATCGAGATTACAGTTATAGACAACATACCGACTGGACGTGTTCGCTTACCTGTTCCACATGAACACAAATGACGTAAGCTCTGGCTAATAGTTACACACTCAGTCTGCACACACTTGGACGGTCTTGGATGGTGCGATTTTCTGAGATATTAGGAAACTAGCTAATGCTCTCAATTGCTAACTACATTTCTTGGTTAGTTTAACTAAATTACTGAAGATCTTGCTAATGTTTCCTGTGTAGCCTACTATCTGCTGGATTACTTAATGTCCATAGTAACAATAAAGCTGTGTTCGCTCTCGTTTACACTTAGTTTGTCTTGATATGGTTTGGTGCTTTTCTAGTCCTGGTTTAAGTTGATGTTTCTGTCCAAGATATACAATTTTCACCTAATGCAGTTATGCCAAAAACAGCCACATTGCATTTGTGATATGCTTTCAAATATGTTTGACATATTGTCTGAAAAACGGCGTGTCGGAAAAACTACAGAGGATTTTCAGACAATATGAAATCCCAGTTTATTTCAAACCCACAAACACTTTAAGACAAAAACAAAGCAATGTGGTCTACTCCATTCAGTGTAGTGAAGACTGCAGTGAGCGCTACATTGGAGAAACCAAGCAGCCACTTCACAAGAGGATGTACCAACACAGACGGGCGGGCCAGAGTGGACCGTCATCTGCCGTACATCCTCACCTAGAAGCCACGGGCCATTCTTTTGAGGACAGTGAGGTTCAGATCTTAGCCAGGGAAAAGAATTGGTTTGAGAGGGGAGTTAAAGAGGCTATTTTTGTCAAAAAAAGAGAATCCTTCTCTGAACAGAAATGGTGGAGTCAGACATAATTTGTCTCCCATCTATAATTCCATTCTTAAGCCTAGATCAAGCAAACACGGGAACAATAGGGCTAGCCAGGTCAGGGCCAGAGGTGTGAAAAACAGTCGTTGTAGGGATGAATAGGTATGGTTATCTAGACGCCAGAGAAACAAAAGACTGAAACCAATGAGATAGTTTCGGAAAGTAGTTAGCTAGTTAGCTCCTCCCTGCAGCAAGATATAAGCAAGTGTCTTACCAGCATTCTAATTAGAGCTGACGAAGCCTCTCGGATGAGCGGCGAAACGTTTTCGACCAAACAAACTTTGTCCAGTTGACAAATTGAATTTCTTCTTTTATCATGGATTCTACCTGGACGACTGAGGGACTCTTCACGCATGTCTGACAATAGTTTTCACAATTAGGTTAAGATCAAAGGAGAAGTTCAATTTGTCAACTGGACAAAGTTTGTTTGGTTGAAAACGTTTCGCCGCTCATCCGAGAGGCTTCGTCAGCTCTGGATGGATTCTACCTGGACGACTGAGGGACTTTTCACGCAATTAGGTTAAGGTTAGGGCTGGGACTGGGATTCTGGTTAAGGGTCATTTATTACACAAAACTGACTCTTCTGAGCTTTAAGCTGTGTGATAATGCTGTTACCTTCTCAAAAACATACCCAGAGTTGTGTTTTGTTTCATTCACATATGTTTGAGTAACCCTTTATTATTAGTCTGTTTACATCCTCAAAGCTCAAAATGCTCTGTTCCACCTTGTGATGTCATGAAGCAGTAATTTTCAAGTTAACAGCTACATTTTACCTTTTGTTCAGTAGAGAATGGCAATTTCAGTGCTGAAATGATCCAAATGATTTTAGTGAAGGTGTATGGAGTTTAAAAACACAGTGGAGCACTTCCTGTATTACCACATGACATCACAAGTGTTTTCTGTGTGAGAGAAGAACGACTGTAAATTTAAATTATTTTATATGATGATCTATAATCAAAAATAATGTAGCTAGTCCATCTTACTTTATGCAACCCTGTTACCCTAATTTCAACCCCGTTACCATATCATTTTAATTGAAAATAATCCTAAATTACTTTCTCAGCTCAAAAGGGTTTGACCAATTTTCCTTTAAAGAGTTTATGCAATCATATGCAAAATGCATTAGAGTAAATATTATACAATAAATACTGAAATTAGTAAAGTGAACCATGCCATTATTGCAAAGTTGGGTGAGACAGATTTCAAAAGTTGTTAAAATTAATTGTGAAATCAAATGGTTATTCAGAAATAATGTTACTTTATTTACCTAATGGAAAAGGAATTATATTTCAGAAATCAATAATGTACTTTTTTCAGGTTGCTCAGTGTTGGTAACAGGGTTGCATCAAATATTGTAAACACCAAATAAATCATGTAATAAAAATTGTACCATTGATCCGTAAGCTGAGCTAATCAGGCATTTGATAGTTTATTACTTATTATTGATAAATATGTAGAAAATCAGAAAAGTGAAGGTTTATTTTTCAAGCATTTTAAAGCCAAAATGTCCTCCAATTCTGGAATGACCCAAATATGCAGGGTTTATGTATTAAACATGTGTGAATGGAACACAACTCCAGGGATATTATTGATGAGTCAACAATATTATAACATAGATCAGAAAATAGCGTAATAATAAGGTTTTGGGGCACATTGAACATTTAGAAGTTTTCTTATTTTGACCAAAAGTGCTGCACAACTATCTTTTCCATTTTTTGCAGACTGCTTAGTAGGCCTATTTTACAGAATCTCACATCATCCTGCCTAATTTGCATCCTTCTTAAACAATTCCCTTCATATCTGCCTATGATACGTACAAACCCACTACCCATCGCCATACCATACCATAGAAGAAGAGAAGCCTGTTCCCCAGTCCCCACGGCAACTCATTTGGGATTAGCAGAGTTAACGAAGACACTGCAGTGAACAAAACAGCACCACTAATTAAAGGCCTTTCTAATGAGGGCTGCTTGATTGACATTGAAGCGCTGGCCTCTCCCCTCGTCACCATCAGCCCTGACAACCACATGATGAGGCTGACGGCAGACCCCCACGCCGTACACATGACAGCCGCATCACCAGACACAGACCACCGAGGCTACAGCACTCAAAACAGGAGGAACAACAGGGGAAAATCTAAGTCACGTTAAAGCTAAGAGGTGTTAGGAGGTGAGAGTGGAGAATCATAACTCATAACATGCGAGACAAATGATTTAGTAAGATTTGTGTGTGTTTACATTTGGATTGGACAAAAACGGTGAAGGGTGACCCACAAGCTGGCAGTGCGGTTCCAGCTCCCTCAAATGAATGCTGTCATTGTGTCCTTGGGCAAGACACTTCGCTGTTTACACTGGTCTGTGAATGTGAGTGTGAATGGGTGAGTGGTTCCTTTTTGTAAAGTGCTCTGAGTGTCCTGATGGTGGAAAAATGCGATATAAAAACATAACCCTATACCATGAAAATCAGTGCTAAAATGACTAGAAAAATATTAAATAAAATAAAAATGTGAGGACAAAGTTCAGAATTCAATCACACAGTTTAAAGGAGAATTAACGTTTTTTACAATCTGAGCGTTTGGTGTCATATGGAGCGCTTCCAGAGATGTTTTAGATTAGCCATATCTGTAACGCGAGTTCTCGTGGCATATAATATATGCCCCGAGCGGTCTCCAAATAACACAAACTTTAGCAGTTTTCAAATCATAGAAGCTCAATGTCTTTATCCATAATTTACAGCTTTGAGTTTCATGTTTGGGTCCCGGGAGCTGAGAGCGAAATAAGATGTGATTCTGCACATCCGCACTGGCGTCCTCATCTACTCGAAACTATGGCTAAATCTCGGATTACAGGCCACTTTTGACTCAAACGAAAGTGTAGACTAAGACATTGAGCTTCTATGATTTGAAAAGTGCTAAAGTTTGTGTTATTTGAAGACCGCAAACATGTGCCCTGAGAACTCACATTATGGAGATCTCCAATCTAAAACATCTCTGGAAGTGCTCCATATGACACCAAAGTGATATGGGTGAGTAAAACAACTTGTTTTATTACCGAAATAAGGCTCAGATTGTAAAAAACATGAATTCTCCTTTAAGTATATATATTAGAAATTATGGTAAAATCTCTTGCCTTGTCTCATGGGAATTCCGTCTTATCCCATCTGTACTAGTTGTACAAAAAAAAAGGTTGCATTTGGGCGTTGAAGATCACCCACCGTTCATGAGGAACCGTGAGCACAGCAATGTAGTGTACATGCTCAAACTGTTGGTAAAGTTGTCCTCTTTTTGAGCCATTCTTCAATTTCATTGGGTCCACCTGTCAAGAGCAGTACCAACTTGCAGCACCCAGGGACCCTTGAGGGATCTTGAGCCAGGATCTTGGTCAGGAGTTCTTACTGGGGAATTAGTCAACTGAAAAACTAAAGATAATGATGGTAAAAATGAATGTAGTTGTTAAAATGATCACTGGGCATGCAGGTTAACCAACTATCATCAAGTACGAAGAACAATTAAAGATCGATTTAGGTTGATGGGAGAAACTACAGAAGCATTTGATTATCACCAATGAATAGGAAAATTGAACGTACTCAAAGGTTATCCCCTGCATGCTGTTTGTATAAAAATGGCTTGACCTCCATCTGGAATTCATTTTCAATTTGAAGGTACTGGTCTGAGAAGAGAACTTCCTAATCTTGCCACCAAACAAATTCCAGAGCATCTCCAAGCAGGTTTCAAACTATAACACTTCCCTTAAGGCAAGACTAATGTAACTAATTGTAATAAACATTTTAGCACCTCACAAATTACGATAACACTTTATTTTAGGGTGCACATCTAACTACCTGTTTACATAGTTGTAAATGGTTAATTTGTCATTAATTAGTATTTATTCAGCCCTTATTAATGTGTAATTCCCCATAAGCTTATTCTGCTATTAGTTAGACATTTACAAACACTTTCCTATTAATAAACTGCTTATTAGTATAATACTATGCCATTTTTGTCCAGGAATTATGATTCTAATAAGCTTTTGGTAATAAGGGTGCCGTTAAGGACTTGACTCAAACGAAAGTGTACTTGTAGCACAAGAAATGTAGTGTAGTGTTTGCGCCAAATTATTTCATGAACAAAAATGGCATAGTAACATACTAATAAGCAGTCTATTAAGAGGAACGTGTTTGTAAATCTCTAACTAATAGCAGAATAAGTTTATGGGGAATTACACATTAATAAGTGCTGAATAACTACCAATTAATGACAAATTAATCATTTACAACTAAGCTAATTAGCAGGTAGTTAGATGTTAATAAGTACCACACCATATTATGTGCAAATCTGTGAAATACTCTACTTAATCCTACCTGCACCTTGTACATTGTACCTTGTATTTTTTATTACATTTTATTACATATTTTTTATTATATTGTTTACTTCTTCCCCTGCACTTTTGCAACACTTTTTTTTTTACCATGTACTATTATTGCATGTTATTAGTACTTCTGACTATCTTAGCGAGTCAACGGTTCTTCTGATCCTAAGCATTTCATTGCATTGTTGACCCTGTGTTAATTCTGCATATGACAAATAAACAATCTTGAATCTTGAAAAAATAAGTGTACCTTAAAATAAAGTGTTACCAAAATGACTTATCGATGGGGGTCAGACTTGTCTTGTCTTGTCCAGATGACTACGTTTGAAACCTTTTCTACCATGGACCACTCCTGGACAAATTCAATTGTACGGGAGGCAGCCTGTCCGGGAAACTGAACAACTCTTAAACCAGGTGGACCTATGTCGAGGAGTAGATTCGGAAAACTTCACACAAAAAGGTAAGACAAAACTGTAATGTATAGGAGTAATTTTAGCTTCATGTAGAGGTACATTCAGGCCTGGACTGGTAATTGGGCATACTGGGCATTTTCCCGGTGGGCCGACAGTCCTAGGGGCTGATGCCCTTCTTTTTTCTTTTTTTTCTTAGAGACAGGCCCACAATTTAGAACTGAACCAGGACTAAACCAGGACTAAACCAGGACTAAATCAGGATTGAACCAGGACTAAACCAGGACTAAATTAGGACTAAACTAGGACTAAACCAGGACTAAACCAGGACTAAACCAGGACTAAACTAGGACTAAACCAGGACTAATCAGGTCTAAACCACTAAATCAGGTCTGAACCAGGACTAAACCAGGACTAAACCAGGACTAAATCAGGATTGAACCAGGACTAAACCAGGACTAAATCAGGATTTGAACCATGACTAAACCAGGACTAATCAGGTCTAAACCAGGACTAAACCAGGACTAATCAGATCTAAACCAGGACTAAACCAGGACTAATCAGGACTAAACCAGGACTAATCAGGTCTAAACCAGGACTAATCAGGACTAAACCAGGACTAAATCAGGATTGAACCAGGACTAAACCAGGACTAATCAGGTCTAAACCAGGACTAAATCAGGTCTGAATCAGGACTAAACCAGGACTAAATCAGGTCTGAACCAGGACTAAACCAGGACTAAATCAGGTCTGAACCAGGACTAAACCAGGACTAAATCAGGATTTGAACCAGGACTAAATCAGGACTAAATCAGGACTAAATCAGGTCTGAACCAGGACTAAATCAGGATTGAACCAGGACTAAACCAGGACTAATTATGAGGGGCCGGTCTAAGCCAAAAATGCCAGGGCTGTTTTTTTGTCCCAGTCCAGACCTGGGTACATTGTGTAACTTTTCTGGTAGAGGGTCCATCAGATGTTTTCTCTTCGTGGATATGCCATTGCTCTGAGTGGAATGTTCCACAGTATGACATTAAACAGCTCTGCCTTACATTTATTCAATTACAGGTCATTTTATAGCTCAAAAATACCTAAAAACAACAACAACAACATTCTGACTGTGAGCAGGGTTGCCTCTCCGCAGATCTGACACGTAACTTGATCTGATCAGGCCTCCATGTAGACATAAATGTTTAATACCACACTGTGAAACATTCCAGACAAATGAAAACCAAGCTTTTGACGGCTCTTCCACCAGAAAAACTACACAACGCACCTTTGACTGAAAACATACATTACAAATTCTTATTTACTTGACAGCGAAATAAATAAAATATATCAATTTAATCTAACAAAGACGTAAAATAACTTGTCAGTGCCAGAAAAGTACAGTAAAACACACAATAGTATACAGTAAACACAATTTTATAGTTTTGCCCAGCTCCGGGTTAAGCGTCCCTGAGCTGTCTCTTCAGGATGGACTCAAACCACTGTATACATTAGCTGTGACAGACATGAATCATGCCAAATAGGCCTCTAGCTCTGGGGCCAAGTCTACAATGAGCGTTTGAGTAAATCCTGTAGGCGCGCTGTTGGCCCCCATGGCAGGGCCCCTCATATTCTCCCCTTGTGTGTGTATATATGTGTGTGTGTGCGCGCCGTTGTGTCTAGCCCAAAAGGATGACAGGTGCTTTCCGTAATGCCTAACTGATGAGAGCCAATCAGTGCAGCCCATTCTTACTGGCGTGTGTCTCTTCTCCTGTTGTTGTCATCTGGCCCGCTAAAATAAAGAAGAAGCTTGACTGACAGACGCATCCGGAGTTCACAGTTTATTGGTTTCTACGAGAGAGCCAGATATGCCAATTTAGACAGGGTAGTGACAAAAAAAGTTCCTATCTAAATGGAATAATTTTACCACTGGGAATTCTCAGCTGGGAGAGGAGAGCGCGTTTCGGCTGGTGTCTATGTGCGATTGTGGATTCTTTTTTTTAGCTTTTAACAAGGCCTGAATGACAAACACATAGGACAGTTAGGGGGTTGACAGAAACACCAGCTTTTGATGCTTCACAGGGGATCTATGAAATAAACAATAGGCAGAGGAAGCAGAGAGAAAATGGAATTACAACTCGGTGGGATTGTGTGCGTGGAGAGGGTTGGGGCTGTAGAATGGTGTAGCAGGATGAAACCAATGCATCATTAAATATACTGGAGTCAGAAGCTGGGGCAACGCTCGCCTGGTTTCCAATACTTTTCTATTCCCCCTCTGTGCAGCTTTGAAAACAAGTGCTCCTATGCTGCTGCAATTATCCTGTGATAGATTTATACTGAGACAATATCATCATACAGTATAGAGGTGGTGTAGGCCGGTTTATTTACCAAAAGGAAAAGGTTCTGGGATGTCATCTTTCTTAAGCAAGCAAAGACTTCAATTAAAAACATTTCACTTTTTGAGAAGTTTCAACTTGACAAACAAAATTATCTAGCAATCTTCTGCTTAATTCTTAAAGGTGCACTGTGTAACATTTCCAGTGGAGGGTACGCCAGCCGCTTGTGTCCATGGAAATATTACTGCTTTGTCTAGAATGTTCCACAATATAAATGATCTAATCTATCACGAGGGGGACAAGCAGGTTACAACACTATGCTACATTATGATTCACAGATGAATTTGCTTAATGTCATACCATGGAACATTCCAGGCAAAGCTATAACATCTCCATGGAGACAAGCGGGTGGCAGATGCTCTACCAGAAAAGTTGCGCAGCATACCTTTAATTCAAGCAATATTAGAGTTAGTTTCTTATCTTAAAGGTCCCATGGCATGAAATTTTCACTTTCTGAGGTTTTTGAACGTTAATGTGAGCTCCCCTACCCTGTTTAGGCCCCCCCTTCATGGTTAAAAGTTGCGAAATGTCTAAACTGAGCATTTGCGATCCTTTTCTGCATTACAAAAAATCAGAGCTCAAATGGGCGGTTTTGAACAAGGAAACTTATTGACGTCAGATCAAAAAAAGAAATGCAAATGCAGTTCCACCCCCGTCTGTCTGTACTCAGCGTCTCTGTAAATCACGCCCAGAGAGTTTGGACCACGAATGCGCTAGGCAATGCGAAATGCGTTTTTTTATTTGCCTGGAGGCACGTCCGAGTGTTTCTAGGCTCGGAAGTCCTTTATCTGAGCCTCTGGACCTTTGAACAGCAGTGGTTTAATTTTATTTTCTGTGGAAATGTGTTTATTTTTCAATGGAACGCTTCAAATCTTTCCCCCTGTGCAAAAACATTAAATGGATCAGCTGAGGGCTGAGTGCGGAGAGCGGAGAGTTTGGCCACGCCCCCACCCTCTACTATAGGCCAGCTCTTTTCTCCTCATTTGCATTCAAGCAACAACGCCCATTATGGACTGTTCAGAAAGAGAAAAAATACTCTTTCTCATCTTATCTCTGTTTCTCATGCACTGAGTGTTGATTTTGAAGAAGGATTCATTTACAGTATTAGGGAACCATTAAGGAGCCATATAAAAGCATCAAGAAGTACCATGTCATGGGATCTTTAAATGAGAATTAATGTTTTTTACAATCTGAGCCTTATTTCGGTAATAAAACAAGTTGTTTTACTCACCCATAGCACTTTGGTGTCATATGGAGCACTTCCGGAGATGTTTTAGATTAGCGATAGCCGTAGTGTGAGTTCTCAGGGCATATCATGTAATATATGCCCCGAGCGGTCTCCAAATAACACAAGCTTTAGCACTTTTCAAATCATAGAAGCTCCATGTCTTAGTCTACACTTTCGTTTGAGTCAAAAGTGGCCTGTAATCCAAGATTTATCCATAGTTTCGAGTAGATGAGGACGCCAGTGCGCATGTGCGGAGTCACAGTTTATTTCACTTTCAGCTCCCGGGACCCAAACATGAAACGCAAAACTGTAAAGTATGGATAAATCTCGGATTACAGGCCACTTTTGACTCAAACAAAAGTGTAGACTAAGAAATTATCTTATCTTAAGTGTAGAAAGATGTATTTTCATATTTCGTATTTTCATTGGTACATAATATTACTTGTCAAGTAAAGTTTACTCAAATCATGATCAAACCTTAACCTTAATTTAAGTAATCTTCATGTTCTTTTATTTTTTTTATTTTTATTTTTTTAATGTAGCAAAGGGAAAAGGTTCTGGGACGTTATCTTCAAAAACGTCTATTACATAATTGAGCTCAAAGAGAAATGGTGACTTTTTTTAGCCTTTATTTTTATGTATTTCAGAATTATATGTACTGTATCCTGTTTTCTGATTGGTTAAATGTTTAACCAATTGAATATTCAGAATTCATACATTCCACCTCCTAGAAATAAAACAGGAGACCACACTGCAACAACTAAAATCAAGCCAAATTAAGAAAGTTTTATCATGATTTGAGTAAAGAAAAATGATATATCAATGGAAGACCTTTTGTACATAAAATATGAAAATACACCTTGCTACACTTAAGATAAAAAAAACAGCAACTCTTTGCACTTGAAATTAGAAACGGAACATAATGTTGCTTGAATTAAGAGAAACGCACTTATTCCATTGGTTGATCATTTTACTTGTCAAGTTGAATCTACTCAAATAAAGTAAAAAGTTCTTAATTTAAGTAATTTTAACTTGTCTAGATATGACTTTTTGCAGACAGACTTGGTGGTTCAATTCCAGATACCAGGGTGCAATACCAGTAGTAAGTGTAGTAAAAGTACAGTCGCAACAAATAATAAGATATGTAGAAGAAAGTGAAACATGCATAGAAAAAAACAGTATCAAAGGATAACAAAAAGCATAAGAAAACCAACCATTGTAATTCCTAAATGTTAAAATACAAGATACAGACTTGAAAATCTGTTACCAAGCTTGTGGAGATTCATCTTTGTTTCTGTGCTTATTTGTATTAAACACATAAAGAAAACAATTTCTCATGCTTAAAGGAGAATTAACGTTTATTTTATTTTATTTTATTTTATTTTTTACAATCGGAGCCTTATTTCGGTAATAAAACAAGTTGTTTTACTCACCCATAGCACTTTGGTGTCATATGGAGCACTTCCGGAGATGTTTTAGATTTGCGATCTCCGTAATGTGAGTTCTCGGGGCACATGTTTGCGGTCTCCAAATAACGCAAACTTTAGCACTTTTCAAATTATAGAAGCTCAAATGTCTTAGTCTTTCGTTTGAGTCAAAAGTGGCCTGTAATCCGAGATTTATCCATAGTTTCGAGTAGATGAGGACGCTAGTGCGCATTTGCGGAGTCACAGCTGATTTCGCTCTCAGCTCCTGGGACCCAAACATGAAACGCAAAGCTGTAAATTATGGATAAATCTCGGATTACAGGCCACTTTTGGCTCAAACAAAAGTGTAGACTAAGACATTGAGCTTCTATGATTTGAAAAGTGCTAAAGTTTGTGTTATTTGGAGACCACTCAGGGCATATACTATATGCTCGGGGCATATATTATATGCCCCGAGAACTTGCGTTATGGATATAAACATCTCCGGAAGTGCTCCGAATGACACCAAAGTTCTATGGGTGAGTAAAACAACTTGGTTTATTACCGAAATAAGGCTCAGATTGTAAAAAACTTTAATTCTCCTTTAAATCTCTATACCACTAAATACTAAAACTAAAATACTAAAACAATAGATGACATATTGTAATTTATTAAATATTACTATAATAATATAGCCAACTTCACCATCATGAGAAGATAAGATAAGATAAGATAAGATATGCCTTTATTAGTCCCACAGTGGGGAAATTCCAGTGTTGCAACGCACAGATCAAGAACAGCAGGAAAAAGTAACATGCAATATAATAAATAAATAAATAATGGCCTAGGATAATTTTAAAACTATACCTAAAAATAGACTCTAGATTATAGGTGAATATTTGTAAGTGCAGATACGTTGAATGACATGTTAACATTGTTCGTTGTACAGTCTGACAGCAGCAGGAAGGAAAGACCTGCGAAACCTCTCCCTCACACAGCGAGGGTGAATCAGTCTGTCACTGATGCTGCTCTCCAGAGCCGACAGAGCGTCCTGCAGGGGGTGAGACTCATGGTCCAGCATAGAGGTGACCTTAGCCAGGACCCTCTTGTCCCCCACCTTCTGCACTGAGTCCAGAGGACAGCCCAGGACAGAGCTGGACTTCTTGATGACCTTGTCCAGCCTCTTCTTCTCCCTCTCTGTGATGCTGCTGCTCCAGCAGACCACACCGTACAGGATGGCTGATGCCACCACAGAGTCATAGAAGGTCTTCAGGAGTGGCCCTCTCACTCCAAAGGACCGTAGTCTCCTCAGGAGATAGAGCCGACTCTGGCCCTTCCTGTACAGTGCGTCTGTGTTATGAGTCCAGTCCAGCTTATTGTTCAGATGAACACCCAGGTACTTGTAAGAGTCCACTCTCTCAATGTCCCTTCCCTGGATGTTCACTGAGGGGGCAGTAGAGTGGCGTCTGCGGAAGTCCACCACCATCTCCTTGGTCTTCCCTGCATTGATGATGAGGTGGTTCCGCTGACTCCAGTCCACAAAGTCCTGTATTAGTCCTCTGTACTCTCCATCATCGTCATCCTTGATGAGACCAATGATGGCGGAGTCATCAGAGAACTTCTGCAGGACACAGCTGTCCGTGTTGTGTCTGAAGTCTGCAGTGTAGAGGGTGAAAAGAAAGGGCGCGAGGACAGTGCCCTGGGGCGCCCCCACACTGCAGGTCAGGAGGTCAGACACACAATTCTTGGCTCTCACAAACTGGGGCCGGTTTGTGAGGTAGTCCAGGATCCAGTCTGCCAGGTCACAGTCCACACCGGCGGTCTCCAGTTTGTCCCTGAGGAGCAGTGGCTGGATGGTGTTGAAAGCACTGGAGAAGTCAAAGAAGAGAATCCTCACAGTGCTGCCGGGGTTCTCCAGGTGAGACAGTGAGCGATGCAGCAGGTAGATGACGGCATCCTCCACTCCGATGCCAG
Source organism: Paratrypauchen microcephalus (assembly GCA_036785185.1). Classification (NCBI taxonomy): domain Eukaryota; kingdom Metazoa; phylum Chordata; class Actinopteri; order Gobiiformes; family Gobiidae; genus Paratrypauchen; species Paratrypauchen microcephalus. Next base: position 170,315 of record JAVJIX010000007.1, read on the forward strand.
GCTGGTACGCAAACTGCAGCGGGTCCATCGCTGAGCTCACGGTGGAGCGGAGGTGGCCAAGGACCAGTCTCTCCAGTGTCTTCATCAGGTGGGATGTTAGAGCCACCGGCCTGAAGCTGCTGAGGTCTTTAGCATGCGGTGTCTTAGGCACTGGTACCACACAGGAGGTCTTCCAGAGTTGTGGCACCACCCTCAGCTTAAGGCTCATGTTGAAGACATGCTCCACAACTCCGCACAGCTCGTCTGCACAGGATTTAAGGAGCCTGGAGTTGATGCCGTCTGGTCCTGCTGCCTTCCTCGGTCTAATCTTCTTGAGCTCCTGTCTCACCTGGGCTGTAGAAAATGACAGTGGCCGGCTGGGGGGATGGGTGAGTCCATGTTTGGTGGAGGGCTGTGGAGCAGAGGTAAAGGTGTGAAGAGGAGCAGGAGTTCCCCATTGTCCAGCTGGGGAGGTGGGAGCTGGCAGCTGGGTGGGGGGAGGAGGGGTGCCGGGTGATTGATCAAATCTCCTGAAGTGAGCATTGAGGTCATTCACCCACTGCAGGTCCCCCTCCATCTGGGCAGGAGGTGCTTTGAAGCCTGAGATGGTTTTGAGACTTCTCCACACCCCCTGGATGTTCCTCTCCAGTAGCTGTCGCTCCATCTTCCTCTTATGGCTGGCCTGGCTCATTCTGATTTCTCTCCTCAGCCTCTTCTGTGCAGCCTTCAGCTCCTCCTTGGTCCCTGACCTAAAAGCTCTCTTCTTCTCCTTCAGCAGAGCCTTTATGTCAGGGTTAATCCATGGTTTATTGTTTGAAAAACACCGCACCGTTTGGGAGGGAACGATGTTTTCAAAACAAAAATTTATGTAGTCCGTGAACAAAACAGTACGAAATATACCTTAATACATTTTTAAACCATGAGAACAGTGACTGTAACTAATGAATTTTTGTGAAAACCATTATTTAAAAAAAATCATTTCAGATGCATTTTGAATCAATTTGAGAATTGTATAATGTATGTAAAGTATTACAATATATCACTGAACCCTCTGAAAACACTGTCAAACTGTAGTGTGTCCAACACGCCTTCACATTACACCCTGTTATGTTATGTTCCATATTTGAAAACCATAACCTGCACATCTTGTTCATAAAACGCAGCATCAATACTCCATCTCTCCATCTCCCTCCCAGATCCTTGTCTCACTCACAGGATCCCTGAACCTTATATCATTTTGTTATGGGGTTAATAATAAGAGCACACAAAGTCAACGACTGACATATAAAAGATTTTATTTCTCATGTGCACAAAAGGAATTGGAACAGAAAAGAGAACAATGATTGAGGCCATGAGGCTTTCCGTACAGCTTTTCATCAGAAATCCTTTTCACGTCCGTGACACATCTCCTGTATCATCTTTACAACCGCCAGATTCCTTCGGAGGTGCTCCACTTTCGGTTTGAATGACGGCAGAGCTCGTTTCCAGGTTTGCTGAGCTGCGCGTGGACAGAAATAGGCAAATCCCAAGTGAAATTTGAAGAGAATGGAATTTCTTAGGGCGACTGTGGGCGGATAACTGGTTAACCCTGGAATCACGTGTGTGGAATGGAGCTTGGACTTGCTAATGCTAATGCTAATTGTTTTAGCTGATGGGAGCTGGAGAAAATTGACAAGAAAATGGGTCTTGAATGGGATAGTCTTAATTTACATGGAAGCACAGATTACTGCTCATCATGGGTTAAAGCTGGAGTAGGCTTTTTTTGTTGTTGCTGAGAAAATCTGTCTTGCAAAATGGTGAGACGAAATAGAATTGGATTGTTTTGCAAACCTCTGTGGTGCTACAAGAATCTTCTCAAACTTTACTAAAATATAACAGTTACGGTGCTACGTAATGAGTGACATAGGGTTGGCCCTTTTACAATTATGGCTTTTTAAAAACAGAACTCCTACTCCATCTTCAACACAAATATTATACGCAACCATCAGAGTCTACATGAATGTGGCCATGCTCTCGTCTGACTCGAGGGACAAACTGAAGCGGAGAATAGACATTTTGCACATTGCGGATTTTATAATCTCCTCCACAAAAAAGAAAAAATTAAAACCTTGGGGAATATTTCTGTTATTTCTGAGCCCAACCACAAACAATGATACAGAAAGCCATTAAACTCATTGCATAGTGACATAAAACATCATTATGACATTCAAATCAAATGGACAACAAATGGACAGCCCCTGCTAGCACGGACTGTATACCTTAGAACATTGAGACACAAGTAATGCATGTTTTTTCAGTGAGCTTTATCTACAAAGGGAGCCAGTACATCGTGATACTGTAGCGGTGGAATTATTTACACAGAAAAAAGAAATTGTCTTCACATTATTCACAAACTCAATCTACAAAGCAGCATCGGATGGTACAGTAAGTGACGCTAGCGTTTCAGTCAAAAAAAGTGGTGTTTTCGGAGTTCGGTATTTGACTACTTATTTTAAAAGATAATACTGCTTTATTTATGCATACATATACTGTAAATAAAATATTAAATATCAAACTAAGTCTTTGGCAAATGTAGTAAAAGTACATTCACAACAAATAATAACAAACGAAGGAGAAAGTGTTGCGTAGGGAGGTGGCAAATACGTTATTGAACTAGTTAAACAGGCAAGAAATTGGGTTTGTAAGGCAATTGTAGAAGCTTGTTTAAAGGTGCACTGTGTAACTTTTCTGGTGGAGAGTCCATGGAGATATTGCGGTTGCCTTGATTATTCCAAAGTAATGACTAAACTTAACAGGTTAATGGTCAGACCTATGGAGAAGCAAGCCTGCACATGGTACAACTCAGGTTTTTTAATGTATTCTTGAGCTATAAAACCTGTAACTGAACAAATGCAAGGGAGATACCCTACTGTGGAACATTCCAAGCAATGACATGACATCTCCATAGAGACAAGCATGTAGCAGAGCCTCCACCTTAGAAGCTACACAGTGCACCTTCAACTTTGTAGGCATCTAGTGGTATGACTTTTTTTGTTTAATGAATTAGATTAAAATTTGTCAGCTAAGAAATGTATGTCTAAAAAGGTCCAGTTGGACGTAATCAAGCCTGATGCAACTTTCCAAATTAGCTAGAGAGGTAAAATGTGTGTGAATGTATAAAAAAACAGAAGTTATAGTGCAAAAAAATCATGCATGGATGGAATGAGAAGGAAAAGTTCAGACATCTTTACATGACAAAAATAATTTAAACTCTGGGAAAACTACGGTGGTTTTCGACAATGATACATTACATTTTTACACGTGATTGTTTTTGCCACAGGGAGGATGCTGCTGCCGTTGGACATGCCAGGTGTGGAATGAGAGCAGATGTAGGCTAGTCGATGCACCAGAAGAGCCAATGGGGCTGGCTATGGCTGGCGTTTGTTAATTATTATTGTAATATTGGGAATCCACAACATTGGTTCAAGTTTGATCAATGGAACCGTCTCCCTTGGACATCTCTCGCATTTGAGCACAAAATTATTCAGGCTGTGTTTGAAACCACTCCAGAGTCACTAACACACTGCTAAAACTGTAATATTAGCCAACGTAAGATAAACATTAAGAAATCTGTATAATTAATACTTTTTGTGACACTACATTTTAGCTGTAAAGTATCGTGATCATGTACTGAAAGACTTACTGGATTAGAATGGTAAAATGCACAAACTGAGCAAATATTCAGTAGGCCAGAGGTAGTTAAAGCTGTATTTCCAGCTATAAATCAATTTTAATACACTGATTTTTACGCTTTTACACGTTCTGTTTAAGTAAAATTTGAGTGCTACTGTATGATCGTTGGCCACAGTAGCAAAACGCTCCAAATGATTGTAGTTATAAAGTGGTATAACTACCCTAAAGCAACAGGTGGTGAATATGCAGAGGTTTCAGATACAGCCTGTGCTTAACTGTGTACAGGAATGTGAAGAACTATGAATAAAATAACAACAACAACAACAGCAACAAAGAAACAAAAATAAAAACCCACAACATTTTTCCACATGGTATTCTTCACACTGTTTGTCTTCAATTAATATTTTATAATATATATATTTATATAATCTCTTAAAGTCATTCTTGGAAATGTTCGGGCCTTTGAGAGAGCGATGAGGTCTGGTCACTTGCAGTTCCCCTTTAATTTAGACCCAAAGTGTGAATTAGGCGCCGCTGATCTGGTCCTCCTTCCTTCCTTCTTCCTCATTGCCAGTCACATGACCACTGCGTCCGTGAATGCGTTCCGCTCCTCTGCCTTCCTTTGACCTCAAGTGTTGCTCAGACGGGGACAATATGGAGGCCCAAGCCGTGGCCCTGCAGTTTGAGCTGGTCGCCGTGGTAACTAGTGGCGGTCGTAGGCAGTGGCAGCAGTGGGAGGGGCGGAGCCACGGGATGCGGCACTATAATAATAAGGGGAACCTGAAAGTTAACAGAAGAACGAGCCGTTGGAATCCATGAGGTCAGACATAGAATCAACAAAGCTCCTGCTCTGAGAAGACACCCTTAACTGGGGTTTAGTAAAATATTTAGTGTTTTAAAATGTTTACTTTATTCATGTATTTAAGTGATCAAAAATATGATCTAAACAAAGAAGCATGTCCAGAATTATACACCTTTGACCAGCAAAACAACTTGAAGGACACATGTTTTGTTGTGTCTTTTATACTAAAACTTGAATGCTATGTTAACATGGCTTAACATTTGGACACAGAGCTAACAGTGATTTAAATAGAAGTTTATTTCCACTTACTTAATAATGCTGGATTGCTGAACCGCCATGCTTCATTGTATGTGGTGTACTGCGGATGAGAGTAAGGGTTTCCAGAAAAATCTCCTCCTGGAAGACAGACACAAACAGGACCATTATAAATAAGGCATTTCTATATGTATAACCCTGCATTATGCCAGTTCTTCAACACTGAAAATAAAAAATCCTTGTCAGAAATAGCTCTTTTCTATCTTTATACAATTCTATATTTGTGTCATCCAAGTCTCACAAGATATTAAAGTGAAATACAATGTCTTGTTACAATGAAATTATCAGGAATCAGATACTAATCATAATGCTAAAACTAATATCAAAACTATACTAATTTGAGCAAATATTGACACTACAAAAAAAATGACATTTATAAGACAAAATCCGAGGTATCCAGTTTTAACAGTTTTAATGTGCATTTGAGGGTTATCACAACCTATATATAAGACCTCATACTAACTTAAAGGGAGAGTGTGTAAGATTTTTACCCGTTAATTACTGAAATTGAAGATACCCATTCAAAAATACATTGTTTTCCAAGCCTTTTCACTTCCATCATGAAATCAAAGTATTCTTTTGGACTTAGATATAGTCACATAAAAGGGGGATCTTCCCCATGCAGAGGCAGCCATTTTGAATACGAGAGCCGCAGAAGGACATTTGGGCTCCGCCTTCGCCTTCGGCAAGGCTCGTGGTTTTGGGTAAACAACACAAGCATGCTGCCGGATCAGACGTCGTAATGGATCTAACACGTGTTTTGGACTAAATTGTTTTACTGGATTTTATTCGCTGGATCCTTACGGACAGATTGAGAGCAAGTTTATGGAAATACAGAGTTTGACCTGTGCAAAGCATTCTAAGGTAAGCTAACCTTGTTTTGTGCTTTTCCGTATAAAAGCCCCATGTGCTCAGGGAGTGATTGTTTTGCAGGGAAATGAATTGCACAGTCAAAAAGAGGAGACTGTAAGGTTTCATTTGATGTGTAGATTGTCATGGTACATGATCGGGAATGTGTGTTTTCATGAGAAAAGAAAAAAAACAAAAACAAAACGGGATCGCATTTTATTTATACAGTAGCGCCCGGGTGACCCTCGAGGTCTGCCGTAGCTAAAACAGAAAGTGCAATAGCACCATCCACCTATGCGCCACGAATCCTACACACTGGGGCTTTAACATTAACGTGATAACACAATTATTTTGTGTAGAAAATTACTATTATTATGATTGTTATTATTTAAAAATTAGCATTTTTCATCTTTGTTCTGGTATTGTTATTGGTATCCAGTACTGAGTCAATTCCTTAGTACTGTATGGAAATCAAGTTTGAAATCTGTGTAATGTGACAACACTAGCATGATCACGATCCTACGCTGCATTTGAAAACATTTAAAACAGAAAACTAAAATATTATTGTGAACTTTTTTGTACCTACTAACAATTATACAATGAATTCTGAACTGTAATTCCAATCCTCTATCAAAACAGCAACACAAGATCTGAGCGGTGACGTTTGAATGTTTGATTACGTGTGCATATTGATACCGAACAAAACTACCTACAGGTACAAATAAAGTCGCCTGAACCTATACATCTTTTTACCATAATTAACTTCAACACCAAAACGCTGTCATATTTTCTCCAGATCTTGTTTTCTAGTCTTAACCCACCACTGTGCACATTGGAAGAAGAGGGGCAGAAGGAGGCGCAGTGCTGTGGGTCCACACGTTTCATTCTTTTACGAGACTATAAAGGCCAGGTTTTATATGAGTCGGCTGAAGAATGGCCTTTGCTTTAACAGTGTTTGGGGGCCGCACGGTAAATCGAAGTAGTTGGACAGGAGATGAAAAGGGAATCCAGCACTAGTGGATAAGAGCTGCTTAGTGTTCTGCCTCACTGTTTGCTATCAGCTCTGTCCTCATAATTAGGAGGTGTTTAATGTATTTGTCCCTCTACCGTAAAAAAAAAAAGGGGAAGTGGTAAAAGAATGCAGAGGATATTGTGGATTTAAAGATGCACTGTGTAACTTTTTGGTTCAGGGTCTCTTTTTTTATTCTATATTCTATTCCACAGTATGACTTTAAACAACTACCGTACATTTATTAAATTACAGGTGGTTTTATAGATCAAAACAGGCATTCTGACTGTGAGCGGGGTTGCCTCTCCACAGATCTGACCTGTAACTTGATGATAGAAAGATTTAATACCACAGTGTGAAACATTCCAGACAAAGTATTGATATATTTCTGTCGCTATTGTAAAAAATGGCAGCAGTAAAGGAATATAAAGGATATTGTGGATTTAAAGTTTGTAAATTTTGTTGTATAGCACAGGTTTGTACTTCAGAATCTGCATTCAATCACACAAATATTCATATCTATTGTATTGGCAATATGTGCTCTAATACAACTGTAGGCCCAACAAAGTAATTTAATATTGAGAAAAGGAGCATAAAGGCCTTCAGCATATCTATAAAAACACATAAGCCTGAATAATACACACATTTTCAGTTCATTACTTGTTCTCACTGTAAATGTATGCAGTGAGATCTGTATTTGCACAGTATAGACGTAATCCCTGTCACTTTTGAATGAAAAAAACAAAACTGTGCACATTCCAACATTTCAAGTTTTATTTGTGAGTACTATTTTTTACGGTAAATTACTGTGCTTCATGTAGCAATGATATTTGAAAGCAGTAAAAAAAGGGTAAACTACTATAACCTGATGCTGTGGGTTTAAAATCTTGTGGTAACCTATTTGTATTTTGCAGTACATTCCAGTATTTTAAGTATTAAACTATAGCTTTTACAGTTGGTGGTAAGTAACTGTGATATCCTGACATGAGTAAAAACACAAAATAAAACCATACAAGACTGCTGTAATTGGAAGAACTGATGCTGAGTGGGATAAAAGTATTTCTCTGCAACACTAAAGCAAACTCAACACGTCCCCTTGTCAAACACCTTTTCTCGCTACAATTACAACTCAATATCCTTTGTCCCTTCGTGATTTCAGTGTTTTTTTTCCGGTTGTGGCAGTCGAGCAGCAGCTGCAGCATCCTCGCAGTGTGCCGATGCTGTAACTGGAGCTCATCCCTTCGAGAGATAGTGATTTAAATATTTACAGGCCCTCCACGCCTCTGTGTTTTGACCCTTAACTGTTTGCTGTGAACCTGAACTGCAGGTTAAGTAGAGGGGAAAGAGATACGCTCGGGCAGGTCTGGGTGTCCGGGGAGAGCCGGGCGGACCAGCACCAGTGTTTATTGACGGGGCTGGTGTGCTAGCTGGCGGTGCGCGTATGTGGACATGTGGACACGGCGGAAGCTAATAAGCGCTGGGAGCTGGAGTGTAACTGAGAGGAACTGTCCTATCTCACGGCCACTGATTGCGGTGATCTCCTTTATCGAATTGGGCTAATGTCCGCCTAACCGCACGCTAACCACATGAAGCTAACAGCTAACGAAGCCGCAACCGTACCCCCAACCGAACTGCTGCTTTACCTGATTATGCATCGCGTATAGCAGGTGAAATATTTAGAGCACAGTTGACCTTAAGATTTTTAACTGAAGGGGACTTTCTGCTCATAATAAAAGCGGTAAAGTGATAATTAATGGTGTCGTAAAAAGAGTAAGGGACACCTACCAGGGACCATTCCGGCAAGCGTGGAGGTGGGGTAGCTGCCTTGTCCTGTTGGGGGCACATGGGGAGGGTAACCAGGTAAGGTTGTGCTGGCCATGTCACGACCTGGAAGACACAGAAAGAAAAGGAAAACTTAGACTGAGGATTCAAAACACGAATAAGCAATTTCTCAATTTCTCTTTGCACGAGTGACCATGAAGTTAGCATAGTGTTTGGTTTCAGATCACATCACATCACATCTGTAGGCCAATAATATTGAATAAAGATGGATTTTAAGTCAAAGAAAAGGTCTAGCCACTAACAGAAATGAGCCGGTTCTACATTTGTGAATTTTCATTATAGATATTTCTCATGAAAGTACAATATCATTACCAATCTGGCAGCATGAATCAGAAAACTTCAAATTGTCTCTTTTGTGGACGCATTTATTTTTCGAATCATGACAAATGTTGCGATAATCCAAACAGTTCTATTATGACCCAACTGCAAAATGCAATCCAATCTAACCAATCTGGTAAACCCTCGACCCAAATCAAGCTACCACTGAAGTTAAAGAAATAATAACGAGTTGTTCTCTAGCCTATAGCAACAAATGTTTCTGTTGTTCTGATAGAACGTATACAAAAAAGAGGTTGGAATCATATATTTCGCTAAATGATTCTGTTAAAAGAGGTACATGGGAATAGAAAACCAACCATCAGCTTTCTAAAGTACATACTGCCTGTGTCACAATCGCTGTTCTATTCTTAAATCCTGACAGGAGCATCAGGACTATGGAGGACCTCTTTGCCCAGCGCTCCTCATTCAGCTCTCTAATTAACAGTGACAGCTCTAGCCCGCCTCGGACCGAAGGGGCACCCGGGACAGGACCAGCACCCTATATGGTCTGTGTGCGCTAAGCCAACGGTGGCACCCACACCTCAGGACTGTCACGAGGCTGTACTGACCCAAGAACCACACAGCTATTGTCAATCAACTCCTACTGTATGCACTTGGAAATACTAGAGTTCACTGTATGAATGATGAAGAAAGGATAGGAATAATAGAGTAAGAAAAGATAGAAAGCAAATATGATTTTTAATTGGCATTTTGTTGCTATCAAGTGAACATTTTATATTCGGTATGTGCCTTGATATCTTAGTGTTCAGTAAAGACATAGGAAATGATTGAATGAGTATGAAGAAATGGTCCACAAATAGGTTTTTAAGTTCCTTTTTAGTGGGTTTTAGATTTGTTGCTACTGAGGGGGGATTTTGATATACGATATGGCAAGCCAGCAGGGACATTCATTTTGAGAGAAGGTTGAAAAATACTTACGCCAATAGAAATAGTCATTGCTGGAAGACCTCTATGGCTATACTGAACTATACTATACTGAACCGTAATACAGTAGTAATTGCCTTGATCACAGTGACTGATTAGCACTTAAGCTAACCCAAAATGGATACTCTCTTAAGAATAATTAAATATTGCCAAAAATAATAAATAAGATAAGATAAGATAAGACTTTATTGATCTCACACAGGAGAAATTTACTTGTCACAGTAGCTCCAGGTAGGGACAGTTTGAACAAGAAGACAAGTGCATGCAGGCCAGAATGGCATAAAGGTAGGTAATAATAATAATAATAAAATAAGTAATAAATCGAATAATAATAATAATAATAGTAATAATAATAATAATAATAATAAAAACAGTGACAGGGAGAGTATTGAAAAATTGGAAAAACGATATTGCACGATAGGAGTATTGAAAAAAACTATAAAATAAAGTACAAATTTCAATTGATATAGTTTAGATTTGCTCCAGATTGCAAAAAACCTTTGTTCTAAAACATCCCTGCATATATACAAGCAAAAATTAATCTTTGAAACCTGATACTACCAAAATATTCTTCCAGTTTAGTCAATAACAGCATTGTACATAGTTCATTATGGGGCCTAATTTGGGATAGTACCTGCTATAAAGTGCTGGCTGGCATACTGGCTGTAGCAGGAACCATGGTAGCTGGGAGTACGAGCTTCAACACACAGGCTGGACTGCTGGGGTATGATGACATCAGCTAGGGCAGATTCCCCCAGTGCGGAGGGGGTGTAGGGGGCAAAGGAGGCTTCGTGGGGCTCGCGCTTTGCACACATGGAAGACGCACGGGATGGGTGAGGGTCTGGAAGTCCACAGTCCAAGAACAAAACAAAAAAAAAACAAAAAAAAAAGGAAAAGTGATGTAGACATGCACTCAATCACAGACCTCTCAAGTCATTTACTCAGATGAGATGAGATGAATGGGAGCAAATGGTCAAGAGGGAGAGGCTGCTCGCTGACAAATCTCCCCCAACCGCCAGAGAAAAAGAAAGTTTGCACATTCGTCAAGCACAGAGCTGAGTACACACTACGGCGCAATAAATCAGACGGAGACGGGCACCAAATGCTTTGCAGATTTGTGACATGAATTAAGGCTAGCCCCAGGCTTTTGGTGTGAAATTAAGGGAAAGCTTTGGACAATCTTTCACAGAGTTCTTGAAGTTGTACGGCGTAAGTTTGTGCTCTTAACTATAGCAAAGTGTTGATTGTGTTGTATATGAATTCTAAGAAGATACACAGTTGATTTGTTCATTTACATAGCTTGTAATAATAATCTCATATGCAGCCAGCAGTAACTCATTCGTATAAGTGGAAACATACACCGGTGAAATGTTGCAGCAACACATCGCGCCTGATCAATCAAGCTCAAACGCATAAAGAATTTCCCCAAGGTTTTGGAAAACAAACAACATCATCTCACGGCTGCTTTCTCACAACATGATCACTCCCACAAATAGAAGAACAATTGTCCTGGAGACACTTCAGAACGCAGCGCTGTGATCTGATTCTGCTGATGAGCGCTGGCATCTCTCATTTTACCCTGTGTGAATGTCCAACCTGTGCAGTCAATGCCAGCTCTGTGCGCCCTGTGCACCAGGGGTCGAGGGGCCCTGTGGGGAGAGATGGCTCTTTCCCGACACCATGATAGCCTCATTAGCTGCTTCCCACATCATTGTTGTTTTACAACAGCACTGTGTGTTGCGATTCCTCATTAAGATAAGGCTCGCTCTATAGAAGGGGGTGCACTCCTGTCAGCCCTATGGACCTCCTGCCACAGCTCATGGAACTGCCTGGTTCCCAGAGAGACCTCCACCTCGAGGACGCTTCCTCCCTGTCATTGGGAGCTGTTAATGTAGATTTAGCCAGAGATAGTGCAATTACACAAATACTGTCCTCCCTTTGACCACACAAGGCAACAAAGCAGGACAATGCAATGTCTTAAAGTGAAGCTGCGCATCACAGGGACACAATGAGTTGCTCTGATTTAGGACACCCTAAAGTAGTATTTAAAGATCGCAAATGTGGTTATCAACAGTACGCTCCAAATATCTTAATTTTTAATGTTAGCAATATGCCTGTTATGTATATCATTACACCTTTAAATGAGTACAACACTTGCTGTTGGGTAAAACAAAAGTCAAAGTTCCATTGTACTTAGATATTTCCACAGTAATTTTCTTTGTGACATTTTTGAATCGTCAGTCTCAACAATGCATAATGCCTATTTCAGTCATCAACACATACTTAAAATCCTTAACCTTCTACAGCCTCTAAAACACTGACCTAAACGTGCGCCTGCCTGGATACTGCACGCTTCTGTTTCCCCATCGCCTCAGCAACCGTTGTCAAACACACTGGGATGGAGAGGGGGAGTGAGGGTGTCTACTACAACAACAACACAACAACAATAACAACCGATACCAGCGCTGCGTTCAGGCCCACTGAACTCTGAAACTAATCAGACATGGTGCTGCTTATTGTCCCAGAGACGGTGGTGCGGCTGGAGCTCGGCTAAAGGGAGAGCCTGTCAGAGCAGCCAGGCCCTGATGATGGAGATGAAAGATAAACTCAAGGTCCTTGGGGACTCTTCTCCTCCGGCAAACATATCTTGCGAAGAGTGCAAGAAGCTATAGACTTCTCAAAACATCTGTCTCCAGCGTGGATACCGATGTCTACAGATCCCATCAAGCATAGAAATGGACTGTTAGCAACCTACAGCGCCCTCCTGACTGATGCCAACCAATATAGCTACATCACCCTTTTCTCAAGTGAGCATTTTGCGTCTAAACGTACACTGAGGAATCTTGGTAAAGTACTGTCGGCAGGGCTGTCTTGTTTTGCAGTGGTGCTATTCAATTTACTGGGAAGTTCGCTCAGAGCTACAGTCTCACGGGTGGTCTGCTATAACAATGGTCAAGAATTTATTTTTATTTTTGCGGAAAAAACATTGGAAAATATATCAATGTTTACCAGCGGGGGGACTCATGAGCTTTTGTTTATTTGTTTATTAAAGGGTGCCCATTAATCTCTGAAAGTGCACAGAATACTCTGACTCTTATAATAAATAAATTAACTTCTTTATTATGAATTCCAGCTGTTAATGATAATATTTCTGGCTATTTCTTTTTTTTTTATAGTCATTACTGTGCCTTTCATTTCATCCATCATCTCTTTGTAAAAATGAGACTTTGACTGACATAGAATGGCAGCCCTCTTTTGCTAGTCTGCCCCCATGACATCTGCGGCTACAGGAGGAGCTAACCACCACGGACAGTTTCAAAAAAGCTCATTCTTTAAACAATCAGATACGGCACAAATCCCTCTTTACAGTGAGCGTATTTCTTTCAAACATACACTAAGCATCTAAGCTACTTTCTTGTTTTGCAGCACTGCCATTCAATTTACTGTGAACTTTCCTCTTCTTCTCCTTTCGTGCAGCTAGGGCAAAGTCATCACCGGAATCTATTGGGAATTCATTTTACCTTGGCAGGGACACATTGGCGCTTGCTACAAGTGCCCGCCCGGTTAAATCTTTGTCTCTACCCCCCTCTGCATTGTCAGAGGGGTAATTTATATCCACTTACAACGGGGAAAGGAACAAAAGAACAATCACGCGGCATCGAATTGGCGAGTCGGTAAAGAATATTTGCGGGGTCCAAATTGCTCAAATCTCACAGTGCTGCCATCACGGCTACAGCTACCCCCCATGCGCAAGTTTAAAGCCATTCATTATCAAATGTGTGCTCAAAGGTTAGTGTGCTATTGTGGGGGGTGATATAAACATTAATTTCCGAGCTGGAGGCTGGCGGCGTTAACAGAGCTGAGACACGCCGTTTGTCACAGCCCTCACAGCGAGAAGGCACTGCGGGTTAGGAGGCTGCAGAGGCCCAAGAGAGAACACAGGCAAAGGGCTAATGCTGTGATGCTAGCCTACAGTGGGGTGTGGTGGTGTTGATGCTGTTAGCAATGTTAAAGGTGCATTGTGTTGCTGTGGATTTGTCATTGCTCTGCCTGGAATGCTCCACAGTGTGATATCAAACACCTCTACTTCACATTTATTCAATTACAATGGTTTTACAGCTCAAAAATACTAGAAAAACAGGCATTCTAACTTTGAGCGGGGTTGCCTTGACATAGATCTAACCTGTAACCTGTACAAAGGTTTAATACCATACTGCAAAACATTCCAGACAAAGCAATAACATTATTATGAAGAAAAGCATTTGATGGACCCTGCACCAAAAAATTTATACAATAGACATATGGAAGAAGATATGGAAGAGAAGAAGGTTAGTTGGTCAGCAAGGCCCCCCTAAAAAAACTAATGTGTACCTTAAAATAATGCCTGGTTAGTCAATAAAAACATCTCTCTAGCCAAATCTAACCAAGTTCAGATGACTTTAATTAAGAACTGAATTAAGTTTTGTCATGATCTGAATGAACTTCACTTGAAAAGTACAATTTTTTTTGTACTTAAAACCTGAAAATACATCTTTTTATTACACTTAAAATAAGAAAAATAACAACTCTTTGCAATAGGAATAATGTTGCTTGAATTAAGAGAAACAAACTTATTCCATTGGTAGATCATTTTACTTGTCAAGTTGGATCTACTCAAATGAAGTCAAATGTTCTTAATTTGAGTCATTTAAATTTACCTTGATATTGCATTTTGCAGTGTGGAACAAGTAAGACGATCCTGAACGCAGTGGAATAGAAAATATATAAATGCATACTATCTAAAACATTGAACACCCACTGGAGAAAAGCTGTGTTAAATAAAATCTGCCCCTTTTTCGATAAAAGGTTTTGACAGGTTGACTAATCTCTGGATAATGTTGACCCTCTTTGCTAAAAAAAATAAAATAACAGCAGCCTTTTGGGCCTTCTACTGAACAGTGACGAACTACCAACCTTTGCATGAATGAATTTGACTGAACATTTGGAACTATTGTGTACTGTATTTATTTTGTTAAATCTGTTGTACTTAACAGATTCTGAATTTGCATTTCAGGCCTTTTCTATAGTTGTGTACATAAATTTGCATATTTGTAAAGAATTTCAGTTTTAAAGGTGCATTGTGTAACTTTTCAGCCAAATGGTTTACTCCATGGAGATGTTATTGCTTTGTCTGGAATGTTTTGCAGCATCAATCAATCAATCAATCAAGCGCTTTTCATACAAAATTGTAGCACAAAGCACCTTACAGTGGTTAAGGATTAGAAGATTGACCTTTATTGATCTCGCACAGGAGAAGTTGTTTC
Organism: Paratrypauchen microcephalus; assembly: GCA_036785185.1. NCBI lineage: Eukaryota > Metazoa > Chordata > Actinopteri > Gobiiformes > Gobiidae > Paratrypauchen > Paratrypauchen microcephalus. The sequence goes on from JAVJIX010000007.1 coordinate 185,349, forward strand.
TATATTTGACCCAGGGACCATCCCCATAATTTTGTTATTTAGTTTTGGTCAGGCCCTAAGCTGGAGGATTTTGCCTATGGCGCATGTTTTGGGTTGATGGGGGAAACCGGAGTGCCCGGAGGAAACCCACCCAGACACAGGGAGAACATGCAATCTCCACACAGAAAGGCCCGGCCGATCCGAACCTTCTTGCTGTGAAGCATGAGTGCTAGCCACTCAGCCACCGTGCTGCCAGAGGGAAAAAATGGAAACGGTATTAAAGGTCCCATGGCATGAAATTTTCACTTTCTGAGGTTTTTGAACGTTAATGTGAGCTCCTCTACCCTGTTTAGGCCCCCCACATGGTTAAAAGTTGCGAAATGTCTAAACTGAGCATTTCAATCAATCAATCAATCAAACAATATTTATAAGGCGCTTTTCATACAAAATTGTAACACAAAGCGCCTTTTCTGCGTTACAAAAAATCGGAGCTCAAACGGGCGATTTTGAACAAGGCACCTTATTGACGTCAGATCGAAAAAAGAAATGCAAATGCAGTTCCACCCCCGTCTGTCTGTACTCAGCGTCTCTGTAAATCACGCCCAGAGAGTTTGGACTGCGAATGTGCTAGGCAATGCGAAATGCGTTTTTTTATTTGCCTGGAGGCACGTCCGAGTGTTTCTAGGCTCGGAAGTCCTTTATCTGAGCCTCTGGACCTTTGAACAGCAGTGGTTTAATTTTATTTTCTGTGGAAATGTGTTTATTTTTCAATGGAACGCTTCAAATCTCTCCCCCCGTGCAAAAACACGGAAATAGATCAGCTGAGAGCTCAGAGCGAGAGCGGAGAGTTTGGCCACGCCCCCACCCTCTACTATAGGCCAGCTCTTTTCTCCTCATTTGCATTCAAGCAACAACGCCCATTATGGAGTGTTCAGAGAGAGAAAAAATACTCTTTCTCATCTTATCTCTGTTTCTCATGCACTGAGTGTTGATTTTGAAGAAGGATTCATTTACAGTATTAGGGAACCATTAAGGAGCCATATAAAAGCATCAAGAAGTACCATGTCATGGGATCTTTAAACATTTCTATCTTCCAAACCTGACCAAGTTACAGGCAAGGTCTGCGGAGAGGCAACCCTGCTCACAGTCAGAATGTTTTTGTTTTTCAAGGTATTTTTGAGCTATAAAACCAAGTATAATTTAACAAATGTAAGCTAGAGCTCTTTAATGTCATACTGTGGAAGATTCCAGGCAGAGCAATGGCAAATACATAGAAAAAACAAGCAGGTGACGGACCCCCCCAACCAGAAAAGGTACATAGTGCATCTTTAATCCTCAGCCAGTTTTAGCTGTTGCTTTGATGCCTGGGGTCAGCAAAGAGAGAAGAGAGCAAAACTACTGTAGGCCCGGTGCTTGCCTCTGTACCCAAATGCCATTTTACTGCTACTGAAACACAATGGATTTTTCCCTCCTAAACTATACACTGAACAATTTACCATAATCAGCACATCATTAGGAATCTAACTTTGTGGCGCGGCTCTTTAGGGGGTAAAATAAATGGTAACGCATAAAGAAATATTGTGCATTGTCTTCTTGCTAAACTGCTTCATTACTGTATTTTATTGCTCTATTGCTATTGTCTGCACTAGTGTGGGGGCCATTTGTAAATGACAGGTTCTCTCGCTAATCTCTATTGTTGCATTTTGGTGCCAGCGTCGCCACCCCCGTTCCTAGGTAACGGTATCTTCGCCATATTAGAGGACACGCAAATATATCCGACATTGCTACTTGCTACGGCGCCCTCGAAAGCAAAGTAGTTCATTAATCATTCGTCTTTAATAGATTATGCAAATTCGCCGGCATAAAAATCAACAAGATCAATAACTGTATGAATTTTAATTGGGAGCCGAAAAACATTGCAAGAATGAATTTAATCTCATTGCTCCCTTCGATATGAGAGCATAATTTATTGATAATTGGATGCCAGCCTAAATGAAGGAGATAATTTGGTGTTTTTTTTTTCAAACTTGGCGCACAATCCTATTTACAGGGTTGGCTTAATGGCAGAAAAGTCCTATTATGCAGTGCCACAATGAAATTTCTTATGAGTTATTCTACGTCAAATGAGATCATAAAAGTTTAGTGGGGAAATTATATTGGGCTAATTTATGTTTCTTGGACACGTTTAGAATGATGGCAAGTGTGTTTTAATCCAAGAGATGTCTTTTTGGATCTTCACTCATTGGCGTGTGCTTGTTGGGTGTTTATGAGACATGTATACAGTGTCATACCATTGAATTTGAAATATTGAAATACCAGTTTATGAATATTTAGGTTAAAAGTGGCAACCCAAGATCTGTTTGATAAGTGCAAGATTTATTTAATACATTTTGATGTTTACATATTTTTACTCCCAATGTTTATTTCTTTTTAAATGTATTTATTTTCTTTTTTGTAATAACTCATCTGCATTTCTAGAAAATCTCCAATCAAACACTATATAAAAACATTGCACAATCTTAAATAAATCCCACCCCTTTTATTGATATTGATTTTGATTGGTTGATTAATGTGTTTACCAAAAAAATTAGACACAAAACAATGTACACACACAAAAAAATACCAAAAATAAAAACTACTAATTGCATAACTAACCCCTCTGTAAAATTGCTAAAACATTAATATTGTCCGTGGCAACAAAAACTCCTATAAGAACAGCACAAAAGTTTGTTGTCATAATCTCACTCTGTGCACCTTCCTGTATCCGTGGCCCCTGCTGTATCACTTGAGGAGGGTGGGCCCCTTGCTTGGCCCCCAGGTGGCTGTGTGGAGGCCACCTGCTATGACTGTGCTCCCTGGACCGAGACCTGCTTTCATGGGAGGAGCCCGGGCCCGCTCAAAGACAAAAACACACCTTTCTTCTCCGGAGGCCCAACTTTCTGGGGCAAATCTACCTCCCACATACCCCGCGTTTAAAAGAGCCCCATTCTTTTCCCATAGCGCTAAACTATAGGGATCATTTGACCACTGCACTTTTTCAATCACTCTCTCCTCCTCCTCCTACTCCCCTCTCTCTCTCACACACACATAGTGGACTCATTCACTTTGATAGCCAGCGCATAATTATGGGAGTTTTTATTAAAAGCCTGGCATATTATTATTCCGTGACCACCAGTAAACCTAACCTCCCCTGGGAAAAAGAAGACCGCTACAATGAAGCAATATTTCAATTAACAAGACAGCCATCAAGCCTGACAGCATACAAAAAGGCAACTACAACCCGATATGTGATACAGACACTTCACGATACCCAATACTCCGCACCTGCTATTACCAATTGGAACGCCATTTCATAAGTTGGAGCGAAAAGTCGAATTTCATTCACTTCGCTTTTTTTTTTTCCCCTACCCAGCTAAAGGCAGCCAGCCAGACTCGGCACTATTGCAGCCTGTGTCAATCAGTGGACTATCATAGGCTTTGATGACAACGTGGTGTCATGGCGAGAACAGCAGCTGTCGCTTACGAGAAGTGCTCCCAGTCAATCTGTTAGCGGGCCAATTCGGACTAACACAATAGCCAGTTAGGAGCTGTGCCGTGTGTGAAGGGCCTGTACCATTTAATGGGCTCTCATGATATATGGCCTTTCCCCAGGTCCCCTCAGAAATAAACACAAAGTGACTTGGAAGAGGTTTTCATTTGGTCAGACGATGTTTTGATGTGTCTTTTGGGAATTCTAAAAAATTCCTTGGAAAATGTGAAAGCTGAATGTTAGGTACTAAAAAAGTGAAGTACATCATCATGGCCCATTTTGAAAGAGTTAAAAAAAATATATATAAAATCGTGTCAAACTAAAATAAATAATAAACAAGAAATATAGAATAAAAGTATTTTTCCACCCAATAAGATCTAGCCTTTTTGTATGCAAGCATGTGATTGGAAAGAGTCTGTAACAGTTCTAGTAAAAGATTTTAAGCAATCCTACAATTCTACTATTCTGTTGTACTTTTTCCACATTTGTAACTGTCAATTCGTACTGCCAACACATCCAAAACAGATATCTAAAATGTATTCAGTGCCATATTGAAGTTGCAGGTTTGAGCATTGAGTTGCATTGTAAAGATGCTTGTGGAATACATGAAAATGACAGTATACTTTATTTTAGCATTGGGTAAAATGCTAAAGTAATAAATAATAAATAATTTCGTTGAGTTTTTGAGAATTTGAGCGTGATTATGATTTTGTTTTTGCCAGGTTTTCAATACAAATGTCAGGAATTTGCTTTAGTAGATGGTATTATGAGGACTTTTCAGCATTCAAAAGATATAACGATATTTGTTTTGAATGGTTAATTACTATGGCGTTGGTGCAAATTTTATATCACGCCGAAACATCATGGACAGCGGTGGAATTCACTAATAAAAATCTCATAACAACTTAATAACTTTCTTATGACAATACCAAAATAAAATAAAAGTCAATTATGTCAAGTGGACAAAAAGATCCTACCTGGACGACTGAGAGATTACACAGACAATACCATACAATTAATACAAAAATAGCATCTCCTAACTCATATTCAACAACTTAAAAACAACCAAAACCATAGTAGGAAGTGCATGATCTACCGCCAACACACCTGCACTTTTTACCATCTAAAGCATGATAAAAAAAACAATCTTTGGAAGTGTGCCACATGAGTGCAGGCCAGGCCCATGTAGCGGCCTCTCCACTCGGCTGCAGATGTCCATGCCCTGCTGTGCTCCTGTATGTGTGCGTGTGTGTGAGGGCTTGTACCTGTCACCACCGAGTAGCTCTGGGACACGCTGGAGGCCAGTTCAGAGCTGGCGCTGGTGGGGAGGCTGGGTTTCACGTCCTCCAGCCCGGCGTTCAGAGAGGGCAGGGAGTATTCGTTGGCCTGTTACAAGACAAGCGTGAGAAATGTGTCAGTGGGGTACACCAAAACGCCCTGACCATACTGTAGGTTGTGTGATACGAGGTGCACTTAAGGAATTATTTTAGCTTTCTTTGATCAGATTTTCAAAAATATAATATACACTCATTACTCCCTCTACTAATAAAGACTGGAAATGTTCAAATTACACATAAAGGTTGCAGTACAGTCACTTAGTCTCTTTCACCCATCCCTGCTACTGGGGTAAAAGACAAGAAACTCCACACAGTCTAACGTGTGACCTTAATGCTGTATTTTTGCTACCTATTTATTATTACAATTTAGATTTTTTTCTCTTTATTATTTTATATTGTGATGTGTGAGCTAGTGTGTCCAAATAATTTCCTTTGTGGATCAATAAAGTTTGTCTAACTCTAAGTAAAGAGTGAGGGCTAGCCAGTCAGGCGAGTACATTAGCCATTCCAATTGTGAGGAAGGGCATCTGGTCTAAAGAAGCTACCAAATATGACCTGTTTGTTGCAGCAATCCCAAACAAAAAAAGAGACGGTCAAATCCAAAAGCAATCCACGTTATTAATGCAATGTCCACAAAAAATGTGTTTCTAAATGTATAAACTACCTAAAAAGACGGCTGCTTCTGTCCACAACGTGTAATTACTTTTCCCCCCCAGCACAATAATGATATTCCACCATCTCCCAACAGTTTCATTCATTGTCTGGTGCAGGACTTTCTCCAACTATAGGGATAAAGCACATCTATAGCCCGGCCCCTGGTGACTCTCGGAAAGCTGTTTATGATCCATTCAGTCTACAAAGTACTTCCTGCTGAATATTCCGGGCCGTTGTCTGGGCTTCCTGTGCTTTAGCCGGACCTGTGATGTATGCATGCATTAGGGCTTGTGTGGCGCAGAAAAGGGGGTTAAGAAAAGCGGTGAGGATGAGAGCGGGATTGGGAGCGCCGTGAAAAGGACGGGGTGTCAGCTGGCTCTTTGTGCTCCACTGCAGTCATCCCTGTGACCAGTCAAGGGAGGAGACATTCAGGGCTTTGTTACAGGAGAGACATGTGGTGCTGTGGGTTTTTTTCAACAGCAAAGAACAACCTCCAAATCAACCTTTGTGCAAGCCAGGAGTGATCCATAACTGTAGTTCTATGTATAATGGTTGGTATAGTGTAATGTGGTTGGGGGAGATTCCATCATGGTGGGTTGGATGGTTTAAGGCGGAAATAAGGATGAACTACTGGATATCTTCGTTTTGTTCATGTGTCCATTTTAAAATGTACATCAGCATTTTAGCTTTACTTTACTGTCTTATTTTAAATGCGATTCAGTTTTTGTAGTAAGATTTCAACACAGATGTATCTTGTACTAACTTGTAACTATAGCAACAAAAATATAGTTTGCTTATTTTTTTTTCAATGTTTTATTACCTTTGCCTAAATAGTTAGTAGTCAGTAGTTACGCAGAGAAATATAATTATTTTATCATGAAAAAATATTAGTATTTGATTTGCATTTATATAGGTATTTTGTAGCTGTCGAACATGCACTACTCTGCAAGAAACATGCTTGGACTCTGGCCTAAACTCTTAAGACTTACAAGGCAGTATAATCTATTCTATTTACGTGATGCCAACCTCTAAAGATTGCAGATACAGCTTCAAATCGCCCCTACAGCAATATGAAGATTTGCTTAATTTCACTAATGGTACAGCAGCCTATTGGATTTGGGGTTCAATAAAGAACAAGTGAAAAAGGAAAATTGATATATTTTACAAACTGGATTTACGCTTATATTTTTTGGTAATTTATTTGCAAACTGTAAAAAAAAAGCACAGTCCATGTGTGTACTTCCTGATCTGGGACTTCATTGTATTGTACTCGAAACTTGAAGAGGGGTCAAGACAAGGCTGTCCTTTGTGCCCTGCTCTTTCATCTCCGGTCGGCGCAGTGTTAGCAGATGTGATAAATCCTGTTTGGTAATGGGATGGGACTTCTTGACCCCTCTAAGCGCGCTTGTGTCGCCCGCTGTTTGTGCCAGGGTGCATCTGTTTGTCTCAGTGGGCCAATGGGTTGTCCCACTGGGGGCTGGCTGCTGACCCCGGCGTTGTCTGCCTCTATCCCAGATAAACTCTAATTGTCTGCTTACAACTGTTCCCTGGCACTAGGCTGGATGTTCCTCTCTATTCCGCTGGGTGATTTTTTTGTCATGCAGATGGGCTTGTGGGCAGGGCCAGGTTCGGCGTGGGACAGGGATGGAGCGGGCTGGGGCGGATAGGAGGGGGCAGGAGGGGGCGAGTGGCACAGCACACTGGGGCCTGAATGACCTGACCACATGGCTGCCAGAAGTGTGGGAGGGATGAGGCCTATTCAGCTTGGCCTCTTCAAAATGGCTTTTTAATGCCTTGATGCAGACACCAGACAAGCCCCTAATAGCCTAATATCCCACCTTTTCACCAGTTTAAGAAAAGGAGGGGGGTGCTGGAAACAGCGAGAGCGAAGGCGGTGCGCAGGGCAAAGCGGCCTGATTAATATTACATTAAATTAAAACTGATTTTTCTGGACCATTCCGACGCCATTTTTCTCTCCCTCCCCCCACCTTCGTCTTGCCTTTTTAATACCTTCTCCTGCACTCTTTGTGATTGCAAGTCATTTCCAATTCGTTTTGGTATTGATCTTGCCGTAGAAATCACTTTGGTAATTAGCTGCATTAGGGGCTGTATAGCAGGCTGAGGGGCTGTCCCCCTGATTTATCGCCGCTGTAATTCGCCGCGATCGCACAGAGATGAAAATGAACTCAATTAGGCCACAGCTAAGGCTGCAGCGGCACCCACATAGAGTTTCAATGGAAGAATTAATAGTCTCTTGTTGTTTAACAGTCTAATGAATGTAAATAAAGGTTATCCGCTGTAGGAGCTTATAGGCCCTGAGCTGGAGCATGGGACCAGGCAGATGAACTTGTGTTTATCTGTTTCTCATAAGTTACTATCACACATCAATCATTTAAAGTGTTGTCTTCTATCAAGACTCCAATGCTGATGGATGTGAGGACATTTATTCTACTTTGCGGTTGGTCTAATTTACCTCATTGTGTCTCTCTATGTCCTCTTCCAGCTTAACACTAGAAAGGGGTCATTTGAACCTCCTTTCAGTTAGTTCGTTTGTTACGTTTATTACCTATTGGACGCTTTCATTAAAAAAAATAAAATAATGCAACTTGGGTCATTTTACTACACTTAAACAGTAAAATAAAATAGGTGTCCACTGAAAGAGCCTGGTTACCTTTCCTCCAATATTATGTAAGTTAATTTAAGTAAACTAGCCACTCTTGATTCCTTTGATTCCTTGTGCAGCCTGTTGTTTTCAAGGCTATCACAATAATATTGATATCGCAGTATTGACTGACTGAGTGATCGATACATTAAAAAATATATATATATCACAACACCATAAACGTCTGTATTTACAGAAGTGAACTGTCTTTGGAAAGGACAAAAAGGCAGATTTTATTCCCTACATTAGACTTGGGTTAGTCTTGATTTTGAGTTTTTATTAGTTTAACTGGGTAAAAAAGTAAATGAAGGCATGTGCATTTTTTTGTTTTCATTGAGCTGAACCTATTGTGCCAAAAAGTATTTTAAAATTCTCTGATAATTTCGATATCATAATACAAATATTGTTGTTGAATATCATTTTTTTTTCATATCATGGAGCCCTAGTTTTTATTTACCCCAAATTTGTTCTGGAAATGTGTGGAAAACACTGCTATCCATGCACCAGTACACTTGGCATTTTATAACAGCTGCATGGTAAAGAGTTTGTATCTCACCTGCTCGGGCTTGATGTGCTCTGAGGTGGGGAAGACATCGGGGTAAGATGGCCGCTCAAAGACCCGGTCTAGGGCCTCCAGCTGCTGTTGAGTGAAGGCGTCCGCTCTCAGGTGCTTCCTTAGACTCTCCACACTGCCCTGCGAATCACTGCCTGGACCTGAGCCATCCGAGCCATCTATGGGAGCAGGCAACGAAGAAGACAGGGAAGAAGGGAGGGGGAGCGGAGGAGAGGTGGAAGAGGTGAACATTTTAGGGCATGGGTCCAAACTGTTGACAAGGAAATCTGCTGTTTTCCAAATGTGAAGCTTTAAAGGGGACTGCTACTTCGATGCACTGTGTACTTTTTCTGGTGGATGGTCTGCCAATTGCTTGTGTCCAGTGTTCAACAGAATGACATTATATTGATCAATCTTGCGTTCATTCAATTATGGGCCTTAGTATTGCTTAAATAATACAACTTTGAAAAATCCATTCTTACTGTAAGTGGGCTTGCCTCTCCACAGATCTGACCTGTGACTTGGCGTAGTGGCATCACCTGCTTGCTTGTATTCATGGAAATAGATCACTTAAAGGAAAATTAACGTTTTTTTTACAATCTGGGCCTTCTTTAGGCAATAAAACAAGTAGTTTTACTCACCCATAGCACTTTGGTGTCAATTGGAGCAGTATGGCAGAACTTATGTTGGAGCCGTTCTGTTCTACTAATGATCCCGTATCCGTTAGCGTGAGTGCTCGGGGCATTACTTTGCGGTGTCCAAATAACACAAACTTTAGCACTTTTCAAATCACAGAAGATCGCTGTGTCAGGGTAGACTTTTAGTGGATTCCAAAACGGCCTGAAACCCGATATCCAGCTATAGTTTCATTTGATGACGTCATCAGAGAGGACAGTGCGCATGCGTGAACTCAGCTGTTTTGTAAACACCGCTAGTCCGAAAGAAGCTAGCACCGCTCTGAACTTTACTTTTCTGTTGTGATATCGGGTTTCAGGCCGTTTTGGAATCTACTAAAAGTCTACCCTGACACAGCGATCTTCTGTGATTTGAAAAATGCTAAAGTTTGTGTTATTTGGAGACCGCAAATCAGTGCCCCGAGCACTCAACTTCCGATACCACTCCAATTGACACCAAAGTGGTATGGGTGAGTAAAACTACTTGTTTTATTGCCGAAAGAAGGCTCAGATTGTAAAAAACGTTACTTTTCCTTTAAAGCAGTTTGTGGACCCTCCACCAGAAAAGTTCCATAGTACACCCTTAAATATATGGCCCCAGTATAGTTCTAGTTTAATAATTTCAGGAGACAGTCAGCTACTAATACAATAAATTAAGTAGGGACAGGAGAGAAACTGGAATTGAAAGATGAATAGAAAAGCAGAAAAACGTTAATGTAGCAAAAAATGCTTTCTTGAAAACATGTTCTATAAACTGAAAAAAATAAAAATGTTCAACTAACAGAATGTTGTCTAAATGTTCCACTCTATAAGTCTTTTAAGAACATTGGGGGCTACAACAGCACAGTCTGTCTTAACCAAAACAATTTGATACCTGAGAATGGCATAATACATAGTAAATTGCGATTGATGAACTAGCTAAAATGCATGCAGGTAAGCAGTCATTTGAACGGGAAGAGACATCACCCAACTCGCAAAATGTGACACCAAATAGTTCTTTATCACCATACATCAGTTATCCTTGAATTTAATTAGTAGTTAAACCATTAAAAAGCCTTACTCAATTGGAGCCGCCATTTTTTAGTCACCGCAAAACATATACCACATTCACTGGAACCAAGCCGCTTCTCAGTCTTTTGATCTCGAGTGTCTCCTGCCAGCACTCCCATGATGCACCTCTCCTCACGGCCCGCCATCAGCCCCCTCATCATGTGATAGGCCTATGGTAATTGATGGATTACCTTGGCTGCAAATATATACTTGTAAAAGAAGAGCTGTGAGGATAGCTGGGACTGGCGATTACATCTAGAAGGCTCTCATTCTGCCAGCGGAGTGCCATTATTTAACTGTACCATTTCCTCCTCCGTATTACCCTCCATCCCCCCATATATTGCCTGTCTGCTGGGGAACAGAATGGAGTGAACAGGGATGCTACTAAAGGCCCGATGAGGAAGGGCCATCGGGGCAAACGTATGCATTTCCTCACTCGCTCACACTCTATATAAACAAATGAGCCTGTGTCCACCGTGTGCAGCTGATCCTTGACCCTATCAACTCCAGCCTACCTCAAAGCGCCAGTGCTGCTCTGGCTCTGCTTGCTAGAATAGAAATCTGTGGTAGCTTAAGGTACAATCTTTTTTAGGCGTTCCAATAAGAGCTTTATGGAATTTCTTTGGCAGTACATACAAAAAGGGAATCAGGAGACAAAGAAACTATCTAAGAGACATTCCTGGTACAGTGGATTGAATCACTTGAAGTTAAAAGTCCTTAAAAAGGGAAAAACATAAGTAGTTCATTCTGAGCTGTTTGCAGTGGGCCAAACTCCTCACTTTCTATAAGTGTTCCTATCATCCTATTTATTCACTGCATTGAGTTTATTAGCACATTTCAGCGTATTGCTGTCTTGCCATTGCTAAAAACAACTAGCTTGCTAACAGTGCACCAGTGCTACTTCCTTATTCTCTGTTGATAAAATACTTTGTTAGTTGCAGGTAGCACACAGCAGTCTTGTAAGAGCTGCTTTTACCATATTACTACTAGGGTGACCATTCGTCCAGATTTCGTCCGGACAGTCCGGTTTTAGAGCTGTCTGTCCGGCCTTCTGTCACGTGTCCTCCTTTTTTACATTTTGTCCTCCTTTCGGACCCTCGTCGGCCACCGTTGCATAAATTGTCATAAATCCCCACCCATTATTTACACTTGCTACTCTGCGATGTTGTGTCGTATGCAAACATTCGCGATGCGCGCGCAGCTGATACAGCCCCTGCTAGGGCCATATGATGGCAGGGCAAAGACTGTGTTTTTTCAGTGAATTGGTGATATTGTTTTTTGTTCATACCATCTTGACCATAATTTTCCACATTTTTGTTTTTGATGGGTGTTCCATGTTAATAAATATATGTTGACTTCATACATTATTCATACGTTGTTTTTCTTGACTGACCCCCCAGAGGGAAAACAAAAAAAGCAAGGTGTCCTCACTTTAGGGCCTTTGTCCTCCTTTCCTGTTTCATGCCGGTGGTCACCCTAATTACTACTATTAGTATTGGGGCAATAACACTACGTGCACTTTAGGTAGAGAAATAGTATATAGAGGATATATCCTGAAACTTTTGGAATCAACTATCCAAATTGAAATTTGGTATTCAACAACGTACATCATTTAGCAAAGGAAGCATTTTTATGGTGACTATTTAAAAACATTTTATTACTACTATTTAGAGTATAATATTATAAAACATAAAACATGTCTGTATTCATAGTACTAAGTCTTAAGTTATCCTCTTTTCAGCATTACTCATACTGTCCTACAAAAGCCCCTCGGAAAACCCTGGGCCTCCTGAAAATGTCCCTTACCCCTCCTAGACCCCACCTCCAGCCACTGCCACCCCCTCCTTCCCCGTTCTCTTGCTCCCGTTAACCGCGCCAACAGCGGATGAGGGCTTTAGCTCGTAGCCGTACAAATCTGTCATTCTAAATTTGCAGCAGATTATGTTCTCTCCTGGGCGAGCCGGCGGTGATATATGATATGCAAGGCCGCTATTGATTGCCCGATCCGGCGGCAGAGGAGGGAGGCGAAATGAACTTGGAATGAACATCATGCCTCAACTCATTGTGCGTATAATACTCTACTTAATCCCACATTTTTCTGTGCTATGGAATTCAATTGATCAATCATGTTCCACTGATGGTACCATTTCAGGGGCGTTATTGCCATTCTGCTAGGCTGCTTGACCTTTTTTCAATGGCTGAAGCCAGAGGATGAACCTGACTTGCACCGCGAAATAGATCCATGGAGAGAATGGAATAGAGGAGTGCAATTGGGTCTGGGGTGGTTAAGGAGAAGGGGGGTAGGTGTCAGTGCTAAAATGTATTGACTTTAGCTACGTGGAACATTTACGGCGGAATGAGTTTTGTCTTACTTCTCGCACTGTTTTAGTCACGTTTTATTTCCAGATAACGGAACATTTTAACCATTTTTTTTCTTTTTCTGTTGTCTGCACTAGGATTGGGGGTTGTGCTTGCCTGGCACAGAGTGTTGATGTATGGAAGGCAATTGTCATCTGTGGTATGGAACAAAACAGAGTAGTTAATTATGAGGTATCAGCTGATCTGAGAACACGCTCAATCAATACAACGTGTTTGTCATTCACTGTGGAGGGATCTTCATTTTTTGCATTGCCAGCAATAATAGAATAAAATAGAATATTATCTATGTTCAATAAAAAAAAATATGTACAACTACAGTGTATCATATTAATTAGTATTTTAATTCAACACAGTAAATGTATGTACATGTATATGTATATGTTCCAATACGTATGCCTAATGGTTAAATGCTGGTTTTGATTCTTGTAGTAAGCAGGAAAAAATATCTCCCATATCAAACAAAACCAAAAATGTAAACATAAAAAACATAAATGTAAAAAAAGAAAACAGATTTTTTTAAGTTATTGGTCTTCTACAGCTATGGCTAGCAATTTTTTTTAAATTATTTAAACAATTTGACTTCATAAAAGAACTTCCCTTAAAACTCTGATTGAATTTCAACTATTTCCCACTTAAAAGTTACTCCATTTCTTATTATAAAAACCACCAATTTTGCTAACAGAGCACAAATTCTCCCTGTACTTTTCAACAACGTCAACACAATGACCTATAAAATCTATATCGAGATTTATGCTCTACTGACTCAGCCTTTGGACGGAAATAACAGTAAATCACTTATTTTTGAAAATTCACCATTAGGACGTTCATGTTTGACATATATCACGCGGCGGACTGTAATAAATCAGCCCTCTCCTTTTTGACAGTGAGGGTGTCAGTGGAGTGTGAAGCCCGGCTGTCAGATACATTTGTGTGTATATGTATTTGTGTATAGGAGAAATGTGTGCGGATCTCAGGCCCTTTGCATGGTGGGGCGCACGGCAGGTAGCCCCGCTATCACTATACAACTTTGTATCTGGGTTTTAACACCAACGTGTGAAGAGATAAAAACAAGACTATCCTTATCCCTGGTGTTGGGAACAAATGAGTTCTATACAGGAAAGTGGGACATACCAGACTGTCTATACTACATATTGAGGTATTTGAGCTCATTATAGCACCTATAGATTTTGCATAGTAGGGTTTATGTGCGGGTTTAAAGAGAATTTGGGTTTGGGCAACTTTTCTAGTTTTGAATCAATATATTTTTTGTTAATTGTGTAATATAACAGAAACAAAATTACATGAACATACAGTTACAGTGTATTCTATATGTAGGCCTACTGTACTTTCCGCACTATAAGGCGCACCTAAAAGCCTTCAATTTTCTCAAAAGCCGACAGTGCGCCTTATAATCCGATGCGCCTTATATATGGATCAGTATTGGTTAATCATGGCTACCGTAGTCAGCCACTGCTGTAGCTTTTATTCTACAGGGGGTCCTCGGGTTACGACGGTCTCGACTTACACCGTTTTGTGGTTACGAACGCGCCCCCATAAAAGAAAAAAAAAAAAATTACGCGTCATTCCATCTTACGCAGTTTAGCGTGGTAAGCGACGTAAACAAACGCGAACGGCGCACGGCAGAAGAATACGCTTTGTTGTGGTTGTAGGGAGAGGAAGACGGCCTCGTGTGCGTGCCCAATGTGGGCGGAAGTACCTGACGTGGGCTCTGATCTGTTCCTATGAAAGCGACAGTGATAACCAAGCAGCGTAGTGGTCTGATTATTGAGATGGAAAGGTTATTGGTGCTTTGGTTGGAAGATCAAAATCAAATTCCGACTTACGACGAAATTCGGGTTACGACGCGTCTTAAGAACAGATCAACGTCGTAAACCGAGGACCCCCTGTATGCGCCTTATATATGAAAACAGTTTTAAAATAGGCCATTCATTGAAGGTGCGCCTTATAATCCGATGCGCCTTATAGTGCGGAAAATACGGTAGTTCTTTGACATCTGAAATAATGTTAACACTTATTTATTTAAGTGATAGGAACATTGCACAATAGGATAAATAAATTACACAGATCAGATATAGCTATTTGCTCATTTCCATCTGTATTCCCTAAGAAAGAAGCTAAGGTTGAGAAATAAAGTCTTTATCTTAAACACATCTGGTAAACTGGTTATTTAAGTAAGTTCTAAGTGAAGGAATTCTGTTTGATCAAAGAAAATTGATGCAATAGAACGTCGCATGTATCGCTAATTATAATGACAGTTTTCTCACTGGCTGTATTATAATCATACAAGCTGTCCATATGCATAGAGAGCGTCTTCATATGCACGATCTGAACCCTCTACATCAGTCAAATCAGTTTCAATATTGCACCATTTAACCCTTGTACCATCTGAAAATGATCACTTAGTCCCTCTCTGCCCCCCCTCCACCCCCCACCCCCCCATCCCCTCCTCTCCATATGCACACAGTGACTACAGTGACCAAAGGTGCTATCAAAACGCAGGCTTGTTCTGTTTTGCTTTGTCTCCGTGGGGTATGCTAACGTCCTTTTGCGGCGTCTCATGTCCTCCTTTCATCTCTCCTGTTCCTCTGATAAGATAACTGAGGACGAGACAGAGAAGAAGCCAACGGGGAGGAGGAGGGCGTGAGCGGGGGGGGTGTACATTGAAAGGCAAATCAACCTTTACCACAGAGAATCAATGACATACTGTAGCTCTATCTCAATCTCTATCTGAGGTACAACGTTTTTCCCTGACCATCCTTGAAATGAAACGATGCCACGCGCGAATCGCATATTATTTGCCAATTTTAAAATATGCACGCGGGCTTAAGGAAAATAATAATCATAAACAGACTGGTATATACCTCGCGGGTGAGCACTCCTAGGCTGTAAGCTAGCTATATTTATGAAAGCTGTGAAGCGGAAAGGAGAGAGGTGGAAGGGTGGGGGATGAAAGGAGGAAAGAGAGGAAGTGAAAGCGAAAGAGGGGGGAGAGAGAGAGAGAGAGAGAGAGAGTGGTGGCTGTTAAGATCATGTTATGTTGTGGCGTGTTTAAGAGCTTTATTAATTCGATTTAGCGCTGGCCGACTAGTGTACTGACTGCCAGCTGATTTGATATCCTGTGGAAACGCCAGGGCCCTTCGTCACTACAAGTATTTCAGTTTGTAATATCTTCGGACCGATGTCGCTTAGTGGTGTCCCAAGTGTGTGCGTGCGGGAGAGACTATTTGTGGAAATGCAATTAAAGAGTCCCCTATTTTTTTTTTTCTTTCTTTCTTTTTTTTCCCCTTCGCTCTCCTGTTCCTCTGCCTCCTTCTGGAGCTGAGTAATGCAGCGGTCCATTAATTCCTGCCATCAGAGCCATAATTGACTTTTCTCTGACATGATTCCCTCTCCATTGAGTGAATTCCCGACTCCTTATATTTTGGGTGACGGGTCTCATTGTGCACTGTTTACAAGGGAGTGTGGACGAATGGGGCTGCATGCAAATGGAGAAAAGTACATATAAGATGGAACAGGAATTTACTATTGAAGGAAAAGTAATTATTTGATTTGTGATCAAATTCCTATCTTTTGAATAATAGTGATAGGCGATGGCAGTGATTTTTATGTTGATTTGATACCGAGTAATACTATGGAAAGTATCATAATACTGTAATATACCAATAGCAGTGTGTTTTGTATTACAATGCATAGGAACTCCTTCACTACAAAAACTAACTTTGCATCATAAGATAAGATAAGACTTTATTGGTCTCACACAGGAGAAATTTACTTGTCACAGTAGCTCCAGGTAGGGACAGTTTGAACAAGAAGACAAGTGCATGCAGGCAAAAATGGCGTAAAGATAGGTAATAATCATAATAATAGAAATAATAGATCGTTATCTTTTCTCAACCCAGACCCAGACATATTCAAATATAAACAAAATAATGACAAAATTCTATTTAAAATTTAAAATGCTAATTTTGAACAAATTTTAAGTGTCAAGAGATACTTTTCGATATCTAAATCAACATTGATATAGGGCAATATATCAATATAGTCTTAGATATTGAAAAGTATCTAAGCCGACATTGATATATGGTTATATTCAGTATGGATCTGCCCATCACTACTGAATAATAATGGACAAATAGCTTACTAAAAGTAAATATAAACACATTCTAAAGTAAGGCCATGAAAATATGCATTCAGCTATAGATAAAGGAACACTGCTGGCAACTGAACAGGTTTGTCTATATTTACCTACTTAAAACCCAGATAGAATTCATGCTACATCGTTCAGGCTAGTTTAAACATGAGTTATATGAAAAAATATATGCCTGGTAGAATAGAATTCAAACAGCAACATTGAATATAATAAAAATGAACAACAACCTCCAGACACAACTACATAAAAGCGTAGAAATAACCATGAAAGGAAACTGTTCTAAACCTCCTTCTTATTAAGTAAACGCTCGACTGAGTTGCAAAGATACTGTTGATCCAAATTAGCTCAAATAAGCCTGGAGATCAAGGTAAGGGAAGAGTGTATGTGTGGAGGAGGGGGCCCTTTTGTTGGGGCCCCTAACAGCTTCTTGTGTCCATGTTCCGCTCAGTGGTCCCTCTCAAACCCGGGCTTTTCTCCGGCACAACCCATCTCGGCGGCCATCATAGCTCTCGTCATTACGTGCCCCTCCCTGGATGCATTTATTTTCTATAAGTCATCCTCTATTGACTCATTGTCGTGGACTGGCTTGGCTAGTCAAGCAAAGGTTCAAATCCATACACTTAGCTTAGCGTCCACTGGGTTATATGTGGTAAAGAGATATGCGGTGGGCTATCACTTATGAAAAGGGACATTATCAAGCAGGCTTTTGGGTATGGCTTTCCTTTTTGTAAATATTTTAGTTTAGACGTTTATTTAATTCACATATCAGCTGTGGACAAATCTTCTGGTGCATCAGCCTTTCACTTGGATTAAGTAACTCAAGCCTATAACTTGCAACAGTGTGGATTTTTGAATGGGCACTTTTTTCCCATGAACCCAAAATATACACAATGCAAAAATCCTCCAGCTACTTAAGCTGGAGTCCTGACCATGACCAGCTCAAGATCTGGATGTGGATGGGTCAAATTCACATGACAAAATTCCCATACAACATTCCTTCAACCTTCAATCTCATTTAAAAACACACTTTTACTCACTGGCTTTTAACTTGGCTTGAGAATTGCGTAGTCCTCTGTCTGTCTTTTATTGATTTCCTTCTAACTCTTGCTAATTTAAATGTATTTTTTATGCTTTATTTTATTCAACGTGTTAATTGATATCGTGTCTATACTGTGCAGCACTTTCGAGACTTTGTGTTGGTAAAATGTGCCAAACAAATAAAGTTAGACTCAACTGGACACACGGACGATAAAGCGTATTATAACCTTAACCTAAACCTTTAAATTTACGCTCTGAAATTACCAAAAAAATGTTTGAGAGAAATGAGAGAAAGACTTCAAAACTGAGACAACTTCACCAAACCAAATGTGCAATAAAACAAGTCACTGCTTCGGGGAAAAACGTAATGCCACATAATTAAAATAGTAAAGGTCTGATATTAAAATGGGTTAAACCAAACTACTGAACATGTGTTGAGGACCTGTCTTGGCTGGAGATTTGGTTGTACTCATCTGCTGGTCCATCCCACGCCCACGCTACAATCACTGCTCATGACCTTTGGCGTTCCTGGGCTAATTCATCACCACAGCTCCCCATTCTGGCCTGTCCTCCCCAGAGCCCTCTCCAAACCACCGCTGAGGTCACACCAACCTGCCGGAGGTCAGGGGCAGGACCGTCGCAATCATTGGAAATAAAAATGTCTAAATGTAGCTGATACTGACTGAAATAGCAGTAATTTGAACACTGCTAATTAGGGATGGAACGAGATTGGGCCCACGAGAATGAGACAAGACGAGATTTTGACTTACCTAATCCATTTCACAATTTTGGCTTCACTATTTTTACTTATTTTATGTAATACTTAAGTGGTCATTGTATACTTTTTTTTTTTTTTAACTACAACTTCTTAATAACTCTAAGCCAAAGTTAAATTCAGAAGGAAATCGTCTCACCAGATCATTTTTCTCTTATCTTGTGGCACTAAGCAATGTTTTCTTACCATTTTCTAAGATCAAATCAGGACAAGCTCTATAGAAATTGCATAACAAACTGACACCTGACTTTTGTTGATCAGTAAAAAGTATAGGAGTGCCCAAAATAACGCAACTGTATCGAAATCACAGTTTGATTTGGCGTTAATTTTAAATCTCAAAGGCTGCAATTACGTAAATACTAGAATCCTTTGCTAAGAACAAGATATTCTGTTTAATCCTGCAGCCCTAATATACAGTGCGGTCTATTTAGAGTGGTAGGCCTATTATTTTGAATGTTCCAAACTGATAAAAATAAAGCACTGACTCGACGAGACTTGAAAATACCAAGCCTATACTGAGTAACCGATTTAACAGTTATATATTAGCGAAATTCTGAAGGGAGGCCGGGTTCAGACCTTGCCTGAGCATGTAGTGCACATCCAGCTATACTAATGTGGCAACAGACAGGGCATCTGGCTTAAAGATTACCCTGCAACTTCACCGAGGCACCCTTTATTGTTATGTAGACCTACAAGCTGTCTATGGCTTCTGCTAACCTAGCTCAAAAGTCTCTAAGTTGCTTCAAAAAATTCAATCTTTTTTATTTATTTATTTATTTATTTTTAGCAATAACTGCTTCTAAATTAGTAGCAGTTTATTAAGAATGATCCAGGTTTAGTAATAGCAGAGTTAAGATTTTTATGAAGTAAGCCTGAATCACTTAATATTTGTTCATTATATTAAACCTTTGTCCATACGTTATTAAGGCTAATTTAAGTGTATTTTAACGCACTACCATTTCTTCCTTGCATAGACCGCCACCGCCAGCTCTTGTCACCTGGCCCTGTCTCCCTCTGGCTCCCACTCCTTCCATATAGGTATAAACTGACTGCGCTTGGCCTGCCGTACAAAACAGGCTAATTTCTTCACCTCGCTATTAATGCATTTGGCAGGGACAACATTCCATTTCCTGTAATGAGATACACAAATAAATCTGGCTATGGGTAGACTCAGGGCTGTGGGATACAGGCGGGTGGCGGGCGGGTGGGGGTGTGCACTGGAGACACGTTCTCTTCAGCGATTGTATAATTGGTATGGGTGCTCGAAGACATGCAAACCAATCTCCAAGCAGACTCTCTCCTTTCCCCCCTTAAGGCTATTTCTTTTGTCTTTCCGATGGCTCCTGCATCTTGGGTAGAATGTACGATGTATGGGTATGGGGAGGGTGTTAATTTGTGAATTAATAGCTTTCCCCCGTAGAATTGCAAGTGGTTCAAAATGTCAGTGGAAGCATGTGAAGTGAAGAGTTTAGACCTGCACAATGTTAAGAGACATATATATCATGCAATCAAGTATGCAAAATGTATACATTATAATGATAAACATTGAACAATATGACAAATGCAGTAAATCGAAGGCCCGTTTTCCTCCTGTTCCAGCGTTTGTATTATGTTCACATGGAAATTTATACCAGATGCTCTTCCAGATAACTGAAGTCTTCACAAAAAAGTCATTTAATGATACCATTATTACTATAGCACAGATAATGTAGGTCACCACTGCTAGTTCATATTGACTGCATATAATGACCAAGCTATGAATATTGCCAAGATTACATATATATAATTGCCCAATACATATAGAAGAATTTGCACAGGAAGACTGGTTACAATTGTGAACACAATTAAGAAGCTATTCTATCAAAAAAGTGCCATAATTAAGCTAAACCCTTATACAACAACTTCCTGTTTAGTCTTCTTTAGACCCTCCCCTGCTTTATTCTAGCTCAACCCCTTCCTCTCTTGTGTAACCAGTGTAACCAATATTACCAATATATTATAGCCCAGTACAGCATCGAAAATCTTCAAGCAGCAAAATGACTATAATTCAACTATAACTGAAAAAAACTAACCTGGGAAATCCCAGGCTGCTTTCGTTCGTTCCGATCTGAAAGACAGCCTGGCAACTATGGCAAGCGAGCTCTCCTGATTCTGGGAGCCAATCAGAGAGCAGGGAGGGGTGGAAAGACGGTGACACGTACTACACGACAAACAGAAACTTGTAGTTTGAACTGACAACTGACATGATTGGCTATGGGCTACGTATACGCCACATGATAGACATTCAAGATTCGTAACACCCAATAAACGGGCGTTGGCGATCGTAAACCACACCTCCGCTATGAGATATTTCGAAGGTGGCTCCCAGACCATATCTCACTTGTGATATGGTCAGGTGTAAACCAGGAAAGAAAAAAAACACAATTATTCAATATATTCCCAAAATTCTATCAAAAGAGCAGCATAATGAAGCTAACACTTTATAAAACAACTTCCTGTTTAGACCTCTTTAGCCCCTCCCCTGCTTTACTTTAGCCCCGCCCCTTCCTTTTCTATGTCCAGTGTAACAAGCTATGAAACAATAACAATATATTCTAAAATTCGATCGCCACAATCAAGCAAAGCCTTTAGATAACCACTTCCTGTTTAATCTTCCATAGCTCCTCCCCTGTTGTACTCTAGCCCCGCCCATTCCTGTCCCCACGTCCACAGTAACATACTTTTAATTTGCGGCGGACATGACAAGGCCGGATGAATGGCTCTGATGGCACTGCTGTCCCTGAGCGCTGCCGATTCGCAGAGCTGGTGTACATAACGCATGTCACACTAGATTATCTCGACTAGCGCCTGATAATGGGACCTCAGCCTGAGCAAAGGGCAGCCACAACCACCGTACCCACCGCCAACCCCACCAGCACCAGCTCCACCAGCAGCCAAAACAGCAACAAAACAGCAATAAGGCACAGTAAGAAATCATACAGGGTCAAACCAGACAACGTGAAACAGCCATGCAAAACAGATATGTGCTTGAAGAATTGAGTTGTAAGAAATGGTGAGAAACAGTGTTGGAAATTTAGTCGAATACAGTTACTCCACTGAATTTGAGTTACTTTGTACCATATACTTTGAAATACATGGTATTTATGAGAAACATAATACGAAAATACAGCTCTGGTAGTGTGTGCATTTGCGATATTTGTGATATTAATGATATATAAATGCATTAAAAATAAAGCTGTTATAGCCCTATGTTGCATTTTGACACTAAAATATAATGCAACTTGATGTGAAAATATTTTAAGAGTTCAGAATGCAGTACTCTTATTGGATCATGTAATAGTATATGTTTAATACAGTATTCAGTATTTTGTAACAACATTTTCAAAGCATTCTTCCAAATACAGGTGAGACACAATAAAATAACGTACTTATCATAGCATAAACCACAATTTGTGTAGTTAAAGAAGTAGAGGTAGGAGCAAAGACAGGATTTGTATATTGTGTGGGCCTTCAGAATAATTAATAAGGATTCAAAAATAACCTTTAATCCAGTGACAATTTTCAAATTGTGCAAAGATTTTGCTCGGTAAATAACATAACTAATGCAGTCTGAAAGATGAGTTCAATTCAATTTGATCAAACCTTTTAGAAGCTGGCCTTAGCTGTAAATCTGACACAGGGCTCTAAATTGAACATACTGTGCATGACTGTGTATTGACCTGCATGCCATTACATGGAAAACATGATTTTCCAGTCATTCTATCGTAATGTATTTAATTTCTCTGGATATGATTTATTGGAAAACCCTGTAATACGCCGGAACAGCATGGAATCAGCAGCAATAGTAGCAGCAGTAGTAGACAGAAGACAGAGATAGTGATAGTGACCAAAGCAAAAGAGAAGGGTGTCTATCTGGCACTTACAATGTCCTATTTTCCTCCCATCCAAGTGGTTGCCACTCCAGAGAACTACAGAGACAGAAACATAAAGGAGAAGGGGCCTGTTTTGATGAATGCTCTTTGAGATCATTTTCAACCACAACATCCCATCATAAACACACACACATATATATATATAGAAGTACACACATGTTGGGTTTCCATGCTTCTTGGAGACATTACATTCACTTACACTGATTTCCTGCAGACAGATTCTGTTGTTCCTATACGATTTTTTATTCCACGTATTTGAGGACATGTGACTTGGCCCAATGCAGATATATTGTATAAGCATCTCTTGAGGTCCAAATAATTTAGCTGTGGATAGTCTGCATTTAATTCTAAAGTGTTATATTGTTAGGAAGTGCCCATTAGCATGCTTGTTGTTAGCTTCACTGTGACGCAATATCTGAAATTTGTAAAAACACATATAAATCCTAACCCTAACCCTCATCGTGGTGAATAATCAGGATGCTTGGACTGCATAAGGGAAGTGAGGAAAAACTCTGGACCACACCATTTTTTAATTAATTCACCCCCCCCCCCCTCCCCCCATTTTAGGACATTCAGGTTCAGCGCCTTTTATCATAGTCCCTACTTGCCTAATCTTAACCTAAACCCAGCACTTTTTAACCATGCTGTTGATCTAATAATAACCTGATTTTTGTCTCCATAAGGAAGACAGATCCGCATGATGTTAGTGAGTGTACAGAATCGAGTCCCCACATTGTGATGAATACGCGCCCGCACATTGCCCCTCCCCGCCTGCCCCGGTCTGTTCCTACACCTGTTCAGCCCTCCACCAGGGACATGTTAATTCAAAGGCATTAAAAAAGCCAATTGTTTGCACAACCGATAATCTATTAGCCCTGAGGCAGTGTGTCCACTTTCTCGCCTCGACGCTGAATGAGAAACTCAGCCCGGGTAGAATCTGTGAGCGGAGATACAGGCGCAAATGTTTGGACTAATACAGTGTTCTACTGTCTATGGTTTACACTACAAATGAGTTATTATTATCTTGTATTTTTATATGTATATATATTTTTTCCATATTAAGTATATAAGTCAGCTGAAAGTGTCTGAAGTTATTTCTTATTGCTTCCAAAAACTCTAAATTAACACTGTAAATTGGGCCAGGGGACTTCTACTATTAGGCATATATTCACTGGCTTTAGAATGCATATTATATTACTTTATGCAACATTTTGAGGCCTTTCAAAAGCTATAATATTTAGTTTTTAAATTGTTAATCACCATAGCAACAGTCATGTGTGTTTTTCTTAATAATATATATATATATATATATATATCTATACTCATGGATTGACATAAGTAAACAGAAGACCCTAGTACATATTTCGCACACAGGAATATTACATTATTTTTTTCTGAAACATCTTAAAGAAGCGATTACTGTTTTTCAAATCACAAAATATTCTAATTTTTGGCTCTGTAAATTTCTATAACATGAAAGACTTTAACGGTATTCCAATTGAATTTTTGCTACTCTATATTATGTTTGTATTTGTGTTGCTGGCTTGATGGACACTCATTTAAAGCATCTGCGTTGCATATTTGGTTCATTTGTATTCAAACTTTTCTAGAAGGGGGAAAACATCTTTATTTATATCTAGCTAATCCTACTGATGGAGCCATATTGGGATGGGCATGCTGTTTTGTTGTTACCGAACACCCCCTGAGCTCCGCCTGCGTGGGATTACGATCTATGACAGCTATATGGAATCCTCTAGCTTCAAATTGAGATCTCGTCTTGTGTAAGGCGTATGGTAAAACGTTGGGGTATCAAAACAAAAAAAAAAACTGATTGAATCGCAACAGACTCCCAGCGCTCCCCCTGACTGCTACACAACATAACAAGTCACCAGAGACACAGGATGGAGAAAAAATATATATCCACTTGGCCTGGCGTGCTGTCATAAATGCCATCCTCCACAAATGTAGGAGGCGTGAATTAAAAAAGTGAAACAAAATTGCGTGTGTGTGTTTTTGTCTTACCATCATCCCTTTTCCTCTTCTCGCCGTTGGAGCGGGGGATGCCCAGGATGCCGTTGATGGAGTAGGAGCCCACGGGGTCATTGGAGGCGCTGGTCACCGGAGGGGAGGCCGTGCTAGGGACTGCGGAAAGAGGAAAGAGGAAAGAGGAGAGGAGTTAGAAAGTTATAGGGGATATTAAAAGTGTAAGTTTCAAGTTTGGGAATGTTAGTTTAGTTTAGTGTGCCATGGCATTGAAATGGGGAGAGAAAGAAACCCAGTGCACTTTGATATGAGTAGTAGAAGTAGAAGTAGTAGCAGTTGTAGTAGTAGTAGTAGTATAGCAGTACTAGTAGTAATATAATTTGTAATAATGGATACCAAAACTGCAAGCACCGATTTGTTCATAAGCTTATCCTACTATGATCGCAGTTGTGGTTAGTAGCTGTTGTTTCCTATGTGGAATATTAAAAAAATAAAAATAAAAATTCAAATATATTAAGAGAAATTCTACAAAAAAATATTTTTAAATGAATTGAAATAAATAAATAAATTAATTAATTAAGTGTCCTATTTTAATAAAGTTGCAAATGTTTTTTTAAAAATACCGTAATCATCTTTTTTTCCCCCCTCCTGTTTTGCTTCCAAAGTCCCAAGTAACCAATCAGAACCCTGCACAGTCTAGCCCCACCCCTCTGATCATAAGAATTCCACAAGGCCAACATTACATCTTTAACCTCCAATTAAGTTTTTTTTTTCCTAAATGAATTTTAACCAACTACAATGAACACTTTTGTATATTTGAGACATGATTTTACTTTAGTTTAACTGCTTCCGTCTCACCTATAGTGTGTCCCGGCGTGGACAGCGGTGTCACAGATCCATCGGGCGACGGGTGAAACTGCTGCTGGACTTTGGTGCGGATAATCCTGGAAAAGTGTACAACAAACCACAATGAATCAATACTCTTCAACACACACAGTTTGGGATTCCCTTATGTTGCGTGTACTACTAAGGGACCTATCCTTGCACTTGGGGGCCTCCCTTGTCGCCGAATCACCAATCTCTGAGCTTTAGGGGCCAATCTCCGCTGGATTCAATCTGGCGTTTGGGGTTAGAAAATATGATAAAGTCTGCACGGCTCTCACAGTAAGATGTGAAGTGGCGGGGGGAAAGTCTTCATTGCACTTTGCTCGGAATGATCTCGCAAACAAAGCATGAAATCGCATCAATTCACCCTCAATGATGGGCTTCAGTGGCTCTACCTGGCCAAGTCTAATAATCTGCTCTCCACTACACCCCCCTTGAGCCCCCCCCTCCCCCCTCCTCCCTCCTCCTCCGTCCCTCCTCCTTCTCTTTCCTTTCCTGGCCGCTAGTCCCTCCAACCTCTCTCTCCCTCTCCTCCTCCTCGCTGTCCAGCCCCACAATAAAACTCTTTCACAGCTCATCTTAGCTTTAGTTCATTTTTCCTCTCCTCCGTCTCCTCTCTCTCTCTCTCTCTCTCTTTCTCGCTGTGTGGGATAGGGGGAGGGAGGGGTGAAGCGGGGGGAGTAGTAGCAGGTAGGCTGTTATATAGAAGAGCATAGACCACCCCTCCGGGCTCACGGTGGATCACAGTATTGATCAGGGCTCAGGCCAGAGAAAAGTTAAAGGATGGATTGCAGCGTGTGGATGCAAACGCCGAGAGAGGAGTTGTAAGTAACGGAATATACGCGGTGATTTCAGACGCAGTGTGAGAACTTGTAATAAAAATGGAAAATGTATTATCGAAATAAACAAATCCAGTTCTAAAATGACTACAGGTGATACAATTATTTATTTTTATATTGTTTTTTTTTTTTAACTAATCTCTATAAAGGATCATAGACATGACCTTTTCAAATATGAACACAATACTATGTTTAATTGTAATGTCAAATACACAAAACATACAGTGACATCTATTGTTATCATTTTTAAATTACGGTACATTTTTCTGTAAATAGCCACATTTATTCTTTCAAACATTCATTTGAATAAAAACTCTGAGTAAATATTGGGATATTTAAAATAAAAAACAGACCTAGCGTACAACTTAAGTATAATTAAACAACTCTTAATCTTAACATTAAATAGTGAATTAGCAAATTGCAATGAAAAGATGACGTAAGTGTCCTATATTGGCTTCCATTATTACCACTTGTACAGTATAATGTTACTTGTTTGCAATTTCACGACTCATTTCCTTTTACAATATTATTTTTAATTTCACCATTATATTATAAAAACAACTAAATTCAAACAAATTCAACAAATACCGCAGTTCCTTTTCTCAAACGTCAGCACAACTTTCAAAAGCACAACTCTTTTTAAAGCACACTCCAATCTCCATAATGACGATAATCCTTTTGCCATATGGTACAACAAAAAAACTGCAGATTTAACAAGAAAGCAACTCAGTTTTCATCATCCCAGCCACTTTTTTACATTCTTTACAGTTCAAAGTTATTCCACAGTGACTTCTGTACACCACTGGGACTCCATATCATCACATTATACATTTGACTGACAGGTGAACAACACGTAGCGCCCGCCCAATGAGAAATGACACCTGCCTATACCCGGACAGCTATGGGTTAATGTCCCTGGGGTCAAATACGCAGAGCAGTCCTGTACTATAAGCTCTCCTCGTCAATATTTTATTTGAATTTCTAACACGGCTTCACAACAGTTATTCGACCTCACGAGACGTAAATCCAAGGACTTTGTTTCCAAGTGTATGTTGGTGATATTGAATAAGCAATTGTGGAGAGCTTGAATTAACGACTACGGGGTAGGGAGGGAGGGAGGGAGAGAAAGAGAGAATGGAGAGAGGGATAGAGCGAGAGAGGAAATACCTCCAAAGAAATATTAAACTGGTGATCGATATGATTGAGAGGCAGCTTAGGGAGGTGGTTGGTAGTAACTCCACTCTGGTCAAGCTACAACAGAGCGATGTGCAACCCAGCCTGTGTGTAATCTTTAATAATGCATGCAGGAAAAATGTGTTTAAGGCCAGGACATCCTCTTTAGTGCAGGGAGCAGAGGGCACGAGCGAGACGCTAACCGCTAACCGCACAGACCTCCACCAAACTGGACATGGATTCTATACGTGGCCTTATCATAGAGTGTACATTTACACTGTCTGACAAAAGTATTAGGACGTTTGTATATTTCTGAACTTTCGTAATGATAACAAGACGTATTGGTAATGACAACAAATCAATTTATTGATATATTAAAGCAAATTTCATCATGTGTAAAGACATATTATTGCAAAAATGGGGACTTGTCGCAGTCTAAACCAAGTCTAAACCAGGACTAGACCAGGACTATCATCCTTATACTTTTGTCAGGCAGTGTAAGTATTGATACAGTTTTATATGGTCTTATGTAATGTACTGTTTGGAGATGGAGTATTGTAATAATTTGTATAAAAATTTAAATCATGCCAAAAATAAAAAAGAATGCAACACGAAGAAGAACACATAAAATATTGTATGGTTTTGGCTTGGTTATTGATATAATATCACTTACTTCAATCAATAGAGTGGACAATATTGTAACAGATTATAATGAATGACTTTAAGCAGAGTATTGCCAATGTAGAAATGGTCAATAATGCTAATAATAATAATAATAAACATACAGTACAATACATATTTACAGGTTTATTGGGAAAAAAAATGAATGAAATCCAATTCAAATATTTGGTCTGCTCATTTGTTCAGAAAAAATATGCTTTTTTTTTTAAATATATATAAAAGCCAAATGTGTGTTAGCAAATACCTGTCTTGCTTTTATGAAAACACCAATTTTTTTTTTAATAATTAATGCGCTTCTAGGCCTGTAATATATCACAATGCGCCTTACATTAATGATAATATTTGAATCATATAAACCATAATGATCCAAAGGCAACAAACACATGGCAGCGGGACACGGGAGCGCGCTAATGCCGTTTCACGGTGTGACGTGTCGCCGTGATGAGTGATTAGTTCACGAACAACAGGTGAAAAGCAGACGCGGCGCCACGAATCCATTAGAACGGCCTCATTCTCGTAATAACGTGTCAAATCCGCGCCTTTCCCCCCGCCGTCCCCGCGCCCGCCGCGTTTAGCCGGACGTGTTATGAGACTCGGGTTTGGCCTCATTAAAATGTAATGCCGATGACCAACTCTCTGGAACAGTGCCTCCTAAGCAAAGTTCATCACTCGCGCTGTGCACTATGGGGCTTTGGCGTTTTCCAGCCTTCCTCTCTCTCTCTCCTCTCTCTCTCTCTCTCTCCTCTCTCTCTCCTCTCTCTCTTTCTCTCTCTCCACATGCTCCGGGCTTTCTCTGCTCCGTGTGGCTTCTACAGGGAACAAGAGGTGTCTACTTATCAACTCCAAATCGCGTGTAGACCCACAAGTTACTTTTTTTCCACAACGAAAATTCAAATATTTAGAGCTGCGAATGGCACAATGACAACAGAACTTATCTGTTCTAAAAAAAAAACACACCCCAAAACTTCTTATACTTCTTATGAACGAATATAATAGTGTTTTATAATGCCTCTGTTGATTTTTTTTGTCATAATTTATCTTAATTTGATAGCCCTACATAACTCAATCATGCAAAAAAAAAGTGTCACTTAGCCTTTATTTTCTGATCTTACTATTTTAGTTTGTATGTTCCTGTGCGTAAAAGCGAAACCAGCCCCTTTTACGCGGCCCTTTTTTTGGACTTGGCGGTGGTACGGGGCAGTTAGGAGGCTGCTGCTGTCGTGTCGCAGTGTGGTCCGCGTATTGAACGGCTTTGTTGGGTATTTCCCTGCGCCTCTGGATCTGGTTACGCGCTATCGATCGGTTTTTATCGAGACAGATGTGATCTCTCCGCGGCGCTCGGCGTGCGCGCCGCTCCGCTCGTGGAGGGCCGCAGTGGGGATTGAATTGCACTTGGGGGAGAGACCACCCCAGCAGCAGCTTCTTGGCACCGCGATAACCGCAGCATATTATCAGTAAATAATATGCTGCGCAGGCCTTATGTAAGAGAGCCAAGAGAAAAGCAGCCCTCTAAAATCCTCTTAAAATGTTTGAGGTGGACTTCAATGACACTGTGGACCTACCTGTTGATGGATGACACGCTGGGCACGGTGTCGTTGTCGCATACACCCTCAGCCAATAGCCGGTCTCGGATCTCCCACGCGAACATGGTCGGGTTCTGTCGTTTATATTCGGCGATTTTATCCACCACTTTGGGAGTCGCCACCTTTGGTTTGGAGCCACCTATGACCCCGGGTTTAATACTGCCGGTTTCGTAGTACCTGCGCGGAGGAGAAGAGGACAGTTTACCGGAGTGTGCGTCTGGAAAGTGGAGTGTGTGCTTGTGCCTAATAGTGCTCTTAAGTCTGGTTTACTTATTTATTCAAACAGTGAGACGCACAGAACAAAGGCCACAGAGGAGTTGGGGCTTCTGAAGCAGCATGCAGCACATGCCACCGTGTCTCCTATAGTGTAGCTACACAATGTCAACATTTAGTGTGTGGAAAGAGTACCTCTGAAATGACTTCTGATAGCTAGGGAGAAATATATGTAGAGAAATTACTCTCAACATGTGGGTTCAGAACGAACGTCCTACACTTGACACTAAATTCTAACGTGAATGGTGCGTTCATGCTGTTACAAATACACTTTATAATTTACTTTTAAAGTTCAAAATAAATGTAAAAATCATGTTCGTGTGTTTAAAATGTTTTTGAGTACATTATGAAACGCCTTATGAGCTAACACAAATAATTATTGTGCAAATGACAGCAATTATAATGTTTCTATCCTTAAGCAGCAGTCACGGCCTCACACCCAAAAAACGACTTTAGTTTCATTCAGCTATTAATACAGCTCATTTTACACTTAATGTTTAGCTGTAAAATTTTATCTCATTTTTTTCCTCAAAGGCGTTTTGTGATGGGACGTAAACGGAAGGCGAGGAGCGCTCTAAAATCTAAAATGTGCCTGGTGTAACCGCTCTACTGTACTGTATGCTGCGGTGAGAGAGCGAGGCGTGCGCGTAAAGATTGATGCCTGACACGGTCCTTCTCTCTCACACACACACATATTCGGACGCTCGGACCCTTTTACCTGCCGAGGATTTTGCTGACGCAGCCGTGGCTGACCCGGAGCTGTCGGGAGATGTCGCAGGGCCGCACGCCTTGATGGGCCAGCTCCACTATCCGCTGCCTCACCACGTCCGGGAGGGGTCTGCCGTTCACAAACACCCCGCCGAGCTGGTTCACACCGCCGTGCCCTGCGTGGGATACAACAGCAGCACAGGGGAGCATAACATTACATACCTGCAGAGGCGGCGCGTAACGGGGCCATTGTTCACACAGCCACACACAACACACACGCGTGAAGGATTTAACTTATTTGGGTCCAGTTAAAACCTTTTAGTCTCGGTCAAGCACATGTGATACATGTAAAATTAAATATTTTATGAGGTGCTAATTAGTTTGGAACTTTAAACACAAAGCTTTGTATTTTATTATCCACCGAGCTGCGCTTTTACGCACACTTTTACGCGCGTTAACTTTTCCTACTATTCTTTCATTTTCATTTGCATACACTTAGTAAACATGTTAGTAAACTATGTAAAAAAAATCTGCTTTTTTAATGTATTAAATGTATTAAACAGTCTCATAATGAAATGCACTAAAATACATAAAAAACACAATGAAACCGCTTGTTTATTATTATTATTAATAAAAAAACATTAAACAGTTAGACAATTAATTGCATGCACGAGGAGTTTTTTTAAAAATATAATTTCAAATAACCACGTATAAATATGTTTCCTGTGAAATAACAGATCTAAGTGAGTATAATAAACCCTGGTGTTGGTTGTGCCCTGGTTAGTACAGATGAGCTCGGAGTGTTTCCAGCTCTGCCCCAGTGCAGCCTAACACATGTCGCTCATATTACGTTTCAACCTGTTTAATTTTCCTCGCACAATAATTCTAAATAATTAAAATGAGCTTTGATAACTCATATTACAAACGCGAATGGTGCGAATGAGGAACGAATCAATAATGCATACTGCGCCCGGGTCCTCTTCTTCACCCATATCGTATGGAGCAAAACATGGCCATAATAAAGACGCACAGGGGACGCTGCCTTATTTTTATTTTCATTTTAGTTTCGGTTTTATACGAGCACATTTTATGCGTTTGAATATAGTCAGGCTCATTTACACACAACGACCTTCTGTGTCCACAGACAGTGTCAGTGCCGAGGTGACAAACATGTTAATAACACCGTACATTTGTATCACTCGCCTACGAAAACACTCAGGGATAACATCACTTTACTTACAAAAACAAAACTATATTTATACAATACAATTACAGTCGAATTAAACAAAAAATGCAACTCTCCAAAAGACACGTGGTCCCGAGTGAGGCCAATTTCAGAATAACACACTTGGTATTTTAGTATTAAAAATATATAACGTATTTTACGCACAATAATTTTACTAAAAGAACGAAAATACAAAGTATGTTTTGCTATTATTTCCTCGATTGAAAATGCTACAACTGTAATAATTAAATTACATTAAATTACAATTATTTTGTTAGAACTGAAAGAATGAAAAGATCCTTTTTGCTCAGTTTGATCGAAAAAGCCCCGTTAAAACAGCTCAGTATTTTCTTGAACATTTTGCTGCAAACTACTGGAGAATACTCACGGTGCATCGCCGAGAAGGGGTCTACTTTGCAGTGAATATCCATGGGATAGCAGAGGAAAGAAAGGTAATCGACTGAGGTCGCCGTCTCGCCTCGATGGTGCAGCTTGAATACGCGTAAAAAAAGGAGCCTCGACGGTATCGGTCACACAGTCCGTGTGGAGCGGTCCACAAGTTGTCTGCGCCAGGCGGACTTCTCTGTGCTCCTGTCAGAGTCTGGAGTCAGGAGTGAGAGTGTCAGGTGCAGATCATGACCCACGCGTGTGCACAGCGCGCCAACAGCGGCAACAACATGGGCTCCGAGCGGCTCACAGCTCGTGTCTCCAGCACATCGTGACCGTGAGGAAAAGCAGTGTGAATCCTGCGGCTGGAGCGGAGTATCCGGAGCGGAGCGTATCACACACGGGCGGGCTGAGAGCGGAGCGGCCGGGCACAGGATCCCCCTCTCTCTCTCTTTCTCTCTCTCTCACAGTGGGCTGTGCTGAGCGGAGCTTTGGCTGAGAATGAAAGGCTGCGCTGTGTGTCTGTTTGTAAAAGCTGCAGTCACAGATCCCCCTCCTCCCTCTCCTCTCCTCCAGCCCACAGATCCGCGCGCATAGAGATGGATGACTTGTCAGACAAAGGCAATAGATTCCAACACTTTGTGATTCGCCCACGTAAAAAAAAACTGCAGCTCAAATGAGGAGGTCCCTGCATCCGACAGCCAGGAAGGGGAGGGAGACGAAATGGGAAATGATGAGACTTTAGGGTGAAGAATCAAGGAAATTAAAGGCAGGGGGTAGAAGTGAGGGACGCTACTGTCAGCGCGCACGGTGTTTAAAAAGAGCCACTTTGGAGCTGTTGTCTTTGGACTCTCGAGTCCAGAGTGTGACCCCACACGTTTTTCCTCTCACGATATCATCATCTACGTGAGCTTTAAGGTTGTCCAAACAAGACACGACAAGACGAAAGACACACGTACCAGTTTAAACTATTAAATAACTGTGAGTAAAATGATGGCCTTCGGGCCTGTCAGTATGCTTCTATTTGAACCATTAGGATTATTTAAAAATATTTACTGCTCATAAAATAAAATAAGAGGAAAGTAGACACTTTAATGTTCGTTTTGAATGATGACATTTAGTGACAAACCAGAGAATGAATAAAAAACATGTTCGTCACCAAAAAGTTTGAGTGCTTTGCGTGCTTGTGAGTGTGCACGCAGGTGTAAGGTGCACTCATCCTCCTCCTCTTCATCATCACCGCCACCACTGTCCGCGCGCGCTCTGTAGATGGCGCTCACACAGAAGCTTTTACGCGCAGCGGGGCCACGTCCACTCCACTGTTCCATCCACTCCTCAGCCTCTCCAAACCGCCTCTACCGCCGCTGTTTGTACCGCGCTCCGGCCGGGTCAGAGGTCGGCCCGTAAGCCTACTGTATCTGAATTATGGCGGCTTAATCTCTTCCGCTGGGACTCAATCCAAAGCGAAACAAAGAGAGAAAAGCTCGGGTCTAACAGGATTTTCAAAAGTCAATGCTTTGTGTCTGGGAAAATGGAAAGTGTTTGCCTTTTCGACGTGTGATCTGACTGTTGGAACTTGTGCCGGATTTGGTTCAACGAAATCCAATTAAGTTAAATTGTTTTATAATTATAATTTCCTTTTTATATGTTTATATTTTTATATTGAGAAAAAGAACCAACAATTTGTACAATGATACGAAAATGTCGTGCGTAATGTGTCTTTCAGTGAATGAAAGTATTGGATAAGAAAATACACACACAATAATAATAATAATAATAATAATAATAATAATAATAATAATAATAATAATAATAATAATAATAATAATAATAATAATAATAATAATAAGATGACCGTGTGTTGGTCCACTTGCCTCTGGACAACTTTGAGGACGATCCCTCTTTTTGTGCGTGACTTTTTTGGGGCTGGGAGCTTCTGGTACAATATGTAGCACCATGGGCAGTAATTTCACACGTCGGTGCACTTTTGCCCTAAAGCTGCTGCTTTTTCCCCCACACACACAACCAGAGCCCCGCCGATCTGCCCCCCGCGCGCCTCCTCGGAGCGCGCTCGGCTGTGCGCTGTGTACCGCTGACATGCCCGTGTCACCGCGACAGCAAAACAAAACGCGATGATTAACAAAGTGCCAGGGTTTAGTCCTGAGAGCAAAGGGTAGCCTTCTTACTCTGCTTTAAAACCGTCTAGTTTTCACCCAATAAATATATTTCTCTTATTTTATAATACATGCCAAACTACATATTTAGACTACTTTTTCTGCACTTACAAACGATGATGCCTATTTTTACACAGCGATTTTGAAGCAATTAAACCTCCTTTTGTTGACACAATAAACGCCTGATTTACAAGCCATTTGGTCCCTTATGAATCAAATAATTCTGAAAACCTAAAAACTTAAAAATTGTGAAAATTATGTATTAACATTTTGGGCATAAATGTAACAATAAATGTAAAATTCAAGATTTCAATACACTCAAGAGGGCTAAATCTGATTAAATTTACATATTTCCAGATTTAGAATTTAGAAGAATTTAAAATAATTTAGGCCTATTATTCATTATTGTTGTCAGATTAAAAAATATATTTTAGTATCTCCCTGGTCAAGCATGTCTACAATTTAAAATGCATGCCTGCACTTACACGTACTACAATTACTAATAACATAAATAAGATAAGATAAGATAAGATAAGATAAGATAAGATAAGACTTTATTGATCTCACACAAGAGAAATTTACTTGTCACAGTAGCTCCAGGTAGGGACAGTTTGAACAAGAAAGACAAGTGCATGCAGGCAAGAATGGCATAAAGATAAGTAATAATAATAAAATAAGTAATAAATCGAATAATAATAATAGCAATAATAATAATAATTAAAACAGTGACAGGGAGAGTATTGAAAAAAAAAACAATACAACAATAATACTACACGATAGTAGCAGAACAGTGCAAATGATAAGATTTCGTGGTGGGGGGGTGATAAATGGCATTAAATAGAAAGTGATTTTTTTCTGGCTGAGACATATGGGCTGTAATGCGCGTTCACGTCAAATATCGATTTTTTTTTGTTGTTCCTTGTGTCTTGTTCCTAGCTCCACTGCCTTGCTTGTTCTGTTTTAATCCACTGTCACATTAGAAGCTCTGGCACTGTTTGGCACAGCCCAATTTGCGTGCGTAAAAGTAATGCGTAATGGCTGCGCGACACATATTTAATAACCAGCGTATTTTGGGTCATACGAAACAAGGCCTTTGATCCGTGGACACAATAAATACCGTCTCTTTCTGTTTATTTCACTCAATTTACCACGTTTAGCACTTACAATAATAATTCCCTATCCTGTCTTTGGACCCACTCCATCCCTATTAGTCCACTTATGATGAGCTGCTGCAGCCTGCACGTGGACCCCCCCTTCCCCCCCCATCTCGCCCCTCCGTGACGCCGTGGGGCCCTCGTGACACCCGCTGCCATATGCGCAGGGCCGTGGCACAACCGCGCGAGGAGGACATCAGCTGCGTCTGTGCGTCTCCGCTCTCCACCCGCGCGCAGATGGGTATCAATTTGAGTCGATCTACCCGACACTGGCGCAGATTGATTTTGTACTTGCTTTTAATTTCGCCATAATTAATTAGATCATTACAACTGTTTCGCATTGATCTTCTTCCCATCTCAGCCCCAAACTGGAGGTGAATTGCACTGCGGGTTGTGTTTTCAATTAGTGCGGTGTATAGAGATAGTATTAAGTCATAATATAATAATGGGCCTAATGGCTGGAAAGTACACATAGTCACTTACAGTACTTGGAGTAGATCTTTTATTGTAAGCTACTTTTTTTGAGTAGAACACGTATTGTACTTGATACTTAGGTAAATGAGTATAATTCTATCCATGTCATTATAATGAGGCTAGTTGTTAAGCGGTAACTGTAGTATTTTCATGCATTAGGCCTACTTTTAATCTCTTGTAGGCTACTTGTAAGTGACAATAATTCTAAACATGTAAGTGTAATGAGTTAAAATAGTTTTGAAAGTTATGACTTTTGAGTATATTTTCATTTGTGGCATTTTTCTTTTTTAACTTTTATTTACGTAGCCTACAATTTTAGCCTACTTGATTGATTACTGAGTACATTTTAATACTCATGTAGTATTCATGTGACTGTACTTTTACTTCAAGTAGGCCTGTAAATACGCAGTACATCAGTGTTTTTAATAGAAACTGTTGGAAGCGAGACTTTTGTGCGTAAAACCTCGGCGTTCCCACTTCCCACAGAGCTATAAAGACGGAATTTCTCTGTTTTGTCGAGTGCAAATAAACATTGACATTTCCGACTTTTTTTTTCCTCCTCTTTTTCGTGGAGAGGGGGGTCCTTACCTGGCGGAGCAGCGCTTTGAGCCATGTCCAAAGCGTCCTGGCTAATGGTGCATCTTCCTCCTCCCTCCCCGCACCCCGATGCAGCCCACTAGATGTGTCCGGCCTCCTGCGCGCCCTCCCCGGCTGGCCGTCCTCCGTGCCTCCCTGCCTCCCTGCTCCCTGCGCCCGCCTGGCTCCCTCCGCCGCTGCGACAACTCGGAGCGCCCATCCAAAACTAAACGGTTTAGGGCGACAACAAGAAGAGGAAGAAGCAAGCGTGCTCCAATGAACTAGGCATTGATAAAGAGTAAAAAAAAAAAGTGAAAATCAAAGCAGAAAAGCGTAAAAGCGTGGTGCGTAAGAGAGGTGGGAAGTTACTTAAGTTAAGGTTTTCCAGTCACTAAATAGCAGCTAAAATATAAAATACAAGGTGTGTTTTGCAGTGTTTTCTCGGCCTTGGAAAGCTAGATACAACTTTTACGCACGTAGTTTTGGCCCAATCATTCACTCATCAGTTATTTTGAGTGTCAAGTTTGAGGAAGAGACCCTGGAATATAGAGATAGATGATAGGGTTAGTAGTGCATTGTATAAATATTAATGAGGCTCACCTTATATGGCACAAAATTGGCACATTATCCAAAAGTTAACAAAAGATAAGATTTTAGATGTTACACAGTCACACAGTCATTTTACAGGCCAGTAGGTGTAGAAATGAGACTGGTTCAGGGTATATGGCATTTGAATTGGAGGGAGGGTTCAATTGCAAACATATAAATAATCATACCAGAGGAATAAACAATAAGAAAATACAGTTTTGTGGTTATATGCGTCAGAAAAATACACAGAAATGAATACATAAAAGGCAGAAAGGGGTGTGTTTGGAGACTCAAATGGGACAAAATTGGCACATTACCCAAAAGTTAAGAGAAGATTTGTAGTTGTTTACATGTTTAATGTTTAATACGCAGTGATTTTACAGGCCGGCGGGTGCAAAAATTGGACAGGTTTTTCAATTTTGAATTGGAAAAATGACATTGGAGACCTCATATTTCACTATACAACTTGGACTCTAATGTACTGTATAACTGTGGACAAATTATTTGATCATTTTTATTCTTATTTTAGTTTTAAGTGCTTCAAAAGCTAACTCCATCCATAATGACGCAGTTTATTTAATATAATATACACAGATATATACAGATAATTGCAAATACTGTACATAAGCTTGCATTTTCTGAAATGATTTGTGTTTACATAGAATAAAATGTAAAGCGAAACGATCAGCAAGAAAATATATGAACACAAAAATGCAGTCCAGCAATATTAATCAAAAGCGTTACCATGATATGTTACGAAATACACAAATTTGAACGTGAAATTCCAAATAAAATCTTCAGTCATCCACTTCATTTGACTGGCCAGCCCCCAAAATGAGACAATGCCATAAAATTAACTAGTAGCACAATTCTGGCCTATTCCCATCATTTTAGCCATGATTATGATTCAGTAATTCCCCATAAACCATATTACACAGCAATAACTCCAGACCCTATAGGAACTCACTATTCTTGAACTTCTGGACCCCAACTTTGAATGAGTTTAACTGAGTGAGAGAATACACCAAAAACAAGAAGAAAAAAAAATCTTGGAGAATATTAAAGTTAGCTACTGGAACATTAACAGACGAATAACCAGTAAAAATGCAATGTTACAATATCCACTAGCACACCCAAGCGTACCCAAGCTATAAAGTCCAACATTAAAATATTATAGCTTCTCTATCGGCAATTTAACAAACATTTGGCATTAGAAGTGTTTTACAGTGTGACGACTTTGGCTATAAGACCATCACTGGACCAAAGACCATAATGGATTTGATAGGGAAAAAATGTCCCAGGATAAAGCTTTCTATTGGTGGACACTATGTTAATATTCTGCCTTTATGTCAGGGCATTTGTGGGTTTATGTGGCGTGGTTGGGTATCTAAAGTTAAAGTTAAAGCAGGAGTTAAAAAAAAAAAAAGGATAAATAGTGTTTGGATAAATAGTTACATATGGGTCCTATCTGAAGGGCTTCTTATAATGTTAATTTATGGTAATTTCTGGTGACAGTGATGAAGAGCCAGTGAAAATGAGCTGATTTTGGGCTGTCTCAGTGGTGCGCGCTGGTACATTTTGAAAAAAAAAAAAAAATTTCCCCCATAATTTTCAATGTTTTTTTTTTTTTTTTTTTTAAATGCTGTTTAAAAAACAAAACAAAACATGAAAAACGTATGTGTTTACTATATGTGATTTTAGTGTATTTACTGTAATTGCGTTTTTGTTTTTAGCTTTATAATGGGTGAAGTCACGATAGAGACAAAATACTGTATATACATTTAAAAAAAACAAGCGCACATGAAACTACTGTACTCAAATAAATGTTAAATTATAAAACAGTATTTTACTTGCGCAATGTAAGTGCACAAAAATAGCCTAAAAACACAAGCTCAGGTCTTTCATCACAAGATTTATCACTGTGTCAAAATTATTATTTAAATTTATTTCATGATCTCTTATCTAATATCACTTCTTTCAACAGCAAAAGAAACAGAATAGAAAAGAGTATATGTACCCAGTGACGAGCTGCCTCATCATTGTTATTGTCCATAGAATGTTTGATAACTTTTTCTAAAAAAAAAACAACCAAAATGGCTTTTTAAGAGACTTGGATGATCAAAATGAATAGTTAAAACCTGTAAATTCTACCTCGGACATTTACATTGCTTTGTTGCAACTGAAAAACAAAGAAAGAAAGAAACAAACAAACAAACAAAAACTACTTCTATGGCTCCAATAAAAATTAATAGTCAGCAAACAATGAATAAAGATTTCTGTTTTTGAATTTTGTCCACTGTATTTCAATTTGACCCATTACAAATTATGACTTCACTTCCCAAAGAGAAGAAAATACCAAAAATCTGCATCCACACGTTTATTTTTATTAATGAATCATGTTACAAATGCATACTTTTATTTGCTCCTGCATTCATAGCCCAATAGTGACCCATTACAATGTATGGCCTCAAAAGAATGAAAATACCTTAATATTCATGTTCACAAATCTCCATTCACAGTTATATTTTTATTTATGAATCATGTTACAAATGCATACTTTTATTTTTCTACTAGCACACCACTATCAACTACTTTGTCCAGTCATACCCCAAGAGCAATCCATTATAATTTTCCACCTCACTGCAAATAGGCCCCAAAAACCCAAAACCTTTGCAGTGTTCAAAAAAATCTCCAATCTTAATTTTCTTTTTACGTTGCATTTATCTTTTCTTTTCTCCTTCTTTCTCCATCACCTGTCACATCCTAACGGGAGGAGCCCAAATACTGCAGCTTAAACGCCCATAAACCTGTGTGGGGCTAGCGCTAATGGTGGCTAATGCTCCACACTGCACGTTTATGTGGGGAGGGGAAAATGAAAAGATTTAGTGAACAGAAAAGAGGAGAGGAAAGAGATAGGTCTTGTTATGGCCTACAGTATAGTATGGAATGGGATAAGTGCTTTTTTTTACTTAAAATGTCCCACGAATGATTATTGTCTACCGTTTTTATCATTGTTTATCGTCCCATCCCTACAGTATATTCCATTAAATTGGTCACCATTGGTTACCGGATATTGCCGGGGGCTGGGGGGTAAGGGTTTAAGGCTGAGGTATCCGAACCGGCCGCCTCCCCTGCTGCTACACTAACAATAACTTTTCACCTGCCCTTCCATCCAGGCCCTCTGTAAAAATAGTGCCCTACTTGCTCATGGAGTGAACATTAAGTACACCTCCCCTGTCCCTCCGAGTGTCCCAGACCACCCCCCTCCTCCCATGACCCACCAACCCCCACCCGTCATCCCCCTTTTCTCCCTTTCCTCTGTTCTCTCTACCTTTCACTGCATCTATTTTGGCCTGCTCTCTTCTTCCGGGCAGGCCACTGTATGCATTATCATTTATCAAAGCAGCACAGGCTAATTAGGCTAAGGCTAATGTTGGTGGAAGTCTATTTTAAACATTTTAATGCATGACTACAAATTATTTAAGAGTTTAAAAAATATTGTTGTGTGTAAAGGTATGAGGAATATTTTATCTTGGTCACATGCATTTGTTACAGGCAAAGGGTTAAAGGGCTCATATTTCACCGTGTTCTTCTCTCAAACACAAAACACTATGTTCCACCTTGTGATGTCATGTGGTGAAACAGGAAACTCCATACACATTCACTATATTCTTTTGGATTATTTGATAGCTCTGGAATTGCCAATCTCTACAAAACAAAAGGTAGAAGCTACTATCACTTCATGACATCACAAGGTAGAACAGAGCATTTGGAGATTTTGGACATTTAGACAGAGTAATAATCAAGGATTAGTCATGTAATTACACGTGTGAATGAAACAAAACACAACTGGTATGTTTTTGAGGAGATAACATTATAACATGGCTCTCAATAGTCAATTTTGCATAATATAAGACCTTTAAAGGAGAATTAACGTTTTTTACAATCTGAGCCTTATTTCTGTAATATAACAAGTTGTTTTACTCACCCATAGCACTTTGGTGTCATATGGAGCACTTCCAGAGATGTTTTAGATTAGCGATATCCGTAATGTGAGTTCTCGGGGCACAGGTCTGGACTGGTAATTTGGCATACCGGGCATTTTCCCGGTGGGCTGACAGTCCT
This sequence comes from Paratrypauchen microcephalus, assembly GCA_036785185.1. Lineage (NCBI taxonomy): Eukaryota > Metazoa > Chordata > Actinopteri > Gobiiformes > Gobiidae > Paratrypauchen > Paratrypauchen microcephalus. The sequence goes on from JAVJIX010000007.1 coordinate 226,910, forward strand.
AGGGGCCGATGCCCTTCTTTTTTTTTTTTTTTTACTTAGAGACCGGCCCACAATTAAGACTGAACCAGGATTGAACCAGGACTAAACCAGGACTAATCAGGTCTAAATCAGGACTAAATCAGGATGAACCAGGACTAAACCAGGACTAATTACATCTAAATCAGGACTAAATCAGGATGAACCAGGACTAAACCAGGACTAAATCAGGACTAATTACATCTAAATCAGGACTAAATCAGGTCTGAACCAGGACTAAACCAGGACTAAATCAGGACTGAACCAGGACTAAACCAGGTCTAATTAGGTCTAAATCAGGACTAAATCAGGATGAACCAGGACTAAACCAAGACTAAACCAGGACTAATTACATCTAAATCAGGACTAAATCAGGATGAACCAGGACTAAACCAGGACTAAATCAGGACTAATTACATCTAAATCAGGACTAAATCAGGTCTGAACCAGGACTAAACCAGGACTAAATCAGGACTGAACCAGGACTAAACCAGGTCTAATTAGGTCTAAATCAGGACTAAATCAGGATGAACCAGGACTAAACCAAGACTAAACCAGGACTAATTACATCTAAATCAGGACTAAATCAGGATGAACCAGGACTAAACCAGGACTAATTACATCTAAATCAGGACTAAATCAGGTCTGAACCAGGACTAAACCAGGACTAAATCAGGACTGAACCAGGACTAAACCAGGACTAATCAGGTCTAAATCAGGACTAAATCAGGTCTGAACCAGGACTAAATCAGGACTAATTATGAGGGGCCGGTCTAAGCCAAAAATGCCAGGGCCATTTTTTTGTCCCAGTCCAGACCTGTCGGAGCATATAATATATGCCCTGTGTGGTCTCCAAATAACACAAACTTTGCACTTTTCAAATCATAGAAGCTCAATGTCTTAGTCTACACTTTTGTTTGAGTCAAAAGTGGCCTGTAATCTGAAATTTAGCCATAATTTACATCTTTGCGTTTCATGTTTGGGTCCCGAGAGCTGAGAGCGAAATAAGCTGTGACTCTGCACATGCGCACTGGCGTCCTCATCTACTCGAAACTATGGCTAAATCTCGGATTACAGGCCACTTTTGACTCAAACGAAAGCATAGACTAAGACATCGAGCTTCTATGATTTGAAAAGTGCTAAAGTTTGTGTTATTTGGAGACCGCAAACATGTGCCCCAAGAACTCACATTACGGAGATCGCAAATCTAAAACATCTCCGGAAATGCTCCATATGACACCAAAGTGCTATGGGTGAGTAAAACAACTTGTTTTATTACCGAAATACGGCTCAGATTGTAAAAAACGTTAATTCTCCTTTAAAGATTTCTGAGATTGTTGCATTTTGAGGTAACTTAACTTTTTATTTTCATAGCAAAATTACACGGAGTGAACAAAAAAAGTTGTAATTGTAATTTATGTTGCCTATTAAACAGACACATATCACTTTAAATTGATGTACATATTTTAGTGTAATATGCCAGATTTAGTCATTTAATCTGCCTGTATTAATCAGAGTACAGTGCTGCGGTACAGTTGGAGGCGTAAATCATTTGGAATTTCATGAGTGGAAAATAGAGGCATGTTTATTATTAATACATTATGTCATGTTGGATCATAAACTCCAGTTCAGATCTGGCAAAAACAAGCTCCTCTCACAGCCAACACCCAGCTCTACCCAAGGTCACACATTTATGGATGAGAAACAAATAAACCTGAGCTGGAGATGCTTTACCTTCGTGTTTGACCGTTCCTTTGGCGAAAAGTTGTCGGGTCTGTTTGATGTGTAGTTTGTGAGCAGTTGGTTCTGTGTAGTTTGTGTCACAGACTGTATAAACAAGTGGACTGAGGGTATGTGATGTCACCCATAGCGTTCGGCTCCAGTCAAATGAAGCTCATTGAGGCTTGCAGTTATAGGGGTGAATTTGGTGCCGAGTCCCATTACCACCAATACTGACCGGGAGTATCATAGCAACCAAAAAGCCAATCAGGAGCGAGGATGTTAACGGTAACGCACTGCTGGTTTCAAAAGGAGCGGGTGCTTAGTAACGCTGTCAATCAAACCTGTTGCTAACGCTAGTGGGAGCAACCAAGTAGGCACCTGATGTTGTTTGATATTAATGTTTATATCTTGATTTACAGACAAAATAGTGACATAAATACACCAGGATCATGTAGAGCGTTGAGTGTAGTTTGTTTTGTGAGTAGTTTACGTGTACTTTATTTAATATGTGTGAGTTTGGAGTTTAGTGGATTCCTTTGTGCGCGGTACATGTGAGTAGTCTGTTTGTGTTTAGTTAGTGTGTAGCTTGTGCAGAGTTAGCATGTAGTTTAAGTAAAGTTTAAGTCATGTTTTGTGTATTTTCTTGAGTTAATGGCTAGCATGTGGTGTGTTTGTGTAGAGAGTTTGTTTTTGATGTGTGATTTGATGAGTTTGTCCACCGTGTTTTTATTTATTTATTATTTATTCTTTATTTAATAGGGACAGTGCACATTAATGAACATCTGCAGCATTGCAGTGTAAATATGCCAGATTATAGCAAGAATGCTAATTTCCATCTGTAGTCCCTGTATGTGTTTATACTATATGTACTCTATGTGATTTTAGTGTATTTACTGTACTTGCATTTTTGTTTTTAGCTTTATAATGGGTGAAGTCACGATGGAGACAAAATATAAACATTAAAAAAAAAAACAAGAGCACAGGAAACTACTGTACTCAAATAAATGTACAATTATAAAACAGTATTTTACTTGCACAATGTTAACAAATGCACAAAAATAGCCTAAAAACACATCACAGCTCAGCTCAGGTCTTTCATCACAAGATTTATCACTGTGTCAAAATGGTCATGTAGAGCGTTGAGTGTAGTTTGTTTTGTGAGTAGTTTATGTGTACTTTATTTAATATGTGTGAGTTTGGAGTTTAGTGGATTCCTTTGTGCGCGGTACATGTGAGTAGATTATAGCAAGAAAGCTAATTTCCATCTGTAGTCCCTAGGCCGGTGACACCACAGCAAAAACAATAAAAACAATGACAACTGACAATAACCCCAACATTAAAACATTAAAACATTAAACATTAAAACATTAAGCATTAAAACATTCAAACATTAAAAATGTCCACAAGTCTGGTTTTCCTTTACTCGCTGTTTCAAGTATGATTTAAAAGTGTCCAGTGTTGGAGTCTCTCTTATTGATGATGGGAGAAAGTTCCAGAACTTAGAGCCTCTGACTGAGAGCACAGTTTGTCCAAATGTAGTGCGTCTGAGCGGGACCTCACAGTTCCCCTGGGCCGTGGCCCTAGTTCCCATCCCACTGACAGTCTTTGTTTTAATAAAATCCTGCAGCGGAGGAGGAGCAAGTCCATGTAAAACTTTATATATAAAACAACCATATTTAAAAAAAAATTAAATTGAGTAAGTTATACTTGTCTAAAATTGTGCAGTGGTGAACTGAGAATGGTTTCTTGTCTAATATTTTCACAGCTTTTTTATTTTAAAAAAAAGTTTTCTTTGTATTGAGTTGTAGGCATGAGTTCTTGACCCACTTTTGGAGTCATGGCTGATGATAACTTTTCTGAAACTTCCTGTACAGTTCTGGCATGTGTAAAAATTACAGCATCATCAGCATACAGCTGGACATTGACATTTGGACAAAATTCTGTGAAATCATTAATATAAATGCTAAATAAAATTGGTCCTAAAATACTACCTTGGGGGACCCCTGTTGGACAGTGAAGGTACACTCCATACACCTTGATCAGCCCTGTAATTGCCAATCTGTACTAGAATAGAAGGTGAAAGGTGGCTGTTAACGTGAATCATCAGCGGTGGGGACCACATACGGCACATTTAAAGTACATCTCAGGAAGAAATGTTTTAATAACCAAACCTGTCAGCATTCCCAGTTATGTATTTGAGATGCCCTCTTATGTGTTTTCTTTATATTTCAGTTACACTTGAGGACACAATTATTAGCCCCCCCTATGAAATTTTAAGTTTTCCCCAAGATTTTTTTTTAAATTTCTGTGTGGAAAATAAAATAAAATAAAATGTAAGCACCCAAAATAAAACTAGGATGTCTAAAAAAGCTGTGTTATTATTATTATTATTATTATTATTATTATTATTATTATTATTATTATTATTATTATTATTATTATTATTATTATTATTATTATTATTATTTTTGCTCTGGTTCAAAGCACTTTTGAAATACTTTTAAAACAATGACTATTTTGTAGGGGGGCTAATAATTTTGTCCTCAACTGTATATGGTTTTGGTTTTGGGGTGACTTTTAAACACTGTCCAGGGGCAGCAGATTAAAATAACCATTTAAGCTAATTCTGGAACATTTACAGAAAAGTTAAATCATTTACATGATCCCTGTTAAATAAACTACTAAATAAATAAATCACAACTCCGGGTATGTTTTTGATGAGGTAACAGCGTGAAAACAAGTCATTTTGCATAATAATAAGTAGTTTTTGTGGAGTTTGTGAGAGGTTGTGTGAAGTTAGTGTATACTTTATTTGTGCGTAGTTTGTGAGCGGTTGTGTAGTTCACTAAAAACAGTTTGCGTGTGTGATTTGTGTGTATTTGTGATGGTGCGTCTGTCCATAGCGGAGCAGAAGTGCACAATATGCTGGTGCCCGTGTGTGGTGCGCGGGCCCAGTCTGAGCGACAGCCAGTATCATCATCATCAGCTCGTGCCAGCTTTTCATATTTAAAGCCAGCGAGGGTTTAATTACCAAATGATGGCAGTGTCATATGGTGGCATGATGGCACAGAACGCGCTGTGTCGAGAGCTGTGCCGCTTGTTTGTTGGGCAGAGGGAGGAGAGAGGGAGGGAGGGAGGGAGTAGGGAGGAAGAGAGCGAGAGAGAGAGAGAGAGAGCAATGAATTAGGCAGATAAAAAAAAATAAAATCAAAAAGGTGTAAAATCAAAAAAGAAAAGAATAAAAGCATAAGAGACATAGAAAGTTAAAGCTGCACTATGTAACTTTTTGGTGGGGGGTCCGTCACCTGCTTGTTTCTATGGATATGTCACTGCTGTGCCCACAGTGTCCCACAGTATGACATTAAACACCTCTACCTTACAGTTTGCTGAAAAATATCGAGAAAAAAACTCTCCACCATCTCCATCTGACCTATAACATGGTCTGGTTTGGTCTCCATGAAGATAGAAAGGTTTAATGCCATACTGTGAAACATTCCAGACAAAGAAAAGCATTTGATGGAGCACACAATGCACCATTAAGTGAAAGGAGAATTAACGTTTTTTACAATCTGAGCCTTATTTTGGTAATAAAACAAGATAAAACTTCCAGAGATGTTTTAGATTAGCGATATCCGTAGCGCGAGTTCTTGGGGCATATAATATATGCCCCAAGCGGTCTCCAAATAACACAAACTTTAGCACTTTTCAAATCATAGAAGCTCACTGTCTTAGTCTACACTTTCGTTTGAGTCAAAAGTGGCCTGTAATCCGAGATTTATCCATAATTTACAGCTTTGTGTTTCATGTTTGGGTCCCGGGAGCTGAGAGCGAAATAAGCTGTGACTCCGCACATGCGCACTGGCGTCCTCATCTACTCAAAACTATGGATAAATCTCGCGCTACGGCTATCGCTAATCTAAAACATCTCCGGAAGTGCTCCATATGACACCAAAGTGCTATGGGTGAGTAAAACAACTTGTTTTATTACCGAAATAAGGCTCAGATTGTAAAAAAACGTGAATTCTCCTTTAAGTTTCCAGGCATTAAATAAAAGCTAAAATACAAGGTGTGTTTTGCAGTTTGTTTGTTTTTTGATGCCTTTTACTTTTACGCAAGTAGTTTTTCCACCAGTTACTGAGTTATTTTGAGTGTCAGGTTTGAGGAAGAGACGCTGAAATATAGAGATAGATGATAGAATTCAAAGTGCACTGTGTAAATATTAATGAGGCTCACCTTATATGGCACAAAATTGGTACAAAAGTTAACAAAAGATAGGATTTTAGACGTTTTAGATGTCATATGGTGGCATGATGGCACAGGGCGGCGAGAGAGAGAGAGGGAGGGAAGGAGAGAGGGCGAGTGAGGGGTGAGGGAGTGGAGGATGGGGGGGGCAGGTAGCTGAAGGGCCCAAACAGAGACAGACACACAAAACACACTAAAACATCTGTAATCGCCAATTCGCTCGTACTCAGTGGCTGCTCATGGATTAAAGATTCAGATGTATTGTCTTGACAGATGGGAGGAGGAGAGAGGGAGAGAAGGACGGAGAAAGAGAGAGAGCGACACATTTCCATTTGTGTGTGTGTGCCGTAAACCAGGGCGATCCACACAGAAACCATCAGCACCACCAGGCCTCGTTTGACTGTTCCACATAGACGGAAAGTTGGGGGAAATGTTTTTGCGTTTGTATCATCAGCCCTTGTTTGACCATTTCTTAGGAGGAAAGTTGGAGTTTATATGTGTATAATTTGTGTGTAGTTTATTTAGTTTTTCAGAGGTGTGTAGTTTTGTTTATGCACCACAATCTTGGTCTCAACACCACCAGCACTTTTAAAAAATTTTGTTTGTATAAGAAAACCAGGCCATATAGTTTATTTAGTTTATTTAGTGTTGGTTCCTATGGTTTGCTCTCTGTTCTATTTGTTCGCACAGAGTTGGGAAAAAGGGCTTTTGTCTTCTCTGCCCCCTCGACATGGAACAAGCTGCAAAAGGACTGGAAATTAACGGAATTTATCTCGTTGAATGACTTTAAATCCAGACTGAGAGCACTTGAGACAGCCTCCATAAATTGTACCTGTTTTAACTAATTTATATGTAATTTTAACTAATTTATATGTCATTTTAACTGTGTTTTATTTGTCTTTTTGCTGCCTCTAGGTCAGGGCTCCCTTGAAAAAGAGGTTTTTAATCTCAATGGGATTTCCCTGGTTAAATAAAGGTTTAAATAAAAATAAAAATAAAGATACCGGGCCCCATAATAATAATAATAATAATAATAATAATAATAATAATAATAATAATAATAATAATAATAATAATACATTTTAAAACAAGTTTAACTTTTTATTTCTTTTTTTTTTTTGTCTACCACCATATTTATTCTGAAAATATTGTGCAAATTTACCCGTTAAATGGCAAACATGTGTATTTTGACTTTTTTCAATTATCTTTAGGCGTTTTATGCATTTTGAGCTGTTATTACTTGCCCCACCCCCCGGCAGTCCCTGATTTTTTATTTTTTTTTACAATTTTTATCAGTCTTTACAAGAAAAAAGACCAACCACTGGTTTATATGAATGTAAATTGCAAGTTTGTACGTAGTTTATTAGGGACCGAGCCCGAAGGGGGACGAAGGTCCCTATTGTTGTTGCTTTGTTTCCGTATTATTATTATTCTTGTTCATACACGCTGGGGCAATTTTGAGCATGTTCCCATGCTTCAAAACAAACGAAACTTTGCACGGGCATCACAAAGTGCTGCCAGTACGACCACACAAAGTCTCGTCCCTGGGGGACCTGGGGGTCCCTGGGAGACCCCCCACTGGGGGACCCCCAGTGGGGGGTCTCCTAGACCGTACCTCAGATGGGCATAAATTTTGGTAAGCATAATCTTAAGACGTTGGAGATGTTAAATTGCGAAGGATTTTCAAATAGGCGGTAATATGACGATACGGCGGATCGATAAAGTTAGGTATGGAATTTGAAACACTTCTCCTACACCGTACCTCAGATGGGCATAAATTTTGGTAAGCATAATCTTAAGACGTTGGATATGTTAAATTGCGAAGGATTTTCAAATAGGCGGTAATATGACGACACGGCGGATCGATAAAGTTAGGTATTTATTGAATGGGAGTGATGAGTTATGAATGGGAGGTATTTGTTGCTAGGCAACGCCGTGATCAAAGGTCTTTGATCTTGGTACCTTTGATCTGATATAGCTGCAAGCAGCAATGTGGGGACAAGCATCGAAGGTTCATGTAGGCCTCAGCATGGAGGCCACATGCAGGGTCTGACAGGGTCTAACAGGAGTCTGACAGGGTCTGACAGGGTCTGACAGGGTCTGACAGGGTCTAACAGAGTCTGACAGGGTCTGACAGGGTCTGTTCTGACAGGGTATCTACAATGTCATGGCCACGCCCAACAGGAAGTGAGATAATTGGGGCAATTTTGAGCATGTTCCCATGCTTCAAAACAAAACTTTGCACGGGCATCACAAAGTGCTGCCAGTACGACCACACAAAGTCCCGTCCCCCAGTGACCCCCAGGAGCTCGATAGCGCCCCCTAGCGCGTTGTCTTTCGGGGCTGGCATACCGTTTAAGATAGGCGCACGAAATTCGGTAGGGACGTGTATCTCAATAAGACGAACAAACGCCTCACTGCAATGTCATGGCCACGCCCAACAGGAAGTGAGATAATTGGGCTTTTGTGTGATTTTTGGGTATTGGACATAGAATGGAATTTGAAACACTTCTCCTACACCGTACCTCAGATAGGCTTAAATTTTGGTGAACATAATCTTAAGACGTTGGAGATGTTAAATTGCGAAGGATTTTCAAATAGGCGGTAATATGACGATACAGCGGATCGATAAAGTTAGGTATTTATTGAATGGGAGTGATGAGTTATGAATGGGAGGTATTTGTTGCTAGGCAACGCCCTGATCAAAGGTCTTTGATCTTTGTACCTTTGATCTGATATAGCTGCAAGCAGCAATGTGGGGACAAGCATCGAAGGTTCATGTAGGCCTCAGCATGGAGGCCACATGCAGGGTCTGACAGGGTCTAACAGAGTCTGACAGGGTCTGACAGGGTCTGACAGGGTCTGACAGGGTCTGTTCTGACAGGGTATCTACAATGTCATGGCCACGCCCAACAGGAAGTGAGATAATTGTGCCAGGCACACGAAATTTGGTATGGCTGTGCGTCTCAGTAAGACGAACAAACGCAGGTGCGAGGTCCCGACCAACGCCGCTTGCGGCTTTAATTTAGTTTGTAGTTGTTTGCGTGTACTTTGTTTAGTTTATGTGTAGCTTGTGGGTAGTGTGAATGTTTTGTGAGTCATTTGTGTGTAGTGTTTTGGTTTGTTTTTAGTTTGTACAAGTTTGTATGTATTGTGTTTAGTTAGTTTTTATACTTTTTTGTCTGTAGTTTGTTTTCTGTGTAGTTTGTGTGAGTTTCGGCTTAGTTTCTGTTTGAGTTGCGTTGCTTACTTTATGTGTACTTTTGCTCCACGCTTGGTCCAATCGCACAGGGACCATCAACACCACTAACCCCACGGAGCCCAACCTGCCCCACCCACCTGCCCTGTGATGACGCCCTGTTAGTTTGGCTGTTTCCCGTGATCAGCAGACAGGAAATGACTGTACGCCCCCCCTTCAGAGCGGGGCAAATGAGCGTGGGGCGAGGGAAAAGAGAGAAGGAGTCAGAGACAACGTGAGACTCCAGCGCTGAAGCCTCCTCTGTGCTAATAACAGCTGCTCTGAGGAGACGTGCTCGCCCCTCACACTGAGCATGCACATTGTTTTTATTATCTGACACATGAGAACAAATGGGCCCTCACAGCTCCATAGATATGTGTCTAGTTAATTCTGAGTTACACTTGGAGTTAATCTCAGAAAGTACAATGAGAAACTATTCCCTCCAAAAATGTGCTTATTTAGTTTGGAAAAGATTGACACTGATTTACAAGCTACCTGCTTTCATTCGAAGTATCTAAAAAAATATACATATTTTAGATACATGCAGACCATTATTTTATATTTAGTTAATGGTACCAATTTTGATCTAGAAGGGCTCAGTAATAGAATCAGTACTATTGACTTTCTCTTCAAAACTGCAGAAATGATAGACCTGCCTGTGGCTGTGTTAGAATGTCCACACTTTTCCCGACTTAGGGCACTATTTAGGGCTCACCCCATTTTTGTAGTGTCCGAATATCCAGCGAGTGAAAATGTAGTGCATTCAAAATGTCTCACAATGCACCTTGAAAAGTAGTGGGCACCAGTGGGCACTAGACCATAATGCATTGCAAGAGTCGGAAAAACAACAGTGGACAGTGACAAGTCTTTAAAGGAGAATTAAGTTTTTTTTTTTTAACAATCTGAGCCTTATTTCGGTAATAAATCAAGTTGTTTTACTCACCCATAGCACTTTGGTGTCATATGGAGCACTTCCGGAGATGTTTTAGATTAGCGATAGCCGTAGCGCTAATATATGCCCCGAGCGGTCTCCAAATAACACAAACTTTAGCACTGTTCAAATCATAGAAGCTCAATGTCTTAGTCTACACTTTCGTTTGAGTCAAAAGTGGCCTGTAATCTGAGATTTATCCATAATTTACAGCTTTGCGTTTCATGTTTGGGTCCCGGGAGCTGAGAGTGAAATAAACTGTGACTCCGCACATGCGCACTGGCGTCCTCATCTACTCGAAACTATGGATAAATCTGGGATTACAGGCCACTTTTGACTCAAAGAAAAGCGTAGACTAAGACATCGAGCTTCTATGATTTGAAAAGTGCTAAAGCTTGTGTTATTTGGAGACCGCTCGGGGCATATATTAGCGCTACGGCTATCGCTAATCTAAAACATCTCTGGAAGTGCTCCATATGACACCAAAGTGCTATGGGTGAGTAAAACAACTTGTTTTATTACCGAAATAAGGCTCAGATTGTAAAAAACGTTAATTCTCCTTTAACTGGACACAACACTTGTGAATGAAGCAGACAGAAGAGCTGCTTTATTGCACTCTTGATCCTGATTGTGATTAAAACACTCTTAAATAAAGCATTATGGTGTAAAGGTACTAGCATTATACCTTAAATCAAGCTGTTAAAAGATTCATAATTTCCATATCTGAGACAAAAAGCAAATACTCCAGTCCATTTATTTTAAATCCAGCTGGTCAAAATCTGTATGAATATTATTCGTTGTGTGTAGAATCCCTCAGTGGTCCAGGTAGAATCCATGGCAGAATGCTCTAGAGCACTCTGACCAGAACTGAAGAAGCAGCTTGGATGAGCTGAGAAACATATTCGACCAAATAAACTTTTGTCGTTGACAAATTGAATTTCTTCTTTTGCCATTATTATTCGTCCATAAATACTTGTATGCCAGTCTGATCTGATTTATCATTATTTAAGTCAGAAATCAAGTTTTATTTGACTTTTTTTACTCAGACGCCAGAGTCAAGTGAACTGTGAGTCCGAATCTCTCTGTGAATGAGTGTACTAAACAATACGCTTAAAGGAGAATTAATGTTTTTTTTTACAATCTGAGCCTTATTTCAGTAATAAAAAAAGTTGATTTACTCACCCATAGCACTTTGGTGTCATATGGAGCACTTCCAGAGATGTTTTAGATTAGCGATATCCGTAACGTGAGTTCTCTGGGCAAATGTTTGCGGTCTCCAAATAACACAAACTTTAGCACTTTTCAAATCATAGAAGCTCAATGTCTTAGTCTACACTTTTGTTTGAGTCAAAAGTGGCCTGTAATCCGAGATTTATCCATAGTTTGGAGTAGATGAGGAGGCCAGTGCGCATGTGCGGAGTCACAGTTTATTTCGCTCTCAGCTCCCGGGACCCAAACATGAAACGCAAAGCTGTAAACTATGTATAAATCTCAGATTACAGGCCACTTTTGACTCAAACGAAGGCATAGACTAAGACATTGAGCTTCTATGATTTGAAAAGTGCTAAAGTTTGTGTTATTTGGAGACCGCAAACATATGCCCCGAGAACTCACATTACGGATATCGCTAATCTAAAACATCTCTGGAAATGCTCCATATGACACCAAAGTGCTATGGGTGAGTAAAACAACTTGTTTTATTACCGAAATAAGGCTCAGATTGTAAAAAACGTTAATTCTCCTTTAAGAGTGCAGAACTGTGGAGTTAATGAGGGGTTAGGGCCTAGTGTGGACACTTGAATACACCCAAAGTCTTTTTTTTTAAATAAAGTTTAAAAAAAATAATAATACAGAGATGTGGGTGGAGCTACTCAAACATGCATGAATCAATCGAAAAGGAGACACTGTTACAACATGGTTCAAATGTATAATGTTGACTTCACATAAGCCCTCCGCACCATTCAGAGTGTAAAACGTAGTATAAGGACAACATTCTTCACAACTTCTCACCAAGGGAACTGTCTTTATGGTTCTAATAGACACATGTGAGGCTCCAGCAGCAGAATGAAGCAGTATACAGCTGTGTGTGTGTGTGCGTGTGTGTGTGTGTGTGTGTGTGTGGACTGAGCCTGTGTGGTCCGAGAGCGCGGCCCTGTCAGTGTGGGGGGGTAATGGTGTGGGCACTCGACTGGAGAGGACCACCTGAGAGTTGTTTTTGGGCATTAGTGCACCCCCCCAATCCCACTCCGCTCCCTCGCTCTTTCTCTCTCTCTATCCCTTTCTTTTTCTCTCCCATTATATCTATCTGTCCTTTCTTCATCTCTCCCTCACTCCTTCTTCTTCTTCCTCTCTCCTTGCCTCACCTCCTCTCTTTCTCTCTCTCCCTCTTGCATTAGCCCTCTTCCTCTCGCTCCCCCTTTCCTCTCTAACTTTCTCCGTCTCCCCCTCTCTCTGCCTTTCTTCATTTCCCTTTCTCTCGCTCTCTCTCTCCCCTTTTCTTAACCCCCCCTGTCTTTCTCCATCTCTCCCCCTTTCTTCATCTTCTCTTCATCTCTTTTCCCTTTCTCTCCCCATCTCATCTTCTCTATCTTTTCCTCTCCTTCTCCTTTATCTCCCTGCCTCCCCCACTCCTCTCTCCATCTATGCCTCTGAAACATGACACTGACCCCCTCCCTCCCTCCATCCTTCCCTCCCTCCACTCCCTCCTTTCTTGAATGAAAGGGACACGAGCTCGTCCGCCGCAGAATTAAAAGGCCTCTCTTCAATAAAACATCAAGAGTTTTTGGTTAACGCACGCTTGACATGGCCCCGTAATTGACTTTTTGGACTATAGGATTTACATGAGCCCCTCCAAAGCAGCTTACCTGTGCACTGATGCCCCTTGAGGAGGCAGCCCCGGTCCCAACAGAGGGGAATTTACATAAACTACAAAAGTCCTCCATTTTCTATTCTATTTTTTTTTTTTTAGAAATGCAAAAACTAGCCACTGTAGATAATTTAAAGGGATTTACAGGCAAATGTTCTCCTTTCCTCTCCCTTTCCCCTTCCTCATACTCACTCTCTTCATTTCTCCCTCCTTCTCCATCTCCCTCTCCCATCTCTCCATCTTTCCATAAGCTACAAAAATCTGTTTTTTTCTTTTTTAGAAATGCAAAAACTAGCCACTGTTAAAGGGATTTACAGGCACGTGTTTTGGAAATCTGGAAAGTGAAATCTTGCCAAATAATTTTAATCCATTTGGAGCAGTTAGTCTAATGTGGCCAGCCACAGAAAATGTTTTTGTTTTATAGACTTTTATTTAAGCTGTACTTTGTTAATCTGTTTTTAAAAGCGTCAGGCAGATGATTTCGGATCAGCCCCTCAGCATTTCCTCTTCTCGATCACAAGTGTGTGCACGATGTCTCTGTAAGACAAATACAGAAATGTAGGTTTTGCTTTTATTTGACTTTCTTTCTGTTTGTGAGAAGTTCATCAAAATCAGAAAAGTGTTATTAGAATTAGCTATGGACAGATCTAGCTTTTTCAGTTCAATACCCATTCTGATACTATAACTGTAAGTACTATGTCAATACCCAGTATCAACCGATCCCAGTGCAGAGACAGGAAACAATTGACCCAAATGTGTTATATGACTGTTATTAATCTAGTAAGTAACCACAGAACAACTTTGTGTAAATAAAAGTTTGAATATTATGAGAATTTCTGGTCGACTGTGACCAGTATATAGTCTAATTACATCAATTTAAAGGAGAATTAACGTTTTTACAATCTGAGCCTTATTTTGGTAATAAAACAAGTTGTTTTACTCACCCATAGCACTTTGGTGTCATATGGAGCACTTCCAGAGATGTTTTAGATTTGCGATCTCCATAATGTGAGTTCTCGCTTTCGTTTGAGTCAAAAGTGGCCTGTAATCTGAGATTTATCCATAGTTTCAAGTAGATGAGGAGGCCAGTGCGCATGTGCGGAGTCACAGTTTATTTCACTCTCAGCTCCCGGGACCCAAACATGAAACGCAAAGCTGTAAATTATGGCTAAATCTCGGATTACAGGCCACTTTTGACTCAAATAAAAGTGTAGACTAAGACATTGAGCTTCTATGATTTGAAAAGTGCTAAAGTTTGTGTTATTTGGAGACCGCAAACATGTGCCCCGAGAACTCACGTTACGGAGATCGCAAATCTAAAACATCTCTGGAAGTGCTCCATATGACACCAAAGTGCTATGGGTGAGTAAAACAACTTGTTTTATTACCAAAATAAGGCTCAGATTGTAAAAAACGTTAATTCTCCTTTAAATGTCCAACCGGGATATCGGTTGAACTGATATTTGAATACAGATACAGCTAATTTTTCAGTATTGTCATCAATATCTGATTCCAGTATCGGATCAGTGCATCCTTAATTAGAATGTGTTCTTTTGTGTGATTGTTCACATGGAGCACAGACACTATGTACACTACAATACACTGGCACAGTGGCGGAGCACATGTTTCTTCCCGTGTTAAGAGATCTGGACATGGGATCCCCACTGACTATAACTATCGACAGTACAGTTAAGAAAGCTCTCAAAAATCTTCCAAAGAAGGGGATATAGTGATATTTCTGCACTTCTGTTTTATGTTTGTTACTCAATATTTGAGCCTCAATCAAAACATTTACAGGCATGTTTTAGCACATAATTATCTGACAGACTGCCATATCATCATCTGAATATCATCATCAGGATAATAACAAAAATGTAATTTATTTAGTTTATTTTGCTCTTCCCTTCTTTCTTCTCCTCTGTGTTCCAAACTCTGACCCAGTCCACAACTTAGTCTAAAGCTCATGGGTCGTGGTGGGTTGCAGTGTGGGTTGTGGAGTGCGTTTTTAGAGTGTGTTGTGAAGTGAGCTGTGGAGGGAGGTTTGGAGTGGCCTGTGGAGTGAATTGTGAAGTGAGCTTTGGAGTGAGTTGTGGAGTGGTCTGTGGAGTAAGTTGTGGAGTGAATTGTGGAGTGAGTTGTGGAGTGGCCTGTGGAGTGAGTTGTGAAGTGAGCTATGGAGTGAGGTTTGGAGTGGCCTGTGGAGTGAGTTGTGAAGTGAGCTATGGAGTGAGGTTTGGAGTGGCCTGTGGAGTGAGTTGTGGAGTGAGCTTTGGAGTAGTCTGTGGAGGGAGCTGTGGAGTGAGCTGTGGAGTGAGGTGTGGAGTGGCCTGTGGACTGAGCTGTGGAGTGCCTACGGAGTGAGGTGTGGAGTGAGCTTTGGAGGGGTCTGTGGAGTGAGCTGTGGCGTGAGCTTTGGAGTGGCCTGTGGAGTGAGCTGTGGAGTGAGCTGTGGAGTGAGGTTTGGAGTGGCCTGTGGACTGAGCTGTGGAGTGCCTACGGAGTGAGTTGTGGAGTGAGTTGTGGAGTGAGCTTTGGAGTGGTCTGTGGAGGGAGTTGTGGAGTGAGCTGTGGAGTGAATTGTGGAGTGAGCTGTGGAGTGGCCTGTGGAGTGAGTTGTGGAGTGAGCTGTGGAGTGAGTTGTGGAGTGGCCTGTGGAGTGGGTTGTGAAGTGAGCTGTGGAGTGAGGTTTGGAGTGGCCTGTGGAGTGAATTGTGGAGTGAGCTGTGGAGAGAAGTGTGGAGTGAGCTGCGGAGTGAATTGTGCAGTGAGCTGTGGAGTGAATTGTGGAGTGAGCTGTGGAGTGGTCTGTGGAGTGAGTTGTGGAGTGAGCTGTGGAGTGGCCTGTGGAGTCGGTTGTGAAGTGAGCTGTGGAGTGAGGTTTGGAGTGGCCTGTGGAGTGAATTGTGGAGTGAGTTGTGGAGTGAGCTGTGGAATGGGATTTGGAGTGGCCTGTGGAGTGAGCTGTGGAGTGAGTTGTGGAGTGAGTTGTGGAGTGAGTTGTGGAGTGAGCTGTGGAATGAGGTTTGCAGTGGCCTGTGGAGTGAATTGTGGAGTGAGCCGTGAAGTGAGCTTTGGAGTGGCCTGTAGAGTGAGTTGTGGAGTGAGCTACGGAGTGAGGTTTGGAGTGGCCTGTGGACTGAGCTGTGGAGTGCCTACGGAGTGAGTTGTGGAGTGAGTTGTGGAGTGAGCTTTGGAGTGGTCTGTGGAGGAAGTTGTGGAGTGGGCTTTGAAGTGAGTTGTGGAGTGGCCTGTGGAGTGAGCTGTGGAGTGAGTTGTGGAGTGGCCTGTGGAGTGAGCTGTGGAGTGAGTTGTGGAGTGAGTTGTGGAGTGGCCTGTGGAGTGAGCTGTGGAGTGAGTTGTGGAGTGAGCTGTGGAGTAGCCTGTAGAGTGAGGTTTTAGAGTGAGCTGTAGAGTGGGCTGTAGAGTGAGGTTTTAGAGTGAGGTTTGGAGTGCGCTGTGGAGTGAGTTGTGGAGTGGCCTGTGGAGTGAGGATTGGAGTGAGTTGTGGAGTGAGGTTTGGAGTGGCCTGTGGAGTGAGCTGTGGAGTGAGCGGTGGAGTGGCCTGTGGAGTGAGGTTTAGAGTGAGCTGTGGAGTGAGTTGTGGAGTGAGGTTTGGAGTGGCCTGTGGAGTGAGGTTTGGAGTGAGTTGTGGAGTGAGGTTTGGAGTGAGCTGTGGAGTGAGGTTTAGAGTGGCCTGTGGAGTGAGCTGTGGAGTGAGCTGTGGAGTGGCCTGTGGAGTGAGGTTTGAAGTGAGACACAGTTGGAGGACCAGTTCAGTATATTGGGTGTCACAAACACACTCTGCCGACTATCTGTCAGAGCAAACATTATTCATTGCAGTAGCTCATGACGCCCAGGAGGCCCGGGTCTCTTTTTGTTCTCTCACAGCCACAACCCAGAAGCTATTAAAGGGGCAGGACTGGTGCAATGTAAGATTTATTGGTCCATTCCTCACAAGTGCCAACTAACATTTGCTCCTTACATCTTTCAGCATGTGCGTGTGAGCTGAATTCGGGGGGCTGTCATGCTTCTTGTCTTGTCAAAAAGGAGCTACAAGGATTATAATATGACACAGTGAAGCGGAGAGAGGCTGAGGTTTAAGAGGCGCATTACCTGAGCACTCCTGTCCATTGTAGACATGCTGAGAAGAAGAAAGTACAGCTCAGGGTGATGAAAGAACAGGAAAACTTAAAACTGTTTAAATTTAGAGGTCCTATATTACTCAAACATGACTCCTGTGAGATTGTTGTGCATGTTATAATATTGTTACCTCCTCAAAAATGTACCTGGAGTTGTGTTTTGTTTCATTTACACATGTTTAAGTAACCCTTTGTTATTACTGTCACATCTCCAAAGCTCAAAATGCTCTGTTCCATCTTGTGATGTCATGAAGCGATATTTTTCAAGCTATTTTTTCAAATTTCTAGATCAGACAACTCTTTGAAACCTATGAAGTAAAAATATCTTATTTACTTCCTATATAATCAGCAGCATTAAGATTTTGTTCACATTTACCACATTAAAATTGGGAATAAACCTGGAACTAAACTTTGACTTCACCAGGATTAGACCAGGACTAGGACACGACCAAATCAAGTCTACAACAAGACTAAACCGGAACCAAACCAAAAACAAACCAGGACATGTGAGAACGCAGACTAGAGTTTTCACAATACTAAAGTAAATTAAAATACACTCAATAATGATTTTGACACCACAAAGCAATATTTTTTTTTTTACAATAAACTATTTTGAACAGAAGTAATTGTACATTCTTTATGTAACTGCGATTTTTACTAGTTCTGATAACACTTTATTCTTCATTCTTAAACTGTTCTTCATTCTTAATGCTGTCCTATTAATGCAATTTTCTAAGTATCGGTACTTGTACAAATGCTTTTAGTATCGAGTAATATCCGATTTTCAATACTTATGACAGCTCTTCCAGTGACAGCATTCTGACTACTTCAAACTACTACAACTACAAAGTACTCTCCAAAAAGTTACTCTAGCAAATATAACTCCTTACCGTACCGCCTCATATTAAAGGGATAGTGTGTGTTTTTAAATGTTAATCTGTATGGGTTTCCTTCTAAAAGTTACGTGTGTTGACACCGGCTTACCTCTGACAGTCTCAGCTGATCCCGGTTCGGCTCGCTTTCTGGAGCCCACGTAAGTAGGTCCGGTAACTTCCCTGGAACATGAAATAAAGCTTGTTTTTCTTCTCAAAGCAAAACATTTGTTAGAAAGGTGATATATTTGCGTCCGAAACAGTTGTCCACGAAAAATCCAGCAGCGTATTTCGCATTCGCGTATTGTCTCTGTCCACTCGTATCACTACGCCCATGTTAACTCTATCAGCCTGTTCACCTTCAGCGGATGTCTATGCCGAAGTTTACAAGTGAACAGGCTGATAGAGTTAGCATGGGCGTAGTGATACGAGTGGAGAGAGACAATACGGGAATACGAAATACGCTGCTGGATGTTTCGTGGACAACTGTTTGGGATGCAAATATATCACCTTTCTAACAAATGTTTTGTTTTGAGAAGAAAAACAAGCTTTATTTCATGTTCCAGGGAAGTTACCGGACCTGCTTACGTGGGCTCCAGAAAGCGAGCCGAACCGGGATCAGCTGAGACTGTCAGAGGTAAGCCGGTGTCAACACACGTAACTTTTAGAAGGAAACCCATACAGATTAACATAAAAAAAACCCCGCACTATCCCTTTAACAGTGGCTGTGATATGTGCGTCTCCTGTGCTCTCTCACACCTCCGAGCCTCTGAGCGATATCCAGTGAGAGTGAACGGTTTCTTCTTCTGCACGTTCGGCTCGTGACACATGGCTGAAGCTGGGGAAGTACGCCTTAAATTAATTAACATGGGACCTCTTGTAGCTGCTCACTTCTGTAAACAAACATTTTAATATGGCGTAATTAATTCAATCTGCCAAGCGACTCGGCCCCTCCCATAGATCTTCCTTCACTCTCACTTTGGGTGTCTTGTTAAAGAGTTTATTACGGTACAGGACGTAATACCACAAGATTCATGGTCTATATTGGAGCTTTAAAGAGGCGGTACTTTGCAAAATAAAACTATAACCTTGTTCCATCATCAAAAACATGCCTGAAGAGCTTTTAGATGTCATCCATGCATGTTCCAGTAATTTAGCATTCTCTCCTGGGCCCTATTTGAACCACAGTTAGCTGTAAGATTCTGTCCAATATACTGTCATTTCCTGCCTTATTTTAAAATAGAAAAAGTTAAATACAAAGGTGTCCCAAACCAGAATATGCCAGAACATTCCCCCCTTTCAACACTGATCATCAGACAGTCTAAATGGCCACATCCTCTCTCCTCCATGTGCTTCCTGTTGGGACCATGTTGCTATCAGGTGTATGCTAATGAGGCTGGCGCGTGTTGACAGATGTGAGGTTGGACCATGTCAGGTTGTGCTTAGCTCCTGTGCGCTCTCCGGAGGTTCCTCTCTGGACAATGATGCATCTCGCTCTCCGCCGAGGTCAGCTGGACTCGCTCCAGAACATCAGCGGCCATCAATAGTGTGGATAAAGCAGGGGCCCACAGAGGAGGAGAGGCCTGCATGGACCATTGGCTGACCAAAGCAGACTGGGCCAGGCCGGACTGAGACACAAGCACAGTCTGCAGGAGTGGGGCAAGGGGGTAAATACACAGTCCCATACAAGGACTAACCTGTGGGCACAAGACACAGGTGATGCTGCAGGTGATGCCGATAGAAAATCTGCAATACAAAGCTTAGTATTATCTAGATTACTATTCTGAACATCATGGATATTTCCGTTTTCACAGTCTGGTTGTTGTCCCTCGACTTTGAAATATAGTCTTATTTTTTGTGTGTTACCAAGGTGCATTGAACTGCGACAGTGGGGAGAGTAACCAAAATATTTAATAATAATAGTAACAAATACACTGGATTTCTATAGTACATTTTAAGACTTCCAAAGCATTTACATTCATTCATTCATTCATTCATTCATCTTCTCCCGCTTTTTCCATTTTCTGGGTCGCGGGGGCAGTAGTCCAAGCAGATCTGCTGCCCAGAACACAATGCACCAGCCCCCATGAATCCTCCCGCAGGTGGTGAGTCCACGGGAGGACGGCCCAAGTCACAAACTGGCCTTGATGTACATTTACATTTACAGTGCATTATTTATTCACTAGTGCTAAGTTACTATTGTAGCCACAGCTGCCCTGGGGCATAGTGATGGAGGGGAGGCTGCCAATACGCACACACTCACACAATTATTAACAGACAACATGGAAGAAGTCTCTTGCCCTAAGATGACTACTCTAACCGCTAAGCCATTGTTGCCACATTTACTAAAGTAAAGCTGCGTTCAGACTTGACACAGTCCGGCCGTCCAGTTTACGTGAAAACTCTACGTAGACGAGCATCTGGGCCATCCTGTGTTTTTGCAGCATGCGCCGCGTCAACCAATCAGGGACTACTCTCCAGTGGCGTAGCAACGTTATTATCCGGAAGAAGGAAAAGACTTAGGAGCTACAAACACCATAACAAGAAAATCTACGCTGAGGGCCTGTTTACACGAGGACGCTTATGGGTAAAAACAACAAAATGTTTTATCGGAAGTGCCTTTTGTTTAGACAGTGATGGCCTTTTGGGGGCTTAAAAATGCAAAAAAATGAAACCATCCTCCAAAGTGGAAAACTTGAATATGCTCCGCCGTAGCGTTTTCGTCTACACTGCTCAAGATGCAAAACTCTGGTCAAATCTGCTGACGTCGAGTACGCGTTTAAGTCACATCGGTCCATATATCAGTGTACTTTGTTTGGCAGGACTCCCAGTCTACACCTTGTTGCGCTTTCATTGCTTTGTAGTCTAACGTGGTCTGAAGCAATAGTTGAACTTCTTCATCTGACCACACTTTTTTTTTTTTTTTGCTAACGGTAGCCATGTTTTGTTTTGCTTTTTGCAGTGCAAATGAGAAGAAGGAAGATTCTACGCATGCACGTGGACATAGTGATAATGTATCACAGCACCACCGAGCCGCCTGGCATGCATACCCAATCGATTTCCACACACTGTTGCGTCACCGTATGCACGCAGATTTCCTCCCAAAAACGCTCATCTAAACGCGGAATAAAAAGTGAAGACGCGACGCCACTTTTTGTCTTCTGTTCAGACCGTCATCATATAAACGTAGCCTGAGACCAGTACAACAAGGCACTCGTTGAAGGCCCTGGACATGCGTCAAGTATTTTTCTCTGACACTCGTTGGAGGCACCTGAACTCAAATGCAAAGGCATCCAGCACATTTTTCGACACCGCTGTCTGAATGCAGCTTAAGAGTACAGTTACAGTACACTATAAATAAATAAGTAATCCCTCATTCATCCAAGAGGAGTCCAAGGGAGAAAAGGTTTCAGAGGTCATCGACACTGTTTTTGAAAATCAAGAGGTTTCATCTCCTGTCCAGAAGCCATTTTCAATACTGGTTTGAAGCACTAGGATTTCTACCACCTCAGTAAGTCCTGCTCCCAAACAGAGACAAACCATCTTGGTTTCAAAAACTGTTCAGTTGACGTTGAGGCCCTTTCTATCTTGTTATACTCTAAAACTTAATACTGAAGCAGAAGTAAAAGTACTGTGTGTGGAAACTTACAATTTGATTTAAAAGTGAGTACTGCTTATCTCTGTTACAAGCACATAGGGCAGGTTTGCCTTGATTGACTTATCCGCCTCACTGTTCTATCCACACACCTGCACATTCTCCGAGCAGGCAACAGGACTTTGAAAAACTACCCCCTTTACCCCATCTCCACTCGGCTCCTGCCCAAACAAGCACACCGACCAGATTTTTTATTCCTAACTCCGAGCCGCGACACGGCTTCCTCAATCAAGAGCTGGCTTCCCTCTCCCCTAGCCGACTCCTCTACCTCCTCCTCCCACCACACACACACACACACACACACACACTCACAGGCCCGAGCAAAGTGGCAGATGCGCGCCTTGTATACTGTAAGTGGGATTTGAAGAATTGGCACAGTCATCTAAGCAGCGCGCAGCAGCTCTCACAAACAAATGACGGCGCGTAGACTCAAAGTGAGATTGATATCTTTTTCTGAACTTCACTGGGAATATTGAGAATATGAAGGGGGATAGCGCACTCCCCGGGGACCTGTGGGGCGCCTGCTGCCTCCCCCACCTCCACTTGACAATAACGCAAAAAAATGGCGTAAATTCATCTTTGGTTTTCATCAATATTCACTCATTCATCGTAGGTTTTGGCAGCTCGAATCTACTCGGCAATAGATGAGGTTAGAATTCACTTTGTTGTACGCGGGGTTGTCTGGAACGGGAATTAAAATAGAACAATGTGAGGTTTTTTTTCTATCCGAGAGTGGAGGCAGAGTCATACATTTCACTTAGCGACTGAAAACTTTTCAATTTGTGCGCCTTGTCCTCAACAAACCCAGCCATTAAATAGGTCAAGGAT
The DNA here is from genome assembly GCA_036785185.1 of Paratrypauchen microcephalus. NCBI lineage: Eukaryota > Metazoa > Chordata > Actinopteri > Gobiiformes > Gobiidae > Paratrypauchen > Paratrypauchen microcephalus. The sequence goes on from JAVJIX010000007.1 coordinate 249,418, forward strand.
GGATGTGTGCAGGCTGCAGTGAGCTCCACACAGGAGCGCGTGTAATCAGAGGGGGTAATTGTTTTTAACAGTGAGGATGGTTTAAAGTGTAAATGACCTTATAAGGAAAGTCGAGGCACGCGATGTCATAGTGTTTATTTAGGGAAAAAACATCAGTGAGTAAGACTTTATGCAAATGCACTCGATGTATATACGGAAGATCAGAAAATAGCATAATATGGGTCCTTTAAATACTCGCCCATTCATTTGTGTCCTTTATAGTGGACATTGAGTTAACCAGTCAATCTTTTAATTGTTTTTAGACTCTAGTTTTCTGGCTGCATTATGATTAAAAAAAATAAAAAAATAAAAAAAAATCTAAAATTCTAAAAAAATAAAAAATAAAAAAAAGTAAAAAAAGTAAAAAAATAAAAATAATAAAAATAAATAAATAGGGGGCAGCAGTAGCTCAGTTGGTAGAGCATATGTCTCGTGATCCAGGGGTTAGCGGTTCGAATCCCGCTCTTGACGGGTTGACCGCATGTGATCCCAGCTCCCACAGATGAGTGCTGCCGTTGTGTCCTTGGGCAAGACACTTAACCCCCAGTGCCTGTGGACACTGGTAGCCCCCATGGCAGAAGATACATCAAGGCCTGTTGTGACGTGAGCCGTCCTCCTGTGGACCCACCACCCGCGGAAGGATTCATGGGGGCTGGTGCATTATGTTCTGGGCAGCAGAACACTGCTTGGACTGCTGCCCCCGTGACCCAGAAAATGGAAAAGCGGAAGAAAATGAATGAATAAATAAATAAATTATACATAAAAATAGAAATAAATAAATATGTAAGTAAATACTCAAATAAATAAATAAAAATAAATAATACATAATATATAAAAAATAAATAAATACATAAATAAGAAATTAAGAGGCAACTGTAGAAGCTTGTCAGAGATGTTGGTCATCAAAAAATATATATATATTTTTGTTAGGTTGTTAACGTCACATGGATTTAACACCAAAATGTCCCCGACGTCTATTACAGAGGACATGTTACATACTTATGAATAAAAATAAAATTATTAAAATGTAAATGGTAAGGTGTAAATTTACCTCCAAATAGAAAATTAAAATAATAATAAGAATAATTTAGATATACTTTTTATCTTCAGGTCCCAGGAGGATATAGCCAAAATACGTGGAAATTGTCATCTTGGCCAAAATACGATTGAATAAAACATGTTGAATCAAATGAATATGTTACATCTTGATGTCTGACAGTATCTTTTCTGTGAGTAGGCCATCATCACCTTCAGTAATCTAAAAACAATTGCGATCTACTCTGTACACAGTAAACACATGATAAATTCAACATGAAAAAACAATATTGACATTTGCGCAAACACAATCAGTAACATCACATTAACTATTGGATCTGGGTGCAGCCCCTTGGACCCTTCGTCAGTTGGTCCCGGTGCAGTGGAGGCCTTGGTTGGGTGCTTCCTGGCCACCGCTCTGGCGATTATAGCTCCGTGTGACTGTGACAAAGCTGGTCCTAAAATGAATCAGTGACCTGGTCCGGCATGGGTCACAAACTAGACTCAAGTTTATGACAAGGAAGCAGCGGACCCTTGAACGCCTCTTTGTTAACCCCACACAGCCGGTAAATATAGTGATATGTTCAAGATCAATACGACACCGCAGCGTTTATGTTGGATCATGTGCGATTGATGCACGGCAGGCTGGTGGGAGTTTGAAAATTCGAAAGGGGTGGTAAGAACTTTCACAATTTGTTACATTTTTGTTATTTAAATGTTTAATTTTGATAATAATATATAAATAATAATAACAAAAAATGTAAATAAAAACGATGAGGACAAAGAACTTAAAGGCAAAGACTTAAACACAAAAATGTACCAAAACTATGCCACTGCTCAACCACAACCTGCTAATTAATCACCAATTAATCCATTTGATTAACTATTGATTGTTATTGTTGTTGTATTATGAATATCATTTTAATTGCATTTTAATAGTTTTAAATTACCCATTATAAGTGCAATTTCTAGCTATGGGTTCCTTGTCTCTGTGCAGTGACTGTTTTGCCTGGAATGTTCCACAGTATAGTTTTAAACATTAGTCTCCATGTTGAAAAGCTGGTGATACAACCAGACCAAGTTACAGTTCAGATCTGTGGAGTGGTGAATCCCATTTAAAAAACAAACAAACAAACAATAAATTCCCCCAATTGAGTAAATGCAAAATGTTTAATATGTTTAATACGTTTAATGCCATATCGTGCAACATTCCAGGAAAACCAATTATATATGCATAGAGACAAACAGGTGTGAATCTTTGAGTAGAAAGCGCACCTTAAAGGGCTAATCCATCAGGTATATTGAATAGTGATATTGATGGACTGGGAGCGGCCAGTGGCATATATAGTTTTTATAGCATATGTACAGTGGTACCTCACCTTACGAAAGACCCAACAAACGAAAATTCCAAGTTACGAAACGCCTTCACGTTAAATTTTGGTCTCTAGATACGAAAGAAAATTCAAGTTACGAAACGCGAAATCTCAAAAATTCAAATAATGCGCGCTCAGCTACACACATTATACGCTTTTCTCAGACTGGATTTAAACTTTTCTCACATTTGTCTCTCGTTTAAACACTCAAACTTTCATAGATTTTCAACAAAATGTATTAATAGTGAAGCGTGGGGGGAAGGGGGAGGGCGGAGAAGTGTGCGCGCGGACACGTGTGATAGCGCAGCATGACCCGGCGCGGGGCTGAGAGGACGAGACCCGTGCTCAAACCGTGCCTCCTCTAGACCAGGTCTAAACCAGGTCTAAACCAGGATTAAACCACCTCGGCTCTTGCATGTGTTCGTTCATGCGCTCAGACTGCGTGCGGGGAGGCACATCTCCTCTTCACTGCTCGCCTCAGCCGTGACTCGTGAGGTACACCGGCAGAGCTAGCACGAAACCAGGAAATAGACCCGCACGCGGTGGTTTAATCCTGGTTTAGACCTGGTTTAGAGGAGGCACGGTTTGAGCACGGGTCTCGTGCTCGCAGCCCCGCGCCGGGTCATGCATCGCACGTGTCCGCGTGCACACTTCTCCGCCCTCCCCCTTCCCCCCACGCAGGCAGTCGCTGCTCGCCTCAGCCGTGACTCATGAGGTACACCGGTGCTGCTGCTAATAGCAGAGCTAGCACGAAACCAGGAAATAGACCTGCACGCGGCGCTTTAATCCACCTGGTCTAGTCCTGGTTTAGTCCAGGTTTAGTCCTGGTCCATTCCAGGTTTAGACCTTGTTTAGACCTGGTTTATTCCACGTTTAGTCCTGGCTCTACAGTCTCTTAGCCAATCAGGACGCAGAACACAGTCTTACACTATAAAAAGAAGTTACACTATAAAAAAAAAACTTGGATCGGGGCCTTGGAACGAATCAGGCTTTTTCCATTGAAATAGCTACTCAACTTACAAAAAATTCACGTTACGAAACCACTTCTGGAACGAATTAATTTCATAAGGTGAGGTTCCACTGTAGTTTGTTGTGTGTGCTGTTTGAGTTTGTGTCTTTGCTTTTGAGTTGCTGTTGAGTCCTCACTGTTTTTTATTTGTATTTTATTTTTAATATATCCTCCTGGGACCCAAAGTAAAAAAGTGTATCTAAATTATTATTGTTATTATTATTATTATTATTATTATTATTATTATTATTATTATTATTATTATTATTATTATTATTATTATTATTATTATTATTATTATTTTCTATTTTGAGCCAAATGAGCACCTTAGTATTTACATTTTGTTAATTTTATTTTTATTCATAACATGTAACATGTCCTCTGTAATGGACTGGAATAGTGTTAAATCCATGTCAAGTTAACAACCTAACAAAAAACTTTTTTTTGGTCGGTTCTACAGTCGCCTCAAAACGTTTTTAGACTCCCTTTTAATTTCTTATTTATTTCTTATTATTTATTTTATTCTTCTTTTTTTTTTTAAATCATAGTGCAGCCACAAACTAGAGTCTATGTCAAAACTTAAAATGAATGGGTGGACACAAATGAATGGGAGGGTCTCAGGAGGATATTATAACAATGAATAAAAAATAAAAAATAAATTGTGGAAGTCCATATTTCAAATCTTTCAAATCCTCAAAATCCCACCAGACCGAGCAAAGTTACCACATTGAACCAGTCACACAGTAGCCTATGAATTTCTTCTTCTTATTCTTCTTTTTTTTTCCTTTTCTTTTTTTCTTTGGTTTATTTAGCAGGGACAGCGTACATTAATCAGCATTTCCGTAAATGTACCAGAATTAGCCAGAGAGGCTATTTTTCATCTGTAGTCCCTGGACAGATGGTAAACATGGTCGCCCTAAAAACACAACAATAAGAATGATACAAAAAAGTGCAATTGTACATAACAGTTCAATTAAAAGGCAGTGAGAATATGAACAGAACCATAACCACAATGTACACAGTGAAAAATAACACACAGAGCGCACAGACAGAAGACATGCTTGGGTAAATAACACACACACTAGAGAACACAGATAGAAGACACACACTCGGGCAGGGAGGGCGGCACTCTAAAGATCTCAGGTTAAATGAGTTATTAGCCAGTTCTTACATGTTTTTTGAATAGATGTGAGGTCTCTGATGCTGCCAGCAACTGAGTTCCACTCCTGAGAAGCTGTGATGGAAAAGGCACTCTGGCTGAATGCACTTTTCCTCAGGGGAAGGATGCAGTCTCCACGGGCTACCCCTCGAGTGAATCTCTGCGTGGTGGTTATGATCTTGATAAACTGAGACAGTGGAGGAGATGACTGGCCATGGATGATTTTGTAAATGAGACAGAGGTTTGAATACTTGATGAGGTTTTCCCAGCTTAACAGGTAGTGCTTTTGTAGAATATGGCAGTGTTGATACAGTGGCTTGCGAAACTATTTGGCTCCCTTGAACTTTGTGAACTTTTGCCACATTTCAGGCTTCAAACATAAAGATATAAAACTGTAATTTTTTGTGAAGAATCAACAACAAGTGGGACACAATCATGAAGTGGAACACACTTTATTGGATATTTTTAACTTTTTTAACAAATAAAAAATGAAAAATTGGGTGTGCAAAATCATTCAACCCCATTGAGTTAATACTTTGTAGCGCCACCTTTTGCTGCGATTACAGCTGCAAGTCGCTTGGGGTATGTCTCTATCAGTTTTGCACATCGAGAAACTGATATTTTTGCCCATTCCTCCTTGCAAAACAGCTCGAGCTCAGTGAGGTTGGATGGAGAGCGTTTGTGAACAGCAGTTTTCAGTTCTTTCCACAGATTCTCAATTGGATTGAGGTCTGGACTTTGACTTGGCCATTCTAACACCTTGATATGTTTTTTGGTGAACCATTCCATTGTAGCTTTTGCTTTATGTTTTGGATCATTGTCTTGTTGGAAGACAAATCTCCGTCCCAGTCTCAGGTCTTTTGCGGACTCCATCAGGTTTTCTTCCAGAATGGTCCTGTATTTGGCTCCATCCATCTTCCCATCAATTTTAACCATCTTCCCTGTCCCTGCTGAAGAAAAGCAGGCCCAAACCATGATGCTGCCACCACCATGTTTGACAGTGGGGATGGTGTGTTGAGGGTGATGAGCTGTGCTGCTTTTACGCCAAACATAACGTCTTGCATTGTTGCCAAAAAGTTCGATTTTGGTCTCATCTGACCAGAGCACCTTCTTCCACATGTTTGGTGTGTCTCCCAGGTGGCTTGTGGCAAACTTTAAACGACACTTTTTATGGATATCTTTAAGAAATGGCTTCCTTCTTGCCACTCTTCCATAAAGGCCAGATTTGTGCAGTATACGACTGATTGTTGTCCTATGGACAGATTCTCCCACCTCAGCTGTAGACCTCTGCAGTTCATCCAGAGTGATCATGGGCCTCTTGGCTGCATCTCTGATCAGTCTTCTCCTTGTATGAGCTGAAAGTTTAGGGGGACGGCCAGATCATGGTAGATTTGCAGTGGTCTGATACTCCTTCCATTTCAATATTATTGCTTGCACAGTGCTCCTTGGGATGTTTAAAGCTTGGGAAATCTTTTTGTATCCAAATCCAGCTTTAAACTTCTCCACAACAGTATCTCGGACCTGCCTGGTGTGTTCCTTGTTCTTCATGATGCTCTCTGCGCTTTAAACAAACCTCTGAGACTATCACAGTGCAGGTGCATTTATACAGAGACTTGATTACACACAGGTGGATTCCATTTATCATCGTTAGTCATTTAGGTCAACATTGAATCATTCAGAGATCCTCACTGAACTTCTGGACAGAGTTTGCTGCACTGAAAGTAAAGGGGCTGAATGATTTTGCACGCCCAATTTTTCGTTTTTTATTTGTTAAAAAAGTTTAAAATATCCAATAAAGTGTGTTCCACTTCATGATTGTGTCCCACTTGTTGTTGATTCTTCACAAGAAATTACAGTTTTATATCTTTATGTTTGAAGCCTGAAATGTGGCAAAAGGTCACAAAGTTCAAGGGAGCCAAATAGTTTCGCAAGCCACTGTATCTGATGGGCTTTTTGTCTCTTTGTGTAGTGATTCTATGGGTTTTAGGGTGGTTTTGTTTGTCTGAGACCAAGTTGTTAAAAAGTAAGTTATGTGTGATAGGACCAGTGAATGCATGAACATTTTTGCAGTCTGCAGAGGAAGGAAGGAGCTGATGTACGGGAAGTTTGACATATTAAATTTCTCTGTTTTTGATTTAGTGTTATTTTTTTATCATCTCAAAAGAACAGTTAAATTTTGTGAACTGGGCACAAGTTTTAGAGTGAAAACATTTCATAAACAGCTCAGTAGACCACAACACCTCTCATCCAAGCAGCTTCTTCACTTTTGATTATGGAGCCAGTGGGACATTGCCTCAAATACTTTTGCATTTGTTGATTAAGTGCTCATAAATGAGATGTTATAAAAATAATTTTGATATCTTATTGTAATTTGTGTTACCAGTATTAGATATATATATTTGCACTTTTTAGCAAATTGGCCTTAAAGGTGCATTATATATATAATAAGTTTCCTGGTGGACAAATACTTTTCTCCATGGAGATGTTATTGCTTTGTCTGGAATGTTTCAAGCAGGTGACAGACCTCCAACCAAAAAGTTACACAGTGCACCTTTAACAAAAAGAATATAGTCGCAAGCAGCGATGATCGGCCCTCGCTTGTCCTCGCCAATGGGACGCCAGGCAAAAACTTTCTTGTAGCCAAACCAAATTTGGTACACAGAAACACTGTTGCTAGGCGACCAACAGGAAGTCAGCCATATTGGACCGAGCACGTGACCCGGCACCGAAGGCAGATTTTCCTGTCCTCGTATTTTAACGAACTCCTCCTCGTTTTTTTGACCCAGACTCACCAGAATCGTGCTGGATCATCTCGACAAGTGGGACATTAAAAGTTATTAAAAGCGTTCTACAAGACTGAATGGTGTTTCCGTGACAACGCTTTTGCCGGGCGTCCCATTGGCGAGGACAGATGTTTGGCCTGTTGCCATGGCAACACGGGTATAGCCATAGGTGCAATGTATTTTGGGGGCGCTGTCGAGCCAGATTTTTTAATACAGATTATTTGTAAATTCCTTTTTTGGCATTCTTGAATTTTGTGCAAAATTTCGTGAGTTTTCGTCCGTGGGAAGTACCCGAACATTGCAAAAAGGGGGGAGGAAAATAATAATAATAAGAAGAATAAATAATAATAAGAAAAAACAGAACAATAAAATAAAATAATAAGCATAAAAATATAAATAAAAATCTGTATTGGCCATAAAACAAACAAACAAAAACAAAAAAAACAACAACACATAGGTCGATCTCTAACCTATATACCAACTGTTCATTTAAAAAGTTGTCATTTTGGGTCTCGTCATCTGAATTTTACTTTACAAAAATGTGAAAGTATAAAATGTTGCCGTGACAGAGGGGATTCCAGAGCAGTTCCTATGTACAGTTAATGCTTTTGATTGGCACGGCTTCTGCCATAAAGGTCTTCATGGATCAGTGGGGCAGGTATGTTGGAAGAGGAATGCATGACCCCACACTTAGCCTTATTTCCAGTGGTCCTCATCGTCCGAGCAGCTCCTCCTCCTCAGACCAATGGGAACGTCTGAGGTTTTCTGGCATATCATTTCATTTATTTATTTTGAGCAGATTAATGAACACAAGACGTATGCGTGTATCTAGCACACTTAATAGATAGTTGTTAGCACCATTCTCTGATTCCTTAGCTCTTTCTTTGGGAATCTGCATCAAAGTATTAATCAATTTGAATACATTCTTTAATAAATGAAAACTGAAAACAAAAATCGAGATTTATTTTTAAGAATTTGGTCAGGTTACAATTTGATAGAAGATTCAGCTAATTCAAAATGCAAATATTTTGACTTGGTCTATCCAGATTTCATTCTTTGTAATATCCAGAATTTTATAAATTTTAAGTTTAAAGGGGCTATACCTGATTTCTTTTCATATAATAAAGTACATTTGTCTAGCCTCACAGCTATATTATATAAGCAACTGTCCAGTATGCATCTAATTTGAGTTTTTATGCTCTGTGAAACAGGAAGTATGGCTGCTGCACTGTTAGCATGCTAGTGGTTGTGACACTTGTCTGAAAGTTATAAAAAGCACTTATAAACTCAAAGCTGTGAGTAATTAGGACACTGTAGGAATGTGTTAACAAAGTAAGGAATAACAAAACGAACTATACTTTTAAGACAGTAATATATGTAATAATAATATGTCTTTTAAATATATACTGTATTTTTTACCACATTGTCTGAAAGTGGAGGTGTTATTCAAATGCGGATCAATGTATTAGTTTTTGTATTCATTCAGCTTTTTAAAATTCATGGACTAAATCACTAATATTAGAAATTGTGAATTTTCCTCGTATGAAATGGTGCCACTCATAAACAGGCCCGTATCTTCAATCTAAACTTTGAATTATAATCCAATAATTCAATTTCACAACATAAACCCAACCTATTAGACACACATCCATCACAGCAACGCTAATAGCCCAACATGTAAGATTAGCATTGACGCTGTCTGCTGTGATGGCCTATTTTTAGCGCGGCTAGCATCTCCCTCAGCACATGTACGAGTGAAACTGATCCCTTTAGCCCTCTGTCTAATCCCAGCCTCCCAGAGCCACTTCATAATGATCTCCCCGTGAAAGGTAAATCAATTATATAACGACCACAAAAGCACCGTTTTGTCATAAAATGCTAATTAGTCTGGGTCCTGACCTCCCTCCTGGCACCTCTGCTCCCCCAGCTGAGCTCTACAGCACACGTTCCCTACGCCCCACGCTTGGCCCTCGCGTCTATAAGAGCTTTTGTCTTCATTCTTGGTCGCTGTAGTAGGACGGGCTCGGCTGTGGAGGACGGTTGTGGTGGCTCTTGTGCCTTAAAGGAGAATTAACGTTTTTTTTTTAACAATCTGAGCCTTATTTCGGTAATAAAACAAGTTGTTTTACTCACCCATAGCACGTTGGTGTCATATGGAGCACTTCCAGAGGTGTTTTAGATTAGCGATAGCCGTAGCGCGAATATATAATATATGCCCCGAGCGGTCTCCAGATAACACAAGCTTTAGAACTTTGCAAATCATAGAAGCTCAATGTCTTAGTCTACACTTTCGTTTGTGTCAAAAGTGGCCTGTAATCCCAGATTTATCCACAGTTTCGAGTAGATGAGGAGGCCAGTGCGCATGTGCGGAGTCACAGCTTATTTCACTCTCAGCTCCCGGGACCCAAACATGAAACGCAAAGCTGTAAATTATGGATAAATCTCGGATTACAGGCCACTTTTGACTCAAACGAAAGTGTAGACTAAGACATTGAGCTTCTATGATTTGAAAAGTGCTAAAGTTTGTGTTATTTGGAGACTGCACAGGGCATATATTATATGCCCCAAGAACTCACGCTACGGCTATCGCTAATCTAAAACATCTCCGGAAGTGCTCCATATGACACCAAAGTGCTATGGGTGAGTAAAACAACTTGTTTTATTATCGAAATAAGGCTCAAATTGATGTTATCACGTTACATAGCTTACCTTTGAAGGCTCTGGACAGGTCAAACTCTGTATTTCACCATAAACTTGCTCTCAATTTGTCCGTAAGGATCCAGCAAATAAAATCCAGTAAAACAATTTAGTCCAAAACACGTGTTAGATCCATTACGACGTCTGATCCGGCAGCATGCTTGTGTTGTTTACCCAAAACCACGAGCCTTGCCTAAGGCGAAGGCGGAGCCCAAATGTCCTTCTGCGGCTCTCGTATTCAAAATGGCTGCCTCTGCATGGGGAAGATCCCCCTTTTATGTGACTATATCTAAGTCCAAAAGAATACTTTGATTTCATGATGGAAGTGAAAAGGCTTGGAAAACAATGTATTTTTGAAAGGGTATCTTCAATTTCAGTAATTAACGGGTAAAAATCTTACACACTGTCCCTTTAAAGGTGCATTGTGTAACTTTTTGTTTCACAGTATGGCATTAAACATTTCTATCTTTACCAAGTTACAGGTCAGATCTGTGGAGATGCAACCCCGCTCGCAGATATTTTTGAGCTATAAAACCACAGGTAATTGAATAAATGTAAGCCAGAGCTCTTTAAAGTCATACTGTGGAACATTCCAGGCAGAGCGATGACTTTTGTCTTTATTCTTGGTGGCTAGTAGGATGGGGTTGGTTGTGGGGAACGGTTGTGGAGGGGCAGGTGTGGGGGCTGGTTGTGGGGGCTGGTTGCGTTAAAAGTTCTCAGTTTCTCTCTCTTTTTCTACACGTTTATCAATCATAGGCTTGGCTCCAGCTGTTCTGCGAGCTTTTCAGATTTAACAGCCGGCCTTACAAATTGTCTCTGAATAGCTAGAAGTACAACCCCCCCACGTGCTAGCTAACGCGACGTAGCTGCACCCCGCATAGGCTATTGACTCCGTTTACAAAAGAGAGCATATGTGCAGCAAAGGTGTCTGTACCCAAATAAATTACGTCTTCCATTGTTCACGGTGACGAATGTTTCTGTTTTTTTTTTCTTTTTTCCCCCTCCTTCACAGACACGGGCCACCCAGCCGTCTGCTCGCCGCAGAATTACAAGAACGATTAACGGAGCGCTCCCAAACATGGCGTCACGATCACCGCGGATGCCTTGGAGGAATCTGAGGTTGAGTCTTTTCACTGCAAAGAGAATTATGTCCAATTATAGTTTAATGAATGAAGAGTGTGAGGAGTGTGTACAGCAGAGACTGGAGAGGAGTTTGTGACGGTGCTGAATGTGGGATTACGGTGAAAGATTCAAATAGGGAATTCAGTTAAAGAAGGGACATAAACTTGTGAGATTTGGGATGGACTGAAATTGATTTTAACTTGAGGGGAAAGGCAGATTAAGTGTGACAATCAATTTATTTTTGGTCTGCTTATTGCAAATAAAGTTCTTTTGAAAACGCTTTGGAATCCAGTGTCCAGTTTGAAAATCAAAACAAAAACAAAACAGAAAGAATGTAACTTGAAATATGATTTAAAAGGTTTACAGACAATTCCAAAGTACAATGATCTTTAATTAACTTTATTGTCCAATGATGTTGTAAAAGAGTTAGAGTACACATTGACTTAGAGCTGGAACTCTTATGTACAAGAACTGCATAGTTCAAATCTCCTTCGGTTCAAAAATAAAATATTAACAAATGTACTGATTTTAAAAAACAAATTTAGGATTTAAAGTTGTATAACTTTTCTTACCTGTTTGTCTTCATGCCTTTGTTTTACCTGGAATGTTCCGGTGTATGGCATTAAACTCCACCCTGCACACTGTGTCAGTCTAAAATCCTTTTTAAAAAAAAAAAATATATATATTTTTTTTTAATTATTATCAGTATGTTTGTATAGAAGTCTTTCCTCTTTCATGAAGTAGGTGTATTTTGTATTATGTATTTTGTCCAATCACTGATTATATCCATATTTGATTATCATTATGATTGTCATTTACATAGAGCAGTTCCACTACACTTTAGAAGAAGAAGAAGAAGAAGCAACTTTATTGATCTCACACTGGAGAAATTCTTCTCTGCATTTGACCCATCCTGTTATTAGGAGCAGTGGGCAGCACATTACTGCACCCGGGGATCTTCTTGCTTCAGTTTGGTCAGGACCTAAGCTGGAGGATTTTACCTGGAGCATGTTTTGGGTTGGTGGGGGAAAGCGGAGTGCCCGGAGGAAACCCACCCAGACACGGGGAGAACATGCAAACTCCACACAGAAAGGCCCAGGCGACCCGGGGATCGAACCCGGAACCTTCTTGCTGTGAAGCATGAGTGCTAGCCACTCAGCCGCCGTGCCGCCACTTCATTCCTCACAGTGCCCTGCACTTGATGTCACTCATCATATCTAGTATTATCAGTATTCTGTATCAGAAGGTTGACTGGCCATTTTTGACAGTTTGCAGAGAACATCACTGTCTTTTGTTTATTTATAAGGCCTTATGTGGTAAACTGGCCTTCTATTTATCGTTACTAACGTTAAAATGTATGAACTATCAGACTCAGACTATCAGACTATCAGAATGAACATTAGACCTCGGGCGAGACCTCGTAAGCTTCGGGTCGCCTGGGCCTTTCTGTGTGGAGTTTACATGTTCTCCCCGTGTCTGGGTGGGTTTCCTCCGGGCACTCCGGTTTCCCCCACCAACCCAAAACATGCACCAGGTAAAATCCTCCAGCTGAGGTCCTGACCAAACTGAAACAAGAAGATCATGGAGATGGTCCCCGGGCGCAGTAATGTGCTGCCCACTGCTCCTAATAACAGGATGGGTTAAATGTAGAGAAGAATTTCTCCTGTGTGAGATCAATAAAGTCAATCTTCTTCTTCTTCTTCTTCTTCTTCTTCTTCTTCTTCTTCTTCTTCTTCTTCTTCTTCTTCTTCTTCTTCTTCTTCTTCCACTCTTTTGCTCCTGACAAGTGGAACAGGTTTAGTTTAATTCTTGTGCATGTTTGTAACTTGTCTTGTATTTTTTTCTGTTAACATGGCATGTAAATGAGCACTTGTTCTTAAGGGTGTCCCCTGTATCTATAATGAAATAATACATTAAAAAAAAAAAAAAACTTTATTATTATTATTATTTTTTTATTTTATTTTTTTAGTTTGAATGCATTTGAATTAAAGTCAATAAATCAACCAAATCCTTCAAATCCTTGATAGTAAAGCAAAGATGATATCAGGTTTCCTCCACTTCCAAACATTTCCAATTAGCTATATTCAGAGATTCAACAATTCCTAAACACGCTCTTTTTCCATTGTAACTTATCTGTTTCGCCACCATCCCGTCTGTAAGTCAAAGATCAAAATGGATCGAACTCGGTGGGTAAAGAATTATCATTGTCTGTTTTCTGTGAATGATTTGTGGACCTCCATCGCGCTCGAATAAAATGTTATACCTGTCAAGAATATAGATAGATGAACATATGAATTAGGCCCCCTCCCAAGGTCAAGTAGCGATTGCATTGTTACTCCCAGTGTCAAAGTGACCCACACAGTCACTTTTTCATCATATTCTGCACATCAACAAAACAATGGCGGATACGGGGTGAAGACCAGAAGGGGGGGCAACGGCGGAGAGACAGAGAAAGATGAAGAGGGGAGGAGAGAGAGATACAAATTGATCGTTTGTAGCTCAGATCAGTCATAGTCAGGCGGGCCCTTGGATGGATGTCTGAGATGGCCACTGCAGGTTCAAGCTTCACAGAAAAGGCACGCGCAAAACAAGAGAAATTGGTTGGGGCCCTCGGGATGGGAATCAATGTGAGAGGGGCATGGAAGAGCACCAGTGTTTTTGTTGTGTTTGGAGGAAGAGGAGGAGGAGGAGGAGGAAGAAGAGGAGGGAGAGGAGACGGCTCTGGGAGTTGTCTAAAAGTTGAGAGGACAGATTTTTGACAGGAGAAATCTTGCTTTTCGAAATGTCAGGATATTTTGGGGAGGAAATAAGAGAAGATATAACAGACCTTTGAAATCATCTTTGTACAAAAAGTGCCCACCAATATTCGAACTGAGTGAAAAACTCTTGGCAGAACAAATGATAAAATACATTTATTTCACTGTTTCCTTGTCTGCGGAACTACCTTGCTAAGTACCCATAGGCTGTATAAAGAAGTGGGCTCAGGGCACGTGATGTTACCTGTCAAACTCGGCTCCAGTCAAATGAAGCTCACTCATGTTGGCAGTTATAGAGATTAATTTTGATCCGAGTTCCATACTAGGAATTTATTAATAGGGCAAAATAGCTAAATAAAAAGACCAAAATGACGAGGCTCACAGCAGCAGACGCACCTTTTTTTCAGTGTAAGGTCAAATGGATCCAGAGTCAGTGGAGCCGAGTGGAGCCCGTGCTTACTTTCGATTTAAAATCTATAGCCTATGGCAAAACGTTCGGCTTTTATATACAGGGGGTCCTCGGGTTACGACGGTCTCGACTTACGACGTTTCGTGGTTACGAACGCGCCCCCATTAAAAAATAAAATAAAATATTACGCGTCATTCCGTCTTACGTTTAGCGTGGGAAGCGACGTAAACAAACGCGAACAGCGCGCGGCGCACGGTGGAAGAATACGCTCTGTTGTGGTTGTAGGGCGGAGAAGACGGCCTCGTGTGTGTGCCCAATGTGGGCGGAAGTACCTGATGTGGGCTCTGATCTGCTCCTATGAAAGCGACAGTGATAACCAAGCAGCGTAGTGGTCTAATTATTGAGATGGAAAGGTTATTGGTGCTTTGGTTGAAAGATCAAAGGCAAAATCCGACTTACGACGAAATTTGGGTTACGACATATCTTAAGAACGGATCAACGTCGTAACCCGAGGACCCCCTGTAAACAAAAATAGAGTGGAAATTAACCTAAAGAGACTGTTCGTAGTCACGTTGATCGCATTGTTTCACTGCTAGCGTTAGCATTAGCGTAGCTGCATTGTGAATGAGGATCCGTGGAGCCACAATATGCAGTGAGCGGTCCGCACAGAGCACAGCGCAATGTGATCGCCACACGACAGCTGAATTAGTATTTAAACATGTCCTAAAGTCTATAAAGTCCATTTGATGCAGAAATATGATTATAATTATGACTCACCCCAGTGTTTTCGGCGTATCTCCACATGTATTGTGTGTTTCGGAGCCAAATCGCACTCTGTACATGAGCTCCGGAGAAATGGACGTGTCCCGAACCTGTCCCGAAGGTCTCCCGAACGTGTCATGTGTCCAAGTAGTAGTTAAAAGTCCATTTTCATGTCCATTGTCTGGCAGTGCTGCTTACATATGCACAAGCTCCTCACAGCTGATCGGCGAACAGGGGAAACCCCTTCTGCCTTCTCGCAACATGATTGGCGAGCGCGCGATCTTGGCGAAATATGTTGATTTATACCCGCCCCGTGTCATTCGCCAAAAACAAGCATTTTTGAAATTAAAAATGTATGTTTTTAAAGTCACTAATGCTGTTATCTGAAACATGGAGAGGCATCTTCATGATCTCAACTAGCACATTATGCAAAAAAACGAAAATAACAAATTTTGAAAAAAAACAACAACAAAAAAACACAAAAAACGCATTTCCTGAGAATCTGTAATGCCGACATGCGGGCTCAGCTACCAGTTATTTTTTGTTCCAATGGAGCTAACTTGTTGCCTAACAGCAACAGAGTTCTTCGCCTCAAACAGAAAACACTCCTTTCCACCTTGTGATGTCATGCAGCAATATAGGAAGCGTTTTTAAATTCCATATACCTTCACTAAAATTATTTGGATGATTTTGGCCCTGGAATTGCCAGCGCTTCACTGAACAAAAGGTAAAAGGTAGATGCTATATTGAAAACTACCACTTCATGACCTCACAGAATTACACAAACATGTGTAAATGAAACAAAACACAACGTATGTTTTTGATGAGGCTTGATGTCATAACTTATAACATGTCTTAAAGCTCATAAGAATCCATTTGGTGTAATATAGGACCTTTAAAATGCTTTGGAACAACATGTAACACACACAGATCCAACAGTTTGCCCATATTTGATTAAACTATTAGCTGCAGTTACAGTCTTTGAACAGTACTGGCTAGTGATGCTGAGACACTTAAATATCCCAAGCTGTCATCCATCTTCCTTTGTATTTTTGGCCCTCCATTTAAACCTCCTTGATTCCCTTCCAATCCATATCATTTTCTCCATAATGGCTGCCACAATCTCATTCACAGTGGTGCTAATAGACTTTATTAACTGATTAGCGTGTATTTTCGGAAATCAAAATCTCATGCCAGTTTAATGGGGCTATTGCGGCACGGATCGCCCTAGAATTATTTTATTTCATTATTATAATTTTTTTTTTTTTTTTTCATCAGCCAGTTTTTTGAACGATGATGCAACCAAGTGGAGTGTGCTCTTGTAATGAGTCATCTGACAACTCCTGGGGTTTTCTTCTAACTATCGAGGCGAATGTCAGCGGTCTACCCCCCATTCTCTTTGATGACCTATTAAATATTATGAGGGCCCCCCGATGGGTGCACTGTAGTCTGGCTCATATCAAGATGGTGTTTAATGCCCATGAGACAAACAACAGGCAGATTAAAGCCATTACGGCCCGCTGCACTGGCACATCCAGCCTCGCCGAAGTGCACTTGTGATGACTTGGGGTAATAGTTTGGTGCCGCAAAACCTGTTAGGCTCTGAGCGAGGGAGCTGCTAATGGAGGCAGGGGATGAATGGTACAGTAAGGCCTGGGACTGGGACAGGCTGTACGCTATAGTGGCGTTTGAGCGTTTAAAAATGCAGGGTGTTTTCTTAATATGATGTGTTAAAAATAAATGCTCTAACACTCCAGTCTGTTTATATATTTAGATAGTAATTTTTGGCTTCTGTTCTATTCATTGCACAATTATTGGTTACTCAAACATGTGTGACAAACAAAACGCTAAAACAGCTTAGACTTTAAAATGATTGGACACAGTAGCTCACACATCACAATAAGAAAAAAAAAAGTGTATGTAAACAGTGCAAAGATGAAATGATGATTGACAGGACATAGGATTATCTGTTACATAAGGGTTGTTGTACAGTTATCAAATTAATATCCATCCCTTAGTACAGGCATGGGCAAACTACGGCCCGGGGGCCATATGCGGCCCGTTAAGATTCTTAATCCGGCCCGCTGAACTTGAAGAAATTATATTAATAAACCTTGTTAAAGGGGCAGTGTGTAGGATTGATGGCGCATTGGTGGATGGTGGGTATTGCAATTCCTGTCCTAGCTACGGCAGACCTCGAGGGACACCCGGGCGCGCCGTAACGCGGAGAGCTTGGCGTACCCGGAGGTGGGTTCTGGCAGCCGCGCACGAACCGCGCACACGTGTGAAGCGCACCCGACGCTGTGCACTGGTGGGGGGAATCGGGAACCGGACCACGGAGGGCGGAGGTCGGTCTGAACCCGGAAAGAACGAAAGAACCTAAAGGAGAACAGAACTTTCAGTGCTTTAAAATAGTAACTGTTAGTAATTTTTTTTTAAAAAGCTGTATTTTATTAATTAAATTTTCTCTGTTTTAAGAGGCATTTCAATAAATAGCTAAATACCATGGAATTTGAAAGATGGACATTTAGTTCATTTTGAATTGAAATAAAGCACATGTTTTCTACATATCCCATGTTATTTTTTGTGTTTTTACCAAAACACTAAATCCACCTGCTCCTGGTCCGGCCCTTCTGTCAAATTTTAGAAACCTTTGCGGCCCACGAGTCAAAAAGCCCACCCCTGCATTAGTACATACATTCTGCACACTAGTATCTACACTAGTATATATTGGGAAATGTCTGAGATACAAAACTTTTATGTTAACAAGGATTTCTTATCTCATCCAATTGATATAATTTGGTACCCACGTTGTCTCCACCTCTATATATTCTTTCTCTTCCTCATTTTATTTATAGATTTTCTTCGACTTGCAGTTGGTATAGTTTGCTACCCCTGGTGTCATACCTTCTCACTTCAGTATCCCGTGGTACCTGCAGTGTCTCTCCACATGTATTATCAGGTAACTTTCAGACAGTTTAAACATTAGTCTAGTTATTTATCACTTTTATCATGACTTACTAACTAACTATTGCACTATTAGACATTCAGCTCTTGTTAACATTATGGTTGTTAGGTATTGCTAGATCATGGAATTTTACCTTTATGTATGTCACATCTGCTGTCCATTCCATGTCTCTCCCTCTGTATTGTCTCGTACAGTACTTGTGCTGTCTCAAACTCTATATCCTCTAGTACCTTCTATATCTCCACCTCAGTATCCTTTGGTCCCTGCGTTGTGTCCACATTGGTAGAGTTTGGTGCCTCCAGTGTCCATTATTGTTTAGTGTCTACAGGTTTGTACTGTCCCCTTTGCTACCTCCAATGCGGAGAAGATCAGTAAAGTTAAAAAACAAAAAAAAAGAAGAAAAAGTTGAGAAGAAAAGTACAAAATTACAGGAAGAAGTACTGGCTTCTAAAATAGAACCTTTAAGGGACAATTTAAGTGAGACGGTCACAGGCGCTTTGTGTTACAATTTTGTATGAAAAGCGCCTTATAAATATTGTTTGATTGATTGATTGATTGATCTTTCTGACACTTTAAACATTTATGTATTTACCGGTTTTTGCACAATTTTGACATGTTTTGACCCTTGTTGACATAGTTTCTAGGTCACTGTCAGGACGTACAATGATAAACTTATATTTATTTTTTGTAAAATCTTAAATATTAGTGAAATGAGTAGTCTAAACTGTCATAAGCACTTTAAAGATCCCATGACATGATACTTCTTGATGCTTTTATATGGCTCCTTAATGGTTCCCTCATACTGTAAATGAATCCTTCTTCAAAATCAACACTCAGTGCATGAGAAACAGAGATAAGATGAGAAAGAGTAATTTTTCTCTCTCTGAACAGGCCATAATGGGCGTTGTTGCTTGAATGCAAATGAGGAGAAAAGAGCTGGCCTATAGTAGAGGGTGGGGGCGTGGCCAAACTCTCCGCTCTCAGCTCTGAGCCCTCAGCTGATCCATTTCCTTGTTTTTGCACGGGGGGAGAGATTTGAAGCGTTCCATTGAAAAATAAACACATTTCCACAGAAAATAAAATTAAACCACTGCTGTTCAAAGGTCCAGAGGCTCAGATAAAGGACTTCCGAGCCTAGAAACACTCGGACGTGCCTCCAGGCAAATAAAAAAACACATTTCGCATTGCCTAGCGCATTCGCAGTCCAAACTCTCTGGGCGTGATTTACAGAGACGCTGAGTAGAGACAGACGGGGGTGGAACTGCATTTGCATTTCTTTTTTCGATCTGACGTCAATAAGGTGCCTTGTTCAAAATCGCCCGTTTGAGCTCCGATTTTTTGTAATGCAGAAAAGGATCGCAAATGCTCAGTTTAGACATTTCACAACTTTTAGCCATGGGGGGGGGGGGGGGGGGGGGGGGGTAAAAAGGGTAGGGGAGCTCACATTAACGTTCAAAAACCTCAGAAAGTGAAAATTTCATGCCATGGGACCTTTAATGCATTTCTTTCAACTGTACATCCATTTTTATATATACATATATATATATGTATATATATATATATATATATATATATATATATATATATATATATATATATATATATATATATATATATATATATATATATATATATATATATATATATATATATATATATATATATATATATATATCAACAGACGGAGTAAGACTATTGTAATAATCTCCATTTGTAAACATACACCACTTGTACACAGTATAACAAGTATATAAATGGTAACTGTTATTATACCTTACCCCTGAGTCCTGACTGACCACTGCCACGTGCTCGATTCAGCCCCTCCACCAGTCGCTTTAATGTACCAATTGTTATTAATAAAGCCACTGAAACCTAATCAACTTCAAATACGGCTTGTCACTGCAGAAACCTATTAAGACAAATGATGATTTTTAGTCTCCGCCACATGACAGAGCTCGCATTGTTCTGTAGCGATTTTCTGGCCCGTGAGTCGACTGTAAGGAGCTAATTATGTGACGATCTGAGTAAAAATAACTTCTCATTCAGGGGAATTATGGCAGCGAAATGTTATAGATTAATGGGACTATTTATCTTTTTTAACTTTCTGTCTCTCTCCGCTGATGGCTGCTCTCCCCAAGGAAAATATTCATAAAAGGAAATTGAAGTCATAACGTAATAGGTTATTAAAATTTTTGAATGCATATCACTTTTCCTTTTGCAGCGCAGTAAATTTAAATTGAAGTTCGCTGAGTTTTTATGGGGGGCACGGGAGGGAGAGGACATGCATCTCTGTCACTCAGGTATTTGCTATTCTAATTTTATGGCGGGACAGATTAACCGAGGAGATATCGGCCACTGACAACACTTCACACAGGCTGGGCATCTAGACACTGCTGACACCCGTATATGAGCTATCTCTATTTCTTAGACTTAGACACTTTATTGATCCACAAGGGAAAATACTTGAACACAGCAGCTCACACGTCACAATATAGTACAATAACAAATAATCCATTTTCTATAAATAACAAAAATAGCAAGAGAGTGTCAAATATGGCATAATTATAAGTACAAATTTAATACAATTTAGAAAAAACATATGATGATAGGCTTATCTCTTACATAAGGGTGAGTTGTTGTACAGTTGTAGGGAGTATTATGTTGCTTGAGGGTGAGTTGTTTGTTTGTGGGACATATTATCTCCTCTGTCCCTCTATAGTCTGGTGCAGTGGGTGAGTTGTTGTACAGTTGTAGGGAGTATTATCTCCTCTGTCCCTCTATACAGTAGCAGTGCTTCTCAATTATTTTCTGTGACCCCCCCCCCCGGAAGAAGAAAAAATGTCACGCCCCCCTCCCTGTGTGCGACTATTAATAGTATTATTTGTCTAGAAAATTGATATTAGTACACCTCTGCATAACACAGTATCCTTTATTAACATTAAAAACAAAAAGAAAGAAACTTACAACAAAGACTGCACTGTCTTTTTGCACCGACTCAAATATTAATGTGTTTTTAATGCAGATGTGCGCACATTTGTTTACGTTTTACAGAAATAAAACTTTATGTAAATAAGCCATGTGGTTTTAAAAGCGTTGAAAACAAACAAACAAACAAACAAAAATCATCTCTCCTTGTGCTGCTGATGCTTCAGCTTCTGTCAGACTAAAGGACACGACTCGGTGGAATATACGTGTTTTTTCTGTGACAGAGGATGTTCTGCTGAGTCTGTTCTGTATATCGCGTATTTAAGGTTGCCGCCCCCTGCCCCAGAGCGACAATGAGAGCGCCACTGCCAACTACTGTTGTTGATGTGCAATTACACTTAGTTCTAGAACTGTACGGCAAAAAAGCATGTTTCCCAGGGTCACACGCGCCCCCCCTGGCATCACACCGCACTGCTCTGTAGTCTGGTGCAGTGGGTGAGTTGTTGTACAGTTGTAGGGAGTATTATCTCCTCTGTCCCTCTATGGTCTGGTGCAGTGGGTGAGTAGGAGTGTCCATGATGGAGAGCAGTGTGTCCAGTGTCCTCTTGTCCCTCACTGTTAGATTCAAGATTCAAGATTGTTTATTTGTCATATGCAGAATCAACACAAGGTCAACAATGCAATGAAATGCTTAGGATCAGAAGAACCGTTGACTCGCTAAGATAGTCAAGAAGTACTAATAACTTGCAATAACATGTTACAAATGTCTCCAAAAATATTCTGTTTATTTGATTTGTGTAATTTATTCATTTGTCTTGCATTGGGTTGTTATCTGGGTTGTTTCCTCATCAACATACATGGAGTTGTGTTTTGTTTCATTCACACAAGCCCTGATTTCTTCTCCCAAACAGAAAATACTCTGTTCCACCTTGTGATGTCATTGTGGTCATAAAGGAAGTGCTCCACTGTGTTTTAAAACTCCTTCACTACACCCATTTGGATCATTTCAGCCCTCGAATGGCCAATCTTTACTAAACAAAAGGTAAAAAGTAGCTGTTTTCATGAAAATTGCAGCTTCATGACATCACAACAGAGTATTTTGAGTGTGGAGATAGCGATAGATAATATTAAAGGATTACTCAAACATGTATGAATGAAACAAATCACAACTCTGAGTTTGTTTTTGATGAAGTAACAACATTATAACATGGCTAAAAGCTCACGAGAGTCAATTTTGCATAATCTTTTCTAAACTGAGTAAAATGTCTTGAGCAAGGATACATCTTTGCCAGCTTTGAACCAGTGTTCCTCTGGCTGGTGGGTAAATACTCAACCAACTGTGCCACTAACACATTAGGGGGCTTGTCCATGATACAAATCTTCTATGCTGTAGCTACATTTTATATACGCATTGCTCTTCTTTACCCCAAAATTCATTTCATTTTATTCATTCACGATTTCTCCTTCGCACCTGTACACCCCCCCCTCCTCTGGGACCCCCTTAGTCTCCACGGACCCCCAGAGAATCACAAATCACAATAGAACCATCTCCACCTTCTATCTTTAGCTTACACTCCAGGAAAGACATAGGTATGAGAAGAACACGAGAAGAGAAGGAGGAGGAGGGGTGACTACCACTCAAGGTCGGGGGGCCAAATTTATTTATTTCTACCCAAGTTACAATGAAATTTTACCGAGTACTTTGCGGCGATGATGAGGGGGGTATCAGTGCCATAAATTCACATTGCCATTTGGTTTCTCCACGATGAATCATTTACTACGCTGCTTTCAAGGACACTCGGTTGCGGTATTTGTATGATAGTGCTATTCTATGTAATGATATCCGTTTCATTGGGGCCGTATAACGCAAATGAGAAAATTAAGGGTATGCACAGGTATGGGCTGCACTCAGAGCGGGCTAATAGAATATGTACAGTAAATGTCAGCTGATATTTGTGATGTCCTTGGTTTTATACAGGCGCTTAAAATGTTGACTTGGATTCCAAACTACAAGAGAGGTTTTTTGAAATTGGTTTTAATATATGTAAAGCTACAGGAGTGTTTGACTATGAGCAATGTGAAGGGTAAATTCAAGGATAGGAGAATAAAACAAAAACTGGCATTGAAGTGAATAGCTGAACGGTGATTTGCTATAAGACGTAGATGCTGGTAACAAAGAAGCAGTGTCCTCACATTTGACCCATTTTAAGTTATGATTTTGTTGGTTAGTTGAACTGAGAACTCATTGTGGAGTGCACTGGGCCTTTCACCAGGTTTTGACATAGTAGTTGTGGCACATCGAGTATTTGAAAGTCTGGAGTTTATTGGGGAGACCTATAAAAATACAATTTGAAATCAACAGCCGTCTTGGGATTAAAAAAAAAAGTGCTTACCTCTTTTATTGACATATTTTCAGCTTGTGTGAGTCTGTGGGTAGTTTAAACCAAAGTAAGATAGGACACATGACTATGTAGAATGGATTATTATATGTCTACTTCTTATGAACTGGACTGTGATGACTCAAAAAGCGATATTTGCTTTGAAACTTTTTGAAACACCAGTGTAAAGATTCACTGAGGAACTTTTTGGTGGCTGCTTTTCTAGATTGTAGGTGTTATTTTATTGCTACAAATATCTTGAAAAACATGCATTCATACTGAGGTCTCCAGATCTGACGTGCAACTTGGCCTGGTGGTGTAATCTGCTTGTCTCCATAAAGATACATATGTTTAATACCATACTGTGGAACAATCTAATGTAGGCAATGCAATAAATTTGCTATGGAGAACCCTCCATCAGAAAAGATAAGATAAGATAAGATAAGACTTTATTAATCTCACACAGGAGAAATTCACTTGTCACATTAGCTCCAGGCAGTTTAGAGCAAAAGAAAGTTTGAAACAGAAAGTGCATGCAGGCAAATAGTAATAATAATAATACAAATAAGTAAAAAGAGAGTATAGAAAATATTGCACATCTGGACTATGCAGTGGAAAAGTTACATAATAAGTCTTTGCAAACTTAGTAACTTTCTGGAGATGGTGTATCACCTGTATGATTCCATGGAAATAGAAAGCTAAAAGCATACTTCTGAACATTCTCCATGGAGATACAATTCCATGGAGACAAGCAGGAAGAGGCCAAATAAGGTTTATGGAGATGCAAGCCCTTTCACAATAAGGACTTTTTTTTTTTTTTAATATATACTGTATATATTTTTAAATAATAAAATAAAATAATAATAACAACAACAACAACAACAACAACAACAACAACAACAACAACAACAACAATAATAATAATAATAATAATAATAATAATAATAATAATAATAATAATTATTATTATTATTATTATTATTATTATTATTATTATATAAGTATTATTAGTAATAAGTAGTTTATGATGGGGTTTTAAACTCAAACACAAAATGGTTTCTGTGCATTTTCCTGTCAAATTTCTCTGTCTAAGGTCATTTCATCATTGTCTTCTGCAAAACTAGTTCTGCTGGAACATCTCTTATCACTGTACGTGCTTTTCCTTACCTTATGGTATCTGCTTTTTTCTACCATTGCTGGTACTAGTATTCAGGTCCTGTATCCGTAACTATATGGTTACTGTATCCAAGTAAAAAAGAAAGAAGTGCACATAACAGATAAGAATTATCATGGGAAAATGGAAGTGATTTTCTTTTCTTTACTTATGTTATCATGTATAGATGTAATGGGGGTGGGGTTAAATAAGATTTCTTCCCCCCAATCCTTCTTGGACATTACAATTTTGATTGTTCTTTTGTATATTTGTACTACCTTTTTCATTTGACTTTGATATTGTACATTTTGAAAATCTTGAAAAATAAAAAATAAACCAAGAAAAAAAAACCCCCAAAAAACCTGCTAATCTCTGTGAAGATTCTATTACATTGTCATGAATGTCATGTACAGTAAGTCTAAGTTTAAATTTCTTTATACTCACAGAGATAAATAGATGACATTTACAGGTCAGATCTATGGAAAAGTGAGCGGGGTCATTCATGCGTGTTTGAGTAATCTAGTGATCTCTGCCGAGTCCTATTCGAAGCTAACAAAAGCTTGATACGAAACAATATATTTCAACTTCACAAACCTGATGCGATGTGTTTCAGTAGTTTCATTAGCGGGATGCATGCGGATTGTAATGTGATAGTGCTCTGAAGGGGGAGTGATTTAGCACAGAGAGCAATGAGCAACAGAATGGGAACTTAAAAACTAAACAGAAACGCAATAATAATAATAATAATAATAATAATAATAATAATAATAATAATAATAATAATAATTATTATTATTATTATTATTATTATTATTATATAAGTATTATTAGTAATAAGTAGTTTATGGTGGGGTTTTAAACTCAAACACAAAATGGTTTCTGTGCATTTTCCTGTCAAATTTGCTATTTTTATCATCTAAATCTGGAATCAATATTCTTCACAGTTTTGCACAAAATCAATCTCTCCAAACACTTTCATTTTTAGCTCCCTTCTTCAGCCCTTGTCTCCTGTCCTCGCCCTTCACATCTCTCCATGTTAAACCCTGTAATGTCCCATAAGACAAATGGCACATGGACAGACACCGCTCTCACATTCATTATCTTCACTTTTTATAAAAAGGCCACAACAATAATATCTGCTCCCTGTTCACAGGTTTGACCAGTTTATTTACAACATTTGGAAATATTTAACCATGTATAAGATATCATATTTTCTTTAGAATCACTATGACGTTCCTAATTTTTAGACTCTCTGAAAGACTGATTTACAGGCATGACTTTTTATCATCTAAGTCTGGAATAAATATTTTTTTGCAGTCTCAGTCTTGTAGTTTCAGTCTCTACAGACACTTCTCTTTTTCATTTTGCTCTCTTCCTCAGCCCTTGACTCCTCTGTCCTCACCCCCTCACATCTCTCCATGTTAAACCCTGTATTGTCCCTTATGACAAACAGCTCAATGACAGACAGACTCTTGAGCTTATGTTTGTGCTCTCACATTCATTATGCACAGGATCACCGCGGGGCCCTTTGTTCGGCCCCTGAATACACACACAGCAGACACCTCGGGGTCCCTGGGAGGCCATCACCAACTAATGCTCTTTATTGATTGGCCATTGAAAAGGCTCTTGTAGCTCTGGGACTATGCTAATGCTAATGCTATATAGTCCCCTGGGTGCCAATTCCTCAGTGGGCTATTATGGCTACTTCATTAATGGTCAATTACTAATATGTGATGGAGCTCATTTTGGGGCCAGGGTCGCCGTAAACGGGCATCTGTGACTTTGGCGTTTGGAGGGACTGCAAACAAATGGTGGCCCGCTAGCACATGTGTGTCTGAAATCACATGCTAATTTAGTCTTTTGTGTGCATAATGTGAGTGAAGTCTCTTTATTTTACGGACTATTCTGAAAGGAAAGAGCAATTTGGATGAGAATGGAACACAATATGATGGTCTGGAAATGGTCATGAAGAGTATGTAGTAGTAGAACAAATATCTGAGAGGGATTTTGGTGTTTGGAATGACAAATCTTTGTGCCAGTTAAAAGGAGAAATTCAATTTGTCAACTGGACAAAGTTTGTTTGGTCGAAAATGTTTTGCCGCTCATCCGAGAGGCTTTGTCAGCTCTGGTTCTAGTGCTGGTTAGACCCTGTTTATATCTAGCTGCAGGGAGGAGCTCACTACACTGAAATAGTTCTGAAACTATCTCAACTAATTTGTTTCTTTTGTTTTTCGAATTTCTCTGGCGTCTAGTTTAGCCTCCCTATTCACCCTAACGACCGTCTCCACACCTCTGGCCCTGACGTGTCTGCCCTAATGTTTCTTTTGTCTGTTTTGACTTGGTTTGAGAATCGAATTATAAATGGGAGACAAGTTATGTCTAACTACCCCATTTCTGTTTAACGACGGATTCTCTTTTTTTGACAAAAATTGCCTCTTTAACTCCCCTCTCAAACCAGTTATTTTCCCTGGCTAAGTTGAGATAGTTTCAGAACTATTTCAGTGTAGTGAGCTCCTCCCTGCAGTCTCGAACCAGCACTAGAACCAGAACTGACGAAGCCTCTCGGATGAGCGGCGAAACGTTTTCGACCAAACAAACTTTGTCCAGTTGACAAATTAAATTTCTCCTTTTATCATGGATTCTACCTGGACGACTGAGGGACTCTTCACGCACCTTTGTGCCAGTTGCATACCTTATAGAAGTGTCTGTCAAATCATATTTCAATAAGAAAATATATATTAATTATGACTTGACTTTGTGACTCCAAATTTGTTTCAAAATACAGGAAAGTCCAGAATGCTGCTGCGTGCCTTTTAACAGGACGGAAGAAATATTTGCACATCTCCCTTATTCTTGCGTCTTTGCACTGGCTTCCTGTTCGTTTTAGGATTGATTTTTAAGATTTTAAGATGTTTCAAAGCTGTGAATGGACTGGCCCCAAAATACATCTCTGACCTCATCCAAATCTACAGACCGGCGCTCTGAGGTCAGAGGGCCAGCTCCAGCTCGTGGGCCCTAAGACTAGAATTAAAACTCGGGGGCCCAGGGCTTTCTCTGTGGTTGGCCCTAAGTTATGGAACGCTCTGCCCCCTCATGTCAAAACAGCCCCCAGACTGGAGAGTTTTAAATCTCGTCTTAAAACCCACTTTTATTCTCTGGCTTTTAATACCACGTGAGTTGTGTGGTCCTCTGTGTTTTTTATAAATTGCTTTTGTTTTAGTTATTTTATTGTTATTGCTATTTTAGTAATGTTTTTATTAAGTTTTATTTATTTTGTGTGCAGCACTTTGGAAACTGTCTCTGTTTATAAAATATGCTACAGAAATAAAGTTGGATTGGATTGGATTGGAAAGAAAAAAATAAAATACAGATCTACTTTGTAACTTTTCGATGAGAAAATAAAGTTTAAACCTTACATCGGAACATTCTCCATAGAGATACATATGTTTTATGCACTGTCTAACATTTAACCAAAAGCGATTCAATTTCCATGGCAACAAGCAGGTGGAGGCCCTCTTCCAGGCCATGTTTAAGTTTGCAGAGATGCAAGCCCAGACATGGGACCAAGTCACACATGTGCAAGTTTCAAGTAAGTCTCAAGTCTTCACCTTCAAGTCCCAAGTAAGTCCCAAGTATTTTTTTCTTGGGCAAGTCAAGTCAAGTCAAGTCACAGGCTATGTCAAGTCAAGTCCTGTAATAGGTCAAGTCAAGTCCAAGTCAAGTCACCTTTGGCGTATTTGTAATTTTAGCTGCAGAATCTGATCTTAATAAAGTGAAAGGCAATATATAAGCTAGTGTAAGTAATCATCACTGGCTAATGTGCCCAACCTGTTATCAAATATGTGTATTGTAAATACTCATGTTCAGTAAAATACATCATAGACTCAAACAAAATAGTGATAATGTAATTATTGGTTATTTATTGGCAAAAGTGATCTGTACATCGAAAACCAAACTGTTTCACATGTTTTCAACATTGTTTCAGCATTGAGTTGAAACCAGTAACAGCTAAAACAAACTTGTATTAAACTTTGTTACACTCCCTAACTCACTCTGTTCCACACACACACACACACACACACACACACACACACACACACACACACACACACACACACACACACACACAGAATATCCACAAGTAGCTATCCTTTTACAAAGTAACAATAACAGCTAAAACAAATATTAACTTACAGTAAATTAAACTGTCACATTTCTTTGCTCTTTTCTTTGCACATTTCTCTCTCACACGCTTTCTGTCACTCACACTCACACAGTATATCCATAAGTCATTCCCTTTTGTGAGGAAACAAATAATAGCTAAAACAAATAGCTTATTAATATTAAACTTTGTTACATTTCTCCTCTCTCTCTCTCTCTCTCTCACACACACACACACACACACAATTCATTAATCTATAGTTGATTGACCTTATCGATCGACTTACGATAAATTGATAAATTGATATTGATTCACCTGAATTTTAGTGTTTCAATAGGGTCTTTAAGAATATAAGCTATAGTAACATAACACTGAATCATAAATATATCATAGTATTATTATATTGTATCAATCAATCAATCAAACAATATTTATAAGGCGCTTTTCATACAAAATTGTAACACAAAACACAACACAAAACACAAAACAAAATTGTAACACAAAACATATTCCTCAATTAATTATTCCTTAGTAAAAAGCAGACAAATGTATTGATGCTGAATAACAAAATACAGTAATCCCTCGCTCTACTGCAGTTTGCGGATTTATTTATTTTTATTTTTTTTTCAATTTTCTTTTTATAGTGTAACATTTTTTTTAATAGTGTAACATTGTGTTCTGCATCCTGATTGGCTAAGAGACTAGACCAGGACTAAACGTGGACTAAACCAGGTCTAGACCAGAACTAAACCAGGTCTAGACCAGGTCTAAACCAGGTCTAAACCTGGACTGGACCAGGTCTAGACCTGGACTATGTTATCACACAAAGTCTTGGTTTAGTCCTGGTTTAGTCCTGGTTTAGACCTGGTTCAGTCCTGATTTAGTGCTGGGTTAGTCACGGTTTAGTCCTGGTTTAGACCTGGTTTAGTCCTGGTTTAGACCTGGTTTAGACCTGGTTTAGTCCTGGTTTAGACCTGGTTTAGTCTTGGCTTAGTCTTGGTTTAGTCCTGGTTTAGTCCTGGTTTAGTCCTGGTTTAGTCCCAGTTTAATCCTGGTTTAGACCCGGTTTAGTCCTGATCAGGGGTGTAGTGGGCGTGGTACTCGGGGGTACACCGTCCACCCACTTCTCCCGACGTGAGATATAAAAAAATAACAAATTTTTTTTTTTTTTTTACATCTGTGCAAATTGGTTGAGAAAGATTTTGGGTGTATATATATATGTATAGTTGTGTTTAGGGTCGCCAACCGTCCCTTGAAAACAGAATCGTCCCGTATTCAGAACATAAGTACGTGTATCTCGTATTAAACTTTGTATTAAACTACGGGCTGCGCGAGCCCGTGTCTGGAGCCGCGGACCGACCAAGCGAGCGAGTGCAGCTCTCGCAACAGCGTGTACCATTGCGTGTACACAGGTTAAACTTTATAAAACATCCTATACCTCATCCTACCTGCCCGTGCCTCACTTAACGCGTCGCTCCTCGCTTTTTCACCTGCGCCTTTTAGCGCGCATAAGCTCCTCCTCAATGCGCTCTGGTCACTGGTCCTGGTTTAGTCTTAGCTTAGTCCTGGTTTAGACCTGGTTTAGTCTTGGTTTAGTCCTGGTTTAGTGCCAAAATAGATGCAGAAATAATCTGATAATATGACTCACCCATAAGAACGGTATCCATGTATGCACGTGTCACGGTCTTTAATAATCCGGAGCTCCGGAGAAAAGGACATATCTCGAACTTATCCCGTGTCCCGAGGCGAGAGTTCCTTCTTACGTAGCATTAACGTAGCAAGTTAAGGTTTCTTCTTCTCTTGGAAATGCCGCGTAAATATCACGCGGCTCACTCACAGCTGATCCGCGAACAGGCGCAAACACAACAGCGCGTATCGGTGCGTAATTATGCTGCAACATGATTGGAAGCTGGAGCGCAGTTCGGCCTATGCTTGGCTCTTGCCGGCTCTTGGCTCACCAGCTCTTGGCTCACCTGCTCTTGGCTCACCGGCTTGTGCCGGTGGTGGTGCACGTGGTGCACACGTTGCGTCCCAGGACATGGCAGTGCCGTTGAATGAGCACGAAAACATTATGTGAACACGCAAGTCATTCAAGTCATCGTGTCTCAAGTCAAGTCCCGAGTCCTAGACTTCCAAGTCCGAGTCAAGTCTCAAGTATTTCATTTTTTGTCAAGTCAAGTCACAAGTCATAAAAACAGCGACTCGAGTCGACTCGAGTCCAAGTCACTAAGTCTCAAGTCCCCATGTCTGTGCAAGCCCACTCACAATAAGAACACATGTATTTGTAATATTTTTTATGTGCAAGAAAAACATCCATAATGAAAATATATGCTTTAATGTTTTGGCTATAAAGACATTCAGTGTAACATTTCTGGAGAAGGTCCCACCACCTGATTTAAATGATCACTTAATCTAAACAAAACCAAAGTTATGCTATTTGGAAATGCAAAAACAAACTCAAAACAACCAATTATGATTGAAAATGTTCAAATTGAGACAGTAGCAGAAATAAAATTTCTTGGAGTCATCATAGACAATAAATTGTCTTGGAAAACCCACGTCAGACAGATAAAAACAAAAATCTCCAAAAGTTTCTCCATAATAAATAGAACAAAATATTATCTTGATTACAGTACATTGTGTACACTATACTGCTCAATGCGTGAAAAGTCCCTCAGTCGTCCAGGTAGAATCCATGATAACAGGAGAAGTTCAATTTGTCAACTGGACAAAGTTTGTTTGGTTGAAAACGTTTCGCCGCTCATCCGAGAGGCTTCGTCAGCTCTAAAATACTGCTCAATGATTCTTCCTTACTTCACGTACTGTATTGAAGTATGGGGGAATACTTATCAAACTACACTAAAACCTCTAATTGTCTTACAGAAACGAGCCCTACGGATTATTCACAAAGTTGGGTTTTCAGAACACACTCATAATGTTTTATACATTCTAAGCTTTAAAATCTCAAGACCTTGCTCAGTATTACACAGCAATTATTATGTTTAAAGCATACCATAAACTACTATCAAAAAATCTGCAAATACTATTTACTTTGAGTGAGAAAACCCACAACTTGAGAGTGACTGGAGACTTCAAATTGCCCAAAGTGAGAACCACTAAAAAAAGTTTTTGCATGTCTGTACGTGGTGTGAAACTCTGGAACATTTTGGACAAACTCTACAAGCAAAACCAAAATGTCAATACGTTTAAGTTAGATTTACAAAAATATGGTCTGCTCACAGTATATGGAGAGTGTCTAAGGTAATTTCATCACTGTCTTCTGCAAAACGAGTTCTGCTGGAACATCTCTTATCATTGTATGTGCTTTTCCTTACCTTATGGTATCTGCTTTTTTTCTACCATTGCTGGTACTAGTATTCAGGTCCTGTATCCGTAACTATATGGTTACTGTGTCCAAGTAAAAAAGAAAGAAGTGCACATAACAGATAAGAATTATCATGGGAAAATGGAAGTGATTTTCTTTTCTTTACTTATGTTATTATGTATAGATGTAATGGGGGTGGGGTTAAATAAGTTTTCTTCCCCCCAATCCTTCTTGGACATTACAATTTTGATTGTTCTTTTGTATATTTGTACTACCTTTTTCATTTGACTTTGATATTGTACATTTTGAGAATCTTGAAAAATAAAAAATAAACCAAGAAAAAAAAACAAAAAACTGCTAATCTCTGTGAAGATTCTATTACATTGTCATGAATGTCATGTACAGTAAGTCTTTACATTTTTTTATACTCACAGAGATAAATAGATGACATTTACAGGTCAGATCTATGGAAAAGTGAGCGGGGTCATTCATGCGCGTTTGAGTAATCTAGAGATCTCTGCCGAGTCCTATTCGAAGCTAACAAAAGCTTGATACGAAACAATATATTTCAACTTCACAAACCTGATGCGATGTGTTTCAGTAGTTTCATTAGCGGGATGCATGCGGATTGTAATGTGATAGTGCTCTGAAGGGGGAGTGATTTAGCACAGAGAGCAATGAGCAACAGAATGGGAACTTAAAAACTAAACAAAAACGTATTAAATGTAATGTTAATACGTTGTTTTCAGTAAATACAGCATGTTCAACACAAAAAAATCTAACATAGTGACCTAAATATGTTATGTTTTAGAAATGAATACCCCACAGCAGTCATACCTCCTCTTTAACGAATCCGATTTCACACACTGCACCAACATTTCTGGAATCGTGCTCACAAATATGCCCCTCTCCTCCTCTCCGTACATACACCACTGGGACGTTTTTCTCCAGTAATTTTCGATTTGTGTTTATAGCACATGTGAACGCCGCTCTGATCCTAACCTGTTTACCCCGGCGACGGTTTGATAGGCTGTCAGGGTCCCTTGGGTGCTGCCTTCCCCTTTTCCTTCCCAAATTTGTACATAATAAAAAGAATAAATCAGACAATAGGGCTTGAATATTTCATTTGTTATCTGTATTCCTTTTGGGAGAACAATGGCGGAATGTAAAAACTGCAATTTCCAAGCGGGGAGTCCGTTGGGATGGTACAAGCATCTGAGATATATTCCTGTCTTTACCATTGCGTCTCTATGGGGAGGCTAACCGGCAGCAGATGTATTATGCGCTGTAGAGAAACATATTGTGGGATATTTGTGCGTAAGCAACGTAATACGGCATTATTTTTTACACATGAGGTGATTTCGGTTGCCATAGCGCTCTCTTGGATGGCAGTTGCACATATGTTTTCTCAGTGATTTATGTTTTATTCTTGTATATTTTGGTAAATTTTGTATGGTAGAGTGCTTTTGAGGGAAAGGAAGAGTCATCTTGAAGGTTGAAGGTTTTATCCCGGTTCTAGTTCATATTGCTGTTGTGTACTTGAGCAAAGCACTTCACAAAAAAAAACAAAAAAAAAACAACTGCCCCCTTTATAGTCCATACTAAGCTTATTTCTGTTTTGGTGCAATATATTTGCACTGTATGTGAAAAAAAAACATCTCGTCTGCTATACTTTATTAATATGATTAGGCCCCAATAAAATGAGCCTCATTAAAGGCGTACCTGATTTTTGCTGTCTTTAAAGTGTGAAAAACAGAACTACAGTAATCCCTCGTTTATCGCAGGGGTTAGAAACCGCCAACCCCTGGATCACCAGGCAAGCGCTCTTCCAACTGAGCTACTGCCGCCCCCCTTAAGGCTGTAAAC
The DNA here is from genome assembly GCA_036785185.1 of Paratrypauchen microcephalus. NCBI lineage: Eukaryota > Metazoa > Chordata > Actinopteri > Gobiiformes > Gobiidae > Paratrypauchen > Paratrypauchen microcephalus. The sequence goes on from JAVJIX010000007.1 coordinate 283,339, forward strand.
GCCTCACACACATTATACGCTTTTCTCAGACTGGAATTAACCTTTTCTCACATTTCTCTCTCATTTAAACACTCAAACTTTCATAGATTTTCAACAGAATGTATTAATAGTGACGCGTGGGTGGAGACGCGGCCCCGGAAGCCCCGCCGGACGTGCGAGGAGCATCCTCTCAGCCCAAGCCACAAAACAGCCGCACGAAACCAGCAAAGAGTGGTTTAATCCTGGTTTAGACCTGGTCTTGTCCCGGTTTAGTCCAGGTCTAGACCTGGTCCAGTCCTGGTTTAGTCCAGGGCCAGTCCAGGTTCAGACCTGGTTTAGACCTGATCTAGACCTTTTATTACTGACTAGACTAGGGTTCGGGTTGCCCGGGCCCTTCTGTGTGGAGAATGCATGTTCTCCCCGTGTCTGGGTGGGTTTCCTCCGGGCGCTCCTGTTTCCCCACTGGCCTAAACATGCGTCATAGGTGGGGTCCTCCGGCTTGGGGCCTGACCAGGCCTAAATAACAAAACAAGATCATGGGGATGGTCCCTGGGTCAAATATAGAAACAACTTCTCCTGTGCGAGATCAAATAAGGTCAATCTTCTAATCCTTGACCACTGTAAGGCGCTTTGTGTTACAATTTTGTATGAAAAGCGCCTTGATTGATTGATTGATTGATAGACCTGGTTTAGTTCTGGTCTAGACCTGGTTTAGTCCATGTTTAGTCCTGGTCTAGTCTCTTAGCCAATCAGGACTCAGAACACAATGTTACACTATTTTTTTTAAATGTTACACTTTAAAAAAATTGAAAAAAACAAAACAAAACAAAAAAATCTACGAAACAGCGAGGCCGCGAACAGTGAACCGCGATAGAGCAAGGGATTACTGTAGTTTATTTTAAACAGTTTGCAGTGGTCCAGAGTTTCTCTTCACTTACCTTATGCATTCTGAGCTTAAGCACTGACTTTAGAAGCACTTTTCACAACTTTCAGAGACCAGAGTGGACGTTTGCAGTAAAACTAACAACAACTAGCATGCTAACTCGCGCTTCCTGATGATCAGATAATAAAACACTTGATAATAAGAAGTATGCAATATATCTGTATTGGCGTGTGACATTTAGCTCAAATGCATGGGACAAAAATGAGTACAGGGTCTTTAATGCACATTTATTTTTATCTTTATTTTAAATGCACATTCTATTGCACATTTTACTGCACATTTCACTGCTGCATCTGCCATTGCACATTTTGATGCACACTGTCTGTAAATAGGTATTTATTTATTCTTTGCACTGCTTTTAGATTTTGTCTTAGATAGTTTTTGTATTGTCTTTATGTTGTGTTTTATACACTGGCTTTTTTGCACTGCTTGACCGATTCACTGTAAGTCGAACACATATGGCAAATTGACAATAAAGTTGACTATGACTTGACTTTGACTAATGGAAATAGAAAGTTCAGACCACACTTCAGGACATTTTCCATGGAGATCAAAACGTTTTTGTGCCATATGTGAAAAATTTTATTTAACGTAATAAAATTCCCATAGAGACAAGCAGAAGGAAGCTCTTCTCCAGGTCAAAAAAAGAGTTACGTTTATGGAGATGCAAGCCAGATCAGAGTGAGGACGCATGCTTTTCTATGGTTACCAGTGCAATTAAAAACAACCCCCCCCCCCAAAAAAAAAGTTACACAGTGGGGCTTTAAAGGAAAAGTAACGTGTCTTTTTTTACAATCTGAGCCTTCTTTCGGCAATAAAAGAAGTAATTTTACTCACCCATAGCAGTTTGGTGTCAATTGGAGCAGTATCGCAGAACTTATGTTGAGCCGTTCTGTTCTATTAATGATCCCGTATCCGTTAGCGTGAGTGCTCGGGGCATTACTTTGCGGTGTCCAAATAACACAAACTTTAGCACTTTTCAAATCACAGAAGATCGCTGTGTCAGGGTAGACTTTTAGTGGATTCCAAAACAGCCTGAAACCCGATATCCAGCTATAGTTTCATTTGATGACGTCATCAGAGAGGACAGTGCGCATGTGTGAACTCAGCTGTTTTGTAAACACCGCTAGTCCGAAAGAAGCTAACACCGCTCTGAACTTTACTTTTCTGTTGCGATATCGGGTTTCAGGCCGTTTTGGAATCTACTAAAAGTCTACCCTGACACAGCGATCTTCTGTGATTTGAAAAGTGCTAAAGTTTGTGTTATTTGGACACCGCAAATCAGTGCCCCGAGCACTCGCGCTAACGGATACGGGATCATTAGTAGAACAGAACGGCTCAACATAAGTTCTGCGATACTGCTCCAATTGACACCAAACTGCTATGGGTGAGTAAAACTACTTGTTTTATTGCCGAAAGAAGGCTCAGAGTGTAAAAAAACATTACTTTTCCTTTAAGTTAAGTTGGACGAAAATCTATAAAATAAGATAAACTTTCCAATTGGCTTAGTGTTTTTATGAAAATCCACATGTACACAATCCAATGTGGACAAGCATGAGACATTTCCTGAAAGTGTCTTGTCCAAGGGCACATCAACATTGCATCCGAATGGGAGTTGAACCAGCAAACCTTCCATTTCCGATCAAGTATATCCACTGTGTTAATTTGAAGTGATTCTGCACATAACTGCACATAAACTACTTTGTCATTGTATTCACTCAGAATTAAAACAACAGGGGAATTCCATCTTGTACTCACTCCCATTTTAATACAATTTTATCTACAGAATTCTCTTTTATGGGACCAACCCAATAACTTTCCAACTTTACCTCCCTCCTCCCTCCTTCCAATCTGTCGACATACCCCCCCAACTGTCCCCTCCCTTTTCCTCTCCCCTCCCCTCTCACAGAGCTTCCAGACCAGTGTTCAAACTCTCCGCAACATTCCAGTGACCTTCGCTTTCTCCCGTGGCGTTGACTGGACCTGTCCCTCACTCATTATACCTCAGTGAGAGCAGCCAGTGTCAGATGATAACTGCTCTGCTACACTACAGTACAGCCCCGTTACTGTTTGGAGTCAGAACAGAAACATAAAGTTAGAATAGAAAGGGAGTATAGAGGATCTGAAGTGATGTTAGTGAAGTGTTGCCAATAGAATGAGCTCAGAGTTTAGAATGATACATGTAAAAGAATTAGGTCATAGCTGCAGGTTAGTAGTGTTTTTTTGTGTTTTTAGTGGATACATGTGTCAAATGTCGTGCTTTGGACTGAAGCTGTGTGGGCTGGTGGGTAAAATCCATAAAAAGTGTGTATGGCCGCTTTCGGAGTTCTACTAATGTGGCAAAAAAATCTGTTTGTGTAACTTTTCAGGTGGAGGGGGACGTTAGGTATTGCTTTGTCTAAAATGTTTCAGAGTATGGTATTAAACCTTTCTATCTTCATGGAGACCAAACCGACGCCTGTTTTTCTCGATATTTTTGAGCTATAAACCAGCTGTAGTTGAATAAATGTAAGGAAGAGCTGTTCAGTGTCATACTGTGGAACATTTCAGAGCAATGACATATCCATAGAAACAAGCAGGTGACGGACTCTCGACCACAAAGAGAAATAGCGCACCTTTAATCATTCATCTTTATTCAAATGCAGATTATTTTTTATTTTATTTGTATTTTCCTCTATGATTTTTTTTTTTTTTAACTGAAATTTTTTATTCATTTTATTTTTGTTGTTGATTAAGTAGAGCAAACCACCTTTCTGGCACAAAACACAACATGAACAGCTGCAGTTTGTGTTTTAATTTCCTGTCTAATAAAGCCAACAAGGCAAATAAGGCTGAACATTGCAATGGATTTCAGAATGAAACCATTGCCATGACAATTAACAATGTCAAACAAAATATCCTAACTTTTGATTGGTGTAAAGTCCTGTTAGTATTCAGAATACAGATACTTTTCTAAAATTAAAGACATTTTGTAGTGGAGTTTGCATGCATGGTCTGGGTTCGATCCCCGGGTCGCCCGAGCCTGTCTGTGTGGAGTTTGCATGTTCTCCCCGTGTCTGGATGGTTTTCCTCCGGGCACTCCGGTTTCCCCCATCAACCCAAAACATGCACCAGGTAAAATCCTCCAGCTTAGGTCCTGACCAAACCGAGCAACAAGATCATGGAGATGGGTCCCCGTTGCCTGGTTTACACCTGACTATATCACAAGTGAGATATGGTCTGGGAGCCACCTTCGAAATATCTCGTACCGGAGGTGTGGTTTACGATCGCCAACGGCCGTTTATTGGGCGTTACGAATGTCTATCATTTGGCGTATACGTAGCCCATAGCCAATCATGTCAGTTGTCGGTTCAAACTACAAGTTTCCGTTTGTCACGTAGTACGGGTCACCGTCTTTCCACCCCTCCCCGCTCTCTGATTGGCTCCCAGAATCAGGAGAGCTCACTTGCCATAGTCGCCAGGCTGTCTTTCAGATCGGAACGAACGAAAGCAGCCTGGGATTTCCCAGGTTAGGGTCCCCGGGCGCCTGAAAGATGCTAATAGTGCTAATAGTGATTGTATTATTAGCACTTTATTTATTGCTATTTTAGTAATGTTATTATTAAGTTCTATTGATTTTATGTGCAGCACTTTGGAAACTGTCTCTGTTTATAAAATGTGCTATAGAAATAAAGTTGGATTGGATTGGATGAACTGCCCACTGTTCCTGAAGGATGGGTCAAATGCAGAAAAATAATTTCCCTACGGGGATGAATAAAGTTCTTCTTCTTCTTCTTCTTCTTCTTCTTCTTCTTCTTCTTCTTCTTCTTCTTCTTCTTCTTCTTCTTCTTCTTCTTCTTCTTCTTCTAGTACTTGTAATTTTGGGTTCCTACTTGACAATATTAGTAAGAAAACATAGTGTAATTTCTGATAAATGCATAAAAAGTGTCCATACCACACTGCCATGTGTAATATGACAGTCTCCTGTACTTTCCCTGTCCTCCTGTCCCGACTATCAGTGGTCTCCAGTGAGGCCGATGTGAAGGGGTGAGAGGGGGGGGGTACAGGAACTGAAAACAGAGCAATTGGGATCACTCAGTGACTATTCTCAACTGGGCCTGACAACACTCAGTCTTTTCACTTTGGTCCCAAAGCGGTGAGGAAGAGGAGGAGGAGGAGGAGGAGGAGGGGGAAAAGAGGAGAAGAGAGGGCGTTGGGGTCTTCAGAGGCCTTTTGTAGATGATGGACATGAAAATGAGCTGCTTTCACCAGAGCACAGTGGACGTGTGGTGTCACTGTCCAACTGCCTGTCACAGAGTCTACACCAATATGCAAGCACGTGTGCCTGGAATGTTACAAAGTGTGACTTTAAACATATCTATCTAGTATCAATTAATCTGATAACTCAATACTTTGTAAATTAAGTGAATTGTTAGACTTAAAGGTGCAGTATGTAACTTTTCTAGTAGGGTCTGCCACTTGCTTGTCAACAAATGTTATTCCTTTGTCTGGAATGTTCCACAGTATGGCATTAAATGTATCTACTGTATATATCCATGGTGACAAGCCGTTGACGCCATTGGGCAATGTTACAGGTCAGATCTACGGACAGACGAGCCCTCTCAAAATAACAATTCATGTTTTTCACAGTGTTTTGGAGCAAATAAACTCTCATAATGACCAAGTTAAGCTTAGTTTAAGTTAAGTTTAATGCTGTATTGTGAAATATTCAAAGCAAACATAATCATCTCCTTGGAGATAAGCAGGTAGCTAGTTACTTAAGACAAGATTTAAATTAAAAAAAATATCACAATATTTTCAAACATGTCACATCTCTAATAAATTGTACTGGAATTTCAATACTTTTTATATTTTTCACATGCTCTAACTCACGTGTCAAACTCATTTTGGTCCGGGGGCCGTATCCAACCTACTTTGATCCAAAGGGGCCGGATCAGAAAACTCATGGCAAATATACCCCAAAGATAACAATAAGTCCAAATATTTGTCCAGAGAAACACAAATCTATTACAGACTGCTGTTTCTTCAGTCACAGCAATAATTTGTTTACCTTCTGTCTTCTCAATTCTGCGCTCTCGTTATTGTATAGTTCGAAATGCCGTGTCTCGTAGTGGAGTTTAAGATTATTTTCCTTGAGCACCACCACTTGTTGCAAACACACCGAGCGTACAGGTTTCCCATTCACCTCCGTGAACAAATAGGAATTAGTAAATTTTTCTTGGAAAATCCTGCACTCGGCGTCCACTTTTCATATTTTTAACATTTTGCTGATGAGGGTGTCGCTCAACAGTCAAAACGATGGTTCTTTAAGAGCGTTTAGAAAGAGGCGAGTCTTCATTTGTGCAAAAAATTACCAATATTTTAATAGAAAATTTAAATATAATTAGAATATTTTAATAGAAAATCAGACGAGGGCCACATTAAAGGTCTTGGAGGGCCGGATCTGGCCCCCGGGCCGCATGTTTGACACCCCTGTTCTACCGCCTTCCCCCTTGGGTCCTTAGGTGCAGGGTTTCTTATGGGTGCTCTGATCTCCATGAACTTGACCAAGCTCTGAAGGACCCAAGGATGCAACCTCATTCACCAATACCTTTTAAATAAATAAAATCAACTAATCCATTGTAGATTTTCTCATTTCTCGTTATAATATTATTTGTATTTGCAGATGTGTTTGCTTGTCTGCCTCTTACTGAAACATATCCCAGGCCTGTGGCGATGTGCAGACCGGGTGAGCTCTGGCCCCACCCACACCACACCCATGGGTGCTACAAATATCAGCATTGTAATTTCACGCCTGTGATTATTATCGCGAGCTCCATCTCCGAGAAACGCCCTCCACCCATCCTCTTTAGTCCTCCCAGCTGAGGGGGCGAGTGGGTTAGACCCATCTCTCCTCCTTTCTCCTTTTCTCTCTCTCTCTGTCTTTCTATTTCTATGTCTCCCTCTCTTCTCTCTCCCATCATCGTTTTCTGTCACCCATCTCATCTCTATATCTCCCTCTCTCTTCTCCCCTCTTTCTCTCTCCCCCCTTTTTCTTTCATTCCTCCTCTCCCAGACTGTATATGTAAATGGACATAAAACCCGCTGGCCTCTATGTTCCAAATAGGAAGTGAGCATGGGCACGTTTCCAGCTCCATCGACTCCAGCTCCAGCTCCAACTCACAAAATGTCAGCTGTCAGACTACTCATTTTGGTCTAGAAATGTCCATTTTAACTCGCTCTACATGATTCTGTTTTTATTTTTGCTATTTTGTCCGTAAATCAATCAACAGTTAAAGGAGAATTAACGTTTATTTTTTGTTTTTTTTTTACAATCTGAGCCTTATTTCGGTAATAAAACAAGTTGTTTTACTCACTCATATCACTTTGGTGTCATATGGAGCACTTCCAGAGATGTTTTAGATTGGCGATCTCTGTAATGTGAGTTCTCGGGGCACATGTTTGCGGTCTCCAAATTACACAAACTTTAGCACTTTTCAAATCATAGAAGCTCGATGTCTTAGTCTACACTTTCGTTTGAGTCAGAAGTGGCCTGTAATCCGAGATTTATCCATAGTTTCGAGTAGATGAGGACGCCAGTGCGCATGTGCGGAGTCACAGCTTATTTCACTCTCAGCTCCCGGGACCCAAACATGAAACGCAAAGCTGTAAATTATGGATAAATCTCAGATTACAGGCCACTTTTGATTCACGCGAAAGTGTAGACTAAGACATTGAGCTTCTATGATTTGAAAAGTGCTAAAGTTTGTGTTATTTGGAGACTGCTCGGGGCATATATTATATACCGTGAGAACTCACATTACGGAGATCGCAAATCTAAAACATCTCTGGAAGTGCTCCATATGACACCAAAGTGCTATGGGTGAGTAAAACAACTTGTTTTATTACCGAAATAAGGCTCAGATTGTAAAAAAAAAAAAACCTTAATTCTGCTTTAATAGTATAACTGCTAGCCTTGGTGAGCTTCATTTGACTGGAACTGAACACTATGAATGACGTCACACTCCCTTATTCCACTTCTTTATACAGTCTGTAGTCTCTCATCACCTACTTTCTCTCGCTTCCTCCTTTTCTCTCTATCTCTCCTTTCTTTCTTTCTTTCTTTCTTTCTCATCACTTCCTGCTATCTCTATCTTTCTTCCACCCCTCCTCTCTTCCCCTGTCTCTCTCTCTCTCTTCACACACACACACACACACACACACACACACACACACACACTCGCACAGTTCCTAGTGAGTTCTCCATGGGCCCGTTTGAGCGTTCTCATTTCTTCATCTCCATCTTCGGTTAATTCTCACCATCTGCCCGAGCATCTGTCTGAGAGACACACGCCACAGCCTCCGCTCCTCTTTTAGTTTAGCTTTATTTTAGTTTACTGTTATTTCACTTCAGGTTTCTTTCAGTTGGAGTTTGGTGATTCGGAGCCCAGGACAGTGCTAACGCTAAGGCGAGCTTCCATTCCAGTCTCTGTATGTGCACCTGACATGATCTTATACTGACACAGTTCAGTCAGAAATGTGTGTAAACATTTGTCATTTTTTCCATGCAATACTGGGATGTTTTCAAGAGATCCTAAATCCTCCTGAGAGCCGCCCATTCATTTGTGTCCTTTACAGTGGACATTGAGTTAACCGGTCTGTCAAAATAAATAATACATAAAAGTAAGTAACAAAAATACTAAAATAAATGAATAAATAAATAAAAATAAATAAGTAAATACAAAATATATAATACATAAAAATAAATAAATAAATAAAAATAAGTACAAAATAAATAATACCTAGTACATACAAATTAAAATAAATACAAAATAAATAATACATAAAAATAAAAATATAAAAAACACTAAAATAAATAAATAAATAAATAAATAAATACAAAATAAATCATACATAAAAATAAAAATAATACACAAACCCTGCTTATTTAATAATAATAATAATAATAATAATAATAATAATAATAATAATAATAATTGTAATAATAATAATAATTTAGATACACTTTTTTTCTTCAGGTCCCAGGAGGATGTTAGGCAAAATGAATTCTTTTGAGCTTTTATGTTACAATGTTGTTACCTCATCAAAAACAGACCTGGAGTTGTGTTTTAATAATAATAATAATAATACATTTTATTTCAAGGTGCCTTTCTAGACACTCAAGGACACCGCACAAAGACAATCAATTAATTCACATACTGTATGTTTGACTGATCTTTTATTATGAGTCTGTCTACATCTCCCTTTGTTCAGTAGAGACTGGAAAATTCAGGCCTGAACCCATCCAAATGATTCTGGTGACAGCGTATGGAGTTTAAAAACACAGTGGAGCACTTCCTGTATCACCACATGACATGACAGTGGAGTGTTTTCTGTCTGAGAGCGGAAGAAACTTAAATAAGCAGGGTTTGTGTATGAAACATGTGAATGAAACACAACACAACTCCAGGTATTCTTTAGAGGAGGAACATTATAACATAAATCAGAAAATAGCAATATACAGTGGTATCTCACCTTACGAAATTAATTCGTTCCAGAAGTGGTTTCGTAAGGTGAATCTTTCGTAAGTTGAGTAGCTATTTCAATGGAAAAGGCCTGATTCGTTCCAAGGCCCCGATGCAAGTTTTTTTTTTTTTTTATAATGTAACACTGTGTTCTGCGTCCTGATTGGGTAGGGTGACCATTCGTCTGTATTTTGTCCGGACAGTCCTGTTTTAGAGCCGTCTGTCACATGTCCTCCTTTTTCACATTTTGTCCTCCTTTCGGACCCTCGTCGCCACCGGTGCATAAATCGTCATAAATCCCCACCCATTATTTACACTTGCTAGTAGCAAGTATTCTTATTATTTTTTAACATATCCTAGATGAGATCTATGGTTATGCGGTGGCACAGAGTGAGACTTCACACAGAAACATCAACGGGTGCGGTATGACACACTATTGGTTAAATACACAGAAGCAGCTCGAAGCGCAAAGCGCGAGTACAGAGAAGAGATAAGAAGAGCGCTATAATGAGCGCTATAAGAACGCTATAATGTTTGGCGAGTATGTTTGGATCTGGAAATACTATAAAGTTGATGACAACAACATTGACATAGCAAACGGTGCAGGAGAGTTTGAAAAGGAGAGAAAAATGCCCCTTGACAGTGCGAAGGCCCAGGAGAACACAGCCAGAAGCACAAATGATCGCAATGAGTGACTTACCATTCGCTTTTGTAGAGAACCCTGGATTTCTTATGCTTATGGAGCACGTTGGACCTCGTTACGTACATTTTGTTGAAAATCTATTAAAGTTTGAGTGTTTAAACGAGAGACAAACGTGAGAAAAGTTTAAATTCAGTCTGAGAAAAGCGTATAATGTGTGTGGCTGAGCGCGCATTATTTGAATTTTTGACATTTCGCGTTTTGTAACTTGAATTTTCTTTCGTATCTAGAGACCAAAATTTAACGTGAAGGCGTTTCGTAACTTGGAATTTTCGTTTGTTGGCTCTTTCGTAAGGTGAGGTACCTCTGTATAGGCCTTTTAAATGTGCTGTACCTAATTTTTACTGACTTAAAAAACAGGCAAAAAACAGGAATTCTTCATTTTAAACAGTTTGCATTGGTCCAAAGTTATTCCTCACTTACCTTAGGCATTCTGACTGTCCTAATTACACAACACAATGACTTTATAAGAGGTTTTCACAACTTTCAGAGACCAGAGCAGAGTTTTTTGTCATCACATTAATGCTAACAACAATTAGCATGCTAACTGTGCACTTCCTGATTCTTGGACTAAAAAATAACAGGCTTTATGATTACATACAGAGCTGCTTATACATAATATCTGTACTTCAAACATGTGTGAATGAAACAAAATACAACTGCGGGTAAGTTTTGATGAGGTAAACATTCTAACATGACTCAAAGCGCACAAGAGTCCATTTTGTATAATATAGGACCTGTTAGTGTCATTTTGAAGCACATGACCATACCCGCCTCACTTATAAACACACTTATTTGCACATGGAATTGAAAACTTTGGCTCCCTTATACGCATTTTGTACTGACAGAAAAGCCGACCATTTAGTTTCACAAGAGATTATGACAGATAATCCCCACCATCTCACATAGTCTTAGTCTTTAAGCAGTGTAAGAGTCATTTCCTCCCTGTGTCTCCTCCCCGTCCCTGTCTCCGGTCCAGATCTTTGAGCTCAGATCCAATAATAGACCCCCCCAAGTCCTCCTGTCCACAGCCCTGTCCACTGTGCGCTGTCCTCTGTCCACACACTGCAGCAGAGATGACAGGCATTCTTAAAGCAGGCCTCTGTCACCATGGAGACCAGGGGCGTCAGAGAGGGAGGGGTACACTATCATATATAAAAAAAAAAGTGCACCTTTTTAAAGAACATTTGACAAAACATTGGATCTTTGGATTCTTTACACAACTGTAATGCTTTTAAAGGGCCCATATTATGCTACGTTATAATGTTTCCTCATTACAAACATACCTGGAGTTCTGTTAACTTCAAAAACTACTACTTCATGACATCACAAGGTGGAACAGTGCATTTTGAGCTTTGAAGATGCAGACAGACGGTTACTCAAACATGTGAATGAAACAAAACACAACTCCAGGTATGTTTTTGACGTGGTAACAACATTATAACATGGGTAAAAGCTAGAGTCAATTTTGCATAATATAGGACCTTTAATTAATAAATTAATGTATAAATAAATAAATAAATAAATAACATTCATACTACTACTACTACTACTACTACTACTAATATTATTATTATTATCCATCCATTTTCTTCTGCTTATCCCGGGTCGGGTCGCGGGGGCAACAGTCTAAGCAGGGACTCCCAGACTTCCTTCACCCCGGACACTTCCTCCAGCTCCTCCGGGGGGACCCCAAGGTGTTCCCAGACCAGCCGGGAGACATAGTCCCTCCAGCGTGTCCTGGGTCTTCTCCGGGGCCTCCTCCCGGTGGGACATGCCCGGAACACCTCCCGAGGGAGGTGTCCAGGAGGCATCTGAAACAGATGCCCGATCCACCTCAGCTGCTCCTCTCCACGTGGAGAAGCAGCGGCTCTACTCCGAGCTCCTCCCGTGTGACTGAGCTCCTCGCCCTATCTCTAAGGGTGCGCCCAGCCACTCTGTGGAGGAAACTCATTTCGGCCGCTTGTATCCGCGATCTCGTCCTTTCGGTCATTACCCAGAGCTCATGACCATAGGTGAGAGTAGGAACGTAGACTGACCGCTAAATTGAGAGCTTCACCTTTTGGCTCAGCCTTTCTTCCTTATTATTATTATTATTATTATTATTATTATTATTATTATTATTATTACTACTACTACTACTACTACTACTACTAAAAATAATAATAATAATAATAATAATAATAATAATAATAATAATAATAATAATAATAATAATAATAATAATAGTATTGGTATTAGTATGAATTGTTATTTATTTATTTATTTATTTATTTATTTATTTATTTATTTACTTTACTTTACTTTATTTATTGTGCATGGGATAGTAAAAAACATAATTTGGATTCTTTGTATGATCTTTGTATGAAGAATTTAAGTGTAAGAATAATTAAAATATACAGAAGAAAACTAAAGAAAACATGACAGATAATAAATAGCTTTCTGTTGCCTATAGACACCCCTCTGATAAATCTGTAGTCTATTTGGGGATTTAAGGAAATATTCAATATATTGACTCTGGTCTAATCAATCGTGGGCCTTGAGGTTAAAAGAGAGAGTTTTCTTGGCTCATGTTATTGCTTATGTTATATATATTTTTTAATTCAGGTCATTTTTCTGGTGGACAGTGGACCACTTGAAAAATGGAAATGTTAATTCTCCACAGTATCATTAGTATTCATTAAGCTCACAGATCTCTTTTATGTGTGTAATTATAGAAGAGTAATTTACTATATTTTTTAAAGCCAAAAACAAAAAAACAAACAAAACAAAAAAACAACCTGTAACTTGACGTCGCCTGCTGCTGAACATCCCAGACAAAACAATAATATCTCTTTGGTGGGAGACCCTCCACAAAAAAAGAAAGAAACAAACAAACAAACAAAAAAACCCTTATGTAATACATCTTTAAAATCACTGGATTGGTCGCTGATATTTTTGGTATTTTGACAAAGAGTCAAGCAAGTACAGCGATAAATAAACAAGACAATCCCTTTTTCATTTATTTATTTATTTTTGAGAGATCATTCAGTTACTTGTAAACTGTTTTTTCTGTGTAGCTCTTGTTTCATCCATCCTTTATTACTGAATACTGACATTTTTGGTATTGTGCAAAACATACGCCCTCAAATATGATAAAAACGTCATTATCACACGATTTAGTAATGTAGTGAGGTCATTAGGCCTGATGCTTTTTATGATTTTATCATGATCAAATCAAAAAATAAAGACGTAACCTATGGCATACACTGTACTATACTGGTTTAAAGGTCCCATGACATGGTACTTCTTGATGCTTTTATATGGCTCCTTAATGGTTCCCTAATACTGTAAATGAATCCTTCTTCAAAATCAACACTCAGTGCATGAGAAACAGAGATAAGATGAGAAAGAGTAATTTTTCTCTCTCTGAACAGGCCATAATGGGCGTTGTTGCTTGAATGCAAATGAGGAGAAAAGAGCTGGCCTATAGTAGAGGGTGGGGGCGTGGCCAAACTCTCCGCTCTCGCTCTCAGCCCTCAGCTGATCCATTTCCGTGTTTTTGCACGGGGGGAGAGATGGGAAGCGTTCCATTGAAAAATAAACACATTTCCACAGAAAATAAAATTAAACCACTGCTGTTCAAAGGTCCAGAGGCTCAGATAAAGGACTTCCGAGCCTAGAAACACTCGGACGTGCCTCCAGGCAAATAAAAAAACGCATTTCGCATTGCCTAGTGCATTCGCAGTCCAAACTCTCTGGGCGTGATTTACAGAGACGCTGAGTACAGACAGACGGGGGTGGAACTGCATTTGCATTTCTTTTTTCGATCTGACGTCAATAAGGTGCCTTGTTCAAACTCGCCCGTTTGAGCTCCGATTTTTTGTAACGCAGAAAAGGATCGCAAATGCTCAGTTTAGACATTTCGCAACTTTTAACCATGGGGGGGGCCCTAAACAGGGTAGGGGAGCTCACATTAACGTTCAAAAACCTCAGAAAGTGAAAATTTCATGCCATGGGACCTTTAAAATGACCCTCGCAGGCCTCCGTTGTCTTAACACATATCCACACATACATTCTTCTCTTTCTCTGTCCATTCCTGTTGTTTTTATTTGGCTTCTCTCACGTCTTTGCACACAGCCCCAGTCTCCCTCACGTCTCCGGGCCTATAGCCACAGGCCCACAGCGCTTTAGTGTCATTTAATTAAATAGAGGTCTGCTGGCTGCATGTCCCCTGTCCCCTAGCGCCTGTGTGTATGTCCCCCTCTCCGTAGAGTGTCCCCCCTCAGGCTAACAGGCTATAGACAGCTTTGTGCAATATGCTAACACATACGGGCTTGCACTTAGGACTCAATAGCCACGCTGATCTTTGACACCTCACACACACACATAATAGCGATTACAATACAGTTGCCTCTTTGCGTCGTGTTACGGGGTAATTCAGGATAGACCCCCCCCCGCACCCCTTCCCACCCCCTCCCTCGGGCGCGCTTTCCCATCATCCTCGGCGGGGGGCGGCGGGGGGCCTTTTTTGCCCGATAACTTGTCACATTAATGGGATAAGTTTGGCGTAATTGCCGTCGTTTTCGCTCTTTAAGCAAATAAAATAAACAAATGAAAAATAGATAAATGGATGGATAAATAAATAAGTTAAAAATAAAAGAGACATTAAAAAAAATAAATACAGTTTTATTTATTACTTCATATTTTCTGGTGCATAAACAAACAAACAAATAAATAAACAAATCAATGAAATACATGAATAAATACATACTTTAGACACCAATAACATTATTATTATTATTATTATTATTATTATTATTATTATTATTATTATTATTATTATTATTATTATTATTATTATTATTTTTTTTTTTTACATTATGTCATGAAAGCCCCCCCTGCCTCGGACCCATTTCCCCGTTCTTGGCAGGGGGGCCTTTAGTCTAATAACTTGTCACATTAAGGGCTAACTTTTCAGTAATCAGCATCATTTTAACAAAATAAATAAATAAAAAAGAGCATTTAATGGGCTAACAGTTACACATAATGGGCCAATGATAATGATACATGTTTCCCCCTTTTCTGCAAATAAACAAACAAATAAATACATACATAAATTGGCTTATATCACTACATAATAGTGATTACAAAACACTGTAACACTTTAGAATCAAATTCCCACTGTGCCTCACTATAATAATTCACACTTCTAAACTGTAAATTACAATAGTTTCTGAGAGAATAGGGAGCACAAGTCTTGGGTAAATCAGTCTGGGCCTTTCTTTGTGGAGTTTCTACCTGGATACCCGACACAATAAAGTATATACCTGAACTTTAAACTTAATATTAAAGGTGCACTGTGTAACTTTTCTGGTGTAAAGTTTCTATTGCTCTGCCTGGAATGTTCCACAGTATGACATGAAACAGCTCTGCCTTATATTTATTCAATTACAAGGGCTTTTACGACTCAAAAATACCTAGAAAAAGCAGGGTCGCCTCTCCGCAGATCTGACCTGTAACTCGGTCTGGTGTGATCTCAGTGAAGATAGAAAAGTTTAATGCCATACTATGAAACATTCCAAAGCAATCACATCTCTGTGGAGAAAAGCATTTGACGGACCCTCCACCAGAAAAGTTACACAGTGCACTTTAAGTTTATACAGTAGAGACAGACCAGTATGTAAGTTGGTCCATATATTTGTAGTAGTAGTAATTTATTTCGAGCATATGATACTTGTAGTGCACAGAAAATGTACAGTGTCATACAATTTAAATAAACAGAAAAAAAGAACAGAAAAAAAGAAAGAATATATAGACACAAATACGTGTTTATTTTTTTTATTTTTTATTTTTTTGCATATATGTACATGCCCGAAAAGGAGTGGGTAGAAGTAAAACTTATTAAATCCCAGCCCTTCGACTGATAATTGCATTTGTTCACACATAAAATTCACAGCTTTAAATTTTCAGCACAGGCCGATGTTTAGTTTGGATTGACCTGCTGCAGTAAAAATATTCTCATCGCTTTTTTGAAAGAGAGAAATGCTGAAAACGTGACTACAGCTCTCCTATAGATGTGTGGTAAAGAAAGTGCTGTGAGTGAGTTTGTAGTAAATGTACATAACATAATTTGGGGGAAATGATACGTACGTATATATATATATATATATATATATATATATATATATATATATATATATATATATATATATATATATATATATATATATATATACACACACTGCCTGACAAAAGTATTAGGACGATTGTGTATTTCTGAACTTTCATAAATAATGATAATAAGACGTATTGGTAATCAATTTATTGATATATTAAAGCAAATTTCATCATGTGTAAAGGCAGATTATTGCAAAAATGTAACAATATCAAGTTAAATAGCTTTTTCATCAAAATAACCACCTTTGGCCTTAATCACCTTAATCACTGCTTTACAAATTCTGTCTGTTCTTTCAGTCATGCATATGGGCTGATTCGAGAACTCTATGATATGAGTTGATTTTAAAATATTATTAATTGAGTGTTCAAACTATTATTTTCATAATGAAAGGACGCTATGAAAACATGAGTAATATTCGTCCACAAATGGATTTGCAAATAATGATCTGAAAATATGAGAAAATTTTATTGAATAAATGTGATGACATAGTATTAAGTATATATATATATATATATATATATATATATATATATATATATATATATATATATATATATATATATATATATATATATATATATATATATATATATATATGTATATATATATATATATATATATATCTGCTGAATTTATCGAGCATTTGTTTCTCTGAATTCTAAACAATCGGTATTGGTATTGGCCATGAAAAAAAAACATATGAGTCGATCTCTATTATGCAGTAATACAGTAATACTACTCCAGCAGACACCTGTATTCTTCTAGGTGTTCAATCCACAAACTTTAACTATAAACAGCAAAACATCTTGGGAATAAACGGGAAAAATAAGAGGGGGGGGAATTGGCACTATAATACAGTCATTGCCATACATTAACATTTATAACATTTGTATTACTATATTTCTTTTTTTTTTTTTACAAGTACATATAATTATGTTTTATTTGACATCAGTTATTGTGAATTTTTATTTTTGTTATTATAATATATTGTGATGTGTAAGCTACCCCCCCCCCCCGCCCCCCCAAAAAAAAATCATCTAAACAAATGAATACATGAAATAGTGATGAAATCCTTGCTTCATTTTTTTAATTTACCAAACAAATGAGTAAAGAATTGAAAAACCGTAAACACACGGGCTAGCAGGTCCTGTACAGCTGTGTGCAATATGCTAGCATGCTAACACATATGGGCTAGCGCTCAGGACTCAATAGCGCCGCTGATCTTTGACACCCCACACACACATAATGGTGATTACAATACGCTCGCCTCCTTCCATCATATTATCGGGCAATTCAGAATATCCCCTCCCTCCTCCTCCCTCCCTCCTCCCCTACCCCTCCCTCAGGCGCGTTTTCCCATCATCCTCGGCGGGGGGCTTTTGTCTGATAACTTGTCACATTAGGGGCTAACTTTTGGGCGATCATTGAGCTTTTCATCCCTCTCTTTCTCTCTCTGTTGCTCTCTCTCTCTCTCTCTGCGGCATTTATGGCCAGAGAGGCTAATAGCTGGCCTGCGGCACAGCCCGGGGGGGTGGTGGGGTGGGGGGGTGGAGGGTGTCACACAAATAAACAGGCCCAGACACAGTCATTTACACAAATAGTCCCTCTGCCCTCGTTGAAAGACCCCCCATCCCACCCCACCTCATCACCCCTTCCCCATCCCCTCCCGCTGACGACGTCTCTCCCCGCCACAATTACTTCAAATGTCAAAGATCCCGAGCTGGCGGGCATAGACAAATGAACATTAAAAATCTATTATGGAACACTTTAAGGAAACCCGTTGTATGAATGTGTGTATATGGACGTGTTTTGTTTTCTCTACAAAGTGATTTTGGTGTAAAACAGAACAGCACGTGGTCTTGTGGGAAGTGTATTTTTAATGCCGAAATTAATAACGAAATAATTCACTACATAAACAAATACATTTGATTTCAATCGTGCTTTTTTTGGACACTCCGACGCTTTACAGAGCCTTATTCATTCACCGGTCTGCGCCGTAAGCCTCTCCAGCCGTCAATCACACCAACTCAACATTCATACTCAGCAATGTCAGAAAGTGTCTTGCCTAAGGACACAACAGTAGTTTCCACTAGAGCCACTGCCACCCCCCTGTGACACATAGTAAATAAATGGACAGATTACATATAGTTTTTAACCTTTGTTGAAAAAGAATATTTATTTATTATTTATTCTTCATTTAATAGGGACAGTGCACATTAATGAACATCTGCAGCATTGCAGTGTAAATATGCCAGATTATAGCAAGAATGCTAATTTCCATCTGTAGTCCCTAGGCCGGTGACACCACAGCAAAAACAATAAAAAACAACTGACAATAACACCAACATTGAAACATTAAAACATTAAGCATTAAAACATTAAACATTAAAACATTAAACATTCAAACATTCAAACATTCAAACATTAAAAATGTCCACAAGTCTGGTTTTCCTTTAGCCGCTGTTTCAAGTATGATTTAAAAGTGTCCAGTGTTGGAGTCTCTCTTATTGATGATGGGAGAAAGTTCCAGAACTTAGAGCCTCTGACTGAGAGCACAGATTGTCCAAATGTAGTGCGTCTGTGTGGACCTCACAGTTCCCCTGGGCCGTGGCCCTTGTTCCCATCCCACTCACAGTCTTTACTTTAATAAAATCCTGCAGCGGAGGAGGAGCACGTCCATGTAAAACTTTATATATAAAACAACCGTATTTAAAATTAACAAAATTATTAAAGGTTATACTTGTCTAAAATTGTGCAGTGGTGAACTGAGAATGGTTTCTTGTCTAATATTTTCACAGCTTTAAAGGGACAGTGTGTAAGATTTTTACCCGTTAATTACTGAAATTGAAGATACCCATTCAAAAATACATTGTTTTTCAAGCCTTTTCACTTCCATCATGAAATCAAAGTATTCTTTTGGACTTAGATATAGTCACATAAAAGGGGGATTGACCCCATGCAGAGGCAGCCATTTTGAATACGAGAGCCGCAGAAGGACATTTGGGCTCCGCCTTCGCCTTCGGCAAGGCTCGTGGTTTTGGGTAAACAACACAAGCATGCTGCCGGATCAGACGTCGTAATGGATCTAACACGTGTTTTGGACTAAATTGTTTTACTGGATTTTATTCGCTGGATCCTTACGGACAAATTGAGATCAAGTTTATGGTGAAATACAGAGTTTGACCTGTGCAAAGCATTCTAAGGTAAGCTAACCTCGTTTTGTGCTTTTCCGTATAAAAGCCCCATGTGCTCGGGGAGTGATTGTTGTGCAGGGAAATGAATTGCATAGTCAAAAAGAGGAGACTGTAAGGTTTCATTTGATGTGTAGAGTGTCATGGTACATGATCGGGAATGTGTGTTTTCATGAGAAAAAAAAACAAAAAAAAACGGGACCGTGTTTTATTTATACAGTAGCGCCCGGGTGACCCTCGAGGTCTGCCGTAGCTAAAACAGAAAGTGCAATAGCACCATCCACCTATGCGCCACGAATCCTACACACTGGGGCTTTAAAAAAAAAAAGTTATAATGTTATAATGTTAAAGAACCCAAAAATAAAGTGATGTTGAACTCCCTGTTGGGGCGCGGTGCTTCACTGCTGATGAGCTCGTTCTGCGTGCTCTAAATTGATTGGGAATTCCACCCACACAGGTAACTACTTTGCTAATCTGATATATTTAGGTCAGCCTGGATTTTTAGCACCTTTATTGACTCGAAGACCTGTCAATCAAAGCATATCTGGCTTGTAAATTGTGCATGCATGATTTTGCAAATATTGCAGATTTAAGTAAGCAGTCACATTTTGATATTTTAAACCCAAATGACCTTCCAGCTCCTTCCATTTACAGACAAGTGAGAAAAGAGTGAGTGGGTTAAAGTCTCCTACCAGGGAGACGACAACAGTAGACAGACAAACTAGATAGCCCATGGTTGGTGGGCAAATGCTCTAACCATTGTGCTATACAACCCTTTTATCACAGGAGATTATCCCATTAAATGAGAACTGAAATTCAACAAATTCTTTTTTTTTTTTCTTTTCTTTTCTTTTTTTTTTTACAGTAGTGGTAAACAATGGTTTTAAACAGACTTTTTCAATAAATTCCCCACAGAAAAAAACAGCAAAACACAATTTATTGGGCTATATCCTCCTGAGACCCGCCCAGTCATTTGAGTCCTTTATAGTGGACACTGAGTTAACCGGTCTGTCAACATAAATAATACATAACAATAAATAACAAAAATACTAAAATAAATAAATAAACAAAAATAAATAATACATAAAAATAAAAAATAAAAAATAAATATAAATAAATAAAAATAAATACAAAATAAATAATACATAAAAATAAATAACTAAAATACTAAAATAAATAAATAAATAAACAAAAATAAATAATACATTAAAAATAAATAAATAAATATAAATAAATAAATATAAATAAATACAAAATAGATAATACATAAAAAAACTAAAATAAATCAATCAATAAAAATACAAAATAAATAACACATATAAAAAACACTTAAATAAATAAATAAAATAAATAAGAAATTAAAAGGGAGACTAAAAACTATTTGACGTGACTGTAGAAGCTTGTCAGAGATGTTGGTCATCAAAAAAAAAAAAAAAAGTTTTTGTTAGGTTGTTAACTTCACATGGATTTAACACCAAAATGTCCCTGACGTCCATTACAGAGGACATGTTACAACATTATGAATACAAATAAAATTAAGAAAATGTAAATGCTGAGGTGTTCATTTACCTCCAAATAGAAAATTTATATAATAATAATAATAATAATAATAATAATAATAATAATAATAATAATAATAATAATAATAATAATAATAATAATTCAGATACACTTTTTTTCTTCAGGTCCCAGGAGGATATATTACTAACATTTACAAAAGATAAAACAGTACTTGCAAGATAAACCCTTTGACAACAACTTTTCAAGCATTTTTTGTCTGCACACATTTCTATTTGATTCTCTATTACTGTAAACAAATCAATTCTGCCCTTACGAAAATACAAAATCACCCATAATTCCTCTCTGTCAGAATGCAGCTCTCTCATTCCCTCCATCTCCCTCTCCTGTTGTTTTCCTTTTGTTTTATGTGTCCAGAGAGGTGGCCCCTGATTGGCTGTCACACCACGCTGTTCTACATGACCTCCCCCGACCCCATACCGGGCTCTCCGTGGACTCCCGGGGAACCTCCGCCCGACCCCGCTGATGAGATGAAGATATTTCCACTTGAGTCGACCCCAACCTCAATCTTTTTTTTTTTCTTTTAGGCTAACTCAGACACGGCAGTTGATTTTTACCGCCGTTAACTCCTTGATACCGCGCCGTAAACAACACCTAGCGATAGCATTATCTTATCAGCTAGGTACTTCCTGTTTACCCCTCAGTGTTAAAGTTGCATTGTGTAACTTTTCCAGTGGAGGGTCTGTCAAATGCTTTTCTTTGAGAACGTTATTGTTATTGCTTCGTTTGGAATATTTCACAATATGGCATTAAACCTTTCTATTTTCATGGCAACTAGCCCAGACCAAGTTACAGGTCAGATCTGTGGAGAGGTGATCCGCTCACAGTCAGAATACCTGTTTTTTTTTGGGTATTTTTGAGCTATAAAACGACCAGTGAATAAATGTAAAGTAGAGCTGTTTAATGTCATACTGTGGAACATTCCAGGCAGGTATATCCTCCTGGGACCCGAAGAAAAAAAAAAAAGTATCTAAATTATTATTATTATTATTTAAATTTTCTATTTGGAGGTAAACTTTAGCATTTACATTTTGTTAATTTTATTTTTATTCATAATGTTGTAACATGTCCTCTGTAACGGACTGTAATATTGTTAAATCCACGTGAAGTTAAAGGAAAAGTAACGTTTTTACAATTTGAGCCTTATTTCGGTAATAAAACAAGTTGTTTTACTCACCCGTAGCACTTTGGTGTCATATGGAGCACTTCCAGAGATGTTTTAGATTAGCGTTAGGCTAACGCCGTTAGGCTAACGCCGTTAGCCTAGCGCCGTTAGCCTAGCGTGACTTATAGCCATAGCTCGGGGCATTCCCCGAGCATGTAATATGCCCCATGCGGGCTCCAAATAACACAAACTTTAGCACTTTTCAAATCATAGAAGCTCGATGTCTTTAGTCTACAATTTCGTTTGAATCAAAAGTGGTCTGTAATCCGAGATTTATCCATAGTTTACAGCTTTGCGTTCCATGTTTGGGTCCCGGGAGCTGGGAGCACACGCCGCGCATGCGCACTGGCCTCCTAATCTACTCGAAACTATGGCTAAATCTCAGATTACAGGCCACTTTTGACCACACGAAATCGTAGACTAAAGACATCGAACTTCTATGATTTGAAAAGTGCTAAAGATTGTGTTATTTGGAGCCCGCATATTACATGCTCGGGGAATGCCCCGAGCTATGGCTATAAGTCGCGCTAGGCTAATGCCGTTAGCCTAACGCTAATCTAAAACATCTCCGGAAATGCTCCATATGACACCAAAGTGCTATGGGTGAGTAAAACAACTTGTTTTATTACCGAAATAAGGCTCAGATTGTAAAAAACATTATTTTTCCTTTAACAACCTAACAACATTTTAATTTTTTTATTTTTGATGACCAACATCTCTGACAAGCTTCTACAAACACCTCAAAAAGTTTTTAGATTCCCTTTTAATTTCTTATCTACTTACTTATTTATTTTTATTTTTTATTTTATTTATATTTTTATGTATTATTTATTTGTTTACTTATTTATGCATGTTTATTTATTATTTTTTATTCATATATTTATTCATGTATTTACTTATTTATGTATTTTTATGTATTATTTTTTATTTTATTTATTTGTTTATTTATAATTTGTTATTTTATTATTATTATTTATATATATATATATATATATATATATATATATATATATATATATATATATATATATATATATATATATATTTTTTTTTTTTTAAATCATAGTGCAGCCACAAACTAGAGTCTATCTTAAAACACTTAAAAGATTGGTTAACTCCATGTCCACTATAAAAGGACACAAATGAACGGGCCGGGTCTCAGGAGGATATACACGAGGCTGTGAGGAAAACAGACCTCCAACCAAAAAGTTACACAGTACACCTTTAAGATATATATATGCCGCTAATATAAAGCTATAGCTGGCTGTATCAATCTATTCCGTGTGGTTGCCTGGCGTGATGAGCATAAAATCGTCTATCTCCTCTGTTATATTGCATGTATTTGTTACCTTTGGCCCAATAGCAATAAATTGAATCTCGTCGGGCACGTTTCGGACGGCTGGCCGCCTCAGACTGGTCAAGGAGAGTAGCCACACTCCATTTCCCATCAACGCTTGTCATGATTACCCAAAGATTAAACGCCAGTCTGTCCTTCTACTGTACACTGTGGGTGCCAGCATTTAAATATACGGCGTGTGCGGAATATAAGGTGGTGTTGTGGTAGCGTGTCATGATAAATGGGGTAGATGGCGGTTAGGGTCGGTTGAGGTCATAGATGTGTTGTTTATTTACACAAGAATATCTCAAAAATATTTATAGGGATTAGATTTTTTATTTCGTAGAATGAAATTTAAAATCATATCGCTCAATAACATATTACGCATTTAATTGCTATTTATGTTGTTTACTCATCACAAACATACCTGGGGGGGTATTCCATGATCGTCGCTAAACATAAGTGGTAAAACCTCGCCTGAAGTAGCGGCAACTTAGCGTAAAGCCTGAAGTCGTTCCACTAACGCAGTTCAGCTGCAGCTCAGCAGCGCTAACTTCAGCCGCGCCTATCCTGTCCTGGCCTAGATGCGTGCACGGGGAACGTAAGAAGCCCAGAACAAGCGACTGTCGAAAATGCGATCATGTCGAAGATTCGATTATTTCAGCGCATCAGAACAGAAGTTGCTTTTGGAACTCTACAACACATTTGCAATAACCAAGGCAAGAGACATGGCGTGGCAGAAGATCGCCGAACGCTTAAATACGTAAGTTAAGTCCTATAACAGTGCTGGAGGTTGAGTTTTTTAGTATGTTTTAGGACAAGTCCGTGGGGGAGAGGATATGATACGGTTTGGCATGTCATAAATATTATATATTTGTAGAGCAGTCTTCTCAGTTGTAATTTATTTTTACTGTGTAAAAGTATTTGCTCCAACTAATACGTTAAATTGTGTTATCTTGTCTTTGAGCAGGTATAATGTGAAGAGGACTGTTTTGCAGGTAAAACCAAGTGGTAAGTAGGCTAATATTAATATTATTATTCAGTGAAATTAGTAATACTGTTGGTACCTTAATTTAATTTAACATGAACAGTAGCTACCAAGCCACAGGAGGTGGGAGCCCCCCTCAAAATCTTTCACCTGCAGAGGAGCTGGCACTGGCCCTAAACCGGGGTCGCCCACTGGTGGAGGTGATGGAGGGACCTCATCAAAGATCCTTCCTGCGAGTTCTCGTGAGGAGTATATTCAAGGTATTCTCTAGGCTAATGCTTGCCTCAGCTGTGATCCAAGCATTTGTGTATTTTAATAGTATGCTTGTGTTCTAGTTACTGAAGATGGCGTACACTTGGACCCTCCTCAGCAGTCCTCCAGCAGTGCCTTGCCTGACCCTCAGCAGTCCTCCAGCAGTGCCTTGCCTGACCCTCAGCAGTCCTCCAGCAGTGCCTTGCCTGACCCTCAGCAGTCCTCCAGCAGTGGCCTCACACCAGAATGTCATACCTAATGTATTTTATTGTTTTATGCCTATTGATGGAAATTGATAAATAGGATTTCATTAAAAAGGCTTGCACAGCATCTCTGAAGCAAATTTGTTGAATCATTGAAATGTTGCATCATGGAGTGTGCCTGTTATTTGGCTACATTTTGTTTAGTAAAGGTTTACCTGTAACTGTATTCTTTGATAGAGATGTCACATAAAATATAAAGTGTCAATGTCGTCAAGTGAAGTGATGTTAGGCTCAGCTGATATAAGTAGAACTGTTTTTTGACACTGAGTTTATTTCTGATACGTATTCTCTGCGACACGGCCTGTTTAAGCCACATCTTTAGCCTGCCCAGGACCAGGCTAGCTCCGTCGACTGTGTTTCCGCAGTAACTCAGCGGGGACTAAGGTTAGCGAGAGTCATGGAACCGAACTCTCACTAAAACTAGCGCCAACTGTCGAATATAGCCGGGCTTTCGTTCGTGGAATAACCCTCTGGAGTTGTGTTTTGTTTCATTCATACATGTTTACAAACCCTTGCAAACAGAAAACACTCCACCTTGTTCATACAGAAATTGCTCCACTGTGTTTTTAAACACCATACACCTTCATTCGAATCATTACAATAATTTCAACCCTGGAATTGCCTATCTCTTCTGAATTAAAGGTAAAAAGTTAACCTGGGAAATCTCAGGCTGCTTTGCACGATCGTTCTGATCTAAAAGACAGCCTGGCAACTAGGGGGGTGGAAAGACGGTGACGCGTACTACGCGACAAACAGAAGCTTGTAGTTTGAACTGACAACTGACATGATTGGCTATGGGCTACGTATACGCCACATGATAGACATTCGTAGCGCCCAATAAACGGCCGTTGGCGATCGTAAACCACACCTCCACTACGAGATATTCAGTAGGTGCTCCCAGACCATATCTCACTTGTGATATGGTCTTGTGTAAACCAGGCATGTAAAAAGTAGCTGTTAACTTGAAAACTACTGCTTCATGACATCACAAAGTGGAACAGAACATTTTGAGCTTTGGAGATGTAGACTAACTGATAATAAATGTTACTCAAACATGTGTGAATTAAACAAAACTCAACTCCAGGTTTGTTTTTGAGGAGGTACCAGGATTCTAACACAAGCCAAGCCAAGCCAACAAAAAGCCAAATAAGTTCAGTTGTTTTCATTTTAACTGATTTATAATATGTAATATAATGTGTAAAAGAAAGCTTTGCCTCCACATTTAAGAGGTAAAAACTCACTGAGAATGGTTTGAAATAATGACACAGAATACATGCTGATATTTTAATTTGTGAGAAAAAATTGTGGGCAAAATGCACTGCCTAAGAACACAATTACTGTTTTTTTTTTTTAACAATTAATAACTTTTAACTGTTTATGAATTGTTTTAGATATAGGGTGATACATTCTTTCGTCTGTGTTATATTATTTAGTAGCATTATTTTATAGTTACATAGACAAAAAGCACTTAAAACCCTTTTACACTTTTACAGATTTAACTTCAAATAAATTAACGCAGAAACCTTTAAAAAATATCATTGAAGAAAATCTGTTGAACATTATAGATTAAATACAGGTACTCTTAATTGAGTAAATAAAGTCAAAGCCACTGAAATCAAGATGAATCTCCCTCCTCCCAGTCCTTTCAACAAGCTTAGCATTTATTACATTATTTTTGCCCAGGGGACGAAGATAAAAGAATGTTCTCAAATATGCATTCTCCATTTATTTTCCATATGCTAACTTTTACCTAATTTTTCATGCAGGCCTCGATGTGACAGATTCCTTTGTTACTTAAGAGTGCAGCGTCTCCAGTGTGGACTCTCCTCAGCACCTGATCACTGGTGTCCCCTGGGGAGCCCTGAGTGAGCAGATGGTAGATAAATAGCATGCGAGGAGGGAACGAAATTAAGGACTTTTACAGGTTTTTCATCAATTACCTGGACTAATGTATCAATATAGAAGAAACTCTTATTATTAATGCTCCTGACAGCACCATCAATATATTATTAACTGCAGTGTGAGGCATCCATCTTCATTGTCCAAGTTCCAAAGCTTTGGAGTTGACGCTAAAAGTTCTGAAAAAAGCCTTTGGTACAGGTTTCATATGAGGATTTGCGTCTTGTAGGTTCCATAATATAATTCAGTCTCTACGTCGCCATGGACAGAGAATGCCAAGCAAGCTAATTCAAATCACCTATGCTCCAAAAAAACCCACACTTGTCCCAGTCTACAGGTCAGTGTCTTGTAACGTTGGGCGTCAAGGTGGCTGAATGACTAGTACTCACGCCTCACAGCAAGAAGGTTCCCAGGTTGTCTTTCCCAGGCTCGATTCCCCAGGTTGTCCGGGCCTTTCTTTGTGGAGTTCTTCCTGTGTCTGGGCAGGTTTCCTCCGGGCACTCCGGTTTCTCCCATCAACCCAGTAGAGACAGTGGACACTTTCAAATATCTCAGAGTCCCAATAGACAATGCACTTACATTGGATCAACATATCACAGACATTTACAAAAAAAAAGCCATCAACGATTGTCAATAATCAGAAAACTTAAAGGACTCTATGATCACGCATCTAAAGGACTCTATGTTTCTCCACATCTGTTATTACTGTTGTATCAGTCCATCATCCAGTCTATTCTGTTGTATTGTTCTACCTGCTTTTTCAATATGCTCACTGTTAAAAACCGGTCTAAACTCACAAAGGTAACTCACACAGCTGCTAAAATTATAGGACTCCCCACACCCAACCTTGCAGATCTCAACGACAGGGCTATTGGACGCTTTGCACTTTCAATAGAACAGGACCCCACTCACCCACTACAGGAACACCTCACCCCTCTGCCCTCAGGACGGAGGAGCACCTCACCCCTCTGCCCTCAGGAGCACCTCACCCCTCTGCCCTCAGGACGGAGGAGCACCTCACCCCTCTGCCCTCAGGACGGAGGAGCACCTCACCCCTCTGCCCTCAGGACGGAGGAGCACCTCACCCCTCTGCCCTCAGGAGCACCTCACCCCTCTGCCCTCAGGACGGAGGAGCACCTCACCCCTCTGCCCTCAGGACGGAGGAGCACCTCACCCCTCTGCCCTCAGGACGGAGGTACAGGGCGATCAGGTGCAGGAGGGTCCGCTTTGGCAGAAGCTTGATCCCTTCAGCCGTCACATTTTTTGAACAACAGGCCCCGCTGAGTGTGCTGTAACGCTTATTGTATGTTTGTGTTTGTTGTGTTGTTGTTGTGTGTGTCAAACAGGCTCTGTGTGCGTGAAAATGAATTTCCCCTTGGGGACAATAAAGTCTAAAGTCTAAAGTCTAAACCCAAAAACATGCTGCATAGGTAAAAATCCTCCAGCTGAGGTCCTGACCAAGACCAGGAATAAGATCATGGAGATGGATCCCTGGGCGGCTTCATGTTCTGCCCATTGCTCCTGATGGATGAGTGAGATGCAGAGGATAAAAAGGATAAAAAAAAATTAGCACTAAAACAGCTATTATATAACCCCACTTTTGGCAGACATAGATAAGCGACATCTCATTTTTGTTGAACATTTGATTTTCCGGTTGCTTTTTACTTTCACTTTAAAGGTCCAGTGTGTAGGATTCGTGGCGCATAGGTGGATAGTGGCTATGGCACTTCCTGTTTTAGCTACGGCAAACCTCGAGGGTCATCCGGACGCGCACCCGGCCGACAACAACGGTATTAATAAAACGCGGTCTCCCATTCACTGTTTTTTTTTTTTTTTTTCGCATGAAAACACACATTCCCGATCGTGTACCATGATAATCTACACATCAATGAAACCTTACAGTCTCCTCTTTTTGACTATGCAATTCATTTCCCGGCACAACAATCACTCCCCGAGCACATGGGGCTTTTATACGGAAAAGCACAAAACGAGGTTTGTTACTTTGCTTACCTTTGAAGGCTCTGGACAGGTCAAACTCTGTATTTCACCACAAGCTTGGTATCAATATGTCCGTAAGGATCCAGCGAATAAAATCCAGTAAAACAATTTAGTCCAAAACACGTGTTAGATCCATTACGACGTGTGATACAGCAGCATGCTTGTCGTTGTTTACCCAAAACCATGAGCAGTCTGGTCCCTACGCCCTCCATCACGTCTCAAGCCAGAACCAAACGTGACCATGAAATCAGGTATGTTTTTTCTTTTCAGTGACACATGTAAAATGAAAAATCTCATTGGTCACAAATAATTTACAAATAGGATCACATTTCTGTCCGCAGATGAACAAAGCTTGGAGCCTGTCTTCTTTCATCTATCTCCCTCGTACACTTTTTGTCACACTTACAGTATAACCGTAGAGCCATACTTTGAACCTTGTTAGTGGTAAATGGCTGCAATCTCTTTTTATCATGAGATGCTGTCACTAAAAAAAGAGGAGACTGTAAATTTGTTCATTGATTTCAATCATCTGATGGAAGTGACATCACTTAAAGTAGAATTAATGTTTTTTTTTACAATCTGAGCCTTATTTCGGTAATAAAACAAGTTGTTTTACTCACCCATAGAACTTTGGTGTCATATGGAGCACTTCCAGAGATGTTTTAGATTAGCGATCTCCGTAACGCGAGTTCTCGGGGCGTGTAATATATGCCCCGAGCGGTCTCCAAATAACACAAACTTAAGCACTTTTCAAATCATAGAAGCTCAATGTCTTAGTCTACACTTTCGTTTGAGTCAAAAGTGGCCTGTAATCCGAGATTTATCCATAATTTACAGCTTTGCGTTTCATGTTTGGGTCCTAGAAGCTGAGAGTGAAATAAACTGTGACTCCGCACATGCGCACTGGCCTCCTCATCCCCTAGTCGAAAACTATGGTTAAATCTCGGATTACAGGCCACTTTTGACTCAAACTAAAGCGTAGACTAAGACATTGAGCTTCTATGATTTCAAAAGTGCTAAAGTTTGTGTTATTTGGAGACCGCAAACATTTGCCCCGAGAACTCACGTTACGGAGATCACAAATCTAAAACATCTCCGGAAATGCTCCATATGACACCAAAGTGCTATGGGTGAGTAAAACAACTTGTTTTATTACCAAAATAAGGCTCAGATTGTAAAAAACCCTGTTAATTCTCCTTTGCTCACTCACTCTATAAAAATTTTGCTATGTTTTTCCCTTTGTGATGTTTTTTCTCCTAATTTTCTCTTCATTAGCAGCCATATTTGTTTTGATATACACTGACCCTGCTCTTCCCACCTGTCAATCACACCCATCTGAACTCGAGTAGCATCACCAGTCACCAGACTTACATGTTCATAAAGAGGAAGTGTATATTCTGAATCCAACCTGGGCGCATGTTTCACAGGAGCATTTGTGTCTTGTAGGTTCCATAATAGAAGTCAATGAGCGAGTGATTGTCCTGTATTAGCATGTTCCGCTACAGGAGGTTCAGAAGATGCCCGGATAGCGCTGATGGGATGGGCTCCGCTGGTCCCAGGCCTGGTTAGCCTCATAAAGAATTGGAGGAAAGCACTGAGACACGAGGCTTCCAGATAATGTAGATTTCAGAGGTAGATTATAATGTGGTTTCTTAGATTTGGCCCTTAAGTCATTTGACAGTACACTGGGCCTAATAGGTGAAAGAATGCGATAATGATGCTTAGAAGCTACACTGAAGTAAGGGGGGAGGATATAAAAGTGTAAAGGGTTTCATTGGATATATGGTTAATGTTCACACAGCGGAAAATCTATTAATTTTAGTGTGGTTCATAGTGCTGTCGATATCTGCAGATTGGAGGAATTTTATTATGATGATACATTTTGTACAGACTCGCATTTTTTCTTGTTTTTTGCATGAATAGTGTAAAAATGGAGATTAAAAGTCATTCTGTGTGTTGGGTCCAGCTTTGGAATGGGTTAAGGACACAACTTAAAGCCCCAGTGTGTAGGATTTGTGGCGCATAGGTGGATGGTGCTATTGCACTTTCTGTTTTAGCTACGGCAGACCTCGAGGGTCACAGCTGCGCGCCGCTACTGTATAAATAAAACGCGGTCCCGTTTTGTTTTTTTTTCCTTTTCTCATGAAAACACACATTCCCGATCATGTACCATGACACTCTACACATCAAATGAAACCTTACAGTCTCCTCTTTTTGACTATGCAATTCATTTCCCTGCACAACAAACACTCCCCGAGCACATGGGGCTTTTATACGGAAAAGCACAAAACGAGGTTAGCTTACCTTAGAATGCTTTGCACAGGTCAAACTCTGTATTTCACCATAAACTTGCTCTCAATCTGTCCGTAAGGATCCAGCGAATAAAATCCAGTAAAACAATTTAGTCTAAAACACGTGTTAGATCCATTACAACGTCTGATCCGGCAGCATGCTTGTGTTGTTTACCCAAAACCATGAGCCTTGCCGAAGGCGGAGCCCAAATGTCCTTCTGCAGCTCTCGTATTCAAAATGGCTGCCTCTGCATGGGGAAGATCCCCCTTTTATGTGACTATATCTAAGTCCAAAAGAATACTTTGATTTCATGATGGAAGTGAAAAGGCTTGGAAAACACTGTATTTTTGAATGGGTATCTTCAATTTCAGTAATTAACAGGTAAAAATCTTACACACTGTCCCTTTAAGCAATGCTCTTCCGTTCATCGATTCAAAGCAGAATATAAAATAGTGTTGATGCAATATAAAGCAGATAAGTGAGAAATGGGGGGGGCGAGTTTGAATTGCGTGAGAAATGCCGTGTGAGCGTGTGGACGCGTCGAATTGTCTCTCTCAATGCGTGAGACTTGAGAGCCCTGCTGTAAATGTTTGTCTAAAGAGCAAACTTTAACTACAAAGCAACTAATGAGAGTTATATAAATGAAGTTATTACCTGATGGTTCTCAGTTTGTTTTATCATCACCGCAGTGTGCGCTTAGCAGCTGGAACTACACTCTACAGTCTGCCCAACAACAGAACAATCTATTTTCTGATTGGCTGATTTTTTTCTGGGGAGCGGGGCGGGGAGGAGGGAGGGGGAGTTTTTTTCCGCTGAAAACGCACGGTGCCTGCATAAACTGAGCCACACAGACCGATTTTCTGGGCACAAAAAAAAAAAGGACTGACCCCAAAAAAGCAGTTTGCCTTTATCTGTAGATGAATTATACTTTAATATTGTGCAAAATATAAAACTTTAAGGTGCACCATGTATCCAAAGAATGATATTCAACTTTTTTATGTCAATATAGACAAGCAGGTGATGACACCAGGCCAAGTTAAAGGTCAGATCTGTGGAGAAGCAAGCCCACTCACAAAATAAGAAAATAAGAATGCATGCTTTTCAAGGTGTTTGCTGTTTTGCTGTTCCTAGTACTGCACTTTTCTGGACTGAGATGTCTGATGTTTTTCCTGGGATCTGCTGTAGCCACTCCTCCAGTTTGGGGGTTACAGCCCCGAGTGCTCCGATCACCACGGGCACCACTGATGCCTTCACCTTCCAGACCTTCTCCAGCTCTTCCTTGAGCCCCTGGTATTTCTCTAGTTTCTCGTGTTCCTTTTTCCTGATGTTACCATCGCTTGGTATTGCAATGTCCACCACCACGGCTCTATTCTGTTGCTTATCCACCACCACTATGTCTGGTTGTTTTGCCGCCACCATTCTGTCAGTCTGTATCTGGAAGTCTCACAGGATCTTGGCTGAGAATTAACATCTCCATGGACAACTATCGCGCACCCTCCAACAGAAAAGTTACATAGTGCACCTTTAAAGAACAAAGCATGTTTTGACCATGATTTTGACATTGGACCTGATCACAGCTATCACATAAACGTCTCTAAAATCATTGCTGTGTTCACTGCAAACAACGTGATTCTTCCAAACAGCTTTGTGTATTTGCAAATGGGACAGACTTCCCTTCATCCCCCTCCTTCTCCTCCTCCTCCTCCTCCTCCTCCTCCTCCTCCTCACGGGGCAGATATTTAATTTAAGGTTAAGTGCGTAGACCATGAACCGCAACCTCCCTGTGCAGGTGAGATATGAAAACCAATGTACAAAAAAAAAAGAAGAAAATCTCATAATAACCAAGTCAAGTCAAGGACACAAAAAGTTACATTTACACCTTTCTCCAAGTCCAAAAGTTGCTTTGTCTCCTGCATTACGACCTCCTTTCTAATGTATATTAACCACCATTATACATGATGGAGGGTACAGGGGAATCTGCAGCTCCGCTCTCGAACTCAGAGGCCTTGTGTAGGTCACTCTGAGCAGGAGAGTGGATCTAGCTCTAACAGAGACATGGAGGAGATGTTCATAAATTGTTACAAATCATAACATAGCAAGACTTGTGTGAATTTTAGCTTTAGTTCCAGTATCCAACAGATAACTCAATTCTGGTTAAATCACGATAATCATTGGGGCGGCAGTAGCTCAGTTGGTAGAGCATATGTCTCGTGATCCAGGGGTTGGCGGTTCGAATCCCGCTCTTGACGGGTTGACCGCATATGATCCCAGCTCCCACAGATGCTGTTGTGTCCTTGGGCAAGACACTTAACCCCACCTCGCCCCCAGTGTCTGTGGACATTAGTAGCCCCCATGGCAGAAAATACATCAAGGCCTGTTGTGACGTGAGTCGTCCTCCTGTGGACCCACCACCCGCAGAAGGATTCATGGGGGCTGGTGCATTGTGTTCTGGGCAGCAGAACACTGCTTGGACTGCTGCCCTCGTGACCCAGAAAATGGAAAAAGCGGAAGGAAATGAATGAATGAACATATACATTTTATTGCTGCTTCTCTCCATGAAGATATAATTTCTTTGCCTAAAATGAAGAAGGACCAAAACGTTGCACTAATAAGATTCAGGTCGCCTGGGCCTTTCTGTGTGGAGTTTGCATGTTCTCCCCATGTCTTGGTGGCTTTCCTCTGGGCACTCCGGGTTCCCCCATCAACCCAAAACATGCACCATAAATAAAATCCTCCAACTTAGGTCCTGACCAAACCGAAGCGAGAAGATCATAGAGATGGTCCCTGCGCAGTAATGTAATGCATTTAACCCACAGGATGGGTTAAATGCAGAGAACAATTTCTCCTGTGTGAGATCAATAAAGTCAATCTTCTTCTTCTTCTTAAAAACGATGGATGAACGAATTTTAGCCTTTAGCCTAAAATGTTCCACACTAACTTGTTCCGCATCTAACTTTGCTGAGACAACCAAGTTAAGTTACAGGTTGAGTCTGACGAGAGGCAAGCCCGCTCAGGTGTTCAGCAATAAAAACAAATACACAAAAAGTTACATTTACACATTTCCCCAAGTCCAAAAGTTCCATTGCTTTGTCTGCTGCATTACGATTTCCTTTCTAATGAATATGTTAGGAGTTGTAGGACTTGTAATTAAACTGCTCTTGGTGTAAATGTAATATTCAACAGATCCCTGACAGTGATGTATTCGGCTCGGATTATCCCCAGTGATTTTGACTTGCTAATTAATCAACATTATTTATGATGATAAAATAGAAGAGGGGGAGAGAGCCTGATGAACAGACTGCCACGGCAATCAGCGCACACTCCGCCAAGTAAACTTCAGAGGAAATTATTCAGGGGCAACTTTTCAGACGAGCCTCCACACAGCCATTTGGATTACTAAGACTTTCAGAGGGGAAAATGGATTAGAACATAGGGTGTTTTCATAAAAGTGTAATGTGGCAGGTCTCAGGTTTCATTCCTTAAACATGTGGGGGGTTTATGTGGAGTTTTGCACTGGAGTTCTTAAAATATCTGCTACACCTACATGGTTGTTTCACATGGTTGTTGCAGCCCAGGAGCAGACTGCGGGCTTGAGTGGTGCTAGAGGTAGCCTGGCCTACTAGCCGCTACCCCTTCTGCTCAAATGCAGTGAAGTCTGGGATCCGTCTCACACCAAATCATTTTTCCAACAAGATTATCTCAGTTTAACAGGAGTTTAGTACCTTACGCGCTGATGGGCAGATCTGTGAAGTTTTTCAGTCCTGCGTTTTCTCATTCCCTTTTTATTCTGCTATTCCAAGACTTCACAGTAAGATGGTCCCAGGTTTGACTCCTGGGCCTTTCTGTGCTGAGTTTGCATGTTCTCCATGTATGCATGTCAGCCCCGCAGGTAAAATCCTCCAGTTACATTATAGAGATTGGTCCTGGAGCGCTGTACAGCAGGAGCTCACCATCCCTGACAGGTTGCCTCAGAGGCACTGGGTGAAAGATCCAGAAAATTAATTTTCCTCACAAGGCATTAATAAAGTAAACCTTATTTTACCTTAACCTTTGTTTGGAAACACATGGACCGTGTGTTTCTCTGATTGGCTAATCTGTCTGTCAATCCCAAGGACAGAATCTCCAGGAGAGACGTCTGTGTAATCCCTCATTTGTCCAGGAGAGGTTCAGCGTAGAAAACGTAGATATACTTCAAAAACAGTATCATGACCACCTCTGAAACGTTTTCTATGCCTTTGTTAAGTATTGGAACAGTGTGTATGTGTTTTATTTTTATTTATGTATTTATTTTTTGACTGTTGGTTATCTTAAAACCTGTCCACATGTGACTGCACACAATCTGTCAAAACAAACTTGTCAGCTGGAAGGTACAATTTGTAAAAACTATCATAGACAGAAAATGATGCAAAGAAGTTACCATTGTGATCATATCCTCCTGGGACCTGAAGAAAAAACGTGTATTTCAGTTTGATTGGTTTTTATTTTCTATTTGGAGGTAAATGAACACCTTATCATTTACATTTTGTTAATTTTATTTTTATTCATAATGTTGTAACGTTTACATTTTGTTAATTTTATTTTTATTCATAATGTTGTAACGTTTACATTTTGTTAATTTTATTTTTATTCATAATGTTGTGACGTGTCCTCTGTAATGGACGGTAATAGTGTTAAATCCATGTTACATTAACAACCTAACAAAAACATTTTTTTTTGATTACCAGTATCTCTGACAAGCTTCTACAGTCACCTCAAAAGGTTTTTAGTTTCTTATTTATTTATTTATTTATTTATTTATGTATTTATTTATTATATTATTATTTATGTATTGATCTGGTTTAGACCGGGTTTAGACCTGGTTTAGACTTGGTTTAGACGTGGTTTAAACCTGACTCAAATTTGGTTCAGATCTGGTTTAGTCCTAGTTTAGACCTGACTTAGACCTGGTTTATTCCTGATTTTCTCCCGGTTTAGTCCTGTTTTCTCTCGGTTTATTCCTGGTTTAGTCCTGGTTTAGTCCTAGTTTAGACCTGGTTTAGTCCTAGTTTAGACCTGACTTAGACCTGGTTTATTCCTGATTTTCTCCCAGTTTAGTCCTGTTTTCTCTCGGTTTATTCCTGATTTAGTCCTGGTTTAGACCTGGTTTAGTCCTGGTTTAGTCCTAGTTTAGACCTGGTTTAGTCCTAGTTTAGACCTGACTTAGACCTGGTTTATTCCTGATTTTCTCCCGGTTTAGTCCTGTTTTCTCTCGGTTTATTCCTGATTTAGTCCTGGTTTAGTCCTAGTTTAGTCCTGGTTTAGTCCTAGTTTAGACCTGATTTAGTCCTAGTTTAGACCTGACTTAGACCTGGTTTATTCCTGATTTTCTCCCGGTTTAGTCCTGTTTTCTCTTGGTTTATTCCTGATTTAGTCCTGGTTTAGTCCTAGTTTAGACCTGGTTTAGTCCTAGTTTAGACCTGACTTGGACCTGGTTTATTCCTGATTTTCTCCTGGTTTAGTCCTGTTTTGTCTCGGTTTATTCCTGGTTTAGTCCTAGTTTAGACCTGGTTTAGTCCTGGTTTAGTCCTAGTTGAGACCTGGTTTATTTATTTATGTATTTATTTATCATAGCCCAGCCACAAACTAGAGTTTATCTCTAGACACTTAAAAGATTGACTGGTTAACTCAATGTCCACTATAAAGGACACAAAATAATGGGCCGGGTCTCAGGAGGATATACAGTACAGTAATGGCACAAACTGACTTTCCTCTACTCAGCTTTAATACAAAAATCAGTTGTATTGCCTATATCAGCTTCTTTCACCATTACGCTGTAGTAGTTTTCATTGTTAAACTTGTCCCTCATTATGTTTCTCAGTGTCACTAAAACAAGGCTGATCTGCAGTTGGAGGTTGTTGGTGTAGAAATAGAGAAATATGCACACCCACTTCCCAAGGCTCCAGCCCGGCCCTCTCTCTTTCCTCCACTCTGCCGTTCCATTTGCATTTTTCTGCAAGGTTAGTGGAGAGGGACTCGTATTACAGACGTGAATACATTAGGAAAAACATTAATCACACTGGAGGATGCAGGGGGAATCTGCAGCTCCGCTCCCCCGGCTTAGAGGCCTTGTGTCGGGCACTTCGAGCAGGACAGAGGGCCTACAGCTCCAGCGGAAATATTCATAAACAAATGCAAATCATAACACTAGACTTTTAAAGAATTTTAGCTTTAGTTCCGTGGTAGAAAAGATAACTTAATTCTGGATAAATCAAGATAACATACATTTTTATGCTTTATGTTACTTTATGTTACTACCACCCATTCATTTGTGTCCTTTATAGTGGACATTGAGTTAACCGGTATGAACTATGATTAAAAAATAAATAAATAATAATAATAATAATACAAAATAAAATAAAATATAAAAATAAATAATAAATAATAAAATAATAATAATAATAATAAAAAATAAATAAAATAAATGATATATACATAAAAAATAAAAATAAATAAATACATGAATAAATACTTCAATACATAGATGAATAAATAAATAAATAAATAAATAAATAAATAAATAAATAAATAAATAAATAAATAAATAAATAAATAGACAGTACTTTAAATATACTCAGGGTACTACACAGGAGAAAGTAAATAAGAAATAAAAACATTTTGAGGTGACTGTAGAAGTTTGTCAGAAATGTTGGTTATCAACATTTTTTTTAAAAATGTTTAAAAAAAGTTTCTGTTAGGTCGTTAACGTCACGTGGATTTAACACCAAAATGTCCCCGACGTCCATTACAGAGGACATGTTACAACATTATGAATACAAATAAAATTAACAAAATGTAAATGCTAAAATGCTATGTTCATTTGCCTCCAAATAGAAAATTAAAATAATAAGAAGAAGAATTTAGACACACTTTTTTTCTTCGGGTCCCAGGTGGATATTACTTTTTTGCATAAAATGAGAAATGACCGAAACGCTGCAGCGATAAAAGTGAATCAAGAGTGACAGTGCTTCTTAAAAACGTTTAGCCTAAAATGTTCCACAGTACAGCATTAAACATATCTACATTAGAGGAGACATGCAGCAAGTTAAGTTACAGGTCGAGTCTGTGGAGAGGCAAGCCAACTCACAGTATGAATGTGTATTTCAAAAGGTGTTCAGCAATAAAAAAAAAAAATGGGTGGGGCAAATGCGCCGCTTTTTCCCCTTTAGCGGTGCGATGTGCGCTGGCTCCACTTTCGCGTTTTAGCGCAGAAGGAAGATATGATATGATTTCCATTGAAAAATAAACACATTTCCACAGAAAATAAAATTAAACCACTGCTGTTTCAGAGGTTCGGAGGCTCGGATAAAGGACATCCGAGCCTGGAATCACTCTCACGTGCCTCCAGGCAAATAAAAAAAACACATCTCGCATTGCGTAGCTCGTTCGCGGTCCAAAGTCTCTGGGCGTGATTTCCAGAGAGTGTGGGGAGAAATACAGACGGGCGGTGGAATTGCATTTGCATTTTTCCTGGAGTGTGACGTCAGAAACCAGTCTTGTCCAGAATTGCCCATTTGGGCTGTCTTTTTTCAAACGCAGAAAAGGATCGCAAATGCTCAGTTTAGACATTTCGCAACTTTTAACCATGGGGGGGGGGGGGGGGCTAAACAGGGTAGGGGAGCTCACATTAACGTTCAAAAACCTCAGAAAGTGAAAATTTTACATGAAATAACATGAAATGAAATGTGAAGAAGAAGAAGGAGCAGTGCAAACAAACAGCTAGCATCTCAAAAAAACATTTGCTGGATTGATAATTTGCCCATTAACTGGAAGATTGCCAGTTCAACCCTTGTCTGAGCACATTAAACACACACACACGCACACACACACGCACACATAATTGCCCATAATTTTGTAATATAATAACAGTTTAAACATAATACGTAAATTGTTATAACAAATAAATCAACTGGAAATAAAGACATTTTATAAAACAGAGAATATGAACATATTTCTAACAAAACAAAACAAAAAATAAGTATTTCTGACACTACAATAACACTTTATTTCACACTGGCACAATTATTAGTCACCTCTCACAAAATAAACAAACATGCAGATATTGATACCCCACCTGCCTGCATGTTTCTGGTGGGAACATTAATCTGACGCACCACTGAAGCTGCGTCTAATGTGAAAATGTGTCGCGCTATTTTATGCCCCACTCTCGTTTCTGCAGGACCGGGCCTCGATCACCCTAATGAGAATAAATGGACACTAATGGGATGACCAAACATAATAAATGAAAAGTTTTAAAGGTACAGGGGCACATTAAATATTCACTGACAACCTCAAGAGCCCGGGCTGCGCTAAGCAAGAAAAATTGATCGCGATTATGAGTAAAGTTTACTAATATTATTGTGTTAAATGAACGGCTAGACACGCTAGGATCTCCGCTAGCTAATGGAGGATAGCATTACGTTACTGTGAATTCCATGTTTTTTGATTCACTCGTTTTGCATATTATTAAGGCGTGTGATGGATTTTTTGTTTCCCAAATGCTAAAGGTCATTAGTGAAAGGGCAGAGGTCATTGTTCAGAGGTGAAAGCATGGTGAGATTAAGGCTGCGGTGTGTGAATGTATTTATTTGTAGACTGAATATAAAATGCTTATAAGAGGAATGTGTTTCGTTTTTATTGGGGTATTTTATTATTCAGATTTCACCACTTACAAACAGTATTTGTAATGTACATTTTAAATCACTGAATTTGCTATTTTTTTACGGGATGACCTTTTTCATAGTTGTTTAGTCATTTTGTTTTTGCAGTGAACACTTTTTTCCAGTTGTATTCTGAGAACTATACTGTGTAAAAGGAATTTTGTCTCTTTTGTCTCTTGAAAGTTTGTCTCTAAGGGGCCGTTTAGACGAGGACGATTGCGATTGAAAACGACAAAATATTCTATCGGAAGTGTCTTTCGTTTACACGGCAATGGCGCTGTCGGGCTCTGAAACTGTGAAAATCTGAAGACTCTGAAGACGGCCCGGGCCGTGTCTCCGTCTAAACGGCAAGAAGCGCAAAACATGTTCACGTCGCATACAGCTGACGTCACACTGGATGCGCCAAGCCGGTAAAAACAATAACAAACATGTCTGACTACCTTGATCAAACTTCAGAATGACTAAACAAGCTCTTGTTGCATTAAGCGAAGAGCTCCGACCCGACATCGAGGGCGAAACAACCGTGATGAGAGCCCCTGTCGGTGTCCTGAAAAAGGTAGCATTATATTACCTGCATTATATTATTATTATTTTATTAATATATATTATATTATATTATAAGTGGTCTGGCATGCATATTCAATCGAATTCGCCCACTTCTGCGTCTTTGTATAAACAGACATTTCCTGTTGAGAACGCTCGTCTAAACGCGGATAAAAAATTGAAGACGAGACGCCACTTGTGCGTCTTCTGTTTTGATCGTCGCCGTATAAACTTAGCCTAAATTTTAAGACCAAAAGGCTGACGGTTTCATTCCAGAACACACCCATGCATACTGTTGTTGTGTCCTTGAGCAAGACACTTGCCCATTTGTCCACTGTCAAAAGTAAACAGCTCCTAAGCTCATAATTAATGGATTGTGTACCTATCCTCAAGCTGCATTTGACGACACAATAAAGAAGCAAGAAGATTTATGTCTTAATCTACACATAAAGGACACACATAAGTTTTCTCAGTACAGTGGTCCCTCGTTTATCGCGGGTTCCAGAAATAACCCGCAATAAGAGAAATCCTCGAAGTAGGACAACTTTATATTTTACAATTATTCTACATGTTTTAAGGCTGTAAATGCCTCACCACACACATTGTACGCTTTTCTCAGACTGGAATGAACCTTTTCTCACATTTCTCTCTTGCTTAAACACTCAAACTTTCATAGATTTTCAACAAAATGTATTAATAGTGAAGCGTGGGGGGAGACACGGCCCCGGAAGCCCCGCCGGATGCGCGAGGAGCACTGCCACGTCCCTGGACGCGACGCGCACCAACCCCTTGGGGAAGTGCGCGACACGTGCACCCCTCATCGTGGACAAATCCGTGACAGAGCAGCACGACCGGCGCTGGTTTAGTCCAAGACCAGTCCAGGTTTAGACCTGGTTTAGACCTGATCTAGACCTGGTTTAATTCTGGTCTAGACCTGGTTTAGTTCATGTTTAGTCCTGGTCTAGTCTCTTAGCCAATCAGGACGCAGAACACAATGTTACACTATAAAAAAAAAAGTTACACTATAAAAAAATAGAAAAAAAAAATCTGCGAAACAGCGAGGCTGCGAACAGTGAACCGCAATAGAGCGAGGGAACACTGTATATGGACAGCTCCTGCCTCATGTGAAAGTTCAGAACCTCCAGAATCCCCTCACTGAGCTGCAGAGGCTGCACTAGCACTGATTCATGACTGGCTGTAACTGCTGGGGTTTAAGCAGTGACCATTCAGATCAGAGAGAGGCATTTTAGGTTTAAACCAAGTGGATTTCAGCATTGAAACTGGCAACGCAAACGACAGCCATGCAAGTCTCATTCTGCTTTCTGATTGGTTAATTGCCTTAATTTTATAACATAAATAACTTTTGTAATGAAAAGCATGAAATGAGCATTACAATTATGTCAGCAAAAGACTCCAGACACCTTCACCTAGAATCATTTGGATGGTTTCAGCCCTGGAATTGCTGATTTCTACTGAACTGAAAATAGGAAAAAGTAAAATAGCTGCTAACTTGAACACTACTGTTATATGACATCATAAGGTGGAACAGAGCATTTTGAGCTTTGGAGATGTAGACAGACTAATAATAAAGGACTACTCCAAACAAAACACAACTCCAGGTATGTACAATATTTGATGAGGTAACACTATTACACTATTACAAGAGTCAATTTTGCGTAATATAGGACCTTTATTATAATTTTCTTATATAGTAGCATTATACCCATCAATTGCAGGCTTTTCCAAAACACTGACAACTCCCTCCCACCTCCCCATCCTTCTCCGAGGTCCTGGACTCTTTGCGGCATTGACCACCACCCCATCCGTCTTAATGATCCTGCTCTCTCAGCTGATCTTTTCTCTTTCACAATAATCAATATCCAAGTCGCCAATGGCATGAGCGGCAGTAGCACTAGCCATAGCTGCTACGCCACGCTAGAAAACCATGCGTAAACACACTGGGCGGGGGAGATGGAAGAGGTAGAAAGCATTCGTTTACGCGGCCTTGTCAGAGTAACGCGTTTTCCCACTCTGGCCCTGAGCTCTTAAACG
Organism: Paratrypauchen microcephalus; assembly: GCA_036785185.1. Classification (NCBI taxonomy): domain Eukaryota; kingdom Metazoa; phylum Chordata; class Actinopteri; order Gobiiformes; family Gobiidae; genus Paratrypauchen; species Paratrypauchen microcephalus. Next base: position 325,878 of record JAVJIX010000007.1, read on the forward strand.
CACCCCTCCATCACTGCTGAAAAATCCGCGTCAGGGCTACACTTGGCTGCTATTGTAACTTAAGGTACAGTCTCAATTTGTATGTCGTTTCTGCCTTGACAAAAATAAATGGATTGATGTAGCGTACCTTTCTGGCAGTTAGAGCACATCTGTTCTCCGGCGGGATTCGTCTAAAAAAAAAGAAGAAAGAAAAAAAAGAATTGATAAATAAACAGGTAGATGACAACTTTGGGGATTATTTTTTGACGGTGATTCTGAGAGTTGTTCGGCCATGTCATGAAGAGGCATGTGCTGTAACAGTGAGTGGACAATACAGAACAATGGATACACGTCAGTCACATCACGGCAGCAGATCTTTAAAGGTCTGGTCCCATATTTTCTGATCTTAGACTTCCACTTAGACTTAGACAAACTTTACTGATCCATGACGAAAATGACTTGCACACAGTAGCTCACACATCAAATTATATAAAAATAACAAAGAGTAAAAAATATGAAAATGGTAATAAAACTTATAAAAAATAGCAAGAGAATGGTGTCAAATAAGACATAATGATATAAATGTATGTACAAGTAAGAAAAAACTAATAGAGTAGTATAAATACAGTATGTCACAGTTATACATGAGCTCATAAGGAAAACAAGACAGGACATAGGCTTATCTGTTATATAAGGATGAGATTTTGCACAGTTGTAGGGAGTATTATATTGCTTAAGTCAGGTCTGGACTGGGACAAAAAAAGGCCCTGGCATTTTTGGCTTAGACCAGCCCTTCATAATTAGTCCTGGTTTAGTCCTGGTTCAGACCTGATTTCGTCCTGATTTAGACCTGATTAGTCTTGGTTTAGTCCTGGTTCAAACCTGGTTTAGTCCTGGTTTAGTCTTGGTTTAGTCCTGGTTTAGTCTTGGTTTCGTCCTGGTTTAGTCCTGGTTTAGTCCTGGTTTAGTCCTGGTTCAGACCTGATTTCGTCCTGATTTAGACCTGATTAGTCCTGGTTTAGTCCTGGTTCAATCCTGATTTAGTCCTGGTTTAGTCCTGGTTCAGATCTGATTTAGTCCTGATTTAGATGTAATTAGTCCTGGTTTAGTCCTGGTTCAATCCTGATTTAGTCCTGGTTTAGTCCTGGTTCAGACCTGGTTTAGTCCTGGTTTAGTCCTGGTTTAGTCCTGGTTTAGTTTTGGTTTAGCCTGGTTCAGACCTGATTTAGTCCTGATTTAGATGTAATTAGTCCTGCTTTAGTCCTGGTTTAGTCCTGGTTCAATCCTGAATTAGTGCTGGTTTAGTCCTGGTTCAAACCTGGTTTAGTCCTGGTTTAGTCCTGGTTTAGTCCTGGTTCAGTCCTAAATTGTGGGCTGGTCTCTAAGTAAAAAAAAAGAAAAAGAAAAAAAAGAAGGGCATCGGCCCCTAGGACTGCCGGCCCACCGGGAAAATGCCCGGTATGCCCAATTACCAGTCCAGGCCTGGCTTAAGTTGTTGTACAGTTGTATGGAGTATGGCATTAATGTACTCCTGTATCTCTCACTGTTTAAGCTGTAGGAGCCTGTTGGAGAATGAGCTCCTCTCTCCTTCTATAGTCTGGAGCAGTGGGTGAGTTGTTGTACAGTTGTAGGGAGTATTATCTCCTCTCTCCTTCTATGGTCTGGTGCAGTGGGTGAGTTGTTGTACAGTTGTAGGGAGTATTATCTCCTCTGTCCCTCTATAGTCTGGTGCAGTGGGTGAGTTGTTGTACAGTTGTAGGGAGTATTATCTCCTCTGTCCCTCTATGGTCTAGTGCAGTGGGTGAGTTGTTGTACAGTTGTAGGGAGTATTATCTCCTCTGTCCCTCTATAGTCTGGTGCAGTGGGTGAGTTGTTGTACAGTTGTAGGGAGTATTATCTCCTCTGTCCCTCTATGGTCTAGTGCAGTGGGTGAGTTGTTGTACAGTTGTAGGGAGTATTATCTCCTCTGTCCCTCTATAGTCTGGTGCAGTGGGTGAGTTGTTGTACAGTTGTAGGGAGTATTATCTCCTCTGTCCCTCTATGGTCTAGTGCAGTGGGTGAGTTGTTGTACAGTTGTAGGGAGTATTATCTCCTCTGTCCCTCTATGGTCTGGTGCAGTGGGTGAGCATGAGTGTCCATGATGGAGAGCAGTGTGTCCAGTCTGATCTCTCATAATGCAGTTTTCTCATCACAAACATACCCGGAGTTGCGTTTTGTTTCACTGACACATGTTTAACACACAAACCTGACACAGACTCGAAGCATACAAACTTCTCTGGAGCTAATCAGTGCTCAGGCAGGTAAAATTATTATTGTTAAAATACAGATTTGTGTTTTAATACAGTGAGAGATTCATTGGAGATTCAATGCAAAACACAGTGTGTCAGATGACTTCATAACATTCTATAGATAAATATTTAATACAGATCGAGGAACTGCTATAATGAATATTGTAGATTTTTGCTGTACTATAGCGTGGTCTTGGACCTAGTCAATAATAATAATATTTTTTTTAAAAAGATGGGTCTTCTTCTTCTTCTTCTTCTTCTTTTTCTTCTTCTTCTTCTAATACAAATGATGAGGTTCTATATTTGGAAATGTCCTTTCCAATATTTCATGGCAAAGTACAACGTAATTAATAGGAAAAATGGCTCTTGCCCCCATCTGGAAGTATAACATCATCACATTCTAAAAAAAAAACAATAGTCTTTGTCGTTCAACTAAAATTCACAAATTCAACACATCATAACTTTTTGGCTGAGGTGCACCGCAAGCTCTCTGACTGGCTTTAATGTGAGTATAGGTGAGCAGATTTGAAGCTTAGCCTCTTAATTCTTCTCTCCACTGCTCCACAGTGTTTTTTAAAGTCATAAGAAGAAGAAGAAGCGACTTTATTGATCTCACACAGGAGAAATTCTTCTCTGCATTTAACCCATCCTGTTATTAGGAGCAGTGGGCAGCACATTACTGCACCCGGGGACCATCTCCATGATCTTCTTGCTTTGGTTTGGTCAGGACCTAAGCTGGAGGATTTTACCTGGAGCATGTTTTGGGTTGATGGGGGAAACCGGAGTGCCCGGAGAAAACCCACCCAGACACGGGGAGAACATGCAAACTCCACACAGAAAGGCCCAGGTGCTTCTTGCTGTGAAGCATGAGCGCTAGCCACTCAGCCACCGTGCCGCCAACCTTCACTAGAATCTTTTGGATATTATCAGCTCTGGAATTACCAGTCTGTACTGAACAACTGAAATTACGACTGCATGACATCACAAGGTGGAAGGTGGAGATGTAGACAGACTAAAAATAAAGGATTACTCAAACATGTGTAAATGAAACTAAACACCGGGTATGTTTGTGATGATGCAATAACCTTCTAACATGGCTTAAAGGTCCCATGGCATGAAATTTTCACTTTCTGAGGTTTTTGAACGTTAATGTGAGCTCCCCTACCCTGTTTAGCCCCCCCCCCCCCCCATGGTTAAAAGTTGCGAAATGTCTAAACTGAGCATTTGCAATCCTTTTCTGTGTTAGAAAAAAAACACAGCTCAAACGGGCGATTTTGAACAAGGCAACTATGTGACGTCACATCGAAAAATGCAGTTCCACCCCCGTCTGTCTGTACTCAGCGTCTCTGTAAATCACGCCCAGAGAGTTTGGACTGCGAATGCTCTAGGCAATGCGAAATTTTTATTTTTTTATTTGCCTGGAGGCACGTCCGAGTGTTTCTAGGCTCGGAAGTCCTTTATCTGAGCCTCTGGACCTTTGAACAGCAGTGGTTTAATTTTATTTTCTGTGGAAATGTGTTTATTTTTCAATGGAACGCTTCTCATCTCTTCTCCCCGCAAAAACGCGGAAATGGATCAGAGCGCACAGCTGAGAGCTGAGAGCGGAGAGTTTGGCCACGCCCCCACCCTCTACTATAGGCCATCTCTCCTCATTTGCATTCAAGCAACAAGTCCCATAATGGACTGTTCAGAGAGAGAAAAATTACTCTTTCTCATCTTATCTCTGTTTCTCATGCACTGAGTGTTGATTTTGAAGAAGGATTCATTTACAGTATTAGGGAACCATTAAGGAGCCATATAAAAGCATCAAGAAGTACCATGTCATGGGACCTTTAAAGCTCATAAGAGTCGATTTTGTGTAATCTGGGACCTTTAAACAATAGTAGTAATGGGGGGTGGAAAAAGATTGTGGAAAAGGATGAGTCTACTGTAAATCTAACCAGTCATTTGCAGATGGAGACAGTGAAAAGTTAATGATTACTGTCGTCCTAATGGAGGGAGGGGCTGTGTCTTTCATTCACATTTGACTAATAGACTCATGAGCAGATGTAGCGACTGCTGTAATTATGTGTGGATGACATTTTGTGACTTTGTTTTGTATTGTACTACAGTATATTGGACAATGGTCATGTAGAGTCTTTTTTTTTGTCACTTTTTTTCAAAAGATTGTGTAATTTTAGAGACCTTCAAAAACCAGTGTTGTAGGAGTAGGGATCTGTTTCACTCACACACGTTTGAGTAACCCTTTATTATTAGTCTGTGTACATCTCCAAAGCTCAAAATGCTCTATTCCACATTATGATGTCATGGGGAGGTAGTTCTCAAGTGAACAACTGCTGTTTACCTTTAGTTCAGTAGAGATTTGCAATGCTAGGGCTCTTAGACTTTTACAAATGACACTGACATGTGTTTTTAAAGGCCCTTTATTTGACTGTACATTTTTGGATGCTTACATATGCATATAACTTCTTGACCCCCACAGAGAACAGCGAGCACACTCCCAGTTTAGTGAAACAACAGGAGCAGTGACACAGGCTTTGCTGTGCTAATGAACCCTTCATATGGACGAACCCTTTGTTTTCTTATTTATGACACAACACAACTACTGCCACAACTACTGCCATGGGTCAAGAAGCTTCTGTTAATAATAATCACCTTTAACTTATTCATTAATGAATAAATTAATGTTGATATACATTTATTTTATTTTATTTATTTATTTATTTATTTGATAGGGACAATGCACATTAATGAACATAAGTATAAAACAAATGTAAATATGCAGAATTTTAGCTACAAAGTTAGTTTTCATCCGTAGTCCCTCGGCAGGCAAATACATAAAAATACAACATACAAAACAAGCAGCACAAACAAAAGTCTAGTGGTCACATGACTGGTTGGTTTTCAGCCATAGTTTGAGTTGTGTTTTAAAAGTGATCAGTGTAGGGCTCTCCTGTATGTGCAGAGGAAGACTGTTCCAGATGTTAGTGGCCCTCACAGCGAGAGGGTTCTGGCCAAAGGCGGTTCTTCTGTGGGGACCTCACAGTCTCCTCTGGTTCAAGGACCATTTCATGTCTTAGGTTTGAAAAGGACAGACATGGGGGGTGGGGTTAGTCCATGTAGAGCTTTGTAAATGAAACATACATACTTAAAATGTATACAAAATTTAAAATTTTAAAGATTGTACTTGTTTAAAATATTACATACATGAAATGAATGATTTTTTTAAACAGTGATTCAATTATTTTTAAATTGGTAACAGTGGTGAGAGACCAACTTGTGATGCAATATTCAATATGGGATCAAATCACTGAATGAAGAAACATTCTAGCAGCACCAAGTGTTACAAAAGACCTGATTTGTTTAAAATTTTTAAGGTTTTATTTGACAGTATTGGCAAGTATTTTAATATGATTTTTAAAAGAAAGTGGAATCAAGTGTCACACCAAGATACTTGAATTCTGTGACCAATTGTAATTCCTCTCCTCTCAAGAATACTCCGGAGCTTTTTATCTCTTTTGATTGCTTTGAGAACATCATACAGATGTTTTTTTTGGAATTTTTTTGGATTTTTTTGGGAATTTAGAAGCAAACATGATTTAAAAAGCCAGTCATTTACTTGTTCCATAGCTGAGGTTACTACTGTTGCACATTTATTTTTATCTTAACTTCAATGCACATTCTTTTGCACATGACCATTTCACTGCTGTATCTTCCATTGCACATTTTTGATGCACACTGCACACTTTGGACATCTGTATATAGGTATTTATTTATTATGTTGCACTGCTTTAAGATTTTAGATCTTAGACTTTAGTTTAACTTTAGATCTCTGTCTTAGATAGTTTTTGTTGTGTTTTGTCTTTATATTGTATTTTGTACACTGTCTTTTTGCACTACCTGGCCAGAGAGAAACAAAATTTCGATTCACTGTATGTTGAACACATATGGCAGAATTGACAATAAAGCTGACTTTGATCTTTTTTGATCTTTGATCTTTAATGGAAGCTGCCTCTTTCACGCTCCTTGCCTGAGTATATATATATATACATTCATATTATTATAGCACTTTCTGGGTTAAAACAATATTCTTTTCACGACAAGTAGCACCAGATCTAAACCTGAACAAGGTTTAGATCTTATAAGGGCTAAATATGGCTAAACATGGTCTATAATTAGACGAGGTCAAACTCCTCTAGTTGGACGTATTTGCATTTGAGAACAGACACGTGAAACTTGTTGCAGTGTGGCAAATTTTGGCCAAAGTTCAATATTCTTTTTTTTCTTTTTTTACTTTTCTAACCCGTGGTGTTGCAACTGATACACTCCTGTCACTGTGTTCTGTGTTATCTTAACATTGACTCAGTTATTATTATTTTATTTTGAAATCGTCTTATTATCTTATCTAACCCTCACCCTTTTATTGACTTTCTTTCTCCCGTTTATCTTGGAAAATGACTTTTTCGACATTTTCCCTACCCTCAAAGAATTGCCAAAAAGTCCAGTTCCATGCCAGCATCGTAGTGTCCATGAGAAGAGGAGAGACACACACCTCCCTTCCTCTCCGCCCCCCACTGTGCTCCACCACCGCTACATCATCCTAACAACATCATTCTTATCGCAAGGGGGGCCCTCCGCGTGTCGATACAGCGGGGCCCCTGTCCTGGTGATTGGCGTGGAGATCCGCTCAGGTTAATTGGAAGTCTGAACTGTGCAGCGGCAGGGGAAGCAGCACAGACATGCCCCCCCCTCGGCCACTTTGTAATAACACAGGGTTGGGGGGAGGGAGGGTCCGAATATCGATTACAACAACAGTCCGTGTGGGGGGATGAAATATGGCACGGAGGGTTATGGATGTGGCAATCAGGATGAGATGGAGGACACTGGCGGCTAAAGTGGGGAAATGGTCGACAATTTCATAATCTACATCAAACTAAAGGCAAAGTTGAAAATCGATGGAGAGATGGTGGAACGTATGGGTTTGTAGAGTGAGAGAGACAGGAGGATCTGAGTCTGTAGAGGTATGGTTTAAGTCTTCAGAGCTGTTTAGAATTCGTTATAGTATGGATGGAGATTTTGGTTAGGGTTACAATATTTAAGAGGGGGTAATATAGTTCCGTGGAGTAATAATCGTTAACACATAAAATATTTAGATCGCTACGTTACCTTTTTTTGTTTGTTTGTTTGAGTTTCTGTTTTCTTTTGAAAGCCTGTAACCATTTGCTCACTTCCCTTTCAAAACACTAGATTCAAGATTCAAAGCTTTTATTGTCATATGCACAGTAAAGAAACATGTTTCCCTGTACACTGAAATTCTTACTTTGCTGCCCAAGATAAAAAGAACCATGTAAAAAGTATAATCAAATAGTATAATCAAATCTTTACCGAATATGAAATGACTATGAAAAATATAGGCTAGGTGCTATGTACATATTTACAGATAATGTGCAACATTGGTTTTTATGTGCAACTGTCAGTAGTAAAAAAAAAGGTGTAAACATGGTTGATATAGTGCAAAGAGGAAGTGTAAACATGGTTGATATGGTGCAAAGAGGAAGTGTAAACATGGTTGATATGGTGCAAAGAGGAAGTGTAAACATGGTTGATATGGTGCAAAGAGGAAGTGTAAACATGGTTGATATGGTGCAAAGAGGAAGTGTAAACATGGTTGATATGGTGCAAAGAGGAAGTGTAAACATGGTTGATATGGTGCAAACAGGAAGTGTAAACATGGTTGATATGGTGCAAAGAGGAAGTGTAAACATGGTTGATATGGTGCAAACAGGAAGTGTAAACATGGTTGATATGGTGCAAAGAGGAAGTGTAAACATGGTTGATATGGTGCAAACAGGAAGTGTAAACATGGTTGATATGGTGCAAAGAGGAAGTGTAAACATGGTTGATATGGTGCAAAGAGGAAGTGTAAACATGGTTGATATGGTGCAAAGAGGAAGTGTAAACATGGTTGATATGGTGCAAAAAGGAAGTGTAAACATGGTTGATATGGTGCAAAAAGGAAGTGTAAACATGGTTGATATGGTGCAAAGAGGAAGTGTAAACATGGTTGATATAGTGCAAACAGGAAGGGTAAACATGGTTGATATGGTGCAAAGAGGAAGTGTAAACATGGTTGATATGGTGCAAAGAGGAAGTGTAAACATGGTTGATATGGTGCAAACAGGAAGTGTAAACATGGTTGATATGGTGCAAAGAGGAAGTGTAAACATGGTTGATATAGTGCAAAGAGGAAGTGTAAACATGGTTGATATGGTGCAAAGAGGAAGTGTAAACATGGTTGATATGGTGCAAAGAGGAAGGGTAAACATGGTTGATATAGTGCAAACAGGAAGGGTAAACATGGTTGATATGGTGCAAAGAGGAAGTGTAAACATGGTTGATATGGTGCAAAGAGGAAGTGTAAACATGGTTGATATGGTGCAAACAGGAAGTGTAAACATGGTTGATATGGTGCAAAGAGGAAGTGTAAACATGGTTGATATGGTGCAAACAGGAAGTGTAAACATGGTTGATATGGTGCAAAGAGGAAGGGTAAACATGGTTGATATAGTGCAAACAGGAAGTGTAAACATGGTTGATATGGTGCAAAGAGGAAGTGTAAACATGGTTGATATAGTGCAAACAGGAAGGGTAAACATGGTTGATATGGTGCAAAGAGGAAGTGTAAACATGGTTGATATGGTGCAAAGAGGAAGTGTAAACATGGTTGATATGGTGCAAACAGGAAGTGTAAACATGGTTGATATGGTGCAAAGAGGAAGTGTAAACATGGTTGATATGGTGCAAACAGGAAGTGTAAACATGGTTGATATGGTGCAAAGAGGAAGGGTAAACATGGTTGATATAGTGCAAACAGGAAGTGTAAACATGGTTGATATAGTGCAAACAGGAAGGGTAAACATGGTTGATATGGTGCAAAGAGGAAGGGTAAACATGGTTGATATAGTGCAAACAGGAAGTGTAAACATGGTTGATATGGTGCAAACAGGAAGTGTAAACATGGTTGATATAGTGCAAAGAGGAAGTGTAAACATGGTTGATATGGTGCAAAGAGGAAGTGTAAACATGGTTGATATGGTGCAAAGAGGAAGTGTAAACATGGTTGATATGGTGCAAAGAGGAAGTGTAAACATGGTTGATATGGTGCAAACAGGAAGTGTAAACATGGTTGATATGGTGCAAAGAGGAAGTGTAAACATGGTTGATATGGTGCAAAGAGGAAGTGTAAACATGGTTGATATAGTGCAAACAGGAAGTGTAAACATGGTTGATATGGTGCAAAGAGGAAGTGTAAACATGGTTGATATGGTGCAAAGAGGAAGTGTAAACATGGTTGATATGGTGCAAAGAGGAAGTGTAAACATGGTTGATATGGTTCAAAGAGGAAGTGTAAACATGGTTGATATAGTGCAAACAGGAAGTGTAAACATGGTTGATATGGTGCAAAGAGGAAGTGTAAACATGGTTGATATAGTGCAAAGAGGAAGTGTAAACATGGTTGATATGGTGCAAAGAGGAAGTGTAAACATGGTTGATATAGTGCAAAGAGGAAGTGTAAACATGGTTGATATGGTGCAAAGAGGAAGTGTAAACATGGTTGATATAGTGCAAACAGGAAGGGTAAACATTCGAGCAATTACATGTGTAGCTGTAGTCTGACAGATTAGCTTAACAGTTCCAATCCAATCCACTTTATTTATATAGCACATTTCATAAACTAAAAGCGTTTCCAAAGTGCTGCACAGAAACATCAGTTGGTCAATAATTCACAATTCACAATAATTCACATCACATTACAATCGTAATTAAACTATCCTCACATTGCACCACAATGCACAAACAACATTATAACTCCATCTTTAATCGCAATAACCTCAAAATTGCTGTTTGAATGTCATAAGTATCAATGTCCACTTTCTTGTCTATGTGGAAATGTAATAATCAGTTAAGATAAGATAAGATAAGATAAAACTTTATTGATCTCACGCAGGAGAAATTTACTTGTCACAGTAGCTCCAGGTAGGGACAGTTTGAACAAAAAGGAAAAGTGCATGCAGCAAGAATGGCATAAAGATAAGTAATAATAATAAAACAGTGACAGGGAGAGTATAGAAAAACGATATTGCACATTGGAAAAATGATATTGCACGTTAGGATCATACAGTGGAGTTATACAAGTAATAATAATAAGAAACAGTAACTAGGAGAGTATTGAAAAACGATATTGTACGTCTGGATTATATAGTGGAGTTATACAGTCTGATGGCGGTGGGGATGAAGGATCTGCGGTAGCGCTCCTTCTTGCACTGGGGGTGCCTCGGTCGGTTACTGAAGGAGCTGCTCAGCTCCTCTACAGTCCGGTGCAGAGGGTGAGAGGTGTCGTCCATGATGGACGTGAATTTGTCCAGCACCCTCCTCTCAGCCTCCTCCTCTACAGAGTCCAGAGGACAGCCCAGGACAGAGCTGGCCCTCCTGACCAGCTTATTAAGTCTTTTTCTGTCCCGTTCTGTGCTGCTCGGGGCCCAGCAGACGACAGCGTAGAGGAGAGCAGAGGCCACCACAGAGTCATAAAAAGTCTTGAGCAGAGGCCTGCACACTTCTTGTACAGGGTGTCGGTGTTGTGGGACCAGTCCAGTTTATTGTTGAGGTGAACACCCAGGTACTTGAAACTGTCCACAGTCTCTATGTCCTGCCCCTGGATGTTCACGGGTGAGTGAGGTAGTGGTCTCCTCCTGAAGTCAATCACCAGCTCCTTTGTCTTACTGGTGTTAAGGCTCAGGTGGTTTCGCCCACACCAGTCCACAAAGTCACTGATGACCGAGCGGTACTCCAGCTCGTTCCCCTCAGACACACAGCCCACAATGGCCGAGTCGTCAGAGAACTTCTGGAGATGGCAGCTGTCCGTGTTGTATATGAAGTCTGAGGTGTAGATGGTGAAGAGGAAGGGTGAGAGGACAGTTCCCTGGGGGAGCTCCAGTGCTGCAGACTACCACCTCTGACTACCAAACGTAACCCAAACTTTGATCCATCTCTAAGTGTTGAGCCATGATTTGGTTAGATTAGATAAGGCTAAGTACACTATTGTCCCCAAAGAGAAAATTGTCCTGTGCATTTGCTCTGTCCTTCACTGGGGGACAACCTGTCAGGAGCTGTGGGGACCCATCTCCAGATCTTGAGCTAGTTTTGGTCAGGACCAAGCCTGATCAGTACCTCAACTGGAGGAGTTTACCTACTGTGCATAATTTGAAACCAAACCATACACTTAAAATTCACAGTGAAAAACACAGGTATAACATTTAAACTCACACTGCCATTATGTTTCTTTCAAATTTAAAGTTGAAAATCTATTCAAAAAAAATTAAAAAAAAATAAAAATACTGACACTTGTTGCTCTCATGTGACAGGTACAGTATATTCTCCCTCAAATCTGACCTCCACCATTTCAGCTCCTCCTTTCTTTCTCTCCCTCTATTCCTCCTCTTGTCTACTCTTTACTTTCACTTTTCCTTTCTTTTTCTCCCTCTCTCCCTCTGCTCCTCCCTTCCTTCTCTCCCTCTCTCTCTTCCTTTGATCGGAGGTGCGTATCCTGCATTAGACGGGTGACTCCAGGGTCTCGTATGGCAGGTAACCCGACCCTGCCTCCCCTCCTCTCTCCATCAGGTCCATCAGGGTCCAGTGTTGTACAGGGACATGTCCTGAGCTGTGTCTGAGTGACAGAGCCAATATCAGGAACAAAAGTGGACCACAGGCTTTTATGTGTGGGACAGATTCACTGATAATCTCTGGTGTGTCTGCTGTCTGTCTGTATACGGTCTGGGGAGAGTGTTTATTTTCATATTAAGTATGAAAATAAACTTAAGTTCCAATTTAGTTGCAATTATATAGAGCTTTAGGTAAGTACTAATTATAAATACTAATGGCAAGAGGAGAAATTTAATCCAAGTTGCTTCTTCAGTTCTGAACTGAAGAACTGAAGAAGCAGCTTGGATGAGCAGCAAAACGTATTTGACCAAATAAACTTTGTCCAGTTGACAAATTTAATTTCTCCTCTTGCCATGGATTCTACCTGGATGACTGATAACCTGGGAAATCCCAGGCTGCTTTCGTTCGTTCCAATCTGAAAGACAAAGCCTGGCGACTATGGCAAGCGAGCTCTCCTGATTCTGGGAGCCAATCAGAGAGCGGGGAGGGGTGGCAAGACGGTGACGCATACTACGTGACAAACGGAAGCTTGTAGTTTGAACTGACAACTGACTTGATTGGCTATAGGCTACGTATACGCCAAATGATAGACATTCGTAACGCCCAATAAACGGCCGTTGGCGATCGTAAACCACACCTCCGCTACGAGATATTTTGAAGGTGGCTTCCAGACCATATATCACTTGTGATATGGTCAGGTGTAAACCAGGCAAGATGACTGAGGGATTCTTCACACATTCAGTTCTGAAGAAGCAGCTTGGATGAGCTGCGAAACGTATTCAGCCGTCTAGTAACCCCAAAATGTGCAGTTTCTAATTATTTGCGTTTAAGCTAACAAATGCAACTCAAGATATAATTAATAATTAAAAGGACAGCTATAGTTTGGCCATTAGTCATAGAATATTAATGCAGTAATAAGTTCACCTGTCCTCACTTGTGTGTTCAAGAGAGAACAGCTTTCCTGACTGACACACTGTGGATTTAAAGGTCCCATGGCATGAAATTTTCACTTTCTGAGGTTTTTGAACGTTAATGTGAGCTCCCCTACCCTGTTTAGTCCCCTTCCCAATGGTTAAAAGTTGCAAAATGTCTAAACTGAGCATTTGCGATCCTTTTCTGCGTTAGAAAAAATCAGAGCTCAAACGGGCGATTTTGAACAAGGAAACTTATTGACGTCAGATCGAAAAAAGAAATGCAAATGCAGTTCCACCCCCGTCTGTCTGTACTCAGCGTCTCTGTAAATCACGCCCAGAGAGTTTGGACTGCGAATGCGCTAGGCAATGAGAAATGCGTATTTTTATTTGCCTGGAGGCACGTCCGAGTGTTTCTAGGCTCGGAAGTCCTTTATCTGAGCCTCTGGACCTTTGAACAGCAGTGGTTTAATTTTATTTTCTGTGGAAATGTGTTTATTTTTCAATGGAAGGCTTCTCATCTCTCTCTCCGCGCAAAAACACGGAAGTGGGTCACAGAGCGGAGCGGAGAGCTTGGCCACGCCCCCACCCTCTACTATAGGCCATCTCTGTCCTCCTCATTTGCATTCAAGCAACAACGCCTATAATGGAGTGTTCCAGAGTGACATTTATGACTCTTTCTCATCTTATCTCTGTTTCTCATGCACTGAGTGTTGATTTTGAAGAAGGATTCATTTACAGTATTAGGGAACCATTAAGGAGCCATATAAAAGCATCAAGAAGTACCATGTCATGGGATCTTTAATAACACCATATCTAACGTTTATGAACTTAATATTATGGTATAATTAAAACTAAAATGGGCCCTAATACAAACAGATTCTGTGTCTGAACCCTCAAGAGCATGCACGAATGGCTGGACTCACTGGACTCTTTGTGAAGCGATACTTTTTATAGTTTTATGTGTGTTCTTAACCTTGTTTTGTGTTTACTCATGTTTTATTCACAAGTTTACCTGTGTATTCTCGTATTGCATTTTTATCCATATCGTTAAGCACTTTGGGGCAGTACTATCTGTTTTGAAGTGTGCTATATAAATGAACTTGACCGTGACCTGAGGCTCTGTATTTTTGGCCTCGCTCTGATTTACCCTCATTATAACTGGGAACAAGCTTGTTTTTTGTAAATATAATTGCTTTTTTTCCTTTGCTATTTTTATTGCTACTTATTTAGAAGTTAATTTTGTATTTTTTACTGTTTGTTTTGTAATATAATGTGATGTGTGAGCTACTGTGTCCAAGTAATTTCCCCTGTGGATGAATAAAGTCTGTCTAAGGTCTCTAAGGTAGTGCTGTTGTCTGGACACTACCCAGTTGACACTAGATTGAACATTTGATGGGTTTTGACAATTCCCATGTCAATTATGAACTAAAAATGGCATTTAGGGGCTTTTAATTAGGTTATAAAAAAAGCTTTGTTAAATTTTGGGTTATTTTTTATTTGTGGGTGTAACGTCCTGATAGCAACTTTGCGGTCGGAGGAACAGAGTAGAGCTGAGCCAGGGGTCGATGAAGAATCCAAAAGTGCATTTATTTAACAGTCCACCAAGAAAAATGAAAAATATTTACAAAGATACAAAAGTTAAAAACCAGCAGAGAGGAATCTCCACATGCAGCACCTCTCCCCACAAAGGAGAGACTGGCCCTTTTTAAAGGTCCCTCCCTTAATTGGGTGAGCCCACCCTCTAATTAGGCCCAATATTTAAAAAGATAACTCTGTCCCACAGTGCTCAAATAGTCATTCAATACATTAGTAAACAAATATATTCTTTATTAATTTAGCAGTGTTTACTTTTCTTTTAAAAATACAAAAATAGAAGAATTCTAAAATCTTGGTGCACCCCTCTTCACACAAAATGGCCACCTGCCCCGGAACCTTCTTAAAGGGCTCCCGCTGCCTGGGGACTATTTTAGCCCGCGCACCCTAGCATGAGGTAAGTACCCATTTTGACTCACTCACTCATTACCCGTTACTTCAGTGCACTTATTTTATTTTTATTTTACAGGCACCCATCAAAGGAATCTTCATTCACAACCAATAAACACCTCACCTCTCGTTTCCTCCTCATTTTCCAGGCCCTTGTAATGGACTAGCTACATTACAGCGGGTTTGACTGAAAATACGCAGGTCAAAGCTTTCCACTCACAATCACTTCAATCCAGCTTGATAGTTCCCTTTTATCAGGTGGACAAAAAGAAATTAATTAAGGAAAAAGCTCATAAGAGGACCCTTGTACTCAATTTTAGTAAAATTGATAGTTTAACCTGTCATAGGCATTGTAAGAAAGAACTGATTCCAGACCAGGTAAAGATTTAAATGTATTCAGATATCAGAATAGTGAAGTGCACACAGCAGGTGCATACATACATGTCTTCCCTGTGCATATCCTCCTGGGACCTGAAGAAAAAACTGTATCTAAATTATTATTATTATTATTTAAATTTTCTATTTGGAGGTAAATGAACACCTCAGCATTTACATTTTGTTAATTTTATTTTTATTCATAATGTTGTCATGTCCTCTGTAATGGACTTCGGAGACATTTTGGTGTTAAATCCACGTGAAGTTAACAACCTCACAAAAACTTTTGATGACCAACATCTCTGACAAGCTTCTACAGTTGCCTCAAAAAGTTCGTAGACTCCCTTTTAATTTCTTTTTTTTTAAAATATATATATTATGTATTATTTATTTTTTTATTTATTTACATATTTATTTATTTTTTATGTTTAATTAATTAATTTATTATTTATATATTTTTAACATTTTTAGATCATTTTTTTTAAAAGATTTTTTTTAGATTTTTTTTTTTTTTTTTTTTTTTTAATCAGTGCAGCCACAAACTAGAATCTCAAAACAATTAAAAGACAGACTGGTTAACTTGATGTCCACTATAAAGGACTCAAATGAATGGGCCGGGTCTCAGGAGGATATACACTGGGGAAGGCTCTAACTATAGAAGGGAGGACATACATGGACTTAAAATGATTTAGCATACTGTTCATACCTTTAACTGTTAACAGAAATGCAAAATATGTCACAGAAAGATTTCTTGTATTAGCAGAAAAGACGGTTTACAGGGGTCTCTTGTCTTATATACTGTAAATAGCTGCAGTCTGTAACTGAAGGAGCTGTTTCTGAAGGAGAAACATCTTAAAAAATACATTTATTAATTTACTTTGAAAACAATTTAAATTTAAATGTATGTCAATACACAGTAATTAACATAAGTTTAAAGGAGAATTAACGTTTTTTACAATCTGAGCCTTATTTCGGTAATAAAACAAGTTGTTTTACTCACCCATAGCACTTTGGTGTCATATGGAGCACTTCCAGAGATGCTTTAGATTAGCGATAGCCGTAGCGCGAGTTCTCGGGGCATGTAATATATGTCCCGAGTGGTCTCCAAATAACACAAATTTTAGCACTTTTCAAATCATCGAAGCTCAATGTCTTAGTCTACACTTTCGTTTGAGTCAAGAGTGGCCTGTAATCCGAGATTTATCCATAATTTACAGGTTTGTGTTTCATGTTTGGGTCCCGGGAGCTGAGAGTGAAATAAACTGTGACTCCGCACATGCGCACTGGCGTCCTCATCTACTCGAAACTATGGATAAATCTCAGATTACAGGCCACTTTTGACTCAAACGAAAGTGTAGACTAAAACATCGAGCTTCTATGATTTGAAAAGTGCTAAAGTTTGTGTTATTTGGAGATTTAAGATTAGCCTTTATTGTCTCCCTTGGGAGAAATTTGTCCTCTGCATTTAACCCATCCTGTCATCAGGAGCAGTGGGCAGCACATTACTGCGCCCGGGGACCATCTCCATGATCTTCTTGCTTCGGCTTGGTCAGGACCTCAGCTGGAGAATCCTCCCACAGGTGGCTCACGTCACAACGGGCCCTGGTGTATCTTCTGCCATGGGGGCTACCAGTGTCCGCAGACACTGGGGGCGAGGTGGGGTTAAGTGTCTTGCCCAAGGACACAACAGCAGCGCTCATCTGTGAGAGCTTGGATCACACGCGGTCCACCTGTCAAGAGCGGGATTCGAACCGCCAACCCCTGGCACCAGGCAAGCGCTCTACCAACTGAGCTACTGCCGCCCAGACCGCAAACATTATGCCCCGAGAACTCACGTTACAGAGAATCTAAAACATCTCTGGAAGTGCTCCATATGACACCAAAATGCTATGGGTGAGTAAAACAAAACTTGTTTTATTGCCGAAATAAGGCTCAGATTGTAAAAAACGTTAATTCTCCTTTAAATAGCAAAGATACGGAATTATAACAAAATTCATGCTTTCAGGCACTATAAGCGCATTCATTTAGATTTTCAAAATGTATTAAAAAATGAAAGTGCATTCTTCCCTTCATGTATTACACAGATCTATTCACAATGTAGACTTAAGATAAATAGTGTTCTTGTTTTTGAAGCTTCTGTCAGCCCCCCCCCCCTCCTCCCCTTAAGCCCCTCTGGCCTCCACCTCTCCGTTTGATCCTTTGTCACAAGCCGCCAAGGTTTTGAACACACTGATCCCCATAACTCAGGAGATTTTTGCGTATTAATTTAGAAATTAATTACAAACACAAAGTGACATTTTACAAGAAATGTTTAGCATAGCATGAATTATTGCTGCTGTAAATTGGATGCAAGCGACGGAGTGCGGAGCCTTGACTGGAGCTCTTTGTGATTAATAAAAGCAGCTTTCACTTCACTTTTAAAGGCATTCATGATGAACGATTAGGATGGATCACGCCCACTCCTGCTCAGCGCTGAAGGACGGCTGCTTACGGGAGAAGATACATGGGTAAGATGATGTAAAACAGACTTAATCATGGTAAATTTTCATGCATTTGACCCATCAGTCACTGGTAAAACGTTCAGTGGTGACTGAGCGACTGTGAAGCACCTAGGGCCCATCTTCACATCTTGGTCTGTGCTTTGATCAGGGGAACCAAGAGTACCCAGACACAAGCACACCCCACAGAAGACCAGATGCACTATTTTTTTCTAGTCTATGTTATAATAAAAAACACAAAAGCCCTGCATATCTAGGTTGAGTCGTTCCCTCAAACAGAAAACCTTGTTCCACCTTGTGATGTCATGTAATATAGGAAGTTCTCCATTTGGTTTTTAAAGGGATAGTGCGGTTTAAAAAAAAAAAGTTAATCTGTATGGGTTTCCTTCTAAAAGTTACGTGTGTTGACACCGGCTTACCTCTGACAGTCTCAGCTGATCCCGGTTCGGCTCGCTTTCTGGAGCCCACGTAAGTAGGTCCGGTAACTTCCCTGGAACATGAAATAAAGCTTGTTTTTCTTTTCAAAACAAAACATTTGTTAGAAAGGTGATATATTTGCGTCCGAAACAGTTGTCCACGAAACATCTAGCAGCGAACTTAGCGATCGTGTATTGTGTCTGCTGACTCATATCACTGCGCTCACGTTAGCGTATCAGCCTGTTCACTTGTAAACTTCCCGTTGCGGCGGACCGCATCTGCCGTACACTTCCGCTAAAGGTTAAAAGGCTAATACAGCTAACGTGAGCGCAGTGATACAAGTCAGCAGACACAATACGCGATCGCTAAGTTCGCTGCTGGATGTTTCGTGGACAACTGTTTCAGACACAAATATATCACCTTTCGGTTAAATTTTTTGTTTTGAGAAGAAAAACAAGCTTTATTTCATGTTCCAGAGAAGTTATCGGACCTGCTTACCTGAGCTCCAGAAAGCGAGCCGAACCGGGATCAGCGGAGACTGTCAGAGGTAAGCCGGTGTCAACACATGTAACTTTTCGAAGGAAACCCATACAGATTAACATTAAAAAAATGCACTATCCCTTTAAACACCTTTACTTGAATCATTGGAAATTTTCAGCCCTGATGTGCCAATCTGCTGAACTAAAGGTAAATCCCATTCCCGTTCGAATCCTGCTCTCAACAATGGGTCTTGACAGCGGTCGGATCCACTGATCCGCGGGTCGGCGGTGCGATCCCAGCTCCCAAGCTCCCACAGATGAGTGCTGCCATTGCACCCTTGGGCAAGACACTTAACCCCACCTTGCCCCCAGTGTCCGTGCACACTGGAAGAGCCCCCATGACACAAAGGACATCAAGGCTGGTTGCATCAAGCGAAGTAGGGCCGTCCTCCTGTGGACCCACCATTTGCGGGGGGGGGGGGGGGGGGATCTGGGCAGCGGACCTGGACCGTTGCCCCTGCAGAAAGCGAAAAAAAAAGAAAAAAAAAAAGAAAAAAAAGGCATATCTCTCACCTCAGATTAACAGTGAGCGGTTAACTTATTAATTCTTAAGTCCCTTGTGAAATTCTGTTACTTTATTCTTTTCCTCGTAGTTGCCATATTTGTTTTGATACGGACAGACCATCCGTGTCGCTGACTGACTAATCCACCTGTCAATCACGCCCGTCTCTGTAATTTACACACAAATAAATCTTTATATACACTTGAACCTGTTGTCTTAAATTAGAACGCAAATTTAAAAAAATATTGGTTCTGGTAATTTCAAGAGCAGTTCAAAGTGAAGCCTCAAGTCACTATGTATACAATCAGAGTAATTATGATTATTATTATTATTTTGTATCAGTTTTCGAATCCTTTGAATCTATGCCAAGAAAATTCCCATTCTGAATCCTCCTCCTTCCTCCATCTCACTCAAACCCAACTGCCTTTTCTACAACAAATCTCTCCCCAACTTTTCTTTTTGCTGAGGACCACTTTGTCTTGACATGTTGCGGAGACAAAATGGCCGCATTAGTTCACTCCGACAGGCGGTCCGGCTCCGTCTCCCGTGGTGACGAGGATCTGGACTCTACATGACTGAGTGAGAAGCAGCACCGCGCCACATACTCCATCCCCCTCCACCCCCTCCACCCCCTCCGCGAGCAGCACCAGGCCCAGAACGTGGCACTCGGCTCGGGCTGCTGTCCAGATTGTGCCAGTGGGCCGGTACCGGGGGTGGCCAAGCAAGTCAGAGCCCATCCATCGTGCCGGATTGGTTTGCATGTTTTTGTTGTTTGTCATCAGTTAGTAAGTTTGTCATTTGTCCGTAATTCAATCAGAGAACTTTGAAACACACAGATTAACATGGATTTCAGCTCTTTGTGGAGAACAGACACCGAAGCTGTTAAAGGGCCAATGTTACGGTATTTTCTGATGAATGTGTAATGTTGTTTCCTCATCACAAACATGCCTGGAGTTGTGTTTTGGTTCATTCACACGTTACACTACATACATACAATACACTCCATACATCCTCTCTAGAATAATTTGGATGATTTCAATAAAAAGGATTACTCAATCATTTGTGAATGGAACAAAACACAACTCTAGGTATGTTTGATGAATGGTATGATGAGGGAACAGAATTCTAACATGGTTTAAAGCTCATGAGAGTCAATTTTGAGTAATATAGAACCTTTAAATATAGCTTTTCTTCAGAGCGGCCTAAAACAGTCTACTGCAGCCTGAAGTGACCCAAATCCGATTTTTTCGCCTCTATGCGACCTTTATCTGATCTTCTAATGAGAGTCTGAACGACACAGATCCGATTTTTTCAAATGCGATCCAGGCCACTTGGATATGTGGTCCTAAAACCGATACATATCCTTTGACATGCGACTTCAGTCTGAACGGCCAGGTCGCATTCATCCGACCTGGGCGTGTTTCCTCCAGCGAGAGTGGTACAAGTCGGCGTTCACAAATGTAGACAAATGTTTTTCTCGTCATGCGAAAATAGTTTATAAACTCGATGAAGCGATGAAGCACGTAGCAATCCCACCACTCTTGTCTGCGACTCCGCACCAACACGTTCATTTCTACGGACGCTGATGCCACCGCCCCGCAAAACGCCGTGGCCAAAAACTTCATCCTTCTTAAAACAAATAAGCTGTACATGTTTTGGCTCCGATACGAAAGCAACTTTAGGCTACTTCCGTAAACATTGAGCGTGTTCGCTGCGTGTGACGTCATCGTGTCCTCCAAGGCGCATGCGGGACACTTTTGGGGAGTTTAGCGTTCACACTGGGGATCACGTACAATTCGCATTTAACTGGAAATGTGAACGGCCTCGCAAAAAAATCATATTTCACAAAAAGAAAAATCGGAAGCCCTGCAGTGTGAACGTAGCCTTAGTTTATAAAAATTGGTTTAGTTCTTGAAGTGGTTATTTCTTTGTAGTCCAGTACAGATACGTACAGTATATTGTAAAAGTGTTTTAGCTCCAAACAATATCAGGAAGTGTGCTATTGTCATGCTAGCTGTTATTAGCATTACTGTGATGGCAAAACTCAACTCTGGTCTCGGAAAGTTGCAAAAAGTGCTTATAAATTCATTTCAGTGAATACGTAGAATGCTAGGAGTGTATAAGGTAAGTGAGGAGTTAATTTTGAACCACTTTTAGCAGATAATTACTCTTATTTTCTGATCTATGTTATAATGTTAACAAATAAAAAAACATTTCAGCCAGTAAGTTTGTTCAGGTGGAGTTCTTCTCTCAAACAAAAAACACGTCACTGGAATCATTTGGATAATATCAGCACTAGAATTGCCAATCTCCACTGAGCAAAAAGTAAAGTTAAACTACTATGTCATGACATCACAAGGTGGAACAGAGCAGTTTGAGCATTGTGTGAATGAAACAAAACAAAACTCTAGGAATGTTTCTGATGAGGATCCACAAATATGAACTAGTTTTGTTTCTCTGCCTCAGCAAAAATCAGACACATCACCAAACCCATTTATAAGCTTTGATATTTCCCATCATTTCCTTCCACTAAACTCCTTCTCGTAAACTCCCATATTGACAACTTCATAGACCGCCACCATGGACACCTCGCTCGTGCTTCTCCGCTCGCCCAGGGTCCAGATTGCGTTACTGGGCTGGTACCGGGCTGGAGGTGGCGGACGCAGCCCCAATCCATCTCCCACCAGAGCCCAGTGACGGGAGCAGCTCTTGCCCACTCCGCAGCTCCGAGCACACTCAACAAGATGGATTGGTTGGCCAACTCACCAAAGGAGCCAAAGCATGCCGTTAAGAGCCCGCGCCCCACTTGGCTGCTCATATGCAAACTTTGATGAAAGAGGTTTTTCTGGGAGCGATGAATTAGGGCTCCGCTGTGAAATTAGATTCGGGGAGAAAGGCGCGCGAGGTTTAACGGTATAGCATTGTTTCCACACACTCCCCGTGGTAATTATAGGTGAAGGGGGATGATGGCGGTAATGATGGAAATGAATGGCAGGGATAAGCGTGAGGGATCGGAACAGAATGTGGAGATTTGAGGTGTGCTTAAGAAAAATTGGGCAGTCTTTTAAAGAGAGTCAGAATGAAAGTAGCAGAAAATAGCCAGTGTAATTTGAATATATGTAGTACCTGCTTACATTCGTGCAGGGCCTTCAGACTGTAAAGCAGCTTCAAATAAAGGTGCACTATGTAACTTTTTCGGTGAGGGGTCCAACACATCCTTATCGCCTTGGAGATGTTATTGCTTTGCCTGGAATGACAAATATAGTAAACATGTGTTGTTATTGTAAGTGGGATTGCTCCTTCACAAGTCTGACAGGTCTGGAACATGGCCTGGACACATTACCTGCTTGTCTCCTGTCTTTGCTGTACGGTGGAACATACCAGGCAAAGCAATAACATCTCCGTGGAGACAGCTGGTTTTTGGGGTATCTCACAATTTCAGAAAAAATGATACATTTTCCTTTCAGTGGCATTTAAAGGGCTTCTTATTGTTCAAGAAAACAGCTTTCATTGATAACCTTAAAGGTCCCATGACATGGTACTTTTTGATGCTTTTATATGGCGCCTTAATGGTTCCCTAATACTGTAAATGAATACTTCTTCAAAATCAACACTCAGTGCATGAGAGAGCCTCATGAACACAGTCAGAGTCATAAATATGTCTCTGAAACGCTTTATTCTGGGCGTTGTTGCTTGAATGCAAATGAGGAGGACAGAGACAGGCCAGTGCAGCGGGTGGGGGTGTGGCCAAACTCTCCGCTCTTTCCTCGTTTAGTGGTGCGATGTGCGCTGGCCCCACTTCCGCGTTTAAGCGCGGAGGAAGATATGAGACGATTTCCATTGAAAAATAAACACATTTTCACAGAAAATAAAATGAAACCACTGCTGTTTCAGAGGTTCGGAGGCTCGGATAAAGGACATCCGAGCCTGGAAACACTCTCACGTGCCTCCAGGCAAATAAAAAAACGCATCTCGCATTTCGTAGCTTGATTGCGGTTGCGGTCTCTGGGCATGATTTACAGATACAGTGGGTAGACATACAGACGGGCGGTGGAACTGCATTTGCATTTTTCCCCGATTGTGATGTCAGAAATTTCCCTTGTTCAGAATCGCCCGTTTGAGCTGCGGAAAAGTATCGCAAATGTTCAGTTTAATTTCGCAACTTTTAGCCATGGGGGGGGCCTAAACAGGGTAGGGGAGCTCACATTAACGTTCACACACCTCAGAAAGTGAAAATTTCATGCCATGGGACCTTTAAGAAAGCAACTGCCAGAGAGAGACGCTTTATCTTTATAGACACTTTTATCCAATCATATAGTTGTTGCAAGAGAACCACGTAGAGAACTGCTTGACTATACAAGTTGTGTTCTCTGTCATAGTTCAGCATCAGACTGTGTGAAGGGCAGGGCTAAAAGTGATGTTATTCTTCACTCATGCTTTAAAATCAGATGCAACGCCTTTAAGGGGACAGTATGTTAGAGTCTTTGACCTGTATCCTCGCCACCTAAACCCCACCACCTGCAGCCAGTCATGAGTCAGTGCTAGTGCAGCCTCTGCAGCTCAGGGAGGGAATTCTGGAGCTTTCTGAACTTTCACAAGAGGTGTGGCCTTTGCCTTTTTATGGAACACTCATAGAATGATCAAAATATCACTTTCACAATTGTGTAATTATGATATAGGCAATTTTAGTATATTTTAAACCAAATTCAAATCAACAGTTTTGTAATTTTATCATGAAATAAAAACTTAAATAAACTGTAATGATCACTTAGATATAATTTCAACTTTAATACATTTCTTAAGACACAAGTGTGAATTTGAACTTGAACTACAATATTGTGATAATACTGTACTAGAGAAGTTTTGTCTTGCTTATGTAGGAAAATGACAGTTAAAGGTGCATTGTGTAAATTTTCTGGTGGAGGGTCTGTCAAATACTTTTCTCCATGGAGATGTTTTGTCAGGAATGTTTCACAGTATGACACGAGTCTTCATGGAGACCGAACCAGACCAAGTTACAGCACAGATCTGTGAAGAGGCGATCCCTCTCACCGTCAGAATGCCTGTTTTTGTAGCTATTTTTGAGCTATAAAACCACCTGTAACCACCTGCAACAGTTTAATGTCGTACTGTGGAACATTCCTGACAGAGCAATGGCGTATCCATAGAAACAAGCAGATGATGGACCCCCAACCAAAAAGTTATATAATGCACCTTTAATGTAGACATGGTGAATAATTTGTTAATCGTTTGACTCTATGCTCCTACATCAAGTATCTCCAAACACAACAGGGCCATCTAGGACTTTGACCTAAACCAAAATCCACAATTGTCCGTCTTTGTTAGCCGAGCACTCTCCCCGGGGTGAAAAATGTACGGCTGGAAGCGATCAGACATGCAACAAACAAATGTGCAGAAATGTCCTTAGCGACAAAATAAATCTTGTGGAAAAATCATCTCATCTTCGAAAAACGCTCCAAATTGGTGGGCACTTTAAACCTGATACAGCCTGGACCCCGCCTCCTCCTCTCTCTGACCCAAACCTTAAACGGCGGCATGAACACTGACAAATTTGACAAAGGGAATTTGCTCAAAAAACACAGCCTCTATTTGGTCAGCCAAGCGGGAAATATGTGGGATGATATGGTTTATTAGGCAATCCATTTCTCCACAATAGTGAGGCCATCTGCAAAGGTTAGCGTGCATAAGGTTGGTATGGCAAATTCTATCTAATCTGAAAAGGGGGGGCTCGGCGCGGAAAACTCACTGGCACATTTTTCATGTACGTACGATTTGGAATGCAAATAGAATAGCTGATGAAAGAGGTGACCTTCTTAGTGTGGAGCAGCGGGGGCTTGGTGGAATATGCAGAGGTGGTATAGAATAGAAAAGAATGAGTTACTGCCACTGCCACCTCAGCTGCATTGTAATATACGAGTGTGCGGCTGATACAAGTGAACCCGGCCTCAAGAACATCTAGGTTAATCTGCACGGATGGCACATCATGTACTCAGTGTGAGAAAAGAGCTGGCGTGCAAAATTATATGCCTTTATGCACCGGGAAGGCCTCCAATGTCAAACAGAATGTAGTGAAAACAAAGGATTTCTCCACCGGGGATGAGGATCACTACTGTTTTATGATTCATAGAAAAACATGTGTGAATCTGTGTACTAAATCCTCACATTCTACGTTTTAACACAATTTGAGCCCCTCAGATTTTTTGCTTGATTGAATGTAGCAAATAAATACTTCATACATTCATAAGGAATTGGAAAGTAATATAAACATAGAGTAAGCACATGCACCAGGCCCAAAACGATACTACACATGTACAATGTTGTTATCGCATCAAAAACATTCCCAGAGTTTCATTCACACATGTTTGAGGAACACTTTACAGTGGTACCTCACCTTACATACGAACATTTCAAGTTACGAAACACCTTCACGTTAAATTTTGGTTTCTAGATACGAAAGAAAATTCAAGTTACGAAACGCGAAATCTCAAAAATTCAAATAATGCGCGCTCAGCCACACACATTATACGCTTTTCTCAGCCTGGATTTAAACTTTTCTCACATTTGTCTCTCGTTTGAACACTCAAACTTTCATAGATTTTCAACAAAATGTATTAATAGTGAAGCGTGGGGGGAAGGGGGAGGGGGGAGAAAACTGCGCACTGACACGTGTGATAGCGCAGCATGACCCGGCGCGGGGCTGCCAGCAGGTCTAGACCTGGACTAAACCAGGACTGGACCAGGACTAAACCTGGACTAAACCAGGACTAAACCAGGACTAAACCTGGACTAAACCAGGACTAAACCAGGACTAGACCAGGTGGATTAAAGCGCCGCGCGCGGGTCTATTTCCTGGTTTTGTTTCGAGTCACGGCTGAGGCGAGCAGCGAGGGGGACCGCACGCAGTCTGAGCGCATGAACGAACGCATGCAAGAGCCGCGGTGGTCTAGAACTGGTCTAGACCTGGTCTAGAGGAGGTCTAGAGGAGGCACGGTTTGAGCACGGGTCTCGTTCATGTGCTCAGACTGCGTGCGGTCCCCCTCGCTGCTCGCCTCAGCCGTGACTCGAAACGAAACCAGGAAATAGACCAACGCGCGGCGCTTTAATCCACCTGGTCTAGTCCTGGTCTAGTCCTGGTTTAGTCCAGGTTTAGTCCAGGTTTAGTCCAGGTTTAGTCCAGGTTTAGACCTTGGTCTAGACCTGGTATAGTCCACGTTTAGTCCTGGGTCTACAGTCTCTACGCAGAACACAATGTTACACTATAAAAAAAGTTACACTATAAAAAAAGTTAAACTATAAAAAAAAAACTTGGAACGGGGCCTTGGAACGAATCAGGCTTTTTCCATTGAAATAGCTACTCAACTTATGAAAAATTCACGTTACGAAACCACTTCTGGAACGAATTAATTTCGTAAGGTGAGGTACCACTGTATTTATTTATATTAGTCTGTCTACATCTCCAAAGCTCAAAATGCTCTGTTCCATCAGGTAGTGGTAGTTTTCAAGTTAACAGCGACCTTTTACAGTTTTCAGTAGAGACGCGCAATTCCAGGGCTGAAATTATCCAAATCATTATAGTAAAGGACAGTGGAGTGTTTTCTGTTTGAGAGAAGAACTTCACCTAAATATGTAGGATTTGTGTGAATTAAAAAAAGACACTCTCCAGATTATGCTTCGGATGAAGAAACAAGATTATAACCTAGATCAGAAAATAGTGTAATATGAGCCTTTTAAATAGAGTGGTCCAGATGATGTCACTGGGCCGTGTACTGACTGATAAAGATGCCCTGATAAGATAATATGATAAGACAATAAACAGAAAATGTATCCAGTGGTCTTACAGTAGATAAGACTTCATTTAATTTAATTTATTTATTCATTTTGAGCAGGTCAGCAGGACTTGACGCCAAATGCAGTAGTATATCCTCCTGGGACCTGAAGAAAAAAATAATAATAATTATTATTATTTTAATTTTCTATTTGGAGGTAAGATAAGATAAGATAAGATATGCCTTTATTAGTCCCTCAGTGGGGAAATTAAAGTGAACACCTCAGCACTTACATTTTGTTAATTTTATTTTTATTCATAATGTTGTAACGTGTCCTCTGTAATGGATGTCGGGGACATTTTGGTGTTAAATCCATGTGAAGTTAACAACCTAACAAAAACTTTTTTTTTTTTTTTTTTTCTCTGACAAGCTTCTACAGTCACGTCAAATAGTTTTTAGTCTCCCTTTTAATTTCTTATTTATTTATTTTAGTATTTTTTTTATTTATTTTAATGTGTTATTTATTTTGTATTTATTTGTATTTATTTATTTTGTATTTATTTATTTATTTTTATGTATTTATTTATTTTAGTATTTTTTATTTATTTTTTATTTGTATGTATTATTTATTTATTTTTATTTATTTATTTATTTTAGTATTTTTTTTATTTATTTTTATGTGCTATTTATTTTGTATTTATTTTAATTTATTTTGTTTATTTATTTTAGTATTTTTTATTTTTATTTTTATGTGTTATTTATTTTGTATTTATTTTAATTTATTTTGTTTATTTATTTTAGTTTTTTTAAATTTATTTTTATGTATTATTTATTTTGTATTTATTTATTTATTTATTTGTATGTATTTATTTATTTTAGTTTTTTTTATGTATTATTTATTTATTTTTTATTTATTTTTATTTATTTATTTATATATTTATTTTTATTTATTTATTTTAGTATTTTTGTTATTTATTTTTTATGTGATATTTATTTTGACAGACTGGTTAACTCATGGTCCACTATAAAGGACACAAATGAATGGACGGGTCTCAGGAGGATATGTATTATTATACCAATACCAATATTATTTTTCTAAGCCTCTGCCCTGGAAATAAAATCAGACATTAGACAAAAAAATATGTCTTTATCATTTTGTGGGAAGCCTTTGGAGGTTACCGATTTTAACAGCTCTGCGAGTGAAAAACACAATCCAATACACAATACATACAAATACAATCCAGTCAGAGAACTTAAATATGAATTTGCATCACAGCTATTCATGTAGGATTGAAACATTTTCCCCCGAATCATCTGAATCAATGTTGCGATGGGTCACTGGAAGCTTGCGTTTAGTCTGAAGTTGCACTAGATTTTAGAATTTTTCACAAACATGAAGAAAGGTTCAGGTTGACAAATGCAAAAGTCTCCACGTAAGCATAAGTGTCTCAAGTACAATATTATTCTATTTCGTAACTCAGGGATGACAATTATTCTCCAACATCTTGCATCTTATTCATGTGTTGAGATGATTACAAATTGTCACAAGAAATGACATTGAGAATCCGCAGACTGTGTCCACAAATATGCTGTTTTCTACGTTTGTGTGATTGAAACCGAAAAGTCAATTCAGATCTTTGAATGATAGGTCGCATATGCCTCCCATTGTAAAACTTGTACCACATTGCTTCAAATGTCAACAACAGCAGCCTGAAACAAGATATTTTTAGCCCCAGCTGGGCAATATGTCAATAGGGAGTCTGTTGTCACGAGCTGAGCGCAAACTTGAACACATAGACAAATGAGTGAGGTGGCGCATGCTCATCCGCCCGTGCATGTTTCATCTGTAGCCAGCTTTGGCAGCGCAGTCATCTTCATTCCCTTTGTCCTTAGCACGCAGGGTAATCCGTCAGACGGCAGACATCTTGGAGAGGTCCGGCTGGTCTACTCAGTCTCACATTTGAATTGAGAACCCCAGTTTTAGTCCCAGTTACACCGCCGGCCGCAATTGAGAGTGAGTGAGCTGTCCTTGATACATATTACTGTCCCGCTATGATGGAGCTTGTGCCGTAGAGCCAGAGAATGGAGAGAAAATTGAGCACTTGACTTTGCGAAAGGGGGTTGAAATCCCACTACCGCGTGTATGCATTTTTCCTTGGCGGGTTTTGGCGATGGGACACGCTTCAAGTGCGTTCTTTATGTGGTGCTCAACCAAACGCACAGGGGTGATTAAGGTGGTATTTTGGAGTTAGTGCAAATCCACTTTTGTTGTTTCACTTGGTAAGAGATTACTCATTGAGACCAACTTTATTCAAATTGAACGAGGGGAGCGGGTGATGGAGAAGGTGCCTGGTAGCCCTCGGGTGTTCAATTCATTTTACTGTACGTATGAATGTGTAAATACTGTATAACTGAAATAAACATGTAAATGAGTATATAGTACATGTGTATCATCAAAGTCGAACGGTTTTCATGGCAAATACTGTTATCGTAGTTGAATAAAGCTTCAAAGGTAACCCCAAGAGCATAGAAATCTAAAGTAGCATGCATAGAAGGTTGTAAAAAAGGACAGTTTTATAAATTTGCCAAATACTGATAGTGACAGTGGTTTAAAGGGTTAGGCAGTTCCCTAGTAACCAGAAGGTAAAAGGTTCAAACTCTTGTGACATTTGCTCAAAGGGGAAAATCTTACTATACAGCCTCAAGGACAGTGACCTTGAAGATGTCATTTCATATTCTGCGGAAAAGTTGGATAATAATCTGTACTGTTAGAAAGTCAATGGGACAAAAACAGTTATGTGCCATTCTATGTTTCAAAAAGCAAGACAGAAACGAAGTAAACATCCATCTTGCATTTATTAAATTACGTCAATATTTGCCGCTACCAAGACAAAGACAGCGCCCCCCAATTATTTGACTTAATTTAGTCTGGTTTGGTCTCCATGAAGATTTTACTGTGAAACTTCCCAGTCAAAACAATAGCAGCTCCATGGAGAAAATTATTTGATGGACCCTCCATCAAAAAACGTACACAACGCACCTTTAAAGGTCCCATGGCATGGTACTTCTTGATGCTTTTATATGGCTCCTTAATGGTTCCCTAATACTGTAAATGAATCCTTCTTCAAAATCAACACTCAGTGCATGAGAAACAGAGATAAGATGAGAAAGAGTCATAAATGTCACTCTGGAACACTCCATTATGGGCGTTGTTGCTTGAATGCAAATGAGGAGGACAGAGATGGCCTATAGTAGGGGGTGGGGGCGTGGCCAAACTCTCTACTCTTTCCTTTTCAGCTGTGCCCTGTGCGCTCTGACCCACTTCCGTGTTTTGCATGGGGGGAGAGATGAGAAGCCTTCCATTGAAAAATAAACACATTTCCACAGAAAATAAAATTAAACCACTGCTGTTTCAGATATCCACAGGCTCAGATAAAGGACTTCTGAGCCTAGAAACACTCGCAAGTTCCTCCAGGCAAATAAAAAAACGTATTTCGCATTGCGTAGCTCCTCCGCAGTCCAAACTCTCTGGGCGTGATTTACAGAGACGCTGAGTACAGACAGACGGGGGTGGAACTGCATTTGCATTTCTTTTTTCGATCTGACGTCAATAAGTTTCCTTGTTCAAAATCGCCCGTTTGAGCTCTGATTTTTTCTAACGCAGAAAAGGATCGCAAATGCTCAGTTTAGACATTTCGTAACTTTTAACCATGGGGAGGGGGGCCTAAACAGGGTAGGGGAGCTCACATTAGTTTTTAATAGACCTGTTTCCATTTGACCTGAGTGACAAAAGCAGCATTTTCCATAGTCTGGAGCACCTCCTTTGCTCGTCGATGTCTTCAAATTGATCTAGCAAACCAAGAACCTTCTCTCTTCACGAAGTGGGAGGGGCCTGTACCTGGCTATCTCCATGCTGGTTGGTCGCTCCATTATCATGGGTTTTATGTTGTCACGGCGAGTAAAGCCATGGAGATATGGGCCGAGGGGCTGTTCTCACACACTTTTCATGTCAATTTTTACTTCTACCAAGACAACAATTTCTTATTAACAAGTATATCCTTCTGGGACCTGAAGAAAAAAAGTGTATCTAAATTATTATTATTTTAATTTTCTATTTGGAGGTAAGTGAACACCTCAGCATTTACATTTTGTTAATTTTATTTGTATTCATAATGTTGTAACATGTCCTCTGTAATGGACGTCAGGGACATTTTGGTGTTAAATCCACGTGAAGTTAACAACCTCACAAAAACATTCTGACAAGCTTCTACAGTCACGTCAAATAGTTTTTAGTCTCCCTTTTAATTTCTTATTTATATAATTTATTAATTTATTTGGGTATTTTTAAATTTATTTTAATTTTTATGTGTTATTTTCTATTATGTGTTATCTTCTTATCTTTCAGAACTGCTTTCCCCTTACGAACCTTCACGGGCCCTGCGCTCCTCCGGCAGCTCCTGGTCATTCCCAAAGTCAGGACACACACTCACGGAGAGGCGTCTTTTCAGGACTACGGCCCTCGTATACGGAACTGCCGGAGGAGCTCAGGGCTGCAGAGAACGTTCATGTTTTTAAGAGTGGACTCAAGACTCACCTGTTTAGCTTGGCCTTTGATTGACTTCCGTCGTCTGTTTGCTTGTCTTTTGTTTGTTCTTTTGTTTGTTTGCTTGTCTATCTGTTTGTTGTTTGTTCGTCTGCTTGTTTGTCTGTTTGCTTTGGGTTTTTTTTCCTGGCAGCACGGTGGCTGAGTGGCTAGCACTCATGCTTCACAGCAAGAAGGTTCCGGGTTTGATCCCCGGGTCGCCCAGGCCTTTCTGTGTGGAGTTTGCATGTTCTCCCCGTGTCTGGGTGGGTTTCCTCCGGGCACTCCGGTTTCCCCCACCAACCCAAACATGCGCCATAGGTAAAATCCTCCATCTTAGGGCCTGACCAAGCCTAAATAACAAAACAAAATCATGGGGATGGTCCCCGGGTCAAATATAGAAACAACTTCTCCGGTGCGAGATCAATAAAGGTCAATCTTCTAATCCTTGACCACTGTAAGGCGCTTTGTGTTACAATTTTGTATGAAAAGTGCCTTATAATAAATATTGTTTGATTGATTGATTGATTATTTATTTAGTATTTATTTTTTATTTATTTATTTATTTTAGTATTTTAGTATTTATTTTTATTTATTTATTTATTTATATTTATTTTAATTTTTATGTATTATATATTTTGTATTTATTTATTTTTATGTATTATTTATTTTGACAGACTGGTTAACTCAATGTCCACTATAAAGGACACAAATGAATGGGCGGAATTGACCCCACAGACAAACTGGTCGTTTGCATTTAACCCAATCTTCAACGTCAAAGTGGGTGACTGAAACACAATGCCCTTGATCCTTCTCCCAATAACATTCTACAAGTATGGAGTATATGTGGTGGATATTGTGGTGGATTCACATATTGAATAAGTATTCTGTGGGGATACTCACAGTAAGAACAGGCGACTCCGCACTAGCTCCATGGAGAAAAAAACATGACGTTATGGGTCAAATCTGAGGAGGCTTTTCAAGTTTTTCAATGAATTTTGGAGAAATAAAATCAACTATAATTGAATAAATGCAAGATGGATGTTTAATGCAATACCGTGGAACGTTTCAAAGCAAAATGATGGAATTTTAACGAAGGCAAGCAGGTAGTGGAGCCTCCAGCTGAAAGTTACACAGAGCAAATCTAGGATCTTCAAATTGATCTAGCAAACTGGTCAGCTCCTCTATCCGCTGACAGAGTGGGAGGGGCCTGTACCTGTCTGTCTTCACGCTGGTTGGCCGCTCCGTTGCCGTAGGTTTTATGTTGCGATCGGATGTGTTGTCACGGCGAGTAAAACAGGCCGTATGGGACCAGGGAGCTATGAGCCGAGGGGCTGTTCTCACACACTTTTCATGTCAATATTTGCCGCAGTGATCGACATGCATCATAATCGGCCCCCTCCATCAGAGCATGGCTAAGGGCCCATCCCCAGTGTCTGACGGGGCCCACTGAGGTGATGAATACCGCGGTGATGTAAGGCAGGTGGACCGGACCAGTAGGGGAGGAACTGCTCTGATTGGACGATGGCGTTCCAGTGCTCTGTGTCAAATCTCTATTGATTTAGTCATCAGCAATAAGATGCTCGCTTAACTTGGGACACAGGGAGGTCAGACGCTGTGAAATAGTGGGATTTTGTTGGTGGACAAACTTGATCCATGACTGTCCAATCAGTTGTGGTTATGTATAAGATTTTGATTTTTTTTGCTGGATGCTATCTAGGGCTACGTTTGAATAGGTTTTCTTCTTGAATAAACAACTCAACCGTGAACATATGTGAATGTATTTAAAGGTCCCATGGCATGAAATTTTCACTTTCTGAGGTTTTTGAACGTTAATGTGAGCTCCCCTACCCTGTTTAGGCCCCCCCCATGGTTAAAAGTTGCGAAATGTCTAAACTGAGCATTTGCGATCCTTTTCTGCGTTAGAAAAAATCAGAGCTCAAACGGGCGACTTTGAACAAGGAAACTTATTGACGTCAGCTCGAAAAAGAAATGCAAATGCAGTTCCACCCCCGTCTGTCTGTACTCAGCGTCTCTGTAAATCACGGCCAGAGAGTTTGGACTGCGGAGGAGCTACGCAATGCGAAATACGTTTTTTTATTTGCCTGGAGGAACTTGCGAGTGTTTCTAGGCTCGGAAGTCCTTTATCTGAGCCTGTGGATATCTGAAACAGCAGTGGTTTAATTTTATTTTCTGTGGAAATGTGTTTATTTTTCAATGGAAGGCTTCTCATCTCTCCCTCCATGCAAAAACACGGAAGTGGGTCACAGAGCGGAGCGGAGAGCTTGGCCACGCCCCCACCCCCTACTATAGGCCATCTCTGTCCGCCTCATTTGCATTCAAGCAACAACGCCCATAATGGAGTGTTCCAGAGTGACATTTATGACTCTTTCTCATCTTATCTCTGTTTTTCATGTGTTTGATTTTTTGAGTGTTGATTTTGAAGAAGGATTCATTTACAGTATTAGGGAACCATTAAGGAGCCATATAAAAGCATCAAGAAGTACCATGTCATGGGATCTTTAAAGGTGCATTGTGTAATTTTCCTGGAGAGGGTCTCCATGGAGATGTTAATGCTTTGGTTTGAATTGTCCACAGTATGGCATTAAACTAATTTATTCAACTACATGTGTTTATATTGTTCAAAACATACATTCTTACTGTGAGTGAGTGAGGTCGCCTCTCCACTGTAATTTGGCTTACAAGTCTCCTTGGAGGTTCAAGGAGGAGTTTATGGCCATACTGTGGAACATTCTAGGCAGATCTCCATAGAGACAAGCGGGTGACGGACCCTCCACCAGACAAATTACACAGTGCACCTTTAAAGATCCCATGACATGGTACTTCTTGATGCTTTTATATGGTTCCCTAATACTGTAAATGAATCCTTCTTCAAAATCAACACTCAGTGCATGAGAAAGCCTCATGAACACAGTCAGAGTCATAAATATGTCTCTGAAACACTTTATTCTGGGTGTTGTTGCTTGAATGCAAATGAGGAGGACAGAGACAGGCCAGTGCAGCGGGTGGGGGTGTGGCCAAACTCTCCGCTCTTTCCTCTTTAGCGGTGCGATGTGCGCTGGCCCCACTTCCGCGTTTTTGCGCAGAGGAAGAGGAATGAGACGATTTCCATTGAAAAATAAACACATTTCCACAGAAAATAAAATTAAACCACTGCTGTTTCAGAGGTTCGGAAGCTCGGATAAAGTACATACGAGCCTGGAAACACTCTCACGTGTCTCCAGGCAAATAAAAAAACGCATCTTGCATTGCGTAGCTCGTTTGCGGTGCAAACTCTCTGGGCAAATTTTCCAGAGACGGTGGGTAGACATCCAGACGGGGGGTGGAACTGCATTTGCATTTTTCCGCGAGTGTGACGTCAGAAATTTCCCTTGTTCAGAATCTCCCGTTTGGGCTGTCTTTTTTTCAAATGTGGAAAAGGATCACAAATGCTCAGTTTAGACATTTCACAACTTTTAGCCATGGGGGGGGGGGGGCTAAACAGGGTAGGGGAGCTCACATTAACATTCAAAAACCTCAGAAACTGAAAATTCCATGGGACCTTTAAAGGACAAATTAAAGTGTAAAATTCCTCCTCACACTTAAACAATATGTGAATCCTCCAGCTATACCGCATACATGTAGAATGTTATGGGAGAAGGATCAAAAGCATTGCACTTCACCCACTTTGACCTTGAAGACTGGGTCAACTGCATATGGCTTCTTCTGTGGGGTCAATGCAATATACTCTACTCTTATGATGAACAGTAATATTAGCATAGCAACAAAATAAATGGAGGAAGCTGATAATATTAAGTTGTTTTTTCCCACACAGAAAGCCACTTTGCACCTGCAGCCATTGGTCTCAGCCCCTGATCCTTATGTACCTCTATCACATTTCTATTGCCTCTAATCCAATTGAAGTTTATAACATAACATACCTCACAGTCGTACATTTAAGAGGCCCACGGGAAGTTGTCCAGAACAAACCATCCCGATCAATTGTTTCTTATTAGCCCAGCCGAGTGAGACCCAGCCAGGCTTCCTCCGCTCCGCCGAGGTGTGCATGCACAAGCTGATTGGATAACGCTGTTTATTTACTTAAGGCTGGAAGAAGAGGCCATTTCCCCCGCTGCCATGCTCTTCTAATAGTGCGTCTTAACCACCTCACTGGCTCCTGTCCGCACCTCTGCACCCAGCCAGTCCCCAGGAAACAATCATGATGAAACAGTGTTAGCTTTCACCCACCACAGTGTTCTGTCAGGGACGACACAGCGTGCGGAGAGAATGGGGGGAGGCGCTAATGGCAGGTGCGTCTGTAAATTCCTCATCCTACATAGACCGTGCGGGGAACTGGCAGGTAGCCCACCCGACCGTGACTTTACAACTAATCCTGTTTGTAAGTTATTATTTATCTTGGGCAAACTTTGTCAAACTGGGGCTTTGATTTCTCCCCTTGAGTTCCCTCTCGTGGCCCGCTCCCGCACATGCTCCCCACATAATTTATGACTGCCTCTGGTCCTGATGACAGATTATTAAAAGTAGAATTAGTTTTTTGCTGGGGATTTTTCCTTTGGGAATTGGGAAGGCAGGGCTCTGAGAGGAAGGTCTCTGACGAGGTCTCCATTACTAATAGAAGCAGCTTTTTTTCCTCGGCGTGTGATGGCGAAGCGAGAAGACTAATGATTTGAATTTACTGTGGCACTTGTCACGTGGTGAGAGCGTGTGGAGGAGAGGTTAACTTCCTCCCTGTGGAGAGCTTTATTGGATTGTTTAGCAGCAGAAGGATAATGTTTTTGTCATAGACTCTGCTGCCTGTGCTGCATGTGCTGCCTGTGCTACATGTGCTGCCTGTGGTGCATGTGCTGCCTGTGGTGCATGTGCTGCCTGTGTGTTGCCTGTGTGCTGCCTGTGCTGTGGCTGGAGGAGGCAGAGCTATTGCAGTAGCAGAGTAAAAGAGTGGAGACAGGCGCATGTATAGTATCTTTTATGTGAACAACAGGAGATAAGAGCTGAGCTTTCTCTTATGACATGACTCTGATAAAGGGTGAGGACAGAGCTGCAGATATTCAGCCTAACGACTGATACAAACTTGTGTTGGAGTGAAGTTGGCGGCGCTCCTCTTATCAGCAGTAGCGGCTGCTCTGCCTGTTTGCTGACACACAAAGAGCTGGAGCTTTCACCTGATGGCCGTTTGGAGCCTGTTCCCCAGCGTGTGTCTGCAGCCTGGGAAGCAGAGGGGAGTCTCAGCACAGCTGAGAGGCTCGGCTTAATCTTATGCATCATTAAGCACTCAGCGGCACGCCGCAGCTCTCATATACATCATCCACGCTTAATAAACATAATGATGACATAAGATGTAATTCCAGATGAATTTTCATTTTATAGGGAAATGGAGAATTCCTGTAGAAAGGAGGGGAGAAAGAAAAGAGCTACGAAAGAGGAGAGAAAAAGTAAATTATCGGGGAAGTACAGAATAAATGATGTTTTTGCTCTCCAAGATGGATTGTGGGGTTGTGAGGGCAGTAGAAGTGGGAGAGTGGTGTTGAGGGAGGGCCTGGAAGGTGAGGGGCACGGGGCCGCTGTGGTGCTGGCCCCTGAGAGGAGGGGGGCACGGGGGACAGGGGCTTTGAGGGAGAGAGAGAAAAATGTTGGTCATTCCAAGTGTTTTAATCGCAGCTCTTGATGGACAGGCTGAGAGGACCTGAGGTGCGGCCATCCATCATAGAGCGGCCAGAATGGAGCAGAGAGGCTGGAGTTTGGGAGGGGCTCGCAGGCTTTGGGGGAAATGGGATTCTGATGAAAGTGTGAGAGAAAGACGCCTCTACACAGAACAGGCCAATGAGGGCATGAGGCCAGATTAGCAGCTCACTTGTACATCACGCTGGGAATGAGACTGTAGTGTTCATCCTAATAACCCCCGCGCCATGCTTCACCTCAACCAGTGCTTCAAATGGGACCTTCAACAAAACAGGAACAAAGTAAAATATCTGCTAACCCACTTGAGAATACATATCAAACAGGACAATGTTATTATAGAAAGCCTTTTATTCTACTATAGCCTACTGCAGCTCTGCTCTAACCGTACACCATACAACTGTACCACAACTCATCCTTATGTAACAGATAATACTCCCTACAACTGTACAACAACTCACCTTTAATAGATAACCATATGTCAATCACTATTTCATCTGTGCACTGTTTTTCCTACCAATTTCTTGCACATAGCTGAGATATATTTGTATTCCTATATTTCTATATTTTATTTTGATCTGTATACATGTATATAATTATGCCTAATATGGCACCAGCCTCTAGCCCCTATTTTTACTACTTGTTTAAAATGTATTATTACATTTATATTTTTTCTCAGCAGCTGGCCTGGAAGAGTCAACACCAGGGAGGCACGGAGACCCGAACACTCTTAACATGCGCTACAACTTATCATGTCACCTAAATTCCAGCTAAAATGAGCTATGTGATCTTGTATCTGGCAGGGGTGAGATAAAAACTTCAAGACTGCAAATCAACGGTACGAGAATAGTGCAGTTTGTCCAAGAGGAAAGTCATAGGTTTCACAGATCTAATGTATTGCTGCGATGTATTTGTTTGAGAGGGTTGCCACATTTCAACTTGTAAAAAAACCAACAACATAATTCTTGCTTTATTCATTCTGTGTCAACACATTTGTGGTTAAAAGCAAGAATACAGTACACAAATAAGTTACCTGAAGGTACCTTATCTTAGGATTAGTCATGATTATATAATTTATGTTAAACAAAATTGTTCGGAGTTGTGTTTTGTTTCATTCTGGTTTATTAGTCTGAAGCTCTGTGCCACCTTGTGATGTCATGCAGCTGTAGTTTTCAAGTTACCAGCTACTTTTGACCTTTTGTTTAGCAGAGAGAGGAAATTAAAGGGCTGAAATGATCCAAATGGATCTAGTGAAGGTGTATGGAGTTTAAAAATACAGTGGAGCACTTCCTATATTAGCACATGACATCACAACAAACAATCTGTATCAGATTGTTTTTAGTTTAAGAGAAGAACTCAGGCTAAATCTGCAGGGTTTGTGTGTCAAATGTGTGAATGAAACAAAACACAACTCCATGTACCAGTATGTCTTTATGGAAGCCCATTCCCGCCAGTAAAAAAGAAAAAGTTGGTTACACTAAGTCATAATTATGAGATAAATAGTAAAAATTATGAGATAAAAACCTCAAAATTATGAGATAAGAAAGTCGAAATTATGAGATAAAAAGTCAAAATTATGAGATAAGAAAGTCGAAATTATGAGATAAAAAGTCAAAATTATGCGATAAAAAGTCAAAATTATGAGATAAAAAGTCAAAATTATGAGATAAAAAGTCAAAATTATGAGAAAAAAGTCGAAATTATGAGATAAAAAGTCGAAATTATGAGATAAAAAGTCGAAATTATGAGATAAAAAGTCAAAATTATGAGATAAGAAAGTCAAAATTATGAGATAAAAAGTCAAAATTATGAGATAAAAAGTCAAAATTATGAGATAAAAAGTCTAAATTATGAGAAAAAAGTCGAAATTATGAGATAAAAAGTCGAAATTATGAGATAAAAAGTCGAAATTATGAGATAAAAAGTCAAAATTATGAGATAAGAAAGTCAAAATTATGAGATAAAAAGTCAAAATTATGAGATAAAAAGTCAAAATTATGAGATAAAAAGTCTAAATTATGAGAAAAAAGTCGAAATTATGAGATAAAAAGTCGAAATTATGAGATAAAAAGTCGAAATTATGAGATAAAAAGTCAAAATTATGAGATAAGAAAGTCAAAATTATGAGATAAAAAGTCAAAATTATGAGATATCTAGTAAGTAAACTGATTGTATTTGATTGTATTTTGTATCTAGTTAAACATTTTATTTTGACTTTTTATCTCAAAATTTTGACTTTCTTATCTCATAATTTTGACTTTTTTATCTAAAAATTTTGACTTTTTAATCTCAAAATTTTGACTTTCTTATCTCATAATTATGACTTTTTATCTCATAATTTTGACTTTTTATCTCATAATTATGACTTAGTGTGACCAACTTTTTTCTTTTTTTTAACTGGCGGGAATGGGCTTCCATATGTTTTTGATGAGGAAACAACGTTATAACAGATCAGAACATAGTGTAATATGGGCCCTTTAATTATTAGCCTATAATATAATGAATATTGAATTTTATTTATTGAAACAATCCTCAAACTAACTTGCTGAATGCTACAACAAACTAACTCTGCTAAAGCTACACAACATCTTGCAAACAGAGACTTTATTGTCCTTTCAACCATGCACAGAAGGGGAATGCTCTATTTAGGTCTAGCCCAAACCAAAATCCAAATTCAACATCTGAACCTCCTTAGGCTCTACTGTCTCAAGGTCCAGAAAAGCAGCATTTTAATTTTAGGAACACTTCACTTTAACACAAGACACTGTTCTGTTTTAATGCATAATCAGTCTTAAAAGGCCCATATTACACTATTTTCTGATCTATGTTCTAATGTTGTTTCCTCATGACAAACATACCTGGAGTTGTGTTTTGTTTCATTCACACAAACCTGAAATTTAGGCTGAGTTCTTCTCTCAAACAAAAAAACACTCCACCTTGTGATGTCATGTAATACACTGTATTTTTAAATTAGATACACCTTCATCAGAGTTATTTGGATAATTTCAGCCCTGAAATGTCCCATTTCTAACTAAACTAAAGGTAAAAGGTAGCTGTTAACTTGAAAAACAACCACTTCATGACATCACAAGGTGGAACAGAGCATTCTGAGCTTTGGAGATGTAGACAGACAAATAATAATGGGTTACTCATGTGCATGTGCACGTGGGAATGAAACAAAACACAACTCCAGATATTTTTTGAGGAGGTAACGATATTATAACAAGGCAATAACAAGCTCACAAGAGTCTATTTAAAGGTACAGTGTGTAGGATTCGTGGTGCATAGGTGGATAGTGGCTATTGCGCTTCCTGTTTTAGTTACGGGAGACCTCGAGGGTCACCCGGGCGCGCCGTAACGCGGACAGCTCGCGTACCCACGCACAAATGCGTGAAACGCACCCGGCGCTACTGTATAAATAAAACGCGGTCCCGTTCACTGTTTTTTTTTTTTTTTTTTCTCATGAAAACACACATTCCCGATCATGTACCATGACAATCTACACATCAAATGAAACCTTACAGTTTCCTCTTTTTGACTATGTAATTCATTTCCCTGCAAAATAATCACTCCCCGAGCACATGGGGCTTTTATATGGAAAAGCACAAAACGAGGTTTGTTACTTAGCTTACCTTTGAAGGCTCTGCACAGGTCAAACTCTGTATTTCACCATAAACTTGGTCTCAATTTGTCCGTAAGGATCCAGCGAATAAAATCCAGTAAAACAATTTAGTCCAAAACACGTGTTAGATCCATTACGACGTCTGATCCGGCAACATGCTTATCATTGTTTATCCAAACGCGTACTATCTCACGTGAAAACAACCAGCCCTTGCCGAAGGCGAAGGCGGAGCCCAAATGTCCTTCTGCGGCTCTCGTAATCAAAATGGCTGCCTCCACATGGGGAAGATCCCCCTTTTATGTGACTATATCTAAGTCCAAAAGTATACTTTGATTTCATGATGGAAGTGAAAAGGCTTGGAAAACAATGTATTTTTGAATGGGTATCTTCAATTTCAGTAATTAACAGGTAAAAATCGTACACACTGTCCCTTTAAAGTAAAAATAGTTCATAAAGATGTTTCTCTCTTGTGTTAAAGGTACAAAGGAGTAATCCATGATCTACTACTACACTGACAGGGGAGCAGTGTAATCATGGCGTCATAGTAACTAATAGTAAAATCACTATTTAAATCTAAATTAGCCCCATTTCCGCGTTTCTTTTACCATTTGGAGACTGAGAAACTATTTAGCTTCTGCCAGTGCATCCAGCTCGGTCTGGTGGGACA
This sequence comes from Paratrypauchen microcephalus, assembly GCA_036785185.1. Taxonomy (NCBI): domain Eukaryota; kingdom Metazoa; phylum Chordata; class Actinopteri; order Gobiiformes; family Gobiidae; genus Paratrypauchen; species Paratrypauchen microcephalus. Next base: position 367,448 of record JAVJIX010000007.1, read on the forward strand.
AGCAGCATCCCATATACGCTTCCAGCTGGACCTCTTCCCAGACTGCCATGCCTGGTTAATGTGGCCATTCTGTGCTGCCAAAATTAGAATTCATGGTTTACATTAAACAAACAAACAAGAAAACACGAAAAACAATGGCGCTGGGTTGACCTTGCCCTAACTGAATTTGCCCAAACCAATTCTCCAAAATGTATGCTAACTGTTTATGGACTTTAAACATCATGTCCACTTATTTCGGAGCGTAAATCTCCTTTCGACGTGCGTACTCGCGCTGTGTCTGATTTTTATTTTCTTCAAAATGTCAAAAGAAAAAAAAAAAGAAGCTAGTTTATTTTGAATAATTTGCAGATACAGTATCTCTTACTAATGTTATGCATTTTTAGCATCCTAATTATTCACCATGATGAGTTTATAAGAGCGTTTCACAACTCTCAAGGGTCAGATCAGAGTCAGGTCGTCACGATAATGTTATCAACAACTAGCATGCTAATAGCGTATTAATAGCGTACTTCCTGATTTTTGGAGGATAAGACACACAGCTGTGTCATTTCTACATTGAAAGGCCCATATTAAGATATTTTCTGATTAGGGATGTCAACAATTAATCGACTTACAATTAATTGTCGATCAAGACGTTGGCCGAACAAAATGCATTAATTGTAACTAATCGCTAGAGGGCGCTACTCTGGAATGTGAACACGAGATGTGAACCCACTCGCGAGAAAGACCATAGCGTTACATCATGTAACCCTTTCTTCTCTGGATGTTGCCGTACAACACACAGTAGAGCTGGACCTAGAACCGTATATTTTTGAAATTATAAAAGCATATAACTTACATGCTTTTATAATTTCTTGATTGTTCTGGTTTGAGGCCCTGTAATGTTTTATGCTGTGTCCAGGGGCCCTGTGAAATGTATGTTTTGTACTGTAACTCTTCACAGATTAAGGGAGATAAATATTGTTGATGCCTTAGTTCAAAATAAATGTTGAGAATGTCCTAAAAATAGCCTGGATTCACTGGTTTCATCATAATATGTAGACTAAATAACATTCTGTTATTTATGTGAAAAGTCCCTCAGTCGTCCAGGTAGAATCCATGATAAAAGGAGAAGTTCAATTTGTCTTCAGAACTGAAGAAGTCTCTCGGATGAGCGGCGAAACGTCTTCAACCAAACAAACTTTGTCCAGTTGACAAATTGAACTTCTCCTTTTATCATGTTATTTAATTTATTTAATTTATTCTGTTCCTTTTAATTTCAAGATTTCCATGCTGCAAGTGCAACAACTGAGCCAGTCCTCCATTTATTTTCAATAAAGAATGTATTTTGTTATTCAGCATCAATACATTTGTCTGCTTTTTACTAAGGAATAATTAATTGAGGAATATACAATATAATAATACTATGATATATTTTTGACTCAGTGTTATGTTACTATAGCTTATATTCTTAAAGACCCTATTGAAACACTCAAATTCAGGTGAAAAACGCCGCTTATCAGTTAATCGTAAGTCGATCGATAAGGTCAATCAACTATAGATTAATTAATTAATCCATCATTTGGATCCCTATTTCTGATCTATGTTACAGTGTTGCATCCTCATCACAAACACATCTGGAATTGTGTTTTGTTTCATTCACACATGGTTAACACACAAACCCTGCATATTTAGGCTGAGTTTCAAATGGAAATCATTCTGTTCCACCTAGTGAGGTGTCACAGAAAGTTCTCCTCTGTGTTTTTAAACTCCATACACCTTCACTAGAATCATTTGGACGATTTCAGCTTTGGAATAATTAACCTCTGCTGATCAAAAGGTAAACTGTAGCTATTAACTTGAAAACTACTGCTTCATGACATTATAAGGTGAAACGGAGCATTTTGAGCTTTGGAGATGTAGCCAGACTAACAATAAAGGAAAATTTGTGAAAGAAACAAAACACAACTCACGGTATATTTGTGATATCCCTAACCCTAACTTTGCAACGATGCTAAAAACTCACAGTGGATAATTTTGCGTAATACAGGATCTTTAAGAACTGTTTATAGAATACACCTGAACTAGGATAAAACAAATTTCACTCAACTACACAGAACAAAAAACAAACAAACATCTACAGCCACTTACAATACAAATACAAATAGTCCATATCTTATCTTTTCAAAGGAGTCTTGGGTGATCCAGTTGGAGACGTGAGCGTCTCCCCCCAGCCCTCTCCTCTGGTGGCCTGCATTGCACAAAGGCATTTCTGGATTCCAACCTCAGCATGTTCGGGGCCACTGGAGCATGCCCAGCAATGTGCCAAGGTTAGATGGGTGCCGAGGGTGCTGCTAAACAGAAGCCCATACCCAACTCCGTCCCTTAATGCCCAACGCAAACTGCAGCCACATAAAACAAAGCAGTGGAAAGCCAGTGCGGAGTCCAGGAAGTGCTGTGAACATGTCAGTAATGTTTATAGTGCGGAATTACCTTTGGGAATGAGTGGGAAACAGGGATGTGATGGTGATAAAGAGGGCATTGTTCAGATTGAGGTACTTACAGCCTCATGTGACCTCTCAAACTGCACTCGAAACTTCAGTATTGAGTCTAAGTTAGTCGTAACAGGTGCACTATGCAATTTCTGTGGTGAAGGTTCTGCCATCTGCTTGTTGCTATGGCACTGACATTAAACATCTCCTTCACCAAAGCCACTGAGATACGTGCTACCTCTGAGAAATATAAAGCACATCTTCATTATAAAGCACATTCTAATCATTTTGTAATGTGGCCATTTGATTTAGGAGCCTCCATAATATGTGAGAGAGAGAAACAGTGTAGTAGTTCGATGTGATGCCCCTCCAGTAGACCTGTAAGAGGAACTCTGCACAGATGAGTGAGTCTGGCCTGGCCTCTCATGTTGCAGACAGCACTGACTGTTGTCTTAGTGATTATAACTCCTCACAGATCACAAGTAACTCATACTAGTATGTGTGTATTCTGTTGTCTGAGTATAACCCAGATACTGAGTGTGTGTGCTGTTGTCTGAGTATAATACAGACCTCACATGTGTTTGTGCTTTTGTCTTAGTATCACGTGTGTGTTATTGTTGTCTTTGTATACCTCTCAGATCACACATGTGTTTGTGCTGTTGTCTTAGTGAGTATAATACAGACGTCACATGTGTTTGTGTGTTATTGTTGTCTTTGTATAACTCTCAGATCACACACGTGTTTGTGCTGTTGTCTTTCTGAGTATAACTCACAGATAACGTCTCCATGTGTTTGTGCTTTTGTCTTAGTATCACGTGTGTGTTATTGTTGTCTTTGTATATCTCTCAGATCATATATGTGTGTGAGCTGTTGTTTTTGTGACTATAACTCACAGATACTGTCTCCATGTGTTTGAGTTTCTCCCTGTGTGTCTGCACAGGCCGCTCCTGGCACCAGGAGCAGATTACATCGTGTTTCCCGAACTACTAAAAGTGTCAGGGGCTGTCTGCTGTGCTTTTATATAGTGTTATGAATGTGTTTTTATACAGTGTTATTAATGTAAGGCAGCTCCGCGCTCGGCCTCTGTGTCCGTGTGCTTGTGTGCTTGTGTCTAATTAAACCATCGCTGCTTACAGAAGCAGAGAATGGCTTTGCAAGATAGGAAATAATAATTGCAAATATTATCATTATTATTTTCACGGCCTATAGAGAAGTGACATGTGGTTAGGGACCATATTTGAACTGTGAATTGAGAACGCACTGATAAACCATAAGGGCCAACACAAATAATGACATAACTCGTGACCACAGGCCTCTGTAGTGTGGTGTACGCAGAGAGGCTTCAGCGCTTAAGTACTCAGAGTCCAGTTCACATCAGGTCATTTCAATACAGCACTGTGTTACTGACAAATAAAACAATGTTATTAGACAAGTATTTCCTAACTCTATCTATGCAGGAGACTAAACTTACATTTAATGCTGTGTGTGAGTACTCCTGAAATACTGCATGCACCTTGTGTAGGAACTGTCACCAGTCAACGTTCTTAGACCCATCACACTCACTTTGTACATTGTATCTTCAGACTCATCAAGGAGTCCATACAACTGTCTTTTCGATTTTAAGGCTGGCTATGTATAGATAGAGTTGGTCCTGTGTGTTGATCCTGAGGTGGTGGTGGTGCTCTTCTCTTGAATGAACTGCTCCCTCCACACATCTTTTCAGAACTGCTTTTACGATGTGTGAAGAATCCAAGTACTGCTTTTACCTTTACTACTTTTCACCTTCTTAAAGGTCCCATGGCATGAAATTTTCACTTTCTGAGGTTTTTGAACGTTAATGTGAGCTCCCCTACCCTGTTTAGCCCCCCCCCCCATGGTTAAAAGTTGCGAAATGTCTAAACTGAGCATTTGCGATCCTTTTCTGCGTTAGAAAAAAACACAGCTCAAACGGGCGATTCTCAACAAGGCACCTTATTGACGTCAGATCGAAAAAAGAAATGCAAATGCAGTTCCACCCCCGTCTGTCTGTACTCAGCGTCTCTGTAAATCACGCCCAGAGAGTTTGGACTGCGAATGCGCTAGGCAATGCGAAATGCGTTTTTTTATTTGCCTGGAGGCACGTCCGAGTGTTTCTAGGCTCGGAAGTCCTTTATCTGAGCCTCTGGACCTTTGAACAGCAGTGGTTTAATTTTATTTTCTGTGGAAATGTGTTTATTTTTCAATGGAACGCTTCTAATCTCTCCCCCCGTGCAAAAACACGGAAATGGATCAGAGAGCGCACAGCTGAGAGCTGAGAGCTGAGAGTTTGGCCACGCCCCCACCCTCTACTATAGGCCATCTCTTTTCTCCTCATTTGCATTCAAGCAAGAACTCCCAAAATGGCCTGTTCAGAGAGAGAAAAATTACTCTTTCTCATCTTATCTCTGTTTCTCATGCACTGAGTGTTGATTTTGAAGAAGGATTCATTTACAGTATTAGGGAACCATTAAGGAGCCATATAAAAGCATCAAGAAGTACCATGTCATGGGACCTTTAATTACTTGCAGTGTGGCGTCTCCATCTAATTATATGATGTTATCCTCTGTTATTCAGAAAGTGCACTAGCATGCTGGTTGCTGTAATATAAACTTATTACTGTGAATAATTTGGATACTAAGAATGTTTTACATGTTTTTAAATCAGATACAGTGCCAGATCTATAAAGTGTTTTTATCATCCAAGAATCAGGAAATCCACTGTTAGAATCCAAGTTCCAAGCTGCTGGAAAGTAATGAAAAGCAATTGTAAACTCATTGCAGTGAGGAATACCATTTATGTTATTTAAAATTGACTGTTTAAGTTTAAGACATGTTATAACGTCTTTATCTCCTCAAAAACATATATACCTGGAGTTGTGTTTTGTTTCATTCACACATTTGCGTCATCCTGCATTATTAAGTCTCCATCTCCAAAGCTCAAGATAGTTCCACCTCGTGATGTCATGTAGTGGTAGTTTTCAAGTTAACAGCTGCCTTATACCTTTAGTTTTAGTAACTCCAGCTTTATATCGATCAAAATGTAGTGTAATACGGGCCCTTTAAATGACCTGATTCTGTTTTTCATATTTAACCAATAGAAATCAGATACGATGTTTATTATCAGACATACTGTACTATAACATGCGTGAAGAGTCCCTCAGTCGTCCAGGTAGAATCCATGATAAAAGGAGAAATTCAATTTGTCAACTGGACAAAGTTTGTTTGGTCGAAAACGTTTCGCCGCTCATCTGAGAGGCTTCGTCAGCTCTGGTTCTAGTGCTGGTTAGACACTGTTTATATCTAGCTACAGGGAGGAGCTAACTACACTGAAATAGCTCTGAAACTATCCCCACTAATCTGTCTCTTTGTTTTTCAAATTTCTCTGGCGACTAGTTTAGCCTCCCTATTCAAGCCTAACGACCCTCTCCACCCCTCTGCCCTGGCTCGTCTGCCCTAATGTTTCTTTTGTCTGTTTTTGACTTGGTTTAAGAATCAAATTATAAATGGGACACAAGTTATGTCTAACTCCCCCATTTCTGTTTAACGACGGATTCTCTTTTTTGACAATAATAGCCTCTTTAACTCCCCTCTCAAACCAGTTCTTTTCCCTGGCTAAGATCTGAACCTCACTGTCCTCAAAAGAATGGCCCGCGGCTTCTAGGCATTTCGGAAAAACTACAGAGGATTTTCAGACAATATGAAATTCCAGTTTATTTCAAATCCACAAACACTTTAAGACAAAAACTCGTCCACCCAAAGGACAGAACACCGAGCCACAAACAAAACAATGTGGTCTACTCCATTCAGTGTAGTGAAGACTGCAGTGAGCGCTACACTGGGGAAACCAAACAGCCACTTCACAAGAGGATGTACCAACACAGGCGGGCGTGCCAGAGTGGACCGTCATCTGCCGTACATCTTCACCTAGAAGCCACGGGCCATTCTTTTGAGGACAGTGAGGTTCAGATCTTAGCCAGGGAAAAGAACTGGTTTGAGAGGGGAGTTAAAGAGGCGATTTTTGTCAAAAAAGAGAATCCGTCGTTAAACAGAAATGGGGGAGTTAGACACAACTTGTCTCCCATTTATAATTTGATTCTCAAACCAAGTCAAAAACAGACAAAGAAACATTAGGGCAGACAATCCAGGGCAGAGGGGTGGAGAGGGTCGTTGGGCTTGAATAGGGAGGCTAAACTAGTCGCCAGAGAAATTTGAAAAACAAAAAGACAGATTAGTTGAGATAGTTTCAGAGCTATTTCAGTGTAGGGAGCTCCTCCCTGCAGCGAGATATAAACAGTGTCTAACCAGCACTAGAACCAGAGCTGACGAAGCCTCTCGGATGAGCGGCGAAACGTTTTCGACCAAACAAACTTTGTCCAGTTGACAAATTGAATTTCTCCTTTTATCATGTACTATAACATAAAAGATTTGGAAGCTATCTCTATTTCCTTACCGTCTACTTTACATTCATAACTTGTAGGAAACAGAAAAACCCCACTGTCCACCGTCGTTTATCGACTAGGTGCTCAGATGTACATTTCTATTTGGATTTATTCTTGACCAAGGTCCTGCATTGTGTATCCTCTCTCCCTGACAGCTCTTGGGCTCTGCTGTGCTGTGCCCCCCCCACTCCCCCCTAGCCCCCCTGTCTTAACCTGAAGAATTATGTGCGCAGATAATTAGCTCTTATAGGTACACTCTCCATTTCTCCACTCCACTGGGCACATCATCTTCCTCTCCTCTTTATTGTTTGGTTTGCTTTGTCAGATCGATGTCTTGCTACGGCGTAACCAGCACTCATATCTCAGGCTGCATAAATCACAACAAGGTTTCTGTCGCTCGGGAGAGGTTGCCGGGTGCCGTTGCTGCTGTGGCGTTTTTTATTTCTTTATTTTTTTTGTTGCTCACGCGCACGCTCCGACACGGGCACGCGCGCACATAAACAAGTGGGTGGACGGGCCAACTCCATTCACCTCCGCTGTGTCCTTCCCTTCTCCCTGGTACCGCTGAGTGACCAGTCAAGAGGAACCCATCAGATTATGGTGGCGCTGGCGGCAAAGGGGTGGTGGTGGCGGCGGCGGCGGCGGAGGACGGGGCTAGTGCCCAAACGATGGAGACGGGCACTGGGACAAACAATAGATGCTTTATGGCGGCAATCAACACGAATGAGTCAGTGGTTTATCAGCTGCTGTACAGTAAAAGACAATGCAGAATTATAAGTACTATACAGAGGGCTGTGGTCTGTGTTATACTATAGGTAAGAGAATATGCAAATGTGAAACGCACACAGTTTAATGTTGTGAATTTACTAACTGTTTATAATCACTATTTTGATGATCACTTATATCAATTTGATGTTGTTATTAAAATGATTATTTTAACTTAAAGGTGCTATATTACACAAAATTGACTCTCGCAAGGTTTAAGTCATGTTATAATGTTGTTACCTCTTCAAAAAGAGTTATGTTTTGTTTCATTCACACATGTTTGAGTCATTACCCTTGTCTTGAAAGGCACTATCTCCTCCTGGGACCCGAAGAAAAAAAGTGTATCTAAATTATTATTTTTAATTTTCTATTTGGAGGTAAATGAACACCTTAGCGTTTACATTTTGTTAATTTTTTTTTTTATTCATATTTTTGTAACATGTCTTCTGCAATGGACTGTAATAGTGTTAAACCCATGTCAAGTTAACCTAACCTAAACCTAACAAAAACATTTTTTTGGTCGGTTTTACCGTCGCCTCAAAAAGTTTTTAGACTCCTTTTTAATTTATTATTTATTTATGTATTTTTATTTATTATTTTTTATGTTTTATTTAAAAAAATGTATTATTTTAATTTTTATGTATTATTTATTTATGGACTTATTTATGTATTTTATTTATATATTTTTGATTATTATTATTATTATTATTATTATTATTATTATTATTATTATTATTGCCCATAATACTACTACTACTACTACTACTACTACTACTACTACTAATAATAATAATAATAATAATAATAATAATGTATTTATTATTATTCTTTTTTGTAATCATAGTGCAGCCACAAACTAGAGTCTATCTCAAAACTTCAAAGATGTCCACTATAAAGGACACAAATGAATGGGCGGGTCTCAGGAGGATATAGATGCAATGATTAATTCATTAATTCATCTCCAAAGCTCAAAATGCTCCGTTTCACCTTGTGATGTCATATAGAGGTAGTTTTCGAGTTAACAGCTGCCTTTTATCTTTAGTTCAGAACAGACTGGCAATACCAGGAATGAAATGATCCCAATGATTCTAGTGAAGGTGTATAGAGTTTAAAAACACAGTGGAGCACTTCCTGTATTACCACAGGCCATCACAAGGTGGAACAGGAGTGTAGTGTTTTCTGTTTTAGACAAAACATCAGCCTAAATATGTAGGTTTGTGTGTTAAACGTGTGTGAATGAAACAAAACACAACTCCAGGTGTGTTTGTGATGAGGAAACAACATGGTAACATAGATCAGAAAATAATGTAATATGTGCCCTTTAAGTTTACTGTGTTGATAGAATTGAACAATATATCCAGTTACTGATAATCAAAAATATTGTGTTAAAGATAGGCAAAATTTAGATCTGTTCATTTCAAAGAGCCGCTCAAAAGACCGGTTCTTTTTATATTATTTATACGACAGGCGGCAGCTGAGAACACATTTTTAACAAGAAATAAATCACAGAGAGAAGTGATCAAGGCAAAGATTTGATTGAAATGGTTCAAAGTGACAGTGGGAGTGTGTTTACCCTTTTGAATCATGCGTAATATAAATAAAATGTGCACTACGATACTAATAATAATAATAAAAATGTTATTATGATGTCAAATATGTGTTTTCTAGCGCACAGCTCTCACTCATTATTTGCTCTGTTTCTATGGCGATGTTTGTGTTTGTTCAGTGTTAATCAGGATAAAAAATGCATAAAAATTGGAAAAAAGAGAGATCTGTTCACATTAAGCCATTCAAAAGATAGATACATTTCAACTTCAGAAATCCTACGTTTGAAACCTTTTAAATGTTACAACATCACGTGAAGACAGCCTATTACGTGGCTGATGTGCTAGAAAAAAGGCTATTAGAGAAACATTACAAAATGCAAAGTAAGCAAATTTTTAAGTCAGACGTCATAAAGGCCCTAATGTCAGCCTTAAAGGTCCCATGACATGGTACTTCTTGATGCTTTTATATGGCTCCTTAATGGTTCCCTAATACTGTAAATGAATCCTTCTTCAAAATCAACACTCAGTGCATGAGAAGCAGAGATAAGATGAGAAAGAGTATTTTTTCTCTCTCTGAACACTCCATTATGGGCGTTGTTGCTTGAATTCAAATGAGGAGGACAGAGATGGCCTATAGTAGAGGGTGGGGGCGTGGCCAAACTCTCCGCTCTCAGCTCTCAGCTGTGCGCTCTCTGATCCATTTCCGCGTTTTTGCGCGGAGAAGAGATGAGAAGCGTTCCATTGAAAAATAAACACATTTCCACATAAAATAAAATTAAACCACTGCTGTTCAAAGGTCCAGAGGCTCAGATAAAGGACTTCCGAGCCTAGAAACACTCGGACGTGCCTCCAGGCAAATAAAAAAACGCATTTCGCATTGCCTAGAGCATTCGCAGTCCAAACTCTCTGGGCGTGATTTACAGAGACGCTGAGTACAGACAGACGGGGGTGGAACTGCATTTGCATTTCTTTTTTCGATCTGACGTCAATAAGTTTCCTTGTTCAAAATCGCCCGTTTGAGCTCCGATTTTTTCTAACGCAGAAAAGGATCGCAAATGCTCAGTTTAGACATTTCACAACTTTTAACCATGGGGGGGGGGGGGCTAAACAGGGTAGGGGAGCTCACATTAACGTTCAAAAACCTCAGAAAGTGAAAATTTCATGCCATGGGACCTTTAACGTTTGTTTTAGAAAAAGAAGAGATGCAAAAGTATCATATATATTATTGTTCGAAAAACTTGATATTGTACAAAATGTTACAGAACAGTACATGTCACTGTCATTGATTTGTAGTGTTATTATTACTGTACGTGAAAACAATACAAGCTTGGTTGCATCCCAAAAAAACTACAAAACTCTTCTTCTTCTTGCTTGCTTAAAAATGATTTCCAAAGACAATGTATGCTACAAGTATGCGCAATGTTGGGATGTAACTGAATTTATGTAGCGAAAATGCACATTCTTTTCCAAATTAAGGAGAATACAAGTCGGTACTTTATGTAATTTTGGGTTTGAGCTGCACGCTATTAGTGGAAAAAACAGAATACAGTTATTGCAGTGTGTGTTTTTTAATATGTAGATAAATGAATGCAAAAAAAACACAAAAATAAAGTTATTTGTAATATATGTAGGGCTATATCGACTTATTGTTCAATATATGACCACTGGAACAGTATTTTTTTCTCACTATAATATAATATAATACGTAAAACCATGTATTCAGAATTGGACCGTGTATCAGAATACCTTACAAAATACATTCTAATTCGGTTATTCAGTATTCTGTAAGTAAACACCTTTTCAAAACTGAATGCAATGAAGTCCTATTATGTATATTTCTACTTCTATACACTCCCTCTGTGTGTCATGGCTCGTGCTCCCCGTGCCCTCCCTCGTAATGAACGCAGAAAACGCAAATGGCCGCGCGGCGTAAAAGTTGACATTGTCTATTGCGATAAATTTTCCGCTGAGGTAGGGCAAGACAATTTAGCGGAGAATTACAAGCCTCCTATTTGTCACTTCAATTCCATTTACATCACTAATTACCCCGGCTCGCATTAGGGACAGAACCACCGACGATCGCCACGGCAACGCGCGTACGTCTTTGCAGACGGGGGGAGGGTTTTTTTTGCTTTTTGGTTTTTTTTATAGGAAACCACCATTTCTTCCCCACACAAAGGTACATAAGCCTTGATTATGGTGTAGGAAATGAGCCAGAAACTCCATCCCATGTGCTAGGACCTCAGGGTTGAGCAGCATCCCTGGGCCTGTGTCTCTTCGCTAATGTCATCCCTAACAGCATACTAAACACTGCCGCTTTGTCCACATTAGCTATGCCTGCTAAAATGCTCATTTGTCGGTAGCTAGTCGTGGTAACAACTCAGCTTCTCGTCGTGAATGGCAGTGCTAAACATGGTGCAGATGAGATCAAAACTGTACGATATTTTCAAAGATGTTGGCGTTGCGGTATGAAACTGCAAGCAAAATTGAACGTAAGAAACTATATTTGTCAGTGTTAACACATTTAAGTAATATTTGTGTTCTTCTTTCTGGCGGAGGGTCCGGCAAATGCTTTTCTCCGTCGAAGTTGTTATTGCTTTGTCTGGAATGCTTCACAGTATGGTATTAAACCTTTCTAAAACCTTTCTTTCTTCACGGAGACCAGCCAGACCGAGTTATAGGTCAGATCTGCGGAGAGGCGACCCCGCTCACAGTCAGAATGCATGTTTTTCTAGATATTTTTGAGCATTAAAGGAGAATTATCGTTTTTTACAATCTGAGCTTTATTTCGGTAACAAAACAAGTTGTTTTACTCACCCATAGCATTTTGGTGTCATATGGAGCACTTCCAGAGATGTTTTAGATTAGCGATTAGCGATTAGCGATTAGCGTTCTCGGGGTATAGAGCATGTAATATATGCCCCGAGCGGTCTCCAAATAACACAAACTTTAGCACTTTTCAAATCATAGAAGCTCGATGTCTTAGTCTACACTTTCGTTTGAGTCAAAAGTGGCCTGTAATCCGAGATTTATCCATAGTTTTGAGTAGATGAGGAGGCCAGTGCGCATGTGCGGAGTCACAGTTTATTTCACTCTCAGCTCTCGGGACCCAAACATGAAACGCAAAACTGTAAATTATGGATAAATCTCGGATTACAGGCCACTTTTGACTCAAACAAAAGTGTAGACTAAGACATTGAGCTTCTATGATTTGAAAAGTGTTAAAGTTTGTGTTATTTGGAGACCGCTCGGGGCATATATTATATGCGCTATGCCCCGAGAATGCTAATCGCTAATCGCTAATCGCTAATCGCTAATCGCTAATCGCTAATCTAAAACATCTCTGGAAGTGCTCCATATGACACCAAAGTGCTATGGGTGAGTAAAACAACTTGTTTTATTACCGAAATAAGGCTCAGATTGTAAAAAAAAAACGTTCATTCTGCTTTAAAGCTTGCTGTTATTTAATAAATGTAAAGTAGAGCTGTTTAATGTGACACTGTGGAACATTCCAGGCAAGGCAATGACATATCCATAAAAACAAGGAGGTGACTGAGCCCCATACAAAAAGTTACATAGTGCACCTTTTAAAAAATACACAATAAAATAAACTGAGGGGAGGAAAAAATAACGCCAAATTATTAAACCAACCCTTTAAACCAAATTATTTATAAAATGAAAATAACTTTGAAGCCCCGCACTCCAAATAACTCCTGCTTATCTCCATACTTAATATCAGTGGTAGGACATTAGCCATGCTCGCTAAAACCCTCATTTGCTCCTCTGCCCTCCTCTGCACTGAATGACAGGCCTAAACATGGCATTTCTATTAGCCACAGATAGAGCAATGTTCAGCCAGTCGTGTCCCCTTTCCCAGTGCACGGCTTGTAGGCTAGAGACCCCACAAAGAAGCACGCCGGGTCATATATTACGGTTTACAATATGCGCTTGGTCGCCGTGACAACTCCAGTAGTACCACATGGAAGAGTCGGTGATTGGCACACGCTAGCGGCTTCTAATGATGTTGGGCGAGACGCGTGGTGTGAATATTCAGGAGCAAAGGGTGGCGTGGTGGCGGTGGCGTCTTGAAGTTTTTTTTGTTTTTTTTTTGCGTCGCTATCTTTTAATGTATACATACGAACAGTGGGGGCTAATAGAGCATGGAGCAGCTTTACAATGCCAGGGAGCTGTGGGTGGGCAATTGATTGTGCCAGCTGACTCGGCAGCCTAAACATGCGCTGCCAAACACAGTGTGGGCTGGGTAAATGAATCTGTACGACTTAGGATCACATTTGATTTAGATGTGGATTTATTGTTAAATGATGCTGCGTACGGTTCTGTGGGTAATGCACGTGCAGACTGACGTACACGCTGGAAGGACTCGTGATTTTAATGAGTATCTTTACTGTTTAGGCAGATGTTACACAATGACGAGATTATGGCATTCACAATAGAGTTTGTTTGTAGGATCTTTAAAGTGTGATGGTTAATTTCATGTACAGTAAAGGTCTTTTTTAAGGGTGCCAAAATATTGAACTATCGATATATGGTTTAAATCAGGAGTGTTAAACTCATTTTGGTCCGGGGGCCGTATCCAACCTACTTTGATCCCAAAGGGGCCGGATCAGAAAACTCATGGCAAGTAAACCCCAAAAATAAAAATAAAAAGTCAAAATATTTGTGCAGAGAAACACAAATCTATTACAGAAGTCTTTTTTATTTGATGAACTCTTTCTTTTACAAAATATTATATTATGAACAACCTGAAACTTTAAGAAAAATGCAATTTCAGCATACAGGTTTCCCATTCACCTCCGTGAACAAATAGGAATTAGTCCATTTTATCTTGGAAAATCCTGCACTCTGCGTCCACTTTTCTTATTTTTGACATTTTGCTGATGAGGGCGTCACAGTCAACAGTCAAAATGATGGTCCTTTAAGAGCATTTGGAAAGAGGCGAGTCTTCATTTGTGCTGCTCTGGTGGGAGGGGCCACGTACAGAGGCGCTGGAGACGCTGCTCTGCTAAACTGCACAGAAAATTACCAATATTTGAATAGTAAATTAAAATATTTTTATAGAAAATCAGACGAGGCCCAGATTAAAGGTCTTGGAGGGCCGGATCTGGCCCCCGGGCCGCATGTTTGACACCCCTGATTTAGAGGCAGTACAATGATCTCGTTGCTCGTTTAGGGGAAGTAAACACATTGTTTAAACACATTTGACCTATTCACTGTTCTGATGACGATAGTGGGTGTGTTTTCTATGAACTTTGCACAGGGTTTCGTAATTATATAGTGAACATTTGGAGCTGTGTATATCCAACTGCACATATCCTTTTGTACTTCAGTTAATGGAAGATAAATACACTATTAATGCTTTTTTGTGTGAAAATGGGGTTGATCATTTAGTAGCCGAAAGCCTTTATTTTTTACGGAATAAATTTGAAATATATTGTATTAAATTGTATGGAGATATACTGTATAATGTATCATATGTACCGCAGTATGTATCGTATCAGCAACTTCTTGATGATATCCAGATCTCTTTTTTACAGATGCGTCTCTGAAACATTTCAACAGAGCTAATATCTAATAGGTTAACATAGAGCTATAGAGAGCTATAGTAAATGGGAAAGATGAGACGTGACAAAAATATTCAAGATCAAATGTAGGTTCTATTTATTTATTTTCTGTGTTTCATTATTGCAGTAAACACAATATAAATTACTATTTATGCTGGTATGCTGTGTATATGTGTCTTGTTTTTAGCCGAGTAGTTTTATAGTTTTTAGTGCTATTTATTCTTTTATACTTGTGCTGAGTGCACTTTGAAGGGGGCTTCAAATCTCACTGTACTGTGTATAATGACAATAAAGGCTTTCTATTCTATTCTATTCTATTCTATTACATAAGTGTAAATGACAGTAACATTTAAAGACATGAAAAACATGAACTAGTTCATTTTAAACAGTTATCTGTGGTTAAAAATTACTCCTCACGTACCCTGTGCATTCCGGGCATCCTAATCCACTTATCCACTTATTATTGCTCAAATACATGGGGGAAAAAATCATGTACATGGCCTTCAATTTAACTTCTGTTTTTATATTTTTATATCCTCCTGGGACCTGAAGAAAAAAAAAAAGTATCTAAATGATGATGATTATTATTATTACTAGCCTATTTTAATTTTCTATTTGGAGGTAAATTAATACCTTAGCATTTACATTTAGTTAATTTTATTATTTTATATTATTTTTTATAGTATTTATTTACGTATTTATTTATTTTTATTTTTTATGTATTTTTTTTATTTTTTATTTGAGTACTTATGTATTTAAAAAAAAAAATGTATTTGAGTATTTATTTACATATTTCTTTATTTTTATTTCTTATGTATGATTTTTTTTTTTTTTTAATCATAGTGCAACTACAAACTAGAGTCTCAAAACAATTAAAAGATCGACTGGTTAACTCGACGTCCACTATAAAGGACACAAATGAATGGGCCGGGTCTCAGGAGGATATTGTTTTTATTTTTTTACCCATATACAAATCCGTTGAACACTAATAAAATAATTTCCTGTGGTGATCAAAGCTGGAATGTGAAGTTTTAAACAGCGCATTAGCACAGACAGTCATACTACAGTAGCTAAATGGTGACACTTGTTAGTTTGTACTGTTAGCTTATACACAGCGTCCCCATTAGCAGCCATACGTAACACAAAGCCTTTATTTCTAGGTCTTGCAGAATTTCAGAGGTCATTAAGTTTGTCTGGAATGTCCGGCTTCCCATTGTGCACAGCTACAGGAAAAGCGTTTGTTTACTATTTGCTACAAGGCCAACCGATCACATGACTGACCACCGTTTGACCTCGGCCAATCATGACGCTCAAATTTTTGTTTTTTTTAAACTTAAACACTTCATGAATGTGTTTTTCTCTGCATTCTGGAACATTCTGCTTATGTTTTTGTCTTGTCCTAATTGTTTGTAATGACCGCTGCTAAAATCTACCCAAGTTAAAGGTGCATTATATTCTAACTTTTTGGTTAGAGTTCCGTCACCTGCTTGTTTGTATGGATTTGTAGTCCACAGTATGACGTTAAACAGCTCTACCTTACGTGTATTCAATTACTGATGGTTTTATTGCTCAAAAACACAGACATTCTGACTGTCTCTCCACAAATGTGACCTTTAACTTGGTCTGGTTTGGTCTCCATGAAGATAGAAAGATTTCATACTAAACTGTAAAACATTTCAGACATAACAATAGCATTTTCTCAGAGAAAAGCATTTGACAGACCACCAGAAAAGTTACACAATGCACCTTTAAAGGGACAGTGTGTAAGATTTTTACCCGTTAATTACTGAAATTGAAGATACCCATTCAAAAATACATTGTTTTCCAAGCCTTTTCACTTCCATCATGAAATCAAAGTATTCTTTTGGACTTAGATATAGTCACATAAAAGGGGGATCTTCCCCATGCAGAGGCAGCCATTTTGAATACGAGAGCCGCAGAAGGACATTTGGGCTCCGCCTTCGCCTTCAGCAAGGCTCGTGGTTTTGGGTAAACAACACAAGCATGCTGCCGGATCAGACGTCGTAATGGATCTAACACGTGTTTTGGACTAAATTGTTTTACTGGATTTTATTCGCTGGATCCTTACGGACAAATTGAGAGCAAGTTTATGGTGAAATACAGAGTTTGACCTGTGCAAAGCATTCTAAGGTAAGCTAACCTCGTTTTGTGCTTTTCCGTATAAAAGCTCCATGTGCTCGGGGAGTGATTGTTTTGCAGGGAAATGAATTGCATAGTCAAAAAGAGGAGACTGTAAGGTTTCATTTGATGTGTAGAGTGTCATGGTACATGATCGGGAATGTGTGTTTTCATGAGAAAAGAAACAAAAAAACAAAACGTGACCGCGTTTTATTTATACAGTAGCGGCGCGTGGCTCGTGCACGCGCCCGGGTGACCCTCGAGGTCTGCCGTAGCTAAAACAGAAAGTACAATAGCACCATCCACCTATGCGCCACGAATCCTACACACTGGGGCTTTAAGAAAAAAAAACTCTTTGCATTTCATTTAAAATAAGAAACAAAATTTTATGTTGCTTGAAGTCAGAAAATGCACTTGTTCCATTGGTTAGTCTGTTACACCTTGTGATGTGGTAGTTTTCAGATTATTTTTCTTTATTTTTTTAAATTGACATTTTTTAGTTCAGTAGAGATTGTCAATTCCAGGGCTGAAATCATCTAAATGATTCTAGTGAAGGTGTATGGAGTCTAAAAACCTTCCTGTATTACCACATGATATCACAAGGTGGAACAGTGTGTTTTCAGTTTGAGAGAAGAACTCAGCCTAATATGCAGGATTTGTGTGTTAAACATGTAAAAAGATACAAAACACAACTCCACACAAGTGTTTGTGATGAGGAAACAACATTATAACATAGATCAGAAAATAGCGTAATATGCGTTTTATAATTTAGCTCATTTTAACATAACTAGATGTTGCTTTCGACAGTGCGCATTAGCTAGCCAGCCTCTTTGACCTGGTCTGTTTGGCATTTTGTTTGTTGTCACTGGAGTCTGGACACTTTAAATGCGGACTGCGGCGGGTGTATGACTTTCACACTAGAAAAACACTGTCATTACCCACATCAATCATGTACACTGCTCACGACATGTTGCTTTAATGTACCATTTTAAATGCAAAGTCTAGGGGGGACACGAGACTGCCGGCCCTCCACCGCAGAAGGTAGGTACGCGCGCTAGCTTCACCCGCTTGTGAAATGTGTACGACGGAGAGGGGAAGAAGAACGGGATGCATTGTCTTGTCTTTGGCTTGTCATTAGGGGGATGATGTGAAAGCAGTATGGGGTCCAGGGGAAGTATTTATGAGGCTGTAGGAGAGGCGCTGGTCTGTGGTGATCGCCGGGAGATAATGGGAGCGAATGGGACGCAGCGAGGTGTCCCCAGTGCACCAGGCAGGAGACAGAACAGCTAGGATAAATCAATGTTGGTCATTTTCCTTTCCGTCTCCGCTAACACAGCTCCCCCCAACACAGCCATTTACAGGTTATTATGAGATGCATTACTCCAAAATTCAGTCCAAACATGCAGCCAGCTCCCCGCACGACGTAGAGAAGTATCGGCTTGCATCTACTTTTTCCATTATATTTGGAGTTATTTGTTCAGTGTTGGGACTTAGTCTGTTGTATTGTAATTGGGTGAATTTATTGCAACACACTGGGAGGTAAAGGGCCCACATTACTCTACTTTACTCTGATTTAGTTTTTAATGTTTGGAGTTTTTGGAGAAAAAGAAAAATATCAGGCACTCACTTAGTTACAAAATATCTAAAAGCCTTTATTGTGAGTGGGCAGGAAGCATTAAAAACACACCGACAGTCCGGCGTGTCAGCTTGTGTCTTCTTCAGGGTGTGATGGAGTTTTGTTTTGTTTCATTCACACGTGTTAACGCATAAATATTGCATATGTATTTACTTATGATACCATGACATAATACAGGAAGTGCTCCATCCACCTTTACTAGAATTATTTGGATAATTTCAACTCTGGAATTTCCCATCTTTACTAAACAAAAGGTAAAAGGTAGCTGTTAGCTTGACCTACCACTTCATGACATCACAAAGTAGAGAGTACAGGTATTAAAGGAGAATTAATGTTTTTTTTTTTACAATTTGAGCCTTATTTCGGTAATAAAACCAGTTGTTTTACTCACCCAAAACACTTTGGTGTCATATGGAGCATTTCCGGAGATGTTTTAGATTAGCGTTAGGCTAACGCTGTTAGCCTAGCGCGACTTATAGCCATAGCTCGGGGCATTCCCCGAGCATGTAATATGCCCCGTGCGGGCTCCAAATAACACAAACTTTAGCACTTTTCAAATCATAGAAGCTCGATGTCTTAGTCTACGATTTCGTTTGGTCAAAAGTGGCCTGTAATCCGAGATTTAGCCATAGTTTACAGCTATGCGTTCCATGTTTGGGTCCCAGGAGCTGAGAGCACACTCCGCGCATGCACACCGCATCCTCATCTACTCGAAACTATGGCTAAATCTCGGATTACAGGCCACTTTTGACCAAACGAAATCGTAGACTAAGACATCGGGCTTCTATGATTTGAAAAGTGCTAAAGTTTGTGTTATTTGGAGCCCGCACGGGGCATATTACATGCTCGGGGAATGCCCCGAGTTATGGCTATAAGTCGCGCTAGGCTAACGGCGTTAGCCTAACGCTAATCTAAAACATCTCCGGAAATGCTCCATATGACACCAAAGTGCTATGGGTGAGTAAAACAACTTGTTTTATTACCGAAATAAGGCTCAGATTGTTAAAAAAAACGTTACTTTTCCTTTAATAAGGCAGTGTTACTCAAACACGTGTGAATGAAACAAAACACAACTCCAGATATATTTTTGAGGAGGTAACAACGTTCTAACATGGCTTAAATCTCACACCAACAAATTCTGTATAATATAGGACCTTTAAGAGAGTAAAGTTTTCAACAGGTACAGGTATTAAGCAAAGGACTGAACTGGAAACTGTCCAACTGGTGGATACTGAATGCCCTGTGCCACTGTTGCTTTCAAAAGTTAAATTGAACTGTTTTGCTATATATATATAATAATGATTCTGGTTGTTTTTATTGCCCTGGAAAAACTGCATCCTTACTGTGAGCAGGCTTGCATCTCCACTCTTATTTGGCCAATACAAGGGCCTCCGTCTCCATGGAAATAGTTTCTTTGGCTATAATCTTCCAGGGTAGGATAAAATGTCTCTCCATGGAGAATGTTCCCAGGTATTTCCATGAAATTATTCATTAATTAATCATTTATCATTAATCATTTATATAGCGCCTTTCATGACACCCAAAGCGCTTTACAGTTCATTGTTCATTCACTCCACACTTGGTGGTGGTAAGCTACTATTGTAGCCACAGCTGCCCCGGGGCAGACTGACGAAAGCGATGCTGCCAATCTGCCATCGGCTCCTCCCACCACCACCAACACTCACTCACACACTCACTCCACTTTCTTACTAGGCACCGTAGGTGAAGTGTCTTGCCTAAGGACACAACAATAGTTTTTGCTACTGGCGCACGACTGTGGCACCTGGAATCCCCAGGTCTCCCATCCAAGTACTAACCAGACTTGCTTAGCTTCTGAGATCTGATGAGACCAGGCTTTGACAAGCCGGTATGGACACCAACATCCAGAAAGTTAAACTTTAAACATTGTTGCTTTAATCATAGTTGGAAAATGTTGTGGAAAACATTGAGAAACAACTGTGAACTACATCTTATTTGTGAGAAAAATCTGCTATATTGAAAGAATGTTAAGTTCCATAGTTGCCCACCTTCCTAAGCTAGTTTAATTGATCATTGCAGGGTATGGACGTCTCTTTTTCCCCATAGTGCCAGAAAGAGAACCAAATCTGCTACTGTCTCTTTATGTAATCCAAAAGTAGTAAAATCCCAATCCCAAACAAATTGCCTGCAAATCCACTTGAAAATGACACACGGCCTGATGGGACATGACAGCACAGTAGTGCTAATTTGATTGAATCCTGACACCGCCGCTTGATCGCCTCCTCTGGTGACATTGGGAGGCGCGCAAACAAGACTTCACCTCATTAAACAGGAACAAACTGAGGGGAAACTGCACTTAGTTATGGAAATGGATTTTAAGCATGCACACCATTACTTGGGCTGACTATATATACGCCAGGATATGACAAACAGTGGCGTCAGTTAAAAGGGAGTGTGGCTGGAGGTACAAGCTAACCTCCGATGATCAAAAGAGACAACTCATTATAGAAGTATATTGACCTTAAAGATGGCTTAATTTAATAAAGGGAAGCCGCAGAGGTAGGAGTGCGTTTACGGTTGCTGGAGTACAATGCACAGTGCGTATTACAAGGCCGGTTAAAGCAGATAAATGAAGTGCGGGTGTAAATGAATAGGCAAATCTGCTTTTATTAGAGAATTGTGCATTATTTTTTTAATAAATATTACGCTGTTTTCTGATGTCTGATATAATCTTGTTTCCTCATCACAAACATACTTAGAGTTGTGTTTTTGTTTTTTTTCCCCACACATGTTTAACACACAAATCCTGCATATTTAGGGTTCTTCTGTCAAACTGAAAACACTCATGTGGTAATACAGGAAGTGCTCCAGTGTGTGAAGGTGCATTGTGTAACTTTTCTGGTGGAGGGTCCGTTGAATGCTTTTCTTGATGCTTCATGGAGATGTTATAGCTTTGTCTGGAATGTTTCACAGTATGGCATTAAACCTTCATCATGGAGACCAAACCAGCCCAAGTTACAGGTCAGTTCTGGGGAAAGGCGACCCTGTTCACAGTCAGAATGTCTGTTTTTTTAAGTTATAACCTACCTGTACTTGAATAAACATAAGGCAGGGCTGCTGACATAACAATGACATATCCATCCATGGTTCTGAGCTGGTGCTGCCGTACCGATTACCGTTTTTCCACCAGCTGAGTGCTACGTCGCTATGCCACTGCACGCGCTACCATTGTCATGGCAACATCTGTCAAAGCGGAAGTTTTTTGAGCTTGTTCACGATTTGATCGGCGCTGCGCTCGTACCCCGCAACTGCCATCTCCACCTGTAAATGATAAAAAATGGGCTTAGTTCGTACGGCCCCTTCCAGTTTTGTCTGGATTTCGGCAGAGGACCACAGCGCCAGAAGACACGATGTTTCCTCTGCCGACCACTGCTGTTTTGCCTTTACATCCATGTCATAGGCTAAGTTGACAGCAACCAAAATTAGACGTAGCCCACTTTGGTTATTTAAAGATGGCGGCCAAAATTTCTAAATTTCAAAGCTCAGAACGTCAGTATAACCCCGCCTTAGTGCTATACGTCACCGGTTCTTGTTTCTGGACCAGCTTTACATCGGTTCTGAGATGGAACCAGTTTTCCAGGGCCAGAGCCAGGCTTATGTGTGTGGAAAAACAAAGAACCGGTTCGAGATTTGGCACTGGCTCCGAACCAGCACTGGAACCTCCTTGGTGGAAAAGGGGTCATGGTGCACCTTTTAAACCCCATACACCTTCACTAGAATCATTTGGATAATTTCCGACCTGGAATTGCCAATCTCTACTGAACTAAAGCTAAAAGGTAGCAAAATTGAAAACTACTGGTTCAATTTTGAGTTTTGAAGACAGACTAATAATAAATAGTTCCTCAAACATGTGTGAATGAAACAAAACACAACTGCAGGTCTGTTTTTGAGAAGATAACAACATTATAACATGGCCTAAAGTTCACAAGAGTCCATTTTGGACCGAAGACCTTTGAGATATCTGTAGATGTGACACACACATGGCGTATAGCGCAGTGACTGTCCTCCATCTTGCTTCTGTTCCCCAAGGTTCTTAAAGGTGACATTGAACAGGATGTGTGTTTTTCTGTTGTCTACAAACTAATCTGTTTGCATTACAGCTTGTATTCCAATGGTCCCATTATGTATTAGAAAAGCAATTAACAGTTCATTAAACTACGAAGGTGTTAATACAAGTCATAAGAGTACGCCATCTGTCGGATTCTCTCCCAAGCCCGACTTTGAATCCATCCACTAAACACCGCTTCTAACCAATTAAGGTTAGCCTAGGTAATTGAAATCCTGAAAATAGGACATCTTCTGGTGGTGGGCTAATAATAGGGATACATATGGTGAGGGTTTGGAGAGTGATAATGAGAGAGATAGCCTCCTTAATTTGTCTTATAAATATTAGGGAGGAAGGCAGATTGGGGCCTCAGGATATAACATATGTTCTTTCACCGCTATACTTCCACACGCGGCGAGGAGAGGAAAATACAGTGATGGGAACGCTCAAACATGTGAGGGACCAGATAAGACGAGTCCACAGAACAGCAGTTAATTTGAGTAAAAACCAGACTACCAAATGCACCGTGGGGCTGTTTGTGCAGAGGGAGGAGAGGCTATAGATTCCAAGCCCTCCAGGTTATCTGACAGTGGCGCGGTGAAATATTTACACGAGGTAAAAAGGTGAAGAAGAAGTCCACCTCTGCAGATAACGCATCCAAAATAGAATTAGAAACATGGCGTCATTCTCTCAGGATGATGTTGAAGTTATCTATAAAGATTTTAAAATAACATTCCAGGAAAAAATATCCCATATATTACCAGATATAGGTCAAAAGAAATCATTTGTTAGGTTTAGTATGATGTTAGTCTAAACCAGGGGTGTCAAACTCATTTTGGTCCGGGGGCCGTATCCAACCTACGTTGATCCCAAAGGGTCCGGATCAGAAAACTCATGGTGAATATATCCCAAAAAGTAATAAATAATAGCAAATCTATTACAGACTGCTGTTTCTTCAGTCCCAACAATAATTTGTTTATCTTCTGTCTTAATTCTCTGTTCAAGTTATTGTATTGTTTGAAATGTCGTGTCTCGTAGTGGCGTTTAAGATTATATTCCTCGAGCACCGCCACTTGTTTGCAAACACACCGAGCGTACAGGTTTTCCATTCACCTCCTGAACAAATAGGAATTAGTCCATGTTTCTTGGAAAATCCTGCACTCGGCATCCACTTTTCTCATTTTTTACATTTTGCTGATGAGGGTGTCATGGTCAACAGTCAAAACGATGGTCCTTTAAAGGGACAGTGTGTAAGATTTTTACCCGTTAATTACTGAAATTGAAGATACCCATTCAAAAATACATTGTTTTCCAAGCCTTTTCACTTCCATCATGAAATCAAAGTATTCTTTTGAACTTAGATATAGTCACATAAAAGGGGGATCTTCCCCATGCAGAGGCAGCCATTTTGAATACGAGAGCCGCAGAAGGACATTTGGGCTCCGCCTTCGCCTTCGGCAAGGCTCGTGGTTTTGGGTAAACAACACAAGCATGCTGCCGGATCAGACGTCGTAATGGATCTAACACGTGTTTTGGACTAAATTGTTTTACTGGATTTTATTCGCTGGATCCTTACGGACAAATTGAGAGCAAATTTATGGTGAAATACAGAGTTTGACCTGTGCAAAGCATTCTAAGGTAAGCTAACCTCGTTTTGTGCTTTTCCGTATAAAAGCCCCATGTGCTCGGGGAGTGATTATTGTGCAGGGAAATGAATTGCATAGTCAAAAAGAGGAGACTGTAAGGTTTCATTTGATGTGTAGAGTGTCATGGTACATGATCGGGAATGTGTGTTTTCATGAGAAAAAAAAAACAAAACAGGACGCGTTTTATTTATACAGTAGCGGCGCGCGGCTCGTGCACGCGCCCGGGTGACCCTCGAGGTCTGCCGTAGCTAAAACAGAAAGTACAATAGCATCATCCACCTATGCGCCACGAATCCTACACACTGGGGCTTTAAGAGCGTTTGGAAAGAGGCGAGTCTTCATTTGTGCTGCTCTGGTGGGAGGGGCCACATACAGAGGAGCTGGAGACGCTGCTCTGCTAAACTGCACATAAAATGACCAATATTTTAATAGAAAATTCAAATATAACTAAAATATTTTAATAGAAATTCAGCCGAGGGCCACATTAAAGGTCTTGGAGGGCCGGATCTGGCCCCCGGGCCGCATGTTTGACACCCCTGGTCTAAACCATAGACTGTGTAAAGAAGGGAGTGTGACGTCAGCCATAGTGTTCAGCTCCAGTCAAATGAAGCTCACTGAGGCTGGCATTTATTGGAGCGAATTTGGAGCCAGTTCCATATTAAGAGCAGGTATTTATTTACAGAAAAAGTAGTGAAAATAAAACACCTCACCATTTTAAAAGTAAAATTACGAGGCGTACCGCAGCAATTGGCACAAAAGTGTGAAGTTGTTCTTAGACTATGGGGAGAATTTTAGACACTGGGAGGCCAACATACTGTAGTTACTCTCTGGGAAACACTTAGTAGCATGTTTCTTTGTAAATATTGTAAGTATACGTTTTGTTTTTTATTTTAGTACATCCTTTGAGCTTGTGGACATTTTTGCTAGCCCATGGTTGACTCACTGATGAACTGCGCATATCTTTAGTCAGTCGAGAATTCCTTTAGTCGATCACGGCCCTACATACAAAAACGGACAAAGCCCTTTTAGGTGTTCGCTTTGAAATCTAAAACAGTACGGTCCATTGCTCCTTTACTATAAACGTACTCTGTGAAAGTTGACCTCGCATTTCAGCTGTTTGTGTCTTGTCTTTCAGATGGGGTCGTGTTAATATGACTGAAACATGTGAGCTTCAGGTGACAAACGCTTAAACTTTCACCTGGAAACAGAAAGTCCAGAGAAAACAGCAGCATCAGGTGACAGTGGTCAGATAATGTTAGCATCCTGTTACAATGTCCAGTGAAACTTTAGCTTCCAGGTACATTGTCAGCTAAAGAGGTAGAATTCACTACCTCTTGGTTTTGTTTATTTTATAGACATATTTGAACTTTTCTGCTTGTCACCATGGAGATATTATTATTTTGTCTGGAATGTCCATGTATGGCATTAAATTTATCTATGTCGGTATCAATTATGATGTGATTTTTGATAATCCTGTATTGTATTAGTACAGTGAGGATACTTGGATGGGAACCAAATATAAACATAAATATAGCCGCAAGCGACGATGATCGGCCCTTGCTTGTCCTCGCCAATGGGACGCCCGGCAAAAACTTTGTCGTAGCCAAACCAAATTTGGTACACAGAAAGACCGTTGTTAGGCGCCATATTGGACCGAGCATGTGACCCGGCGCCGAAGGCAAATTTTCCTGTCCTCGTATTTTAATGAACTCCTCCTCGGGTTTTTGACCCAGACTCACCAGAATCGTGCTGGATCATCTAGCCAAGTGGAACATTAAAAGTTATTAAAAGCGTTCTAAAAGACTGAACGGTGTTTCCGTGAAAACGCTTTTGCCGGGTGTCCCATTGGCGAGGACAGATGTTTGGCCATAGGCACAATGTATTTTGATTTTCCAGGGGGCGCGGTCGAGCCATTTTTTAAAGATTTTTAAATACAGATTATTTGTAAATTCCTTTTTTGGCATTCATGAATTTTGGGCAAAATTTCGTGAGTTTTCGTCAGTGGGAAGTACCCGAACCTTGAAAAAAATGTATAGGAAATTAAGAATAAGAATAAGAAAAAACAGAACAATAACAATAGGCCCTACGTTTTAGCGCTTGGGCCTAATAATTCATTAAACCAAAAAACTTCCCTACCTTTAGCTAACGTATGCTGTTAAAGGAAAATTAACATTTTTTTACAATCTGAGCCTTCTTTCGGCAATAAAACAAGTAGTTTTACTCACCCATAGCAGTTTAGTGTCAATTGGAGTGGTATCGCAGAACTTATGTTGAGCCGTTCTGTTCTACTAATGATCCCGTATCCGTTAGCGTGAGTGCTCGGGGCACTGATTTGCGGTTTCCAGATAACACAAACTTTAGCACTTTTCAAATCACAGAAGATCGCTGTGTCAGGGTAGACTTTTAGTAGATTCCAAAACGGCCTGAAACCCGATATCGCAACAGAAAAGTAAAGTTCAGAGCGGTGTTAGCTTCTTTCGGACTAGCGGTGTTTACAAAACAGCTGAGTTCACGCATGCGCACTGTCCTCTCTGATGACGTCATCAAATGAAACTATAGCTGCATATCGGGTTTCAGGCCGTTTTGGAATCCACTAAAAGTCTACCCTGACACAGCGATCTTCTGTGATTTGAAAAGTGCTAAAGTTTGTGTTATTTGGACACCGCAAAGTAATGCCCCGAGCACTCACGCTAACGGATACGGGATCATTAGTAGAACAGAACGGCTCAACATAAGTTCTGCGATACTGCTCCAATTGACACCAAACTGCTATGGGTGAGTAAAACTACTTGTTTTATTGCCGAAAGAAGGCTCAGATTGTAAAAAAAACATTAATTTTCCTTTAAATTCTTGCATATGGCGGCGTCCATGCTAACTTCCCATATTGAGCTTAATATTAACTCCCAAAGCAGCCCCGGCATGAACAATGACGGGCCCTCCTCCTCATTTGTTGACTAGATAAATCTTGTGTTTTGTCTCATCGGCAAAAGACGACAAATGAACAGGGCCAACGTGATTCAATTCATCATGTTTCTGAGGATTTAGCGAGATTTGCTCTCATTAGTGGCTCATCTGTCAGGGAGACACTCTGATCCTGGAGAGAGGGAGGAGGGAGAAGAGGAGAGGGGGAGAAGGAGACACTGTGATCCTGGAGAGAGGGAGGAGGGAGAAGAGGAGAGGGGGACAAGGAGACACTGTGATCTTGGAGGGAGGGAGGGTGAGAGGGAAGGGGAGAAGAGTTAGGAAGGGAGGGAGAGGTATAGAGAACAGGGAGAGAGAGGAAGAAGAGGGGGAGAGGGAGACGAGAGGGAGACGAGAGGGAGACGAGAGAGAGCGAAGGAAGACAGGGAGAGGAGGGGAAACAGGGAAAGAGAGGGAGAAGAGGGGGAGAGGGAGACGAGAGGGAGACGAGAGAGAGCGGAGGAAGACAGGGAGAGGAGGGGAAACAGGGAAAGAGAGGGAGAAGAGGGGGAGAGGGAGGCGAGAGGGAGACGAGAGAGAGCAAAAGAAGACAGGGAGAGGAGGGGAAACAGGGAAAGAGAGGGAGAAGAGGGGGAGAGGGAGGCGAGAGAGCAAAAGAAGACAGGGAGAGGAGGGGAAACAGGGAAAGAGAGGGAGAAGAGGGGGAGAGGGAGACGAGAGGGAGGCGAGAGAGTGAAGGAAGACAGGGAGAGGAGGGGAAACGGGGAACGAGAGGGAGAAGAGGGGGAGAGGGAGACAAGAGGGAGGCGAGAGAGCGAAGGAAGACAGGGAGAGGAGGGGAAACGGGGAACGAGAGGGAGAAGAGGGGGAGAGGGAGACGAGAGGGAGACGAGAGGGAGGCGAGAGAGCGAAGGAAGACAGGGAGAGGAGGGGAAACAGGGAAAGAGAGGGAGAGATGGAGAAGAGGGAGTCAAGGTGAAGAGGGAGAAGATAAAAAGAGAGGCGAAAGAGGGATAACGGGGGGATGGAAGAGGGAAGGGAGGAAGAAGGAGAAGAGGGAGAAAGGCAGGGAAGGAAGAAGAGCGAGAAGAGGAGAAAAGCGCCTCTCCTCATTTAATTGGAAGCCACACGCGCTGAAAGAGACACAGCAGCTATGTCAACCTTTTACTTCTCAAATTTATCTTCCAAAATCAATCCGTCAACATCGTAATTGGTGCTCAGTTTATGATTGCGGCGCTGGCTCACTCTCAGAGGAACGCGCCTAAATGGAGTCATAAGTTGCACAGATAAAATGTTGAAATATGTGACGTTAGGCAATCATCTGTTTATATAAATCTGAACGTGAAAGATGCAGATTAGATGAATGCATCTGCTTAGGAGAGAGATTGAAATCCTCTCCCAGAATCAGAATGATCCTTTAGGCTCAGAGTGCACACATTTGATTAGCTGTTAACTAGACGCTGGTACGGCGGAGTGCCCAAATACTGCTTAAGCGTGTTACATTTGTTTAGCATGGTTAAATATTAGCTAAATGTCTGTCTGCTAAATCAGGCAAACATTCAGAGTAAAAAGTGTGAGCCACATATGAGATCGTGTTATTTGTGAGTCAAATTTCACATTTTTTGGACAGTTATGAATGTTTAAGAGCAAATGCAATTTACGACATGAGTTAAATTATGCTCTTTTTAAATCATTAAAAATCTCCAGAGAGTAAGTTGCTCCTCCTATGATCTGAAATTCGAAGTTTGGCAGTTTGAATCCTGCCCTCAACATAAAAAAAAAACAAAAAACACAGGTTACAGACGTACAGGTTGCCGGTGCGTTGTTTCCAGTTCCCACAGATGAATACTTCCGTTGTATCCTTGGGCAAGACAGTTAACCTCTCGTGTGTAAATATGTGAATGGGCAAGTGGATGTACAGAGCTTTGAGTGCCTTGAAGGTTGAAACATGCTGTCGTCATAGTGACACTCTGATGACACTGTGTATATAAATCATGGAAGTATAATAAGATCTGGAAGATGAACTCAAGGTGGCGCCGTATTGTTTTCTGTGCTCTGTCATTATTGACGCGACTGACCTTATGCCGCAAAATGTGTGACGTTAGAAATGTGCATTTCTGACCAATCAGAGCGCTAGCTGCAAGAGTGGAGCTAGCCTCAGGGTGGGGCTAGGCCCATGGGCCAAATGCGGCCCTCAGACAAATTTTTCTTGGCCCTCAGGCTTCCAAATGAATTGGCCCAACTTACCTTAGGCAGTACTTTTGACTGCAAGTTTTTTTTTTTAAATCTACCTTGATAAGACAATATTTAATATTTATTGTGTTGTTTTGAGGATTTTAGCATGAACAAAGGACTGATTGCTCATTCTGTTCATGTTAAAGGGATACTGCATTTTTTTTATGTTAATCTGTATGGGTTTCCTTCTAAAAGTTACGTGTGTTGACACCGGCTTACCTCTGACAGTCTCAGCTGATCCCGGTTCGGCTCGCTTTCTGGAGCCCACGTAAGTAGGTCCGGTAACTTCCCTGGAACATGAAATAAAGCTTGTTTTTCTTCTCAAAACAAAACATTTGTTAGAAAGGTGATATATTTGCGTCTCAAACAGTTGTCCACGAAACATCCAGCAGTGTATTTCGCATTCGTGTTTTGTCTGTCTCCACTCGCATCACTACGCCCATGTTAACTCTATCAGCCTGTTCACCTTCAGCGGATGTCTACGCTGAAGTTTACAAGTGAAAAAAAAACCTTTAAACATGCATATACAATATTTCAATTATTGCACCAGTCTATGGCCCTCGATCGGCCCTCTGCTTCGTCTGTGTTTAGATATGTGGCCCTTGATAAAAAAAAAAAAAAAAGTTTGGACACCCCTGGGCTAGGCAGTTTGACGATTCAAAAATGGAAAAGTTTGTATTGAAAAAATACAGAAGAATCCCTACAAAATCTGACTTTTATGAAAGCTAATCGACTAATCAATCTCACTGGCGGACAGAGGGGGAGTGTCTTATACAGTTCTCATTATAGATCCATGATATAAATGGACATACTAGATATAATGGACCCAACAGGAAGTAAGCATGGGGGTGCTTCCTGCTCCATCGACTCTGGCCCCAGTTGACTTTACACTGAAAAATTGCTGCATTGGTTTTTAAAATGTTTGTATTAACCTGCTCTATGTTTTTATTTCTCTGTTTTGTCCGTTAATAAATTCCTATTCTTAATAACAAACTCGGCTCCAAAGTCACTCCAAAAACAACTAGCCTCGGCGAGCAAAACGTAAGAATGTTCGATAGCGCTTCTTGATTTGGTACAAACATCTCTAGTCAAACACTATCATCAGAAAACAGTTCTCTGCATTAAAACCATGTATTTTCCACTCTTTAATAAATTACTGTATTATAGCCTACCCACAATAGTTTATGATCATTGTGCTGGCTCAATCTCAAAGCATCTCACAGTAACGTAAACTGACTCATAAACCCCGCAGATAAAACGTTGAAATATGCAATGCGTACTAAAAAACCTCCCTCGATATCAGACCCATCCTTAAGGCTTCAAATGATTTTTATTAGCAGTTAATTAGGCGCCGGTGAGCCAAAATATTCTCAAAAAAAAAAAAAAAAAAAAGACCTCCTCATCGCAGCCGCATCAAGCAAACACAAAACCATTACAACAGGTAGCGCAGAGGAACCGAATGACTATTGACATATAATTCAAGGTGCTGGCAACAGAATGGCTCTCATTAGTCTTGTGTGAGGTGGTAATGGCAGATCTCCTCTTAGGGCCACACAATTGACAGGCTGCGCTCCCCCTCAGCAGATATCTAAAAGCTTTTTATTGGCTTCTCCTCCACACACCCTCCGCCTAATGCTGCCCGATGGCCTGGTTAACCTTGATGGTGCCTTTTGAAGCTGGAGAGGTATCACCCAAAGTTCACTCGATCATTAGCAGCAGACGCAGGCCCCCGCTCGATTATACATGCTCCAGGGGTCTATTTTTTCTCTCTTCCCAAAGACGTATTGATATTTTATTTAGGAAAATGCGTCGCTCGGAGGACGGAGTATGTCCATGTGTTAGTGTGTGTGTGTGTGTAAAGTGAGATTCGGCTTTGCATGTTAGCTTAGTTGAATGTGTGGTTTGATTTCTTATGTTAAAGATCCCATGACATGGTACTTCTTGATGCTTTTATATGGCTCCTTAATGGTTCCCTAATACTGTAAATGAATCCTTCTTCAAAATCAACACTCAACACATGAGAAAGAGAGATAAGATGAGAAAGAGTCATAAATGTCACTCTGGAACACTCCATTATGGGCATTGTTGCTTGAATGCAAATGAGGAGGACAGAGATGGCCTATAGTAGGGGGTGGGGGCGTGGCCAAACTCTCCGCTCCGCTCTGTGACCCACTTCCGTGTTTTTGCACGGGGGGAGAGATGAGAAGCCTTCCATTGAAAAATAAACACATTTCCACAGAAAATAAAATGAAAACACTGCTGTTTCAGATATCCACAGGCTCAGATAAAGGACTTCCGAGCCTAGAAACACTCGCAAGTTCCTCCAGGCAAATAAAAAAACGTATTTCGCATTGCGTAGCTCCTCCGCAGTCCAAACTCTCTGGGCGTGATTTACAAGAGACGCTGAGTACAGACAGACGGGGGTGGAACTGCATTTGCATTTCTTTTTTCGATCTGACGTCAATAAGGTGCCTTGATCAAAATCGCCCGTTTGAGCTCTGATTTTTTGTAATGCAGAAAAGGATCGCAAATGCTCAGTTTAGACATTTCACAACTTTTAACCATGGGGGGGGGGGGGCCTAAACAGGGTAGGGGAGCTCACATTAACGTTCAAAAACCTCAGAAAGTGAAAAGTTCATGCCATGGGACCTTTAAAGGTCATGCAAAATTGACTCTTGTGAGCTTTAAGCTGTGTTTTAATGTTGTTACCTCATCAAAAATATACCCAGAGTTGTGTTTTCTTTCATTCACATGTTTGAGTAATCTGTTATTGTTAGTTTGTTGACTTCACCAAAGCTCAAAATGCTCTGTTCCACCTTGTTTATGTCATGAAGCGGTAGTTATCAAGTTAACAGCTACATTTTACATTTAGTTCAGAAAGGTTTGGCAGTTCTAGGGCTGAGATTATCCAAATGATTCTAGTGAAGGTGTATGGAGTTTAAAAACACAGTATTATAACATAGATCAGACAAAAGTTCTACACTACTTTTGACAATAATTTTTGATTTATGTGGTTATGACTATTTGGAGCTTTTTTATACAGTTATGTGCATGGTTCAATCAATTTGGTTTCCGAGTCCAATGGAGCAATTTATTTTAAACTGTTGACATAAAGCTACCTCAGAAAATTTTGGATTTCTTAGATGCAATTTTCTGCATTCTAGTGCATTTTAGATTGACCATAGCCTGTCTCTGGTGTCTTCAGTTGATATCCTACACAGTCCCACGGCCCTCGCAGCCCACAAAACAGAAAGTTTTTGCAGCCCTCAAAGTAGCACTTACTTTGAGTTTGGGTTAAGAAGCTGTTCTAATGAATGGCCAACAGAGCATTAACCTATCAAAGGTATGGCCAGGCTATTACTACTAATCAATCACTATGCCCAGCATTCTATATGACATCAGGAAAATTACAAATACCAAATAACCAGGACCTTGGAGTGATGATGAAATAAAAATAAAATGATTTTTAAAAATTAATTGATCGGGGGAAAAATTTGTGGATGTGACTTGTGGAGATGATTCAGACTCCAGAGAATGAGACAGAAAAAAAACAAAAGTCGCGCTTTTATTGTGGAGGCGGATGTGCTCGTGGTGCGTGGTACGTGCAGCTTGACGCGGAGCTCCGTGATATGAAATGATAAAAAAATGAATTGATCGGAGAAAACATTTCACTCACACACACACACGCACAGTCGCACACACACGCACACACACACCGAGAACCGGAGCACACGGGCCGGACAGCGGGCTGCTTCCACTGCGCTACCCGACCCGTGGAGCCTGCATCTTGGCTGCACGTGAGGACGGATCCCGGGGTCGCAATGGAGCTGTGAGGCTGAAGCGGCGCGAGGGAAAAGAGGAATACTGAGGAATACTGTGGAATACTGTGGAATACTGTGGGTTTGCGCTTGGATTCCACGGCCAGAGCTGCACACAAAGCCCGGAGCGGAGGAGCACCGTGCGCGTGTTCATGCAGACAGCGGGACGCGGAGCGGACCAAGCGCCAAAATGAGGCTCGTATCACCTGCCCCGTGCTGCCGCTGCTGCTGGGCGCTTTGTGCTCGGGTAAGCGGCTTGGCGAATCAAAAGTCGTGGAATTTTGGCGGAGCAAACAAGAAAACGTGATAGGCAGGTTGAAATGACATCAAATACAGTTGACCAATTGGGTGGGCAGGAGAACATTTTGGGTGGGCATTGCTCACCCCTGCCCACTTCTAGATCCGGCCGCGTAGTCTACCAGTTATTTGTCTTTCCGCAATCCTCAATTCCCCACTGCTAAGGCACCAGCTACCAAAAAAGACATACATACTAAAAAAGCATAGCAAAATCCACGCACCTTCTTTCCTTTTTGTTTTTAATCTTGATAAAGACCCTCACAATCAGACTCCCCCACTTGAACACTTAAGTTGTGAGCGTACGGGCTAATCTTTTTGAAGGGGAACTTTCTTTTTCCCACTTAATGAACAGGTGTCTACATAACACAGCCCACCCCACAGATGGCGGTGTAATTAGCAGTCATTATGGTGGTCCTGGAGAAGGCCGCGGGTGTGTGCGTCGTGACCTTTGACCCCCTGACAGGGCCTGTGGGGGGCGCTGACACGTGTTGTTCTCCCTCAGAAGCCAAAGGTGGGTCGGCCCTTTCACGAGGTGTCATCCCGATGTGCTGCAGCTCCACAGACGAGTGTACAGGGGGCGCCGTGTCAGGGGCCTCCCTCTGGTCACAGCGCGGGGCCCACACTGAAGACGGACAATGAAGAAGAGGAGGCGGAGGTGAAGAGGGAGGGGAGGTTTGGAATAATGAACATGGAGACATTTTTTGTTTTTTTTTTCATTGTAGGCCTAATAACGTAAAATTTGTTTTGCCCCAGTAGTGCAAAGGGGTTAGAATGAGACCAGCACTGAAAGTGTTTTATCTTCCTCAAACCAGAAAGTGTGCTGTTAGCATGCTAGTTATAGTTAGCATTACTAAGGCAGTTATTTAAAGCAGTTAAAAAGTTATTCTGGTGAATACTTGAGACGTTTGAGGAGGCTTGGACTGCTGCAAACAGTTTAAAATGACTTTAAAAATCAGCCCATATTATGTCCCTTATGTCAATCTTTTCCACTAGCTGATGTCATGAGGTGGTCTTGGGGTTGTCATTGTCAAAAAAGTCTTCTTTACATGTTACATGCCACTTGTAGGCAGTAATTTCTTTCTTTAAAAAAATAAAATAAATAAATAATAAAAGATAAAAGGAGAAGTTCAATTTGTCAACTGGACAAATTGAACTTCTCCTTTTATCATGGATTCTACCTGGACGACTGAGGGACTTTTCACGCAAATAAATAAATAAATAAATAAATTAAAAAAACCTTTCTATGCACCCGAAGCAACAGCAAGATGTGTGTTACTTACTTTTACCTGTTTTAATAGAGTGACATGAATACCACAGTTTATACTCAAAATGGTCCTTTAACCATACCCATATAAAACATATCACCTTTAAGCACTTGACTTCTTCTACTACCTCTTAACCCAAACAGCTGTACAAATCCCCCATAAATCTCCTTAGCCCCCTCTCTCTCGCTGTAGTCCTTGTAGACACATGCTTGTGCGACCCCAGACACGGATGACCTTTGGAACAGCAGCACTTCCTCTCTGCCCATTGAAGGTGCTGCAGATTTGGAGCTGGGGTCATTCTCTGTTCATGTCGGCGTTCATGGCCCACTAACCCTGGGCCTGTTGTATGGGGGGGGGGGCTTTGTAAGGGAGTGCGTGTGTGTGTGTGTGTGTGTTTGTGTGCCAATAGGCTTGTAATTTCCCCTCACTTAGAAAGTTTTAGTGTGCGTATGTGTATATGTGCGGATGTGCATGTATGTGTGTTTATGTGTGTGTATGTATGCATCTGTGCATGCGCATGTGTGTATGTATTTGTGTGTGTGTGTGTGTGTGTGTGTGTATGCCAATAGGCCTGTAATTTGCCCTCTCTTAGAAATGAGTTCCATCTAATCTTATTGCAGCATGTCAAATAAGAACGTGACACACTCGTTTATACTGTAGCGTTTGGTTATAGAGAGCAGCTGTGACTCCAGCCTGAGACTTAGGCTGGTACTCAGGATTGTGGAGGGGTTTAGTCAGGCGAAGTCATCCAGGAGTTTAACTTGTGGTCCAGACATGGATAGTCTTAATTAACCTACATTTTAGTTAGTAATATAGTATTTAACCTGCAATGATTTGCAATATGAGATGGAATACGGTTTGTAAATGATGCCCATCCGAAAAACATTTACCCAAAACACACATTTAGATATATTTTTTTAACCATATGCTGTTTGTGTTCAAAGGAAAATAAATCATATTTTCAGTCTCGGGTATCAGCAGATACTTAAAGCCAAACAGAACAGAAAAACCTGGATGATCACAGGCTGGAAACATGTTCTCAGTTGAATTGATCAAAACATACTCATTACATAGTTACATGACCTAAGAAGTCACATTTTTAGAGCAGATTAAAGAAAACAAAGCACTGTTAGTGAATACCACCCACCACCCGCGGGAAGATTCATGGGGGCTGGTGCATTGTGTTCAGGGCAGCAGATCTGCTTGGACTGCTGCTCCCGCGACCCAGAAAATGGAAAAGCGGAAGAAGATGAATGAATGAATGAATGTTAGTGAATAAAAATGAAAAACTATGTTTTCAGGTGGAGAGTCCGTCACCTGCTCGTCTGGTGAAAACGTGGAAACTTCCACAGTATTGTATAAATGTGTTTACCTTGCATTTTTTAAATTACAGACATTTTTGATGCAAAACACAACAGGCAGAACAATAACATCTCCCGGTACAAAAGAATTTTAGAAACACTCGTAAAAAACGTAAACCACGTAAAGCACACAGAACCCCTTTAATTCTCGCATCATTTGACCTGAATCCACTGGACGCCTCTTTAGTCCACAACATGTGACTTTACTCGGTTACCATGGAGATCAACATTACTTATAAATAAATGTGTTCTGAAAATGTGAATAATAAATGGAACCAAAAAGCGCCAAACACATGTTTTCCTTTTCCTCCCTAAGTCAACATGTTCATAAATCCCCTCACACACTCACACTATTGACTCATGTGAGGCCTGTTTGAGATTCCAGGCTTGTTTGCAGTAATCATTTGTTCAGTTAAAGTCATAATCAGGCATAGTCAGAGGAGCGGTGGGGTTCAGCTCCATTGCGGTCTTCTCATCAGTGAGTCATTATGACAATAGCTGCTCTTAAGTGTCTGCGCTGACGGCTGACCAGCTCTGGAGTACACACTAAAACCACTCGCCACTCGGCACAAAATGGCCCCCTGGCTCATTGCTCTTGGCCATAAAATGAAGAAACTCACAACAAGGAGAACACTGACACCTGCAAAGTTGTTGGAGATATTTATGGCTATTTTATCACTGCTGTGTGTTCCCTTTGTCTATGCTCATTGGAGGACAGTTGACATTTTATAGTAGTCACCATAGTTCTAGAGTCATTCTAAATACTTTTAATTAACTCTCAATTTGTCCTCCATTGTTATTTTTTTATATATATTTGCAGTTAGCAACTTCCAATTGAAGCTTTAATTCATGAATATACATTTTATACAGTGTCCAAACATAGCAGGCCCATGGAAGAAAGAATACGTGGTGAACCCCTACTGCGAACCCTTTAAAGATCCCATGACATGGTACTTCTTGTGCTTTTATATGGCTCCTTAATGGTTCCCTAATACTGTAAATGAATCCTTCTTCAAAATCAACACTCAGTGCATGAGAAACAGAGATAAGATGAGAAAGAGTAATTTTTCTCCCTCAGAACAGGTCATAATGGGCGTTGTTGCTTGAATGCAAATGAGGAGAAAAGAGCTGGCCAATAGTAGAGGGTGAGGGCGGTCTCCGCTGTAGCTCTCAGCTGATCCATTTCCGTGTTTTTGCACGGGGGGGAGAGATTTGAAGCGTTCCATTGAAAAATAAACATATTTCCACAGAAAATAAAATTAAACCACTGTTGTTCAAAGGTCCAGAGGCTCAGATAAAGGACTTCCGAGCCTAGAAACACTCGGACGTGCCTCCAGGCAAATAAAAAAAAGCATTTCGCATTGCCTAGCGCATTCACAGTCCAAACTCTCTGGGCGTGATTTACAGAGACGCTGAGTACAGACAGACGGGGGTGGAACTGCATTTGCATTTCTTTTTTCGATCTGATGTCAATAAGGTGCATTGTTCAAAATCGCCCGTTTGAGCTCCGATTTTTTGTAACACAGAAAAGGATCGCAAATGCTCAGTTTAGACATTTTGCAACTTTTAACCATGGGGGGGGCTAAACAGGGTAGGGGAGCTCACATTAACGTTCAAAAACCTCAGAAAGTGAAAATTTCATGCCATGAGACCTTTAGAAAAAAAAAATAAACGTACTTTTAAAAAAAATATTATTTTTGATGTTTATATTTCACTGAAAAACATCTTGCATCTCCACAAACCTAACTCTTATTTGGTCTTGAGTAGGGCCTCACAATCAAAGCTTTTCTTCCATACGTTGCATGTGTGTTTTTAACTTTCTGTTTCCATGTGACCTGCCACCCGCAGAGAGTTAAACTGTTGCTTTAAACAGAACATATAGTTGTTGCTATTTGTTAATTTATGTAATGTATAATGCATGTGATACTAAATATGTTTAATACCATTAGCAAATCCCTCTATGACGAGTTATTTCCAGTTGAACTCCTAAAGCTTTTAAATATGTATGTTTTGTTAAACTATGCCTGATGCCCTAACAGAAAGAGCACACAAACGCACAGTCGGAGTTCCCACATATATATATTCATGTGTCCTCTTTAAGCTGCTTTCTCGAGTGCCTCCTTTCACTTTCTGATGGGATTTAGAAGCATGTAAGTGATTCTCCCTTTGTCCCCTCCTCCAGACCCTGGGCCCTAACTTCCACTGAGCCCGGGGACAATGGAGCCGTGAGGGGACAAAATGGCTTCCGTGTTTCATCTGTTGTTATGGTAAAGAGTGGTGACTTGAAATGACCGCTTCTATGCATATGTGGATGGTGTTTGGCCTGTCTCTGGAGGAGGCCGCTGCTTGATCCTTCTGTTCCCCATATGGCATCCTCGTGGGGGGAGTGGCGGACAAAGGTCCCACCCCGGGAGCAGGGCCCTGGCTGTCGCGGTAAGGTGGTGGTGTTTGGGGGGGACAAACACTGCTTTTTTTTTTTTTATCATTAAGGGCCCCATATGTGTCCGGATGTCCAGAGGGTGCACGCCAGTCAACACGCACTGTCTATTCAAATGTGTCAGCTATAGAGGGTCATAGGGATGTTTATGTCAACAAATTATTAGGTATAATAATAATAATACTAATACTAAAAATAATAATAATAATAATAATTTTTTTGGACACTCACAGAAGCTTCAGACAATTATATCACTGTTTCTCAGAGCACTGGAACTTTTTCAGAAATTCAGGAACACAAGATAAGCCTTTTTCATATTTTTTCTACTTTAATGACTTTATAATTCTTAACCATGAATATTTGCCAGGGATAGGCCTATTTAGATTTTTTTTGAGGCAATACTAACATATCCAATATACCAATTTCACTTTTAAAATCCATAAGGAGGTTCAGACATTTATGTTAAGTCGATGTAAAGAACTCACTTTTGTAAAGATAATACAAACTGAATCCTAGATGAGTAAAAACTGTATTCATCTAGGATATAAAAGTTTTCATACAACTCCTCTATTTCAAAGTTTACTAAATATCAGCAGAGAAGTTTTAATATAATATAATAGGGGGGGGGGGGGATCAATTGATACAGTATCTATATCTGAAATCTATTGATTCATACTGGCCAAAAAAGACACTGAAAGTTATATATCAGCCATCCCTAATGTTTTGCTCTTTGTCGTTATGTATGAGCTACTGTGTCTAAGTATTCTCCCTTGAGGGTCAATTAAGTTTGGCTGTGTCCATGCCTGTGTCTAATAACATTTTTTGTTAATTTGTGTGGACTAAAATTGTGAAATAGATGTCGCCAATGATACCACTTTACCACAGAATGCTGGTTTTGTTTTAATATTATTATTATTATTATTATTATTATTATTATTATTATTATTAATAATAATAATAATAATAATAATAATAATAATAATAATAATAATAATAATACATTTTATTTATTAGGCGCCTTTCTGGACACTCAAGGTCGCCTTATAATAAGTATAATATACATTATAGGCAGTTAAAAGCAGTTAAAAAGCAACAGTTCAAATACAAACAGTCAAAAACAAACAGTTAAACATTTAAACAGTAAAACATTTAAAACATTTAAAAGGACAGTCCAGTTATAGCTGGAGTGAAAAGGCCAGTCTAAACAGATGAGTTTTGAGTTTGGTTTTGAAGTTTGGGAGTGTGTCAGTGTTTTGTTTTGCTTTTTTAAAGGAAAATTAACATTTTTTTTTACAATCTGAGCCTTCTTTCGGCAATAAAACAAGTAGTTTTACTCACCCATAGCAGTTTGGTGTCAATTGGAGCAGTATCGCAGAACTTATGTTGAGCCGTTCTGTTCTACTAATGATCCCGTATCCGTTAGCGTGAGTGCTCGGGGCATTACTTTGCGGTGTCCAAATAACACAAACTTTAGCACGTTTCAAATCACAGAAGATCGCTGTGTCAGGGTAGACTTTTAGTAGATTCCAAAACGGCCTGAAACCCGATATCGCAACAGAAAAGTAAAGTTCAGAGCGGTGTTAGCTTCTTTCGGACTAGCGGTGTTTACAAAACAGCTGAGTTCACACATGCGCACTGTCCTCTCTGATGACGTCATCAAATGAAACTATAGCTGCATATCGGGTTTCAGGCCGTTTTGGAATCCACTAAAAGTCTACCCTGACACAGCGATCTTCTGTGATTTGAAAAGTGCTAAAGTTTGTGTTATTTGGAGACCGCAAAGTAATGCCCCGAGCACTCACGCTAACGGATACGGGATCATTAGTAGAACAGAACGGCCCAACATAAGTTCTGCGATACTGCTCCAATTGACACCAAACTGCTATGGGTGAGTAAAATTACTTCTTTTATTGCCGAAAGAAGGCTCAGATTGTAAAAAAAAACACGTTACTTTTCTTTTAAGCTATAAAACCACCTGTAATTAAACAAATGTAAAATAGAGCTATTTAATGTCATACTGTGGAACATTCCAGGCAGAGCAATGACATATCCATAGAAACAAGCAGGTGAGAGACCCCCAACTGATATTACAATTACGAATCAACAAATGAAATCAAGACTTTGGCGACTGAGAGTTGCCTCGCATTTTTATTTTTGTAACACTATAAATGTACAGTTTGTATTATCACAGCAGCCACATATCATCATTTAGAAATGGATTGTATGCGTAGTTTGGATATACATTTTCAAAACCTTGAAAGCTGCTCAAAACCAAATCCGACATAAACTCTGCTTTAACACCCATCAGGTGTATTGTACAAAGCCCCATGTCTTTGTTCTTGTCTTTGCAGAGTCTGCATAATCCACTAAACAGGAGATTAGCTCTAACCCACTTCCAGTGTTGTTATGTGGGGCTTTGCTTTACTCTGATGCACTTTGAAATAAACATCTCATCATCACAGATCCTTTGTTTTTCTTTTGTGTCACTATATTCTCCGCCGTAGAGTCCCAATATTGAACTTTATTGATCCACAAGGGACACAGAAGCTCACGCATCTCAATATATTATAACAAATAACAAAGAATAATATTTAATACAGATGGAAGCAGCTAAAATGAATATTGTTTAATACTGTTGTTAAAGGAAAACGTTTTTTACAATTTAAGCCTTATTTCGGTAATAAAACAAGTTGTTTTACTCACCCATAGCACTTTGGTGTCATATGGAGCATTTCCGGAGATGTTTTAGATTAGCGTTAGGCTAACGCCATTAGCCTAGCGCGACTTATAGCCATAGCTCGGGGCATTCCCCAAGCATGTAATACCGTGCGGGCTCCAAATAACACAAACTTTAGCACTTTTCAAATCATAGAAGCTCGATGTCTTACTCTACGATTTCGTTTGAGTCAAAAGTGGCCTGTAATCCGAGATTTATCCATAGTTTACAGCTTTGCGTTCCATGTTTGGGTCCCGGGAGCTGAGAGCACACTCCGCGCATGCGCACTGGCGTCCTCATCTACTCGAAACTATGGCTAAATCTCGGATTACAGGCCACTTTTGACCAAACGAAATCGTAGACTAAAGACATCGAGCTTCTATGATTTGAAAAGTGCTAAAGTTTGTGTTATTTGGAGCCCGCACGGTATTACATGCTTGGGGAATGCCCCGAGCTATGGCTATAAGTCGCGCTAGGCTAATGGCGTTAGCCTATCGCTAGTCTAAAACATCTCTGGAAGTGCTCCATATGACACCAAAGTGCTATGGGTGAGTAAAACAACTTGTTTTATTACCGAAATAAGGCTCAGATTGTAAAAAACTTTACTTTTCCTTTAACCTTTCGGTTGGGGGTCCGTCAACTTCTTGCTTCTGTGGATATGCCATTGCTCTGCTTGGAATGTTCCACAGTATAACATTAAATAGTCCTACCTTACAGGTGGTTTAATAGCTCAAAAATACCTAAAAACAATAACAAAAACAAATTGTGCTCGGGGGTTGCCTCTCTATAGATCTGACCTGTAACTCCATGAAGATAGAAAAGTTTAATGCCATACTGTGAAACATTCCAGACAAAGCAATTTGGGCCCTCCACCAGAAAAGTTACACAATGCTTAAACTGTGGATGTTTGTTGTAATGTGGCATGGTCTTGGGTTTATTCAATAATAGAAAGTATCAGGGTTGATATTTGATCATTTATTAATTTGCCTTTCCAATATATCATGGGAAAGTACAATGTAATCAATAAAAAACTGGCTCTTGCTCTCCATCTGGGAGTATAACATCATCACATTCTAGAATCTGAAAAACACCAGAAATCAGTGGAGAAATGTAAGTACAAAAGTAAAAGTACAATTTTTAGGTAGATTTTACTGTGGATACTTTCTACTTTTTCTTCACTACACTTGAGAGCAGGTATCTGTACTTTCTACTTCACTACTTTTTAGATCTGGACTGAAAAGTAAAAAGTACTTTTCTTTATGGTTTGAGGCTATTTAATCTGTGTTAATGTCCTAACTTTGAGCAAACAAAATGCGCAAAAAGAAACAGAAATTAATTCAATCATTTAAAATCAGCAAAATTCTTGATCAAAGTCACTACATTTGATGCTTTAATTGTTCTGAAACAAGCTCTGCAAACTACTTTTACTTTTTACTAGGGGTGTGATCTTTCACTCACAAAACGGTTCGATTCTAATCTCGATTCACAGGCTAAGATTTGATTCAGGGACGATTCATAAAATTAGTAAACGATCTGGTACGATTCGATTCAATTCAATCTGATCCGGTTTGGTTAATTTCGATTCAATACAAATTGACAACTTTACTCCCAAGTGCTTTAAAGTTATTGAGAAGAAAAAGAGAGAAACAGAAATGAAATTTCAAAATAGTATCCTTTTGTTTATTTAGTGTCCAACAGACAATACACCAGGCCTACTGAAAAACTCTGCTCATACTTCAAATACAACACATTCCTTCCCTCAAGCAACACAAAA
Organism: Paratrypauchen microcephalus; assembly: GCA_036785185.1. Classification (NCBI taxonomy): domain Eukaryota; kingdom Metazoa; phylum Chordata; class Actinopteri; order Gobiiformes; family Gobiidae; genus Paratrypauchen; species Paratrypauchen microcephalus. The sequence continues at coordinate 410,599 of JAVJIX010000007.1, forward strand.
CAATAAGGTTAGATATCAAAAATAAAATAAAAATGTTATAAAACAAGCAAGTTGCCTATTAAAGGCAAAAATCAGAATGAATCAGAATGATTCTGTGTGGAGTTTGCATATTCTCCCCGTGTCTGGGTGGGTTTCCTCCGGGCACTACGGTTTCCCCCATCAACCCAAAACATGCACCATAGGTACTCCAGCTTAGGTCCTGACCAAACCGAAGCAAGAAGATCATGGAGATGGTCCCCGGGCGCAGTAATGTGTGTGCTGCCCACTGCTCCTAATATATGTATATATATATATAGGATGGGTTAAAATGCAGAGAAGAATTTCTCCAGTGTGAGATCAATAAAGTCACTTCTTCTTCTTCTTCTTCTTGATTAGTGCTTCAGTCACTCATATGAGTTTCAATAACTATAAAACAAGTGCAACATATCACTGACAAGCAGATAGATATCACTAGGCAGTTATAGAAAACACTAGAATGTTAAATCCAACATGTCTTTGTCTGTAATTAACTTTTCTTAACAAAAAAAGAAAATCAGAGAAAGCTCTTAACACTGAACAACTAATACTTTCTCTCCATCTCAGAACATTTCCTCAGTCTCCTTTGAGACAAAAATCATGTGTGTGTTTGTGTGTTCGCGTGTGTGTGTGTGTGTTCACGTGTGTGTTCGCCTGTGTGTGTTCACGTGTGTGTGTTCGCGTGCGTGTGTTCGCGCGCGTTTGCATGTGTGTGTGATTTCCAAACCTTGGATGTTTGGTGAGAGGCGTTGTAAATTGCATCCATGTTGTCTGACATGGTTAGTTGGTTCCATAGCGAAAACAGTATCCCGCGCTGCGCTCCAACTACTACAACTATTATGAGCCGACGTCACAGGTAAAAGGTCAACACTGTAGTCTGGTGAGAGTTCAAACACACACACACATACAGTGGCAGCGCCACTTCGTAGTGCATTTTTACCGATCCGGGCTCCGTTTATCGGTACACTCGGATTGCAGAGGTCACAGACCGATAACTGATCCAAATCGGTTAACCTTTACCCCCCTACTTCTTACCCTTAAAGGTCCCATGACATGGTACTTCTTGATGCTTTTATATGGCTCCTTAATGGGTCCCTAATACTGTAAATGAATCCTTCTTCAAAATCAACACTCAGTGCATGAGAAACAGAGATAAGATGAGAAAGAGTAATTTTTTTCTCTCTGAACAGGCCATAATGGGCATTGTTGCTTGAATGCAAATGAGGAGAAAAGAGCTGGCCTATAGTAGAGGGTGGGGGCGTGACCAAACTCTCCGCTCTCGGCTCTGAGCTCTCAGCTGATCCATTTCTGTGTTTTTGCACGGGGGGAGAGATTTGAAGCGTTCCATTGAAAAATAAACACATTTCCACAGAAAATAAAATTAAACCACTGCTGTTCAAAGGTCCAGAGGCTCAGATAAAGGACTTCCGAGCCTAGAAACACTCGGACGTGCCTCCAGGCAAATAAAAAAACGCATTTCGCATTGCCTAGCGCATTCGCGGTCCAAACTCTCTGGGTGTGATTTACAGAGACGCTGAGTACAGACAGACGGGGGTGGAACTGCATTTGCATTTCTTTTTTCGATCTGACGTCAATAAGGTGCCTTGTTCAAAATCGCCCATTTGAGCTCTGATTTTTTGTAACGCAGAAAAGGATCGCAAATGCTCAGTTTAGACATTTCACAACTTTTAACCATGGGGGGGCTAAACAGGGTAGGGGAGCTCACATTAACGTTCAAAAACCTCAGAAAGTGAACATTTCATGCCATAAAGTTTTTAAACAGGTACGTAAATAGTTTTACTTACGTAGAGCTTTTTATGTGATACTATTAATTTTACTTGAGTAATCTTTCCCCCCTGTCTTTGTACTTTTCCTTAAGTAACAAAATTGAGTACTTCATCCACCACAGATAACAATACATTCTAAAAAAGTAGACTGGTGTCAAAGGCAAAATTATATGACCTTACCTGTACATAAATATATGTACAAGTACAAGCTAAAATAAAATACAGAAATATATTAATATAAATATACCTCAGCTACAGTATAGGAAAACAGTGCAAAGATGAAATACTAATAATGATTGACAGGACATAGGGTTATCTGTTACAAAAGGGTGAGTTGTACAGTTGTAGTATTATAGAGTATTATCTGTTACATAAGTCTGAGTTATTGTACAATTGTATGGAGTATGGAATGAATGTACTTGTGTATCTCTCACTGTTTGAGCGGAGCTGTAAGAGCCTGTTATAATGTCATAAACCAAAGCCCTAGCGACCCTATCCAGCAATGACTAATTTTCGAATGAATCTGAAGAACTCCATTACTATATGTAAATGCACGGGCCCCTCTAAAGATGCCGATTGTGCATATCTTCCAGCAGACAATGGATTCCGTGTTGTTATTATTTTAATGAACATCGCGCTCCCCCTAGACAGATAATGTGATTAGCCCCGCGCATGCTAGCTCTCCGGGTTTGGTTGAAGTTATGGTCGCCTCCCTGTTACCGTGGCTCTGTTTGCATGGCTGTCACATCAGGCCGGCCCTAATGGAGAAATTAATTACCTCCGGTGTCATCTCCGGCGACACAGGAGTCAATTTGATCATGTTAACCAAATGAAAGGAGCTCTTGATATAGCCGTCCCCAGTAATCACGCGCTGATGGAGAGACTGGAGCCCCCTCACGCCGTTTAACAGCGTTCATTATACGCAGCGCCATAGATGGGTGTCAACTGTTAATTGATTAAAGGGGGTCACATTGTCACTCTTTAACCTTGATAAAAGTACTGGGATTAAGATATGGGATAGGTAATACTACGCTGATAAAACATATCAATCTTCATATGCGTTCTATTGGGATACATAATAAGCATAAGTAATATTAAAAGTATTGTCGCTAATGTCTGAGTTTTGTCTGAAAATGTTGATGTTAATAGTCAGGTTTAGGGCAGGTTTAGCAGTAGTCCTCAAACTCTAGAACAGGCCTATTATTATTATTAGCATATTGGCCCATATTAGGCAGTACTAAATTCCCTAAATTCCCCCTTTTGAACGGTTCCTAAAGGTGAACTGTTATCAGGTTGAATCTTTTTCTTTCTATTCTATTGTTTGAACATTTTTACAAAAAGAATTCATCTGAATGGACAGCACTAATAAGGAAACCCACATGAGACTTTAAAGCCCCAGTGTGACCCACTTCCGTGTTTTTGCACGGGTAGGAGAGATGAGAAGCGTTCCATTGAAAAATAAACACATTTTCACAGAAAATAAAATTAAACCACTGCTGTTTCAGATATCCACAGGCTCAGATAAAGGACTTCCGAGCCTAGAAACACTTGCAAGTTCCTCCAGGCAAATAAAAAAACGTATTTCGCATTGCGTAGCTCCTCCGCAGTCCAAACTCTCTGGGCGTGATTTACAGAGACGCTGAGTTCAGACAGACGGGGGTGGAACTGCATTTGCATTTCTTTTTTCGAGCTGACGTCAACAAGGTGCCTTGTTCAAAATCGCCCGTTTGAGCTACGATTTTTTCTAACGCAGAAAAGGATCGTAAATGCTCAGTTTAGACATTTTGCAACTTTTGCTAAACAGGGTAGGGGAGCTCACATTAACGTTCAAAAACCTCAGAAAGTGAACATTTCATGTCATGGTAAAATCTCCATGCTTCTGTTACTAATAACAAAACTTGTTATAAACTCCTTCTCTCCGAGATGAACAATCTACTAATGAAATCATCTGCTTTGGTCCTTGGCCTTGACCTGCTCTGCTGTAGTGAACCTAGAGCCTAGTGTGTGTTTAACCTGCTGCTGACTCTGAGGAGGGGTCCCGGGGCCCCACACACCACTGGGTCAATGGGCCTCTTTATTCCCCTGTATTATTCCTCTGATGCCAAAGTTCACTGGGGCCTGCACCTTAGCCTGTACCAGCCCAGACCAGGACCAGACCAGAACCAGATCAGGACCAGACCAGGACCAGACCAGGACCAGACCAGGACCAGACCAGGACCAGACCAGGACCAGACCAGCCCAGGCCTGACTAAGGCCTCAGAAGTGTAGTCGAGTGCATGACCAGCTCACACGGCTAAACAAGCACCTAGCATGAGCGCACTAATTGGTCCCAGGGTCCCGAATGCAGACAGGGATTTATGGAAAATACACAAGAGAGTCATTATTTCTGATGGTATTCATGTATTCTCATAAAAGCATGTGTTTGGATGTGAAAGAATAGTACACATTTTTGCCCAGAATGTTACACGGTGACACCTTAATTACATAATCGTAGGACAATATTAATTTTTATATTGTGGCTCACAATATTACAAAATTGTATTGAGGTGTCTGTAACGTATTTCTTGTTTTAAGAAGGTTTACTTCTGTAGAATTTTAAAAGTCTTGAAGAGTGAATATGTTTTGACACTGATCCGAGTAGCTTCTTCAGATCTGACAGGGTTCTGTTAAATCACTGCTTTATATTTGTGTGAACAAATTAACATGTTTTACATTTTATGGCAAAGAAAAGATCACGATTATAGCGCTCTATGGTTAGGTTCTATCGGCAAACTCCAAGTTAAAGGAGAATTAATGTTTTTTTACAATCTGAGTCTTATTTTGGTAATAAAACAAGTTGTTTTACTCACCCATAGCACTTTGGTGTCATATGGAGCACTTCCAGAGATGTTTTAGATTAGCGATAGCTGTAGCGCGAGTTCTAGCCATAGCTCGGGGCATATAATATATGGGGGCATGTAATATATGCCCCGTGCGGTCTCCAAATAACACAAACTATGATTATTTATGCTTTTGTTTGAGTCAAAAGTGGCCTGTAATCCGAGATTTATCCATAATTTACAGCTTTGCGTTTCATGTTTGGGTCCCGGGAGCTGAGAGTGAAATAAACTGTGACTCCGCACATGCGCACTGGCGTCCTCATCTACTCGAAACTATGGATAAATCTCGGATTACAGGCCACTTTTGACTCAAACGAAAGCGTAGACTAAGACATCGAGCTTCTATGATTTGAAAAGTGCTAAAGTTTGTGTTATTTGGAGACCACACGGGGCATATATTACATGCCCCCATATATTATATGCCCCGAGAACTCGCGCTACGGCTATCGCTAATCTAAAACATCTCTGGAAGTGCTCCATATGACACCAAAGTGCTATGGGTGAGTAAAACAACTTGTTTTATTACCGAAATAAGGCTCAGATTGTAAAAAACGTTAATCCTCCTTTAAGTGTAAATACTGTTACTGGAAACAGTATCATTCATATCAAAGGGAAAGTAAAAACTCATCATTCACTTTCTTAATTCAATTAATGAATAATTATATTTACATTAAGAGCAGTGTGCACAATCAGGCCTAACGGTTACTAATAAACCATTGCTTTAGCCAAACTAATCAAACCAAGAACAAGGTCATCGAGAAACACTTCTGCTTGGATTGGAATAACGTTATCCTCAAACAAAATATTGACTTAAAAGATTGTCTCAGATGCCCTGCCTGCCTGCCCGGCGTATGGTTAAGGCCTAACAAAGCTGTTCCTCGGGCAGATAAAAGCCGGCGTGTCCTCGAGGTCGCACACTCCATAAATATGTGGCTCTTCTGATTACACGCACGTCCATGAAAGAGGACAAACAGCTGCGAGGAGCAACGCTACACGCCACAACTGGACAAGGCCCATTTTCAGGCTGGCTGCTCCGACACCAGCCCCAGACCACCCCCTCCTCCACTCACCGCCACCCACTCCCACCCCACCACCAACCCTGTTTACTTGACCCACAGGAGAGAGAAAGTCGACTCTTGCAAGCTCCATCCATTCGCATTTTTTCTTTCTTTTTTTCTTTTTCTCCTGGTCTTTCTCTGATGACAAAGATTAAGCCCTGGAACGATATGCCGATGCAGAGGACGGGTCATCAGTTAGCCTGGACACTCTTCATTAGCTTCCACCTGTTTGTCGGCAGCACCTCGCTACGCCGTGTGGACAGGAGCGCGAGGCCAGACAGGCGTTAGCATGCTAGCCCTTTGGATATGGCGTAAGGACACTGCTGAGATATGGGCTGTAAGTAATCTGCAGCTACAAATGTCTTAACCTGTCGCAAAATGTTCAGTCCAAGAATGTGAGTATCCTTTATTGATTCAAATGCAAATAGTGGATTTTATCTCCTACCCCAGACATGCTGGCACCTGTGCTACCTGCCAAAAAGTTTTAGTTACCTCCTCCTAATCTGGATCTCACCTGATTTATATGTGTAACTCTCTGAGCGGAGGTTTACACATCAGTCAGGGCTCTCACTGAAAGTGATCAGGACCAATGATCAGAAGGTTCAGCAAAATACTTCACAGTGATTGGTCAAAACTTCACAAAAGAGTAACAAGATGAGAAATCAGGAGAAAAAGGAGAATTAACTTTTTTTTTTACGTGAAAAGTCCCTCAGTCGTCCAGGTAGAATCCATGATAAAAGGAGAAGTTCAATTTGTCAACTGGACAAAGTTTGTTTGGTCGAAAACGTTCCACCGCTCATCCGAGAGGCTTCGTCAGCTCTAATTAGAATACTGGTAAGACACTTGCTTATATCTTGCTGCAGGGAGGAGCTAACTAGCTAACTACTTTCCGAAACTATCTCATTGGTTTCCGTCTTTTGTTTCTCTGGCGTCTAGATAACGATCCCTATTCATCCCTACGGCTGTTACGGCTAGTTAGCTCCTCCCTGCAGCAAGATATAAGCAAGTGTCTTACCAGTATTCTTATTAGAGCTGACGAAGCCTCTCGGATGAGCGGCGAAACGTTTTCGACTAAACAAACTTTGTCCAGTTGACAAATTGAACTTCTCCTTTTATCACGTTTTTTTTTTACAATCTGAGCCTTATTTCGGTAATAAAACAAGTAGTTTTACTCACCCATAGCACTTTGGTGTCATATGGAGCACTTCCAGAGATGTTTTACATTTGCGATATCCGTAGCGTAGAGTTCGAATATAATATATGCCCCGAGCGGTCTCCAAATAACACAAACTTTAGCACTTTTCAAATCATAGAAGCTCAATGTCTTAGTCTACACTTTCGTTTGAGTCAAAAGTGGCCTGTAATCCGAGATTTATCCATAATTTACAGTTTTGCGTTTCATGTTTGGGTCCCGGGAGCTGAGAGCGAAATAAACTGTGACTCCGCACATGCGCACTGGCGTCCTCATCTACTCGAAACTATGGATAAATCTCAGATTACAGGCCACTTTTGACTCAAACAAAAGCGTAGACTAAGACATCGAGCTTCTATGATTTTAAAAGTGCTAAGGTTTGTGGCCGTACCTGCCTGTCAAAGCCTGATCCCGTCAGATCTCAGAAGCTAAGCAAGGCAGGGCCTGGTTAGTACTTGGATGGGAGACCGCTGGGAATTCCAGGTGCCACAGGGGGGCGCCAGTTGCAAAAAACTGTCGCTGTGTCCTTAGGCAAGACACTTTACCCACATTTGCCTAGTATGAAAGTGGCGTATGCATGAGTGTTGGAGGTGGTCGGAGGGGCCGATGGCGCAGATTGGCAGCCTCGCTTCCGTCAGTCTGCCCCAGGGCAGCTGTGGCTACAGAAAGTATCTTACCACCACCAAGTGTGGAGTGAATGAACAATGAACTGTAAAGCGCTTTGGGTGTCATGAAAGGCGCTATATAAATCCAATGAATTATTATTATTATTATTATAAGGTTTGTGTTATTTGGAGACCGCTCGGGGTAATATAATATATGCGAACTCGCGCTATGGCTATCGCTAATCTAAAACATCTCTGGAAGTGCTCCATATGACACCAAAGTGCTATGGGTGAGTAAAACAACTTGTTTTATTACCGAAATAAGGCTCAAATTGTTAAAAAAAACAAAAACGTTAAGTCTCCTTTAAAATCCAGATGAGACAAAAGCACAGAAAAGAAAATAGTTAGAAAAGCATGTTTGTTGTGTCGCCAAGTTTGCTTTGGTTTGGCGCCGGCTTCACCCAAACCACCACGGTGCCCTGTGATTGGTCCGTCTCTGTACCACCGGCGAACACTTCAGCTGGAACCTGACAGTGGATTCTCAAGAGTTAGTGAACTCTCCTCGATGACAATACGCTGTAGATAAATGTTTGTTTCAGACCCGTACGATGGAGACCCAACAGAACCTCAAAATATTCAAAGCTTTTTCTAATCCTTCATTGATTCGGTTCATACCCAGGGGTGTAGCCACAGCTGCCTTGGGGCACACTAATGGAAGCCAATTTTGAGCCATTGCCCCCTCCGTCCACCACCATTCACTCAAGCACATGCCACACAAAACGGAAGGTGGCGAGAAACTAATTTCTCACCACCTGACTCTGCACCTGTGTTCATATTTTGGGGTTTTACTGTGGTGAACTTAATAATAGTTATTAAATAGAAACTGTTTTATTCTGATATGAACCTAATAGTGCATGCTTTTCATAGTCAGACAAAGTTAATACAATGAAACCTTGTAAAATAGATTAAAAATCATGATGCACAATCTCTCATCATTTAATAATAGAAATTCCTCATTTCAGTTGCAGATTTCGGTTTTGACTTGATGAATACGATTACCAGTATCATTTGTATTTTCAAATTGTATTTTTGTACGAGCTGAGCCACTGAACAAAATGAAATGATAATACTTTGATTAATAATTCCGGGTTTTGACACTGCAAATCACATTCAAATTCTGCTCGGAGGATTTTTATGAGATTCCTGATGTGTGGATGAGAGCGAGGGGAAGGACCTGCTCGTCTCTGATAAAAAGGATTGCTTTCTGGAGCGACCGGATGAACTGGCAGAGTGTGAGGTGCATTAAGAAAATTGTATTCGCAAAGACGCTGTGGGATTTGTGCTGGAAGTCTTTTAATATAAGTCTATTGGACTTTAACAGCTGCGATCACACCACTGTGTTTTACAGCTATGTTAATTAATGCTGAAGCCAATGTCATCATGTTTGGCCAGTCCATTAACTCTACTCCATTCATCTCCCAAAGTCTGAGCACAAACTTGGAGGATGTGCTTGAGAGCAACTTATATTCTGTGTTTCTGTCGTTTTTCAAATGAAGCTCCAGCCTCGTGGGGTTTGAGCTCGAGTGTCAGAGGGAAGGGCCTGCTGCCATCTGTGGTATGGACCAGACTGCACCCGCCCCAGTGCCCGTGTGGAGCTCTGCTGCTCACTTTTATCTGCTCAAATAAAGCCACTCAAGAACTCCAACATATCTGCTTTAAAGATCCCATGACATGGTACTTCTTGATGCTTTTATATGGCTCCTTAATGGTTCCCTAATACTGTAAATGAATCCTTCTTCAAAATCAACACTCAGTGCATGAGAAACAGAGATAAGATGAGAAAAAGTATTTTTTCTCTCTCTGAACACTCCATTATGGGCGTTGTTGCTTGAATGCAAATGAGGAGAAAAGAGATGGCCTATAGTAGAGGGTGGGGGCGTGGCCAAACTCTCCGCTCTCAGCTGTCCGCTCTGATCTATTTCCGCGTTTTTGCGGGAAGAAGAGATAAGAAGCGTTCAATTGAAAAATAAACACATTTCCACAGAAAATAAAATTAAACCACTGCTGTTCAAAGGTCCAGAGGCTCAGATAAAGGACTTCCGAGCCTAGAAACACTCGGACGTGCCTCCAGGCAAATAAAAAAACGCATTTCGCATTGCCTAGCGCATTCGCAGTCCAAACTCTCTGGGCGTGATTTACAGAGACGCTGAGTACAGACAGACGGGGGTGGAACTGCATTTTTCGATCTGACGTCAATAAGGTGCCTTGTTGAGAATCGCCCGTTTGAGCTGTGTTTTTTTCTAACGCAGAAAAGGATCGTAAATGCTCAGTTTAGACATTTCACAACTTTTAACCATGGGGGGGGGGGGCCCTAAACAGAGTAGGGGAGCTCACATTAACGTTCAAAAACTTCAGAAAGTGAAAATTTTATGCCATGGGACCTTTAAATAAGTGACACTGAGTTTTATTTAGTTGGGACAAGACATAAATAGCACAAGATGATAGAAGATGTAATAGATGTAGAGTCCATGAGGATGAGATTTTGATCAGTGTGTATCAAACTGTGGTCCTGTGATTTTTGTTTTGATTAGATAACAAGTAATACTATGTCAAGTTTTGTGCGAAAATGCATTGAAACTTCTCTACAATACTTTTTTTTGGCCATTTTAACTTGGTATCATTATCTTTGAACTGATGCAGACAAACTAACATGTATTTAAAGGTACGGTAAAAGGAAATTCAATTTTCAGAATCAGAATCAGAAAGACTTTTATTGCCATCGTCAAGTGAACAGAATTCACAAAACTAGGAACTTGTCTCGGTGATAAGGTGCGAGCATAAAAGACTAAATAATAATAGTAATAACTGGAATATAGACACAAAATAATAATAATAACTAAAATATAGCTACAATATAGTAAAAAATAATAAACAGTCCAAATAACAAAAAGGTTCACATGAGCAGCGTCAGAACAGTAGTGCAAACATGACATAATTAAAGTGTCGACTGGACAAAAGTTTATTTGGTTGAATAAGTTTCATAGCTCATCCAAGCTAAACAAATGGACAAATTGAATTTCTCCTTTTGCCATGGGTTCTACCTGGATGACTGAGGGATTCTACACGTCTTTAAAGGTCCCATGGCATGAAATTTTCACTTTCTGAGGTTTTTGAACGTTAATGTGAGCTCCCCTACCCTGTTTAGCCCCCCCCCCCCCCCATGGTTAAAAGTTGCGAAATGTCTAAACTGAGCATTTGTGATCCTTTTCTGCGTTACAAAAAATCGGAGCTCAAACGGGCGATTTTGAACAAGGAAACTTATTGACGTCAGATCGAAAAAAGAAATGCAAATGCAGTTCCACCCCCGTCTGTTTGTACTCAGCGTCTCTGTAAATCACGCCCAGAGAGTTTGGACTGCGAATGCGCTAGGCAATGCGAAATGCGTTTTTTTATTTGCCTGGAGGCACGTCCGAGTGTTTCTAGGCTCGGAAGTCCTTTATCTGAGCCTCTGGACCTTTGAACAGCAGTGGTTTAATTTTATTTTCTGTGGAAATGTGTTTATTTTTCAATGGAAGGCTTCTCATCTCTCCCCCCGTGCAAAAACAAGGAAATGGATCAGCTGTGGGCTCTGAGCTCTGAGCGGAGCGTTTGGCCATGCCCCTACCCTCTACTATTGGCCAGCTGTTTTTTCCTCATTTGCATTCAAGCAACAACGCCCAGAATAAAGTGTTTGAGAGAGATATTTATGACTCTTTCTCATCTTATTTCTGTTTCTCATGCACTGAGTGTTGATTTTGAAGAAAGATTCATTTACAGTATTAGGGAACCATTAAGGAGCCATATAAAAGCATCAAGAAGTACCATGTCATGGGACCTTTAAAAGTACTACTAATTAAAAGTATTTACACTTTGTACATGAAAATCAATACTTTCTGGTATGTGTGTAATCCTTTCATCTTCCAGGTAGGTTCCATAGCTCAGTGTTTACCAACCTTTTTGTCTTGTGTGAGCCTTTATGTCATACCTCGAGTACCACCTCACTCATACGTGTTGATAATTCTCCAAAAGTAGAACGTGACACAAAATTTAAATTTAAATTTAAATTCTCAGGCATTTCCTCTCTTTTCTTTAACTCAAATTTACTCAAATTAGAATAAAAAATTCAAAAAGACAGCGACACTGCCGAGTACCCCCTGCAGTGTGCTCGCGTACCCCTAGGGGTACTTGTACCCCTGGTTGGGAAACACTGCCATAGCTAAAAAAGAACAAAACAAAAAAATTATACCAAGTAATACTATGGCAGTAAGTATTGTAATACCGATGAGCTGTTTTGCATTGAATTTTCTTTTGTTATGAAAATACTTTATGATACCTCAGTCAATAAATATTTTGTATGAATTCACTGTAGTTCACAAGGCTGCTTTTATTTTAAAATGTAATTTTGTACATGTTTTAGAGTCTGTATGGATAGTCTAAGTAAGTCATTCATTCATTTTCTTCCGCTTTTCCTTTTTCTGGGTCGCGGGAGCAGCAGTCCAAGCAGTGTTCTGCTGCCCAGAACACAATGCACCAGCCCCCATGAATCCTTCCGCGGGTGGTGGGTCCACAGGAGGACGGCTCACGTCACAACGGGCCTTGATGTATCTTCTGCCATGGGGGCTACCAGTGTCCACAGACACTGGGGGGGAGGTGGGGTTAAGTGTCTTGCCCAAGGACACAACAGCAGTGCTCATTTGTGGGAGCTGGGATCACATGCAGTCAACCCGTGAAGAGCGGGATTCGAACCGCTAACCCCTGGATCACGAGGCATATGCTCTACCAACTGAGCTACTGTTGTTATTCATGATGCATTTTAATATTGACTATCACTACTTTTTGTTAACCACTGCAAGACACTGGCTTTTTTTAGTCTCTCAGAGGAAATCATCATTGTATCATTGTATTTACAGTATTTTTAATATAAATAATACAAGAATACCAGCACATACTGCATATATAAAACATGTAAACACAAGTTTGTGATACAACGACATTCCTGTCTCCAGGTACATGCACTACTGGTGGTATGAGAGTTAGAGTATTTGTTTATCTGATAATGTTTTCATTATTTATTTAATTATTTATTTATTTTATTTTTTGCCATCTTCTCTAAAAGATCATTTAACATGTGTTTTAGTTTCTGTATAGGTAAGGTTTTAGTTATTATTTTTGAATACAATCAAAATACAAAATGATTTTTTAAAACTGTTCACTTGAACCACTGCAAGAGCTGATATTTGACTTTTTTGTTGACTCGGAGAGGAAGGAACAGAACTCGTCACTACCCATCTTTGCATCTACAGTACTTCTCAATATATCTGTGTATAAATGAGACAAGAATACCAACATATACTGCATAATATTATTACTATTGACCTTTATTTAACCAGGAAATGTCCCATTGAGATTAAGAACCTCTTTTTCAAGGGAGTCCTGGCCAAGAGGCAGCAGCAAACACAAAACTCAGATTAGATTTACACAGATAAGACATAGAAGTTTAAAAACACTATGAAAAAACAAGTGCAGATTGTGGAATTGATATAAAAGTTTAAAAACATTATAAAAAGCAAGTGCATATCTAAAACAGGTAAACACTGTGAAGAAGTTTAGGACACAACAACATTAAAAACAACAAAAAACAACATTAAAAGTGATTCATTAAGACAATAATGGGAACCAATCAGGTCTGGACTGAGACAAAAAAACATTTTTGGCTTAGACCGGCCCCTCATAATTAGTCCTGGTTTAGTCCTGATTTAGTCCTGGTTCAGACCTGATTTAGTCCTGATTTAGTCCTGGTTCAGTCCTGATTTAGTCCTGATTTAGATGTAATTAGTCCTGGTTCAGTCCTGATTTAGTCCTGGTTCAGACCTGATTTAGTCCTGATTTAGACCTGATTAGTCCTGGTTTAGTCCTGGTTCAGTCCTGATTTAGTCCTGGTTTAGTCCTGGTTCAGTCCTGATTTAGTCCTGGTTTAGTCCTGGTTCAGACCTGATTTAGTCCTGATTTAGTCCTGGTTCAGTCCTGATTTAGTCCTGATTTAGATGTAATTAGTCCTGGTTCAGTCCTGATTTAGTCCTGATTTAGACCTGATTAGTCCTGGTTTAGTCCTGGTTCAGTCCTGATTTAGTCCTGGTTTAGTCCTGGTTCAGACCTGATTTACTCCTGATTTAGACCTGATTAGTCCTGGTTTAGTCCTGGTTCAGTCCTGATTTAGTCCTGGTTCAGTCCTGGTTCAATCCTGATTTAGTCCTGGTTCAGACCTGATTTAGTCCTGGTTTAGTCCTGGTTCAGTCCTGATTTAGTCCTGGTTTAGTCCTGGTTCAGACCTGATTTAGTCCTGATTTAGACCTGATTAGTCCTGGTTTAGTCCTGGTTTAGTCCTGGTTCAATCCTAAATTGTGGGCCGGTCTCTAAGTTAAAAAAAAAAAGAAAAAAAAAAAGAAGGGCATCGGCCCCTAGGACTGTCGGCCCACCAGGAAAATGCCCGGTATGCCCGATTACCAGTCCAGGCCTGGAACCAATTGTGGTCCTATGTTGTTTCACTCCAGAGCATTTGGGGATTACGCTCGGCCCTGTCCCGTGTGGCCCTGTGCGCAGTGCCACGTTGTGTATACTGTCTACTTTTTTTTTTTCAGAAGCAACTCATCGAAGCATCTCTGGTGGATCTGAGCAGCTCTGTGCCTCCTCACATCATTAATACTGCACGCTGTTTACTGACTTTGAAATTCTCCAGCACGTTAACTGACTGTGGAGGAGAGAAGTGATTGAAAAACGCCGCCGTACTATTTACCAGGCAAATAAAACGCAGCGCTAAGAGAGTCGCAAAATCATAATTATCCCGCCAAATATGCTTCTAGCCTTTTTACGTAATGCTATCCATGTTAATAAAATATGACACTTCTCTCAATTTTATGGTACAAATTGAAGACATTTTACATTAAGCTGTATTGATCGAGAAGGAAAATTATATATTATATTGTTATAAAGAGGTTTTGCTTGTGAGTGACAGTAACAGGTGATCTAAGTAAAAAATAATAATTGTTAACATAATGCAGTACAATACAAAAAAAGAAAGAAAATAGGTTACAGTGTTTATGTCTATAACAACATTTAATATGTATAGTGAATGCTATGTGTAAATATTGTGTAATATGTGTAAAGTCTCGTGATCAATGTACAACCACATCATTTTTGAAACTATGTAATGAATAGGGGTGGGTTAATATAAGTTTTCTTCTTCACGCTTTTCTGTTGTTTACAATATATATGTGCTCTGTATATCCTCCTGGGACCTGAAGAAAAAAAGTGTGAAAAGTGAATTATTATTATTATTTTCATTTTCTATTTGGAGGTAAATGAACACCTCAGCATTTACATTTTGTTAATTTTATTTGTATTCATAATGTTGTCATGTCCTCTGTAATGGACGTCGGGACATTTTGGTGTTAAATCCACGTGAAGTTAACGACCTAACAAAAACTTTTTTTTTTTTTGATGACAAAGCTTCTACAGTCACGTCATGTTCTTATTTATTTCTTTACTTATTTTAGTATTTTTATTTTTTTATTTTTATGTGTTATTTATTTTGTATTTATTTTGTTTATTTATTTTAGTATTTCTTTTTTATTTTTATGTATTATTTATTTTGTATTCATTTTTATTTATTTTGTTTATTTATTTTAGTATTTCTTTTTTATTTTTTATGTATTATTTATTTTGTACAGTGAACCCTCGTTTATCGCGGGGGTTAGGTTCCAGAAATAGCCCGCAATAAGTGAAATCCGCGAAGTAGGACAATTTTATATTTTACAATTATTCTACATGTTTTAAGGCTGAAAACGCTTCACCAGACACATTATACACCTTTCTGAGACTGGTATTAACATTTTTCTCTTGTTTAAACACTCAAACTTTTGTAGATTTTCATTAAAATATATTAATAGTGGGGGGGGGGGGGCACGTGATACGCGGACACGTGCGCGCGGACACGTGTGCGCGGACACGTGCGCGCGGACACGTGTGTTTGTTTTGGTACCACATATGCATGCCATGTGCGAAAGTCGAGTGGAAAGCGACCTGGATATCATTTTGGGCAAGACTCAAGCCAATGCTAACAGTGCCAAACCGCTAACAGACGCCTCTGAGCACCAGTCCTCACCACAAGACCAGGTAACACCAACCTGCGCTCACAAGAGTTGGTTGCATTTCACCCCGGCTCCAAAATCAGACCGCTATCAATGCGTCGCCAATACTCCACAGCTCTCTAGGGTTCGTCCTCTCGTCCTCTCACGGGGAAGAGCCACTGTCTCCTCTGCGCGCGAGTGTCCTCCCCCCGCTGCGGGCTCCCTCCCCGCTGCGGCTCCGCGGCGTCCGGGGGGATTGATTCTTGGCTCCATGTTGATTCTTGGCTCACACCGGCTCGCACTCTCTTCCATGGCTCGTGCAAGTAAACAAAGGCCACACCTCCTGTCACCCAGGCGCTCTCGTGAAGGACATCTGAGACTCTGTCCCTACCATCCCTGGTCTAGACCTGGTTTAGTCCTAGTTTAGTCCTGGTTTAGACCTGCTTTAGACCTGGTTTAGTCCTGGTCTAGTCTCTTAGCTAATCAGGGCGCAGGACAGAATGTT
Organism: Paratrypauchen microcephalus; assembly: GCA_036785185.1. Lineage (NCBI taxonomy): Eukaryota > Metazoa > Chordata > Actinopteri > Gobiiformes > Gobiidae > Paratrypauchen > Paratrypauchen microcephalus. The sequence goes on from JAVJIX010000007.1 coordinate 426,805, forward strand.
ACACTGTAAAAAAAAGTTACACTATAAAAAAAAAAAAAAAAAAATTGGAAAAAAAAATCCGCGAAACAGCGAGGCCGCGAAGAGTGAACCGCGATACAGCGAGGGTTCACTGTATTTATTTTGTATTTATTTATTTTAGTATTTTTTTTATTTATTTTGTATTTTTATGTATTATTTATTTTGTATTTATTTTGTATTTATTTATTTTAGCATTTTTTTTATTTATTTTGTATTTTTATGTATTATTTATTTTGTATTTATTTTTATTTATTTATTTTAGCATTTTTTTTATTTTTATTTTTTATTTTTATGTATTATTTATTTTGTATTTATTTTTATTTATTTTGTTTATTTATTTTATTATTTTTTATTTTTATGTATTATTTATTTTGCATTTATTTATTTTTTTAAATTTATTTATTTATTTTATTTTTGTTATTTATTTTTATTTTTCTGTATTATTTATTTGGACAGACCGGTTAACTCAGTGTCCACTATGAAGGACACAAATGAATGGGCGGGTCTCAGGAGGATATGATTATTTTTTCTACAATTATTTTTTCTTTTATATTATTTATCGAAATCAGTAGCAAAAAAAACAGCAAGGGATTGGTGCCAAATAAGGCACAATTATAGGACTCCATTCATACAACTGCACAACAACGAATGCCACATATCTGTCTGTAACTAACCCGACTGTTTTTATGCATGTATCTTATATTTTTATGATAGAAGTGTTGAAAACTAGCACTCAAAGCAATGCATCTAGCTTATCCTTTATCCTTAATAAACATAAATAAATAAAAACTCACCCTTATGTAACAGAGAACCCTATGACCTACTTCTATATTTTATTTTTACATGTACATACATTACATTGTGATATGGGAGCTACTGTGTGTGTGGATCAATAACGTTTGTCTAAGTCTAAAAATAGCAAGAGACTGGGGTCAAATATAAAGCATAATATAAAAACGTACATGTACAAGTAAACATAAAACATAGAAATACAGTAATACATACAGTATATCTCAGCTGCGTTCAAAATAAATAGAAGGTAGCTGGATTCCCCGGAGAGGACAATTCACCGATGTGTATTTAAGGCGCAATACTTGTCTTGTAATCTATGAGCTTGTGCTTTTTTCTCTCTCTCTGTCTGTTTTTTGGTAATTAAATACTGCTTGAATATTTAACACCATTGTTGGGCACTGCAGAAGTGGCTGTCTTCCTGTCCGGACTATCAAGTAACTATTGTCTCTCCAAAATGAGATATTAACTGAATTGAAACCCATCCCCTGTCGCATTTGATAATTTATTTGCATAATTAGCTCTTAATTTTAATTCACTATGCAAATATATGCCCCCCTTTTAAATTGCATTTCAATGCAAACTGGAGCCACTGTCAGACCTATAATGTGAATGGATTTAATTTTGCTATCTGCCAGGCATGAGGGATAGTTCCAGGGCGAAATATGGAAAAAGGGACGTTTCTGATGATTTAGACTCTGTTCGGTTTAATTATACGCCTTTAATTACATGACTGTGGAGTTTCTAACAGGAGACACTCACACTGCAATTGAGGAAGGATAACAGTGTGGATTTAAGTTAATAAAAGGCTTGTAAGATGAGTTTTTGACTGTGAAATGCAATAATCTATGAGATCTTAATATTTGCAATTTGAAGGAATAAAATATGCTTCAAATAATGATGTATTTTCAAAGGTTCTTGCGATCAAATATTCATAATAAACATGGTGAAATCCACATGTATTTGAGCAAAAATATATTTTTACCCAGTACAGAGATTGTATCAGAAGTTATTAAAAGTCCCATGACATGGTACTTCTTGATGCTTTTATATGGCTCCTTAATGGTTCCCTAATACTGTAAATGAATCCTTCTTCAAAATCAACACTCAGTGCATGAGAAACAGAGATAAGATGAGAAAGAGTCATAAATGTCACTCTGGAACACTCCATAATGGGCGTTGTTGCTTGAATGCAAATGAGGAGAAAAGAGATGGCCTATAGTAGGGGGTGGGGGCGTGGCCAAACTCTCCGCTCTCAGCTCTTAGCTGTGCCTGTGCGCTCTGACCCACTTCTGTGTTTTTGAACGGAGGGAGAGATGAGAAGCGTTCCATTGAAAAATAAACACATTTCCACAGAAAATAAAATGAAACCACTGCTGTTTCAGATATCCACAGGCTCAGATAAAGGACTTCCGAGCCTAGAAACACTCGCAAGTTCCTCCAGGCAAATAAAAAAACGTATTTCGCAGTCCAAACTCTCTGGGCGTGATTTACAGAGACGCTGAGTACAGACAGACGGGGGTGGAACTGCATTTGCATTTCTTTTTTCGAGCTGACGTCAATAAGTTTCCTTGTTCAAAATCGCCCGTTTGAGCTCTGATTTTTTGTAACGCAGAAAAGGATCACAAATGCTCAGTTTAGACATTTCGCAACTTTTAACCATGGGGGGGGGCTAAACAGGGTAGGGGAGCTCACATTAACGTTCAAAAACCTCAGAAAGTGAAAATTTCATGCCATGGGACCTTTAATTACATCACTGGAAGTCAATGCACATACAACTGAAACTTCTGTCATTCTCAAAAAGCTTCAGTTTCTTTGAATTGTGAAATTTACAATCATGACCAAGAGAACTATGAATCCCTTCATTCAGTCATCTATTTATTTTAGCACTTGCACTGTTCCAAAACACATTTTTTTCAATATTCTACTGTTACACAAAGTAACCGACACTGTTTTCCCTCAGACCTGACAGTGAATTTACACTGTATCCATTTCTGTTTGCTTGTTGTTTTACTCTGGGAGTGTTATCTCTCATTTCAGTAGGAGTTGTATTTTGGAGGCCCTCTCTGACCATCCATTATCCAATGAATCAACCCCGGGCACAAACACTCTCTGACTAACCAGCTAAAAGTCTGCTCACCCCCAGCCCAATGCAATGGTGCCCTTTGTCGACTCCAGGAACCCACACGGAGAAACTGACCTGCTTGATCCTTTTTCTTGGAGAGGGAGGCGGTATGGTGGGCTTTCATCATTCCCCAAGAGGCTGGATCTTTGGGTCGCACTTAACAAAACCAAACACTGTCTCTGGACCTGTGCTGCCAACGTGACCGGGGAGGGAGGAGGTAACGTGAGATAGACAGGCCTTGGGGACAGGGGGAAGTAGCCAAAAGGGACAAATTAGCTTGAGACAATAGGGGACCTCTTCTACCAGGGGTATAATTAAGCATTTCTTCATCATAGTCGGGACAGTCTGCAAGCTGCTCATCTTAACTCATTCTCTTGCTTTTGCCCCAGAGATATAGCTGGTTCTCTTGGTCCGACCACCCCCACGTCACTGTCAATGCGTCACTTTTTGCCTTTAATTGAGATTCTGTTTGATTACTCAGTTGGGGGTGTTAATTATAAAGAGGCTAATTGAGCTGGCTGGGAAACAAAGGTTGTATTGGAGAACAAGGCAACAAGCGAAAACAAAGCGCTTTGTCTGGAAGGCTCATTCAACAGCTGATGTGTGATGGCAGGCAGGACAGTAGAGGAGACGCTAGGTTTAGATTTCAGAATGTCCCGGAATGATAAATCACCAGGAAGTGAGAAAGAGGAGGTGCAAATTGAGGCACGGACAACGTTAAAGGTCCCATGGCATGAAATTTTCACTTTCTGAGGTTTTTGAACGTTAATGTGAGCTCCCCTACCCTGTTTAGCCCCCCCCCCCATGGTTAAAAGTTGCGAAATGTCTAAACTGAGCATTTGCGATCCTTTTCTGCGTTACAAAAAATCGGAGCTCAAACGGGCGATTTTGAACAAGGCACCTTATTGACGTCAGATCGAAAAATGCAGCTCCACCCCCGTCTGTGTCTACTCAGCGTCTCTGTAAATCACGCCCAGAGAGTTTGGACTGCGAATGCGCTAGGCAATGAGAAATGCGTTTTTTTATTTGCCTGGAGGCACGTCCGAGTGTTTCTGAGCCTCTGGACCTTTGAACAGCAGTGGTTTAATTTTATTTTCTGTGAAAATGTGTTTTTTTTTTCATTAAAACGGCTCTCCTTTCTTCCTCCGCTCTTAAAACACGGAAATGGATCAGAGGGCACAGCTGAGAGCTGAGAGCTGAGAGCGGAGAGTTTGGCCATGCCCCTACCCTCTACTATAGGCCATCTCTGTTCTCCTCATTTGCATTCAAGCAACAACGCCCATAATGGACTGTTCAGAGAGAGAAAAATTACTCTTTCTCATCTTATCTCTGTTTCTCATGAGTGTTGATTTTGAAGAAGGATTCATTTACAGTATTAGGGAACCATTAAGGAGCCATATAAAAGCATCAAGAAGTACCATGTCATGGGACCTTTAATAGGTGCCACTAACTGGCTGTTGAAATCCCTTTATTATTATCTGGATAAAGAAGTGGACCAAGGGAGTGTGACCCAGTTTGGCTCCAGTCAAATGAAGCTCACAAGGCTAGCAGTTATAGGGGTGAATTTGGAGTATCTTATTAGGAACAGGAATTTGTTTATATATATCCTCCTGGGACCTGAAGAAAAAAAGTATATCTAAATTATTATTATTATTATTTGAATTTTCTATTTGGAGGTAAGTGAACACCTCAGCATTTACATTTTGTTAATTTTATTTGTATTCATAATGTTGTAACATGTGCTCTCTAATGGACGTCGGGGACATTTTGGTGTTAAATCCAGGTGAAGTTAACAACCGAACAAACACTTTTTTTTTTTTTTTTTTTTGATGACCAACATCTCTGACAAGCTTCTACAGTTGCCTCAAAAAGTTCTTAGACTCCCTTTTAATTTCTTATTTATTTTGTTTTAATATATTATGTATAATTTATTTTTGTATTTATTTATTTGAGTATTTATTTACATATTTATTTATTTTGTATGTATAATTTATTTGTTTATTATTTACATATATATTTTTAAATTTTTAGATTTTTTTAGATTTTTTTTTTTTTTTTTTATCATAGTGCAGCCACAAACTAGAATCTCAAAACACTTAAAAGATACCGTGGTTAACTTGATGTCCACTATAAAGGACACAAATGAATGGGCGGGTCTCAGGAGGTTATTGATAAAATAATGAAATAAAAACACCAGAATCATTTTTCCATGTTTCAGTGTAAAGTTAATTGGCAACAGAGTCGATGGAGTTGGAAGCGTCTCCATGAACACTTCCTATGTGGAATATGGCCGCTAGAGGGTTAGCGATGTCCGTTTATGTACACAGTGTATGGTTTCAAATCCAATCACAATTTGCCTCGTGTTAACTCTGTTCAACACTAACAACATGTTTCTACAGTCCATTCAACCTCAGACTCATTCTTAATTTTTTTCTTAAACGTTTCACCCCAAATGTCTTTCAATTCTTTGACATTTATTTCAACTTTTTCCTGATTACAGCTGCTTCACACCTCAGTGCACCTCTGGAAAAGAAATATTGTGTTCGCTTCTAATCTCAGAACTTGTGGAGTTTTGAATGAAATTGAGATCAGCTTCTATCAGCGAGTCCAATAAAAGATCATTTCATTAGAGCGGTCAGAACACTCAACCCAAAAGTTGATGGTTTGAATCCCGATCTGACCAGTGGTGTTATTCGGCAAGACAGCTTGAGGTGTTTAGAGAGTCATGGCACAGATTGGCAGCCTCGCGTTCATCAATCAACCCCAGGGCAGCTGTGGCTACAGAAGTAATGTACCGCCCCCTAGTGTTGAGTGAGTGAATTAAAATGGCCCTGTACCTCTTCAGTGGATAGTGCCTTAAAGGAGAATTAACGTTTTTTACAATCTGAGCCTTATTTTGGTAATAAAACAAGTTGTTTTACTCACCCATAGCACTTTGGTGTCATATGGAGCACTTCCAGAGATGTTTTAGATTTGCGATCTCCATAATGTGAGTTCTCGGGGCACATGTTTGCGGTCTCCAAATAACACAAACTTTAGCACTTTTCAAATCATAGAAGCTCAATGTCTTAGTCTACGCTTTCGTTTGAGTCAAAAGTGGCCTGTAATCCGAGATTTATCCATAGTTTCGAGTAGATGAGGACGCCAGTGCGCATGTGCGGAGTCACAGCTTATTTCGCTCTCAGCTCCAGGGACCCAAACATGAAAACATGAAACATGTAAATTTATGGGTAAATCTCGGATTAGAGGCCACTTTTGACTCAAACAAAAGTGTAGACTAAGACATCGAGCTTCTATGATTTGAAAAGTGCTAAAGTTTGTGTTATTTGGAGAACGCAAACATGTGCCCCGAGAACTCACATTATGGAGATCGCAAATCTAAAACATCTCTGGAAGTGCTCCATATGACACCAAAGTGCTATGGGTGAGTAAAACAACTTGTTTTATTACCGAAATAAGCCTCAGATTGTAAAAAAAACTTCAGATAAGATCTGTCTTTACTTACTCCAAAATATAGGCGGTGTTCCCCAGAAAAACATCATACAAAGTATTCAATTCATCCCAATAGTCTCAATTTAATTTTTAATTCAAAACTTTAATGGAGCCATAACATAATATTTCCCCCTCAGAATATGTAGGAGTCAGTCCCGGTGGAAGTGGTCATGTCAGTGTGAGCCATGTTAGTGCAGGCTCCTTGTGCATAATGTGCTTTTGAATGTGCTGTGTCTGGCTCGGAGACACTGTGCCTCTGCTCTTTCTCCCTGAGCACTGATCTGTGGCCCGGCCTGGTTTGTTGTGTAGCGCGGATCACAGGGACGAAGCTGAATGATGCCGGCCTAGCTCTGTGAAGGAAGGCCACGCACGACCGCTCCCAGAACAGCCCTAACCGGAGATCACACAAGAAACTATGGCTTTTGTCCAAGTCCCCTTCACAAGAAAGGCAGTGTCAAAAGCAGCCCATGGAAGGGAGAAGGGAGTACGGGAGGGAGGCTGCAGCTTCTCCTTTCAACATATGCCGGAGCAGTGTGCGGTGGCTCATTGGGAACACACAGGCCCACAATGGCGCCGATCTAACCCTGTGACATCATCAAAGGGCAGGCCGTGCGGGGCGGGTGCTACTACAACGGCAGCAGCGTGTCTGGCGAGGCACCACTGAGCAGTGCCGTCGTGTTCCTTTTGCGGTGGGTGAAGTGGGAGCAGCTGGGGAATAGAGCTAGCAACCTGCAGCCAGAAGGTGAAACAAGGAGAGCACATGTTGGGGCTGGTGGCTAGTGAATAGGTACAGTATTGGGTGAGGGCGATGAGGGTGTGTGTATTCATGGGGTGACAGTGTGACCTTTGGGGGAGTTTGACTGCATATTTTTCTCATTTCATTCCAGGTAAGGGGTTGTCAAAAGTATTTTTTGAAACAGATATTCAGATACTGAACTACATTTGAGCAGGTATCAATCATACCATTTTGTATGAAAAGCGCCTTATAAATGTTTGATTGATTGATTGATTGAATCACATTTACAAGACAGAAATGAACCTTTCTTGAATAGCTTTAGGATTAGATCTTGAGCTATATCAGAACAACTGTACGACCACACAGACAGATAGAAAACAACAAGGTAAAAGAAAGTACAGTGGTCCCTCGTTCTATCGCGGTAACATTGTGTTCTGCGTCCTGATTGGCTAAGAGACTGTAGACCTTTGCTGATTGATAGATGGGGGACGCGGGGGGACTGGGACTAGACTGGGACTAGACCGGGACTAAACGTGGACTAAACCAGGTCTAGACCAGAACTAAATCAGGTCTAGACCAGGTCTAAACCTGGACTGGTCCTGGACTAAACCTGGACTGGACCAGGTCTAAACCAGGATTAAACCACCACGTGTCGCTCTTTGCTGGTTTCGTGCGGCTGGTTTGTGGCTCGGGCTGAGAGGACGCGGTTCGGCCTCGTGTGGCCTCGCGCCGGTCGTGCTGGGGATGTGGCAGTGCTGTTGCTTCCTGCGGATCCAGTGACTCATGTCTCCGCGCTCCTCGCGCGTCCGGCGGGGCTTCCGGGGCCGTGTCTTCCCCCACGCTTCACTATTAATACATTTTGTTGAAAATCTATGAAAGTTTGAGTGTTTAAACGAGAGAGAAATGTGAGAAAAGGTTAATTCCAGTGTGAGAAAAGTGTATAATGTGTGTGGTGAAGCATTTACAGCCTTAAAAGATGTAGAATAATTGTAAAATATAAAGTTGTCCTACTTCGCGGATTTTTCAGCTTCTGGAACCTAACCCCCGCGATAAACGAGGGATTACTGTATTATGACTTCATGTTGAAAATTATATTCTATTGTCTAAAGAAAGAGTGTTTTTAATCATCATTGTGGTATCAGAATCTGTATTGAGTATCAAACTTTAGCATCGAAATCGAAACTGAAATTTTAGTATTGGAACTTTTTTTAATGTCAAATTGCAATGGTAAAGAATGGTTTTATTATAGAACAATGGTAGATAATTTTACTTGCCAAGTCAAATCTACTCACATCAAGTTAAATGTTCGTAATGTGAGTAATTTAAATTTTCCTAGATATGACTTTTTGCAGTGTATGTACATGTTGTAGAGTGAGCACCCCAGTTTACAGCCAGGACCACCTTGCCCTGGGAATAAAACAGGACCTTGTTGCGGTGAGTTCAGAGTGCTTGCCTCCATGCTGCTACACTATAGAAAACACTGGGGCTGTGTCCGTGCTGAGAGGCCCATTTGAGCTGCCGCCTCAGGGCTGTAGACAGACCCCTGGGACCATCGCCACTCAAGGGCCTGTGTGTTCAACAGAATGTGTTATTCTATCACAGCAAGCCTGTCTCAGCAGCAATCATTCAAATACTCATTCATTTCAGCAGCGGCCGTCCCCAGGCCTCCCATCACCATCACACATGTTTGTATAGTTTAGAGTGGGCCTATAGAGAACACTCAGGAGATGTATCCATGTCCATAATGACAGTATTTCAAGCTGTCCACTGGCATTAAGATACAAACCAACTGTTTAGAAGACTCAGTTCTTACTGCGGTCTTAAAGTTATTATGTCTGCAACATGTTTATGGGTAAAAATATAAGATGTTACAACCAATGAGTCCATATTCCTGTGATCGGTTATATCATAAGAAGATGACTTTAAGAGCAGGCAGTGTGTTCATTTTCATTCAAAAAATGTAAAAGGTGCTGCATAACTCTTAAAAAATGTTATGTATTTTGAAAGGATTGAAGTGGTCCAACATTATTTTTTGCTTTCATGATGCATTCCTACCTTCCTATTTATTCACCGTGTAAACAACGACAAGCATGTTGCTGGATCACACTTACTCCGCACATACATCGCAGGAGCAAGCACCTTCATCTAAGAGGAAAAGAAGAAGGACTCTCGACACGGAGAGAAGTCGACATAGTACCTACCGCGGCTGGGGCTTTGTCGCAGCACGGGCCGTGTAAACCCCGGGTTCCGCCTTCGTCCCCCCAAGTGCAGACCAACCTCCGCCCTCCGCAGTCCGGTTCCCGATTACCCCCACCCGCGCACAGCGCCGGGTGCACTTCACGCGTGCGCGCGGTTCGGGCGCGGCTGCCGGTGAACCCACCTCCGGGTACGCCGAGCTGTCCGCGTTACGTCGCGCCCAGGTGACCCTCGAAGTCTGCTGTAGCTAAAACCGGAATTGCAATACCCACCATCCACCAATGCGCCACCATCCTACACAGTGTACCTTTAAAGGTCCCATGGCATGAAAGTTTCACTTTCTGAGGTTTTTGAACGTTAATGTGAGCTCCCCTACCCTGTTTAGCCACCCAAGGTTAAAAGTTGTGAAATGTATAAACTGAGCATTTGCGATCCTTTTCTGCGTTAGAAAAAATCAGAGCTCAAACGGGCGATTTTGAACAAGGCACCTTATTGACGTCAGATCGAAAAAAGAAATGCAAATGCAGTTCCACCCCCGTCTGTCTGTACTGAGCGTCTCTGTAAATCACGCCCAGAGAGTTTGGACTGCGGAGGAGCTACGCAATGCGAAATGCGTTTTTTTATTTGCCTGGAGGAACTTGCGAGTGTTTCTAGGCTCGGAAGTCCTTTATCTGAGCCTGTGGATATCTGAAACAGCAGTGGTTTAATTTTATTTTCTGTGGAAATGTGTTTATTTTTCAATGGAAGGCTTCTCATCTCTCCCCCCGTGCAAAAACACAGAAGTGGGTCACAGAGCGGAGCGGAGAGCTTGGTCACGCCCCCCACCCCCTACTATAGGCCATCTCTGTCCTCCTCATTTGCATTCAAGCAACAACGCCCATAATGGAGTGTTCCAGAGTGACATTTATGACTCTTTCTCATCTTATCTCTGTTTCTCATGCACTGAGAGTTGATTTTGAAGAAGGATTCATTTACAGTATTAGGGAACCATTAAGGAGCCATATAAAAGCATCAAGAAGTACCATGTCATGGGATCTTTAAGTATGTTTCACAACTTTCAGGAGCCAGAGTGGCCAGTTCCAGTCACAGTAAGGCTAACAACAACCAGCATACTAACAGCAAACCAGCCTTACTTCATACTTCACATAGAAAAAAAGTAATTAAATGCACACAGCAGTCTCATTTTTATCTTGCCCCAATACAACGTAGGTCTATCTGTACTGCCTCAAAATACAGCCCCTTTAATCCTGTTTTATACTTAGTCAAACATACTTCATACCACCACAGCAGTCCTGTACGTGAAATCCTAATCAAACACACAAACCTCTCAGATCAATCATCTCAAATACACCTGGGATTACACACACACACACACACACACACTCCAGAGCCAGAGAAGATAGTCCCTTATAATTTCATGTTTTTTCTGCAGCATGAGTGGAATCAATGACAAGGTCCATTTGGGCTCGGCAGCCTGATGATAGCCAGTCATTACAGATTAGGCCAAGTGAGTAATGGAGAGCCCCACGGAGCAGTGTAAAGCAGTTCAATAAGATGGCACTGGTGGGAGGGCCTGTGTTTTGGTTTGGTGAGAGCGCAGAACATATTACCTGCCTGTCTGATAATCTGTTAACATCGGCCAAACTCCACTCGTACACCTTCTATGTTTGTACGAGATAATAGACTAGAGCAAAGGCCATATGGGGAATATACTGTAGATCATGTTTAATATTTTCATATGCACCCTCACCGTCTGACCAGCCAGGGCCTTCTACATTCTGTTTGAAACTTCTTGCTAATTTGAGATGCTTATTTGAAGCATGTGTCTCTCAAATGCGGAAGACTGCGGAAGATTTCTCGTATCGTTCAGAATAAAATATATAAATTATTCTACCTCGGATCAAAAGAGTTTGGTGTTTCAATTGTTGATTCGTGTTTTTTTTCCTATCCTTTTTTAAATGTAAGCTGCCATGTGTGTTTTTACGCCAACAGAGCATCACATTAATCAGAAATAGGGACATAGACATGATATGGTTTCACACCAACACGTCTTTGTAAAGTTTTGTCAAAGTGTGTGCTTTTTTGGCTGCTCAGGTAACTTACTCTGTCACCTACTGTTAATTAATTTTACACCACATTTTCCCATTTCTCATTTAGTAATAAATATAGTGTAAAGAAGAGCCAAGTGACGAAGTTACGTTACGCTTTTGGAGATTTTATTTGAAAGTTTTAAAAGTGCTTTTCAAAGACAGAGAAAAAGGTGTTTACAGTAATATGCTTCATAAATCATGAGCTCAGCTTTGCCTTCTCTGTAACACGCCCTGGCCCAGACTGAAGGAGCGTGGCCCTCCTTTATCCACCAAGGCGCCTCCCTCAAGTCAAAGAAAGGAGAATTAATGTTTTTTTTTTTTTTACAATCTGAGCCTTATTTCGGTAATAAAACAAGTTGTTTTACTCACCCATAGCACTTTGGTGTCATATGGAGCACTTCCAGAGATGTTTTAGATTAGCGATCTCCGTAACGCGAGTTCTCGGCGCATATAATATATGCCCCGAGCGGTCTCCAAATAACAAACTTTAGCACTTTTCAAATCATAGAAGCTCAATGTCTTAGTCTACGCTTTCGTTTGAGTCAAAAGTGGCCTGTAATCCGAGATTTAGCCATAGTTCACAGCTTTGCGTTTCATGTTTGGGTCCCGGGAGCTGAGAGCGAAATAAGCTGTGACTCCGCACATGCGCACTGGCGTCCTCATCTACTCGAAACTATGGATAAATCTCGGATTACAGGCCACTTTTGACTCAAACGAAAGTGTAGACTAAGACATCGAGCTTCTATGATTTGAAAAGTGCTATAGTTTGTGTTATTTGGAGACTGCTAAACTAAAACATCTCTGGAAGTGCTCCATATGACACCAAAGTGCTATGGGTGAGTAAAACAACTTGTTTTATTACCGAAATAAGGCTCAGATTGTAAAAAAACATTAATTCTCCTTTAACACAAAAATACAGTTTTTCTACTCAAAAACCGAGTTTAACTATAGTAACAAAAATCTGGATAAATCCACAAAATACAGTTTACAGTATGGCCATGTCTCTGCACCTGTAGCTCAAACAGGGGGAATAATCAAATTATTTGGCTAGCACGTGTTTGTATGTGCGTACTTTAGTTAACAGTTAGCGCCTTTAAAGGGGCCACTCCATCACTATTGGTATTTAGGCTAGTGTAGAATTTTGACTCATTTAGCAGGAATTAGCCTTAGCAATAGTGTTTGTTCAGAAAGAATGCTAATCATTATCAGTTTAAATATCACACACTATTAGACTATATTACATTTTGCTAAAACTCTATATCCTCCTGGGACCTGAAGAAAAAAAGTGTATCTAAATTATTATTATTATCATTTTAATTTTCTATTTGGAGGTAAATGAACACCTTAGCATTTACATTTTCTTAATTTTATTTGTATTCATATTTTTGTAACTTGTCCTCTGTAATGGACTGTAATAGTGTTAAATCCATGTCAAGTTAACCTAACCTAAACCTAACAAAAACATTTTTTCGGTCGGTTTTACAGTTATTATTAATTAGCCACAAACTAGAGTCTATCTCAAAACTCAAAAGATGTCCACTATAAAGGACACAAATGAATGGGCGGGTCTCAGGAGGACATATAAACTCGTTAAATGTGGAAAAACCGAACTCATTTGAAGCAGTCTGCAGTGGTCCAAAGTTATTCCTCATTCAGAGCATCATATTTATGCACCATGATGAGTTTATGGGCTCTGTTCACAACTTTCACAGACCAGAGCAGAATTTTGCCATGACAACACAGCTAACAACAACTTGCATGGACAATAGAAAGCTTTATAATCAGATGCCGACAGTACGCAGCAGACACATTTTTGCTTATAAACTCTCTGCAGTGAATAATTAGAATGTTCGGAATCTATAAGGTAAGTGAAGAGTAAATTCTTTTTTTCACATTTTTAAGACAGTAAAAGGTAGAGCACCTTTAAAGATCCCATGACATGGTACTTCTTGATGCTTTTATATGGCTCCTTAATGGTTCCCTAATACTGTAAATGCATCCTTCTTCAAAATCAACACTCGGTGCATGAGAAACAGAGATAAGATGAGAAAGAGTCATAAATGTCACTCTGGAACACTCCATTATGGGCGTTGTTGCTTGAATGCAAATGAGGAGGACAGAGATGGCCTATAGTAGGGGGTGGGGGCGTGGCCAAGCTCTCCGCTCCGCTCTGTGACCCACTTCCGTGTTTTTGCACAGGGGGAGAGATTTGAAGCCTTCCATTGAAAAATAAACACATTTCCACAGAAAATAAAATTAAACCACTGCTGTTTCAGATATCCACAGGCTCAGATAAAGGACTTCCGAGCCTAGAAACACTCGCAAGTTCCTCCAGGCAAATAAAAAAACGTATTTCGCATTGCGTAGCTCCTCCGCAGTCCAAACTCTCTGGGCGTGATTTACAGAGACGCTGAGTACAGACAGACGGGGGTGGAACTGCATTTGCATTTCTTTTTTCGATCTGACGTCAATAAGTTTCCTTGTTCAAAATCGCCCGTTTGAGCTCCGATTTTTTTCTAACGCAGAAAAGGATTGCAAATGCTCAGTTTAGACATTTCGCAACTTGTAACCATGGGGGGGGGGGGGCTAAACAGGGTAGGGGAGCTCACATTAACGTTCAAAAACCTCAGAAAGTGAAAATTTCATGCCATGGGACCTTTAACATAGCCCATTCCTCTCTTACACCTTTTCTGCAAGTACAAGATAATAGACTCTTATAGAAAAAATAGCATACGGGGAATGTAGCTCACATGTAATATCTTGATACACTTTCTCCATCACCTGCTGTGGGGGGCTCTGATCTCGGGGCTTTTACTTGTTGTGGAAGAAAAACAAAAGGACCCCCGCGATGCCAATTAATTAGGAGGATATGAATATTTCAGGGTTCTATGAGACAATGGCGGCTGCGCACAGATAGGATTCACAAGACTTCTAATGGAATATTCATGACGGAGTGGCTTTTTTTACCGCATTTTCAGAAGTGGAGATTCAAATACTGTCCACATTGTATCGTCCGGTTAAAAGTGCACTGTGTAACTGTTTGGTTGGGGGTCCATCACCTGCTTGTTTATGTGATTATGTCGTTGCTGTCCCTGGAATGTTCCACAGTACGGCATTAAACAGCTCTACCTTACATTTATGCAATTACAGGAGGTTTTATAGCTCAAAAATAGCTAGAAAAACGGGCATTCTGACTGTGAGCGGGGTCGCCTCTCCACAGATGTGACCTGTATCTTGGTCTGGTTTGGTCTCCATGAAGATAGAAAGGTTTAATACCATACTGTGAAACATTTCAGACAAAGCAATCACATCTCCATGGAGAAAAGACATTTGACGGACCCTCCACCAGAAAAGTTACACAATGCAGTTTTGTTTTGTTATTTTCCAGGCAGAATTTTATATTGCAGGTTATCTTTTTGAAAAATATAGACATTATGACTTGCCATGTAGGAAGAGTTGGAGGTGAGCAGGTTAGGGAATAGCGTTTGTTTAGTTCGCATGCTAATCTTTCTGTTACACTGTCTATTTTATGCTATTTTTAGATCTGTTATAATGATGTTATCTTATCACAAACATACCTGGAGTTGTGTTTTGTTTCAATGACACATGTTTAACACTCAGACCCTGCAAATTTAGGCTGAGTTCTTCTTTCAAACACTCACATGTGGTTATACATGATGGTTATACATGAAGTGCTCCACTGTGTTTTAAAGATCCCATGACATGGTACTTCTTGATGCTTTTATATGGCGCCTTAATGGTTCCCCTAATACTGTAAATTAATCCTTCTTCAAAATCAAGACTCAGTGCATGAGATATGACTCTGACTGTCTTCATGAGGCTAAATATGTCTCTAAAATGCTTTATTCTGGGCGTTGTTGCTTAAATGCAAATGAGGAGGACAGAGACAGGCCAGTGCAGTGGGTGGGGGTGTGGCCAAATACGCCGCTGGTTCCTCTTTAGCGGTGCGATGTGCGCTGGCCCCACTTCCGTGTGTGTAAGAGTGGAGGACGATATGAGACGAGTTGCATTAAAAAAACACATTTCCACAGAAAATAAAATGAAACCACTGCTGTTTCAGAGGTTCGGAGCCTCGGGTAAAGGACATCCAAGCCTGGAAACACTCTCACGTGTCTCCAGGCAAATAAAAAAAACGCATCTCGCATTGCGTAGCTCGTTTGCGGTCTAAACTCTCTTGGCGTGATTTCCAGATACGGTGGGTAGACATCCAGATGGGGGGTGGAAACCTTTCCCCGAGTGTGACTTCAGAAAGTTCCCTTGTTCAAAATCGCCCGTTTGGGCTGTCTTTTTTTCAAACGTGGAAAAGGATCGCAAATGCTCAGTTTACACATTTCGCAACTTTTAGCCATGGGGGGGGCTAAACAGGGTAGGGGAGCTCACATTAACGTTCAAAAACCTCAGAAAGTGAAAATGTCATGCCATGGGACCTTTCATGCCAATCACTAGAATCATTTGGACAATTTCAGCCCTGGAATGGCCAAAGTCTACAGATTTTATTTTTTATTTTTTTTCTGTGTGAACATTATGGATGTTTGGTAACATTTCAATTAGTTGGCAGGGGCAGCGCTAGACATTTTTGGTTGGAGGAGCTTTGTGGCGCCTAAGTTCTTCAATGGGGGTTCACACGTAACAATAATAATAATAATAATAATAATAATAATAATAATACATTTTATTTATTAGGCGCCTTTCTGGACACTCAAGGTCGCCTTACAACAAGTATAATATACATTGTAGGCAGTTAAAAGCAGTTAAAAGCAACAGTTAAAATACAATCAGTTAGACATTTAAACAATAAAACTTTTAAAAACAGTAAAACATTTAAAACACCATGTAAATTTAAAGCTTTTTATGGATGTGAGCGCACCCCCACCCCCTGCCAGTGTTTGCTTTGCTGTTTTAAAAGTTTAAAAGTTAAATGTAGTTAGCTAGTCTGGTTAACACCTGACCATATCACAAGTGAGATATGGGTCTGGAAACTCGCTTCGAAAAATCCCGTAGCGGAGGTGTGGTTAGCGATTGCCAACGGCCGTTTATTGGGCGTTATGAATGTCTATCATTGAGCGTATACGTAAGTCCATAGCCAATCATGTCAGTTGTCAGTTCAAACTACAAGCTTCCGTTTGTCATGTAGTACGCGTCACCGTCTTGCCACACCTCCCCCGCTCTCTGATTGGGGCCCTAAATCTGGGACTCTCGCTTGGACGAGTTTCCAGGCCGCCTTCCAGTTCGAAACGAACGGAAGCGGCCTGGGAATTCCCAGGCTAGTAGTTAGCCCCTGTAGTGATTTCTAAAACCTAAAATGAAATGATTGTCTTATTGTAGTCTCATGTTGAACAATCTGTGATCGCCATTTGAAATTTTTTTGTCAAAATTGAATGTATTTTGTCAAAAATATGGGGGAGCACTGGCCACTCTAGAGGAGACTAGTGCCCCCTCAAGCCCCCCTCCTGGCGCCGCCCCTGTTAGTTGGCCCAGTGCAAGCAGCCTACGTATGAACCCTAAACCTACATTTAAAAAAGAGTTTTGTTTGCTTTAAGTTACAATTATTCTGCATTCTTTTGTCCACTTTCGCTTGTAAAGACAGTTTCTATTTTGTCATCCAGCTGCGCCCCTGACATGCCAGAGTTGAAGCTGAATAAACCCATGCCTGTAAAGCCCTTTTTGACATGCGTACCAAAGAACATTGACTTTGCCTCTGTGTTCTGCTTCATCTTCTTAATACTGAGTGAGATTTGCATGGAGGTGCTCGCCGATTCCACATGGGAAATATTTGGGACACCACTGCTCTTCCTGGTGCCAAGTCTACGTTTCAAAGCTGTTGTTTTACATTTATTCATTTCATTATTCCTCACTTTGATGCCAGAACTGTAATTATTTTCACATTAGCACCTGCTGCATTCCCTCGTGTATTTTATCAATCTCGATCATGAGGTGGGTTAGACTATCACTTTTATATACAGCACTACGCAGTGGAAACAGCATACGGGAAATACTGTTATTAAAATACAGCAGCATTTGTTTTCTCGTATATTTTTTCCAATTTTTTTTTTTTTTTTCTTTTTCTGGCACGGCGCATGTTGGCAAAGCTAGCGTTATTCATGTGTGGACTCATTTCCTGCAACAGTCGAGGCACGGTTCGATAGTGAAGCTGTAAAACAGTTTCAGCTAGCCATAAACACATTTGATGAAAACAAATTAGGAGCGAAATATAGAACTGACGGGGAACATAACCGCCGCCAATGGAATCACATTAGAGGGGAGCCGCCACGAATAAATGTACACTTAATAAATGGATAAATACGACACACACAAAGACGCGCGTTGCCAGATCTCATACATCATCTCCAAGTCCCCTTTTCGCCGTCATATTCTAGCATATTCCAACACCTTCGGAGAAAAGCTACCGTGACCTGTTGACGCGTACAGGTCTACAATAAATGTACGCTTAAACCTCTTGATAAGGATTCTTGTGAGCTTTAAAGATGCATTGTGTAGCTTTTTGGTTGGGGGTCCATCACCTGCTTGTTTCTATGGATATGTCATTGCTTTGCGGTTGTTGTTTTTTTTTTTTTTATAACTAAGAAATACTTAGAAAAAACGGCATTCTGACATTGAGCATGGTCACCTGTAACTTGGTCTGGTTTGGTAATGAAGATAGAAAAGTTTGATACCATACTGTGAAACAACCAGACAAAGCAATAACATCTCCATGGAGAAAATCATTTGACAGTCCCTCCACCAGAAAAGTTACACAATGCACCTTTAAGTCATGTAATAATAATAATAATAATAATAATAATAATAATAATAATAATAATAATAATAATAATAATAATAATAATAATAATAAATATAGCCGCAAGCAGCAATGATCGGCCCTCGCTTGCACTAAATTTTGAGTGAAATCGGCCAAAGTATGCACAGATTATCACTTCGTCGAAATTTGATAGCAAGCTGCAAAAACAAACCTGAAAGTTGTGGCGTTTTCATGGAAACAGTGTTCAGTCTTTTACAACGCTTTTAATAAATTTTAATGTCCCACTTGTCGAGATGATCCACCATGATTCTGGTGAGTCTGGGTAAAAAACCCCTAGGAGGAGTTTGTTAAAATACAAAGACAGAAAAATTTGCCTTCAGCACCGGGTCACGTGCGCCGCCCAATATGGCTGACTTCCTGTTGGTCGCCTGGCAATGGTGTAATATACTTTTTTGTTCCTATTCCCATGATGCATCTGGGAATCAAATTTGGTTTGGCTACGACAAAGTTTTTGCCGGGCGTCCCATTGGCGAGGACAGATGTTTGGCCTGTTGCCATGGCAACACGGGTATAGCCATAGGCGCAATGTATTTTGATTTTCCAGGGGGTGCTGTCGAGCCATTTTTTAAGATTTTTTAATACAGATTATTTGTAAATTCATTTTTTGGCGTTCTTGAATTTTGTGCAAAATTTCGGGAGTTTTCGTCGGTGGGAAGTACCCGAAACCTGCAAAAAGGGGGGGAGGAAAATAATAATAAGAATAAATAATAATAATAAGAAAAACCAGAACAATAACAATAGGCCCTACGCTTTAGCGCTCGGGCCTAATAATAATAATAATAATACATTTTGCTTTTCATGACACTCAAAGACGCTTCACACAGATCCAAACACAAACGAACACAAATGAAACAAATGTTGTTATCTCCTCAAAAACATATCCAGGGTTGTGTTTTGTTTCATTCACATGTTTGAATAATAGTTTATTATTAGTCCGTTGACATCTCCAACGCTCAAAATGCTCTGTTCCACCTTGTGATGTCATGTAGTGGTAGTTAAGTCAAGTTAACAGCTCCTTTTACCTTTAGTTCAGTAGAGATTGGCACTTCCAATGCTGAAATCATCCAAATCATCTGATCAATAAAGTTTGTCTAAGTCTAAAGGTGCACTGTGTAACTCGTCTCCATGGAGATGCTATTACTGTAATGTCCCATAGTATGGCATTTAACATCTATCTCCATGGAGTCAAGCGGGTGACTCTGCAGAGAGGCGTCCCCGCTCTCAGTAAGAATTCATGTTTTTCAAGACAATAAAATCCCCTGTAACTGAATAAAAGCAAGTTATATAAGGTTAAAGCAATACTGAGGAACATTGCAGAGGAGACAAGCAGGTGATGGACCCTCCCCCCAAAAAGTTACACAGTGCACCTTAAGTCTAAAAGCTACTGTGACCTGTGGACACGTGATGGTCGTTTTTGGACTTGAAATCACTAATGGCGATAATCTTTTGACAACACGAAATGGAAGCCGTCCCTGATTTGTTGCCCCAGCGCGGGACTATTCTTGTTAATGAATTTTTAATATCCTTAATGACAGGAGAGGAACGATGTAATTAAAAGAGCAAGTTGGTAAAAACGCTGACTCTGGCTCTTTATGGGCAGCGTTTTAATGTTAGTTTAATTGGAAGTAACACATTATCTTAATGAACAGATTGCCTTCAAGGAGACTGTTTCCACTTGAGCTCTGTGACTCTGTGACTATCCCTTACAGACTTAGAATGGGACATGTATGATCAGAATAATAAGCAGAGGAGTCTAGACCTTTGATGATGAGTTCTTTTTCAGTCAATGCAAATGTGTCAAATTCAGTGTATTTGTATAGCCAGATATGGACCTCATAATGTTGTAAATACTTGGAAATGTACTTAGGAACTAAACAATGAGTACATGCAAAAAAGTGGCATTTTAACATATTCTGTTATATGGTCCAGTCGTAGAACTGTTCTCAATACTTGGAATACTTTTACTTTAAAGCTCCTACATTACGCAAAATTGACTCTTACGTCATGTTATAATCAGGGCTCTCAAGTCTCACGCATTGAGAGTGTGACACATGCAATTCGACCACACATGGCATTTCTCACGCTGATTTTTTTTTTTTTTTTTTTTTGTGCCCAGAAAATCAGTCTGTGTGGCTCAGTTTATGCAGGCACCGTGCGTTTTCAGCGGAAAAAAAACTCTCCCCTCCTCCCCGTCCCGCTCCCCGGAAAAAAATCAGCAAATCAGAAAATAGATTGTTCTGTTGTTGGGCAGACTGTAGAGTGTAGATTCAGCTGCTAAGCGCACACTGCGGTGATGATAAAACAAACTGAGAACCATCAGGTAATAACTTCATTTATATAACTCTCATTAGTTGCTTTGTAGTTTAAGTTTGCTCTTTAGACAAACATTTACAGCAGGGCTCTCAAGTCTCACGCATTGAGAGAGACAATTCGACGCGTTCACACGCTCACACGGCATTTCTCACGCAATTCAACCCCCCCGCTCCTCGGAAATTACGCAGTCTCACGCATGACCACGCTCAAAACTTGAGAGCCCTGTTATAATGTTGTTATCTCATTAAAAACACCTGGAATTGTGTTTTGTTTCATTCACACATGTTTGAGTACCGTATTTTTCGCACTATAAGGCGCATCGGATTATAAGGCGCACCTTCAATGAATGGCCTATTTTAAAACTGTTTCCATATATAAGGCGCATAGAATAGAAGCTACAGTAGTGGTGACTAGGGTAGCCATGATTAACCAATATTGATCCATATATAAGGCGCATCGGATTATAAGGCACACTGTCGGCTTTTGAGAAAGTTGAAGGATTTTAGGTGCACCTTATAGTGCGGAAAATACGGTAATCCTTTATTATTAATCTGTTTACGTCTCCAAAGCTCAAAATGGTCTGTTCCACCTTGTGATGTCATGAAGTACTTTTCAAGTTAACAGCTCCTTTTACCTTTTGTTCAGTTGAGATTCGAAATTCCAAATTCTGAAATTATCCAAACTGATTACACTATTTTCTGATCTGTTATAATGTTGTTTCCTCATCACAAACAGACCGGGATATTTACAGGATAAACAATCCTGCATATTTAGGCTGAGTTTTACTCTCAAACAGAAAACACTATTTTCCACCTTATGATGTCATATTGTAATACAGGGAGTGCTCCACTGTGTTTTTAAACTCCACACACTTTAACTAGAATGATTTGGATCGTTACCAGTCTCTAGTGAACAAAAGGAAAAAGGCATCTGTTATCTTGAAAACTACCACTAGATGACATCACAAGGTGGAACAGAGCATTTTGACCTTTGTAGACAGACTAATAAACCAGGACATGTGTGAATGAAACAAAACACAACTCCAGGTATGTTTTTTATACCATGGGTTAAACCTCATAAGAGTCAATTTTGCATAATATAGGACCTTTAAAATGTTATTACATAGCTCTTTACTGCCTCTAGTGGCCAAAGCTAGCCTGCAAACCCAACTTCCTTTCCTTTCTCCACGCTCCACATTCGCGTACGCGGTAGTGGAAAACGAAAACAGTCCCCAGCTTTCTAATGGTGACACATTTCTTCTTCTCTCGTATGTAAACACCGCAAATGTCAGTGTGTGCTGGACTGAAGAATTGAGCGCATTCCCAGTTGAACCCGGGACCACCTGCCATGAAATACATGCACAACAGTCCGAGTGACCAGCTAGCCTAGCATCACTCAAATTGTCCACTCCACAACCCTGAAACCATTGACACCTGTCTAAACCGAACGGTAAGTACGGAACAGAGGGCTGACGATGGACATTGGCGGACTTTTTTTTTTATTTTTATTTTTTTGCTGCTTCATCCACGCCCGGAAGCTCTTGGGCAGTTGAGTTTAATTTGGGATTTACAAGTGACATGGTGCCCCTGTGGTTGGCTAGCTAGCGGTCTTCGTACCCGGCCAGGTTTATGGTCTGAGACAGTGAGGTCTTTTTTTTTTTTTTTTTTTCCTTGTGATTAGCGGTACCCAGCCATGCACAAAGTATTATAGCCTCTAGGATTATGTATCAGAGTTTACAGACCTTCGTTCATCTCTCCGTGCTACCGCCCCCCATCTCCTGTTATTGGAAGGTCAAGCTCGCCAACGCCCTAATGAAGATGTGTGGCGTGTGTGGTTATAGTGAAATGCTGGCGAGTGAGTTCAGATAAATAAAAAAATAATAAAATACATTTGAAAAACTAGCAAAAAACTCATTAAAGGGCCCCTATTGCACTATTTTCTTATTTATTTATTTATTGCTCATGCTCATGGGGCTGTTGGCATCAATTTAAAGAGAACAACAGCAACAAATCTGACCATTCCGACCATTAGAACATTGTCTTGTCGTTGCTGCATGAACAAAAGAAACAGGAAGAAGATAAAACCCTACACCTTTCATAGATCAAATAAAATACAATAAAAATAATCTTGAGGCATATGCATACTACAATATCCCTCTTGTGGTTTACATTTCATTCACTTAAACGTTTTCCTTAGTCCATCATCAAAGGAGAAGTTCAATTTGTCAACTGGACAAAGTTTGTTTGGTTGAAAACGTTTCGCCGCTCATCCGAGAGGCTTCGTCAGCTCTGGTTATTGTACTGGTTAGACCCTGCTTATATCTAGCTGCCGGGAGGCGCGTCCTACAATGACAAAAGCTCTGAAAACGATCCCCCCTAATCTGTCTCTTTGTTTTTCAAAAGTCCAAAAGTTTCAAAAGTCCATTAGTCCATCATTATTTTATCCTTGTACATTTTCTTAAATTTAGAAACATGAGGGCAACTTTTGAAATTCTGATTTAACAAGTTCCATATCTTCTGATCTATGTTATAATGTTGTTTCCTCCTTAAATTCTTACCTGGAGTTGTGTTTTGTTTCACCGACGCATGTTTAACACACGAATCCCGCGTGATGTCATGTCATGCTGTAATACAGGAAGTGCTCCACTGTGTTTTTAAACTCCATACGCCTTCATTTTGACGATTTCAGCCATGGAATTGCAAACAAAATGTAGCTCTTGAAGGAGAATTCACGTTTTTTACAATCTGAGCCTTATTTCGGTAATAAAACAAGTTGTTTTACTCACCCATAGCACTTTGGTGTCATATGGAGCACTTCCACAGATGTTTTAGATTAGCGATAGCCGTAGCGTTAATATATGCCCCGAGCGGTCTCCAAATAACACAAACTTTAGCGCTTTTCAAATCATAGAAGCTCAATGTCTTAGTCTACACTTTCGTTTGAGTCAAAAGTGGCCTGTAATCCGAGATTTATACATAATTTACAGCTTTGCGTTTCATGTTTGGGTCCCGAGAGCTGAGAGCGAAATAAGCTGTGACTCCGCACATGCGCACTGGCGTCCTCATCTACTCGAAACTATGGATAAATCTCGGATTACAGGCCACTTTTGACTCAAACTAAAGTGTAGACTAAGACATTGAGCTTCTATGATTTGAAAAGTGCTAAAGTTTGTGTTATTTGGAGACCGCTCGGGAACTCGTGCTACGGCTATCGCTAATCTAAAACATCTCTGGAAGTGCTCCATATGACACCAAAGTGCTATGGGTGAGTAAAACAACTTGTTTTATTACCGAAATAAGGCTCAGATTGTAAAAAACGTTAATTCTCCTTTAACGTGAAAATGACATCACAAAGTGGAAGAGAGCGTTTTGAGCTTTGGAGATGTAGACAGGATTTTTCAAAAATGAAATGTAAATGAAACAAAACACATCTCAGGTTTGTTTTTGATGAGGTAACAACATTCTAACATGGCCTTTAATATAAAAAATGATTTTGCCACAATATTGGGAGAGAGTAAAAAATTGTGAATTTGTGTGTTAAATGTGTGAATGAAACAAAACACAACTCCAGGTCTGTTTTTGATGAGGAAACAACATTATCAGAACATAGCATACTACTGTATATACACTAAAGCGTCTTTTTAGTGATTTGAATTCACTGTTCTTGAAATCTAAAAACAAAATAAAGCAAATAAAAACTTAACCATCCAGCGAGCGAGGAGTTCAGATAAATAATAAAAATTCCACACACCAAAAAAAAAAAAAAAAAAAAAAAAAAAAAACTTGCAAAAACTGATTAATATAAAAATGATTCCACTGCTAAATGGGAGAGAGTAAGAAAGTGTGAACATGCAGGCTTATCTCTGCTGGGGCTGTTTGGCTTAAGCCCCAGAATTAAATACACTGATAGCCCACGGAATAGCCAAGCATAAAATGAACGTAAAAGGATGAAGAGACAACATGAAAAGGCAGGAAGAAAGCTCATGGAAGTGGTTTGGCTTGAGGATTAGCAGAGCAGAAATCGGGGAGGAACACAGGAATTACAGGCAGGCTCTGAGTGATAGAGGTCTGCTTTTGTCATCGTGGGGCTAATAGAAATGGACAGTGCGTTGTTGGTGGAAAGTTCTTCTGAGGATAAAACTTACTAAATGATTAAATGGTAATGATTCGTCAAGAGAAAATAATGATTAAAGGTCCCATATTAGCAGCGGTGGAAGGTAACGAAGTGCAAAAGTAAAAGCGCAAATATGGAGATGTTATTGCTTCGTCTGGACTGTTTCATAGTACGGCATTATCAATTTTTTTTAGGTATTTTTGAGCAATAAAACCACCTGTCATTGAATAAATGTAAGGTAGATATGTTTAATGCCATACTGTGGAACATTCCAGGCAAGGCAATGGCATCTCCGTTGAAACAAGCAGGTGACGGACCCTCCACCAGAAAAGTTACACAATGCACCTTAAAGTACAGATTTTAGGTATCTGTACCTTACTTAAACATGCACTGTGTAACTTTTTGGTTGGGGTTCGTCACCTGCTTGTTTCTATGGATACGTCATTGCTCTGCTTCAGATGTTCCACAGTATGGCATTAAAGGGATATGCCACCCCCAGGTCAAATTTGGGCATCTCCCCACAGTCCAGAGACTAAAATAAGTGGTGGAAAGCGTTTTCCTGCTCACCCAGCCATTGTCCGAGTCTGTCGCCACTGACCGCCGCGGTATCTGCAGCTCCTCCGCCTTAGACTGGAGTCTAACGTCGCCAGAGAAAGATTTCGGCCAAAAGGAATTAATTTGCTCGATGCATTTCCCAATTACTTTATGTGTAGTGCGCATTCATATCGAGTGCAAATAAATGTGCAAATCAACACGGAGAGCTTGACTTGGTCATTTTGGGTGGGAACTATTTTCCAGTGCGGAAGAATACAGTCGAATCACGCACCACATTGTGCAACAGGGGAACTCCCTTCCCGGTGCGTAACTGGGATTCCCCTGGCAGTCTGTATTCTGTATTCTTCCGCACTGGAAAATAGTTCCCACCCCAAAATGACCAAGTCAAGCTCTCCGTGTTGATTTGCACATTTATTTGCACTCGATATGAATGCGCACTACACAGAAAGTAATTGGGCAACGCATCGAGCAAATTAATTCCTTTTGGCCGAAATCTTTCTCTGGCGACGTTAGACTCCAGTCTAAGGCGGAGGAGCTGCAGATACCGCGGCGGTCAGTGGCGACAGACTCGGACAATGGCTGGGTGAGCAGGAAAACGCTTTCCACCACTTATTTTAGTCTCTGGACTGTGGGGAGATGCCCAAATTTGCCCTGGGGGTGGCATATCCCTTTAAACATATCTACCTTAGATTTATTCAATTACCGGTGGATTTATAGCTCAAAAAAAAACTAGAAAAACAGGCATTCTGACTGTGAGTAGGGTCGCCTCTCCACAGATCTGACCTCTAACTCGGTCTGGTTTGGTCTCCATGATGATTTTAAAGGTCCCATGGCATGAAATTTTCACTTTCTGAGGTTTTTGAACATTAATGTGAGCTCCCCTACCCTGTTGCGAAATGTGTAAACTGAGCATTTGCGGTCCTTTTCCGCATTTGGAAAAAATAAGCATTAATTTTCTGACGTCACACTCGCGGAAAGGTTTCCACCCCCCGTCTGGATGTCTACCCACCGTCTCTGGAAATCACGCCCAGAGAATTTGGACCGCGAAGGAGCTACGAAATGCGAGATGTGTTTTTTTTTTTTTGCCTGGAGGCACGTGAGAGTGTTTCCAGGCTCGGATGTCCTTTATCCGACCCTCCGACCCTCTGAAACAGCAGTGGTTTAATTTTATTTTCTGTGGAAATGTGTTTATTTTAATGGAAAGCGTCTCATATCTTCCTCCACGCTTAAAACACAGAAGTGGGTGACAGTGCACATTCATTCATTTTCTTCCGCTTTTCCATTTTCTGGGTCGCGGGGGCAGCAGTCCAAGCAGTGTTCTGCTGCCCAGAACACAATGCACCAGCCCCCATGAATCCTTCCGCGGGTGGTGGGTCCACAGGAGGACAGCTCACGTCACAACAGGCCTTGATGTATCTTCTGCCATGGGGGTGTCCACAGACAGTGTCCACAGACACTGGGGGCGAGGTGGGGTTAAGTGTCTTGCCCAAGGACACAACGGCAGCGCTCATCTGTGAGAGCTGGGATCACATGCGGTCAACCTGTCAAGAGCGGGATTCGAACTGCCAACCCCCTGGATCACGAGGCATATGCTCTACCAACTGAGCTACTGCCGCCCCCAGCGCACATGGCACCTGCTGCACTGGCCCGTCTCTGTCCTCCTCATTTGCATTCAAGCAACAACGCCCAGAATAAAGTGTTTGAGAGAGATATTTATGACTCTGACTGTGTTCATGAGGCTCTCTCATGCACTGAGTGTTGATTTTGAAGAAGGATTCATTTACAGTATTAGGGAACCATTAAGGCGCCATATAAAAGCATCAAGAAGTACCATGTCATGGGATCTTTAAGGTTTAAGAGAAGTGAGTGAGCTAGATGAAGTATTTTTGTATATAAGTGTAAAAAGGCAGAGTTGAACCTGTCTTTATGTCTTTATGTAAATACATTGTTTCCTTGTACATTTTCTGCATAAATAATTGCTTTTGCATGAACTCCCCCTGCAGGTGTCATCTTGTGAGTGCAGTTTGGGTCAGATACACAGAAATACTTAATCGTTTTGAGAGCTTTTGCCCCTTTTTAGTCAACTAATTGATTCGGACGTGTCTTTGGTTGTTCAAGAATTTCATTATTTAAATACGGTCCTATAATAATGACTGAGTATCTTTGTTAATACAGTTGTATGGAAGTACCAGTTTGCATTTTTGTCAGATAGAAGTAACTTTTGGGAGAAAAAAAAAAAAAGTTCTCTGGGGTACAAAACATCTCATGCTATACAAATATTGAAAGATGAAAAGATAATGGCAAATTCATCACGCCGACAGACTAATTAAAATACACTGAGGTGGAGCTGATAATTGAATTTGAGCAAATCTAGTAAAACAGGAACCACTTCACACACACAAAAAAAAAAGAAAAAGAGAAAATCAAACCTCTGTCTTTGTAAGCCGGGCCCGTCGCGCAGCCTTTTATCCCTGTATTTTATTGATTAAAAAATTCCCAGAGGCACTAAAACGTACAGTCAATGATTAATGTCCCTCTCAGAAAAAGAAATTATATGGAATAAATTAAACTACTGCAGCAGCAAATTGAAAAATAAGAATGTAAATGAGCTTTGAATACTTAATATCATAGAGAAAAATAGGCAATGAGGCCCAAAAATGATGAGGGATTAGCATGGAAACATGACATTAGCTCTAATGGCACCAAGTAGATTTTCTCCACTGTCACGATTTAAGCGTTGCCTCTGATTCTGTGGCAGGTAAATGAAAAATGGGAGACAGTGCATAACCAGAGAAAGCTCCGTGCTAACCTAGTTCAGAAGGTGAGAAATTTAGACTCGAGCTTGCAATGCAGTGTGGCAGGTTTGTGTTGAAAAAAAAACTGAAAATTATATATTTTTTTAAAGGGTATGTTATCTGTTTGTATGGGGTATGTAATCTGCTTTTATGTACGTTTAATCGTGTTGTAATGGTTGTGTTTTGTTAATAGCGATCCTATCTCTGCCCACTGCTGTACTTCAGAAAAAATTAAATAAAATCTGAATCTTGGTTACACATGTGTAGGGTTTAAAAAAAATGTTAGGAATGAAATTTTCAGCAGTAAAAACACATACATGAAAATCTGCTATGGTGACATATTTTTTCTCTTTGTTATTATTTATTATATTGTGATGTGTGAGCTACTGTGTCCAAATAATTTCCCTTGTGGATTAGGGATGCAAATTATCGATTAATTCATTAATCTATAGTTGATTGACCTTATCGATTAACTGATAAGCGGCGTTTTTCAACTGAATTTTAGTGTTTCAATAGGGTCTTTAAGAATATAAGCTATAGTAACATAACACTGAGTCATAAATACATCATAGTGTTATTATATTGTATATTCCTCAATTAATTATTCCTTGGTAAAAAGCAGACAAATGTATTGATGCTGAATAACAAAATACATTCTTTATTGAAAATAAATTGAGCACTGGCTCAGTTGTTGCACTTGCAGCATGGAAATCTTGAAATGAAAAGGAACAGAAGAAATGAAATAACAGAATGTTATTTAGTCTACATATTATGATGAAACCAGTGAATCCAGGCTATTTTTAGGACATTCTCAACATTTATTTTGAACTAAGGCATCAACAATATTTCTCTCCCTTAATCTGTGAAGGGTTACAGTACAAAATATACATTTCACAGGGCCCCTGGACACAGCATAAAACATTACAGGGCCTCAAACCAGAACAATCAAGAAATTATAAAAGCATGTAAGTTACATGCTTTTATAATTTCAAAAATATACGGTTCTAGGTCCAGCTCTACTGTGAGTTGTACGGCAGCATCCAGAGAGGAAAGGGTTACATGATGTAACGCTATGGTCTTTCTCGCGAGTGGGTTCACATCTCGTGTTCACATTCCAGAGTAGCGCCCTCTAGCGATTAGTTACAATTAATGCATTTTGTTCGGCCAACGTCTTGATCGACAGTTAATTGTAAGTCGATTAATTGTTGACATCACTATTATGGATCAGTAAAAATTTGTCTAAGTCTAAACGCCAATATGAAGAGGTGGGGTATTTCACTTAAACAGTTTTGAACATTACTGTTTTGAACTACAGTAATGCTGCTCTTCAGATGATTCAAAATGCTTCACTTCACCTTTTCACCAGCAGAGGGCAACATACAAATAATAAGTGCTGAAGTTATAAGCGAAGGAAATTAGCTAAAAGTCTAAAAAAGACTTAAATTAGATGAGCCAAAGTGTGTGGACAGCTCTTTAAATGAACATATACTACTATCTATTTCTATTACTACTATACTATTCAAACATTCTCTTTTTTCAGTCTGTTATAATTTTGTGGCCAATCCTTAATCCTAATCCTAAAACTTTAAATTCTGCTCACTAATTTCACCTACTCCCTGTCTCCGCCCATTACTCTGTATTTGGTTCCAATATGTTAGAAAGTAATTACTACTGCGTTCTTATATTTTTAGTTTTTCCCCTTTTTAAAATGACAGTTGTAACATAGAGTGTATAAACTGCTGTCGTGAGCCTCGACATTTTGGTCTTAAAATGTTCGTATTAACGAGCAGTGTTATTTTGACTGTGATTTCTAATATGATCGAACTGGCTCCAAAATCGCCCCTATAACTGCTAGCCTCGGTGAGCTTCATTTGACTGGAGCTGAATGCCATGGGTGACATGCAACAGTCGGACAGGTTCAAAAGCCATTTTTTTCTCAAAAAATCAGTGACATAGTATTTTATGACTAGAGTGGATAGTTCATTTAGAATAAAATCTTTGGCTTTAAATTCTTCTCACTAATTTCCAAAGTCTTGTACCCTAAAAGGAAATATAATGTTTGTTTGTTTGTTTTTTTTTTGTTTGTTTTTTAAATACACAAAGGTTTTGGTACACGTTCAATACAAACCTCTCTACAATCTCTCCAAATAAAAGTGTAGTTTTTGGCTGTCACCCCCCTCCCCCCGTTATCCCAGAGCAGAGATGAGGGCTGCGGGTGCATCCAGGGGACCCCCTCACTCGGAACCTTTAATTATAACTCCCCAGTATCAGTTACACAAACCTGGTGCAGATGTGGCATCCTCTGAGGCTTGGCTACTCTACCTTACTTAATCTGAGAGACAGTGCCCCAGCATCAGCCAATTCAATCAGCACCACAGCCCGGATCAGCAGCCAATCACAGAGCAGGAAAAACACAGCAAGTCACATGACCTCACGGCTCAGCGTCAACACTGGACGGAGTGGAAAGTGAGAAAATGAAATGATTTTTAAAAACATAGCAAACTGTTAAAGGATTTGTCATCATAAAATACCATATGAAAATGCAAAAAACAAAAGTATTACACAAACCTGACTCTAAGTGATCTTTAAACCATGTGTGTGCTGTCAGGCGATTAAAGAATTAATCTAATTAATTACAGGATTTGTAATTAATTTATCTAAATAATCGCATTTTAAGAGTGTGAGAGAGGGAGAGATTGTGAGTGAGCGAGTGAACAATTGAGCGAACGAACAAACCCACTTTGCGGTTGAGTTTGTCAGTTTTCATGTGGTCGCTTTGCTCATTCGTTTCCCAAATTCTGTGAGCGTGGTTTGGTGGTTTGTTGGTTTGGTGGTTTGGTGGTTTGGTGGTTTGTTGGTTTGGTGGTTTGTTAGTTTGGTGGTTTGTTGGTTTGGTGGTTTGTTGGGTTGTTGGTTTGGTGGTTTGATGGTTTGGTGGTTTGGTGATTTGTTGGTTTGTTGGTTTGGTGGTTTGGTGGTTTGTTGGTTTGGTGGTTTGTTGGTTTGGTGGTTTGGTGGTTTGTTGGTTTGTTGGTTTGGTGGTTTGGTGGTTTGGTGGTTTGGTGGTTTGGTGGTTTATTGGTTTGTTGGTTTGGTGGTTTGGTGGTTTGGTGGTTTGTTGGTTTGGTGGTTTGGTGGTTTGTTGGTTTGGTGGTTTGGTGGTTTGGTGGTTTGTTGGTTTGGTGGTTTGGTGGTTTGGTGGTTTAGTGGTTTGTTGGTTTGGTGGTTTGGTGGTTTGTTGGTTTGGTGGTTTGTTAGTTTGGTGGTTTGTTGAAGTGCGCTCATGCTCGCTCTATCACCGGTAACGATGGAACGTGTTAATCGTTCAAATGATCCATCAGGCTGGAGCAGCTTTGATGATCAGATTTGATGATTTTGACAAAAGCTCCAAATCACGGCGTTCTTGTTGATCATCTTCATCTTCTTTTTATAAATAAACTTGCCGTTCAAAGGCCCATGCAACAATTTGCTCACCGCACACCAAATTAAAAATGCGCGTGGATTGAATTGCCACTCATAATTAATTGTGTTAATTTTTATAATGCTTTCATTTGCAGTGTAATTAATTAATCTAATTAACGCGTTAAACTGACAGCCCTAATATATACATATACCTGGAGTTGTGTTTTGTTTCATTCACACATGTTTGAATAACCCTTTATTGTCTAGTTTTGTCTGACCTCATGTGCCAGTGGAGATAGTTGTGCTGGAGCTGAACTCAGCTGAGCCCACTCTGCAGTCAAGAGGGTTTAAGAGCCACTCAAGCTCAGCAGTGCCAGATCGGAATCCCTCTGCAGTCAGTGCTATGTTCTAGATACCTCTGTTCTGCTTACCTGTAACCCTTTGTTCATCTGCCTCAGATCTCCGTGCTCCAGTCTCCTGCTTCAATCTCCTGCTCCGACCCAACCTGCCCATCTCCAGAGTCCTCGTTTCTGTAAAATTCCTGGACATTTGCTATAATAAATACCTATGATTCTCCATTGTCTGGTGTCTGTTCTTGGGTTCCTTCGCTATCCATCACAAGTTTTCAAGGTAGTAGCTACCTTTTACATTTTGTTCAGTTAAGAGTGACAATTCCAGGGCTGAAATTATGATTCTAGATAAGTTGTAGGGAGTTTAAAAACACAGTGGAGCACTTCCTGTATTACCACATGACATTACAAGGTGGAGTCTTTTCTGTCTGAGAGGAGAACTCAGCCTAAATACACAGGGTTTGTGTGTTAAACATAGGATTAGATTAGATTAAGCCTTTATTTGGTCTCACACACAATGACACACAGTGACACACGGGAGAAATTTGACTTCTGCATTTGACCCATCCTTTTCAGGAGCAGTGTGCGAACAAACATGTGCGAATAAAACAAAAACACAACACCAGGTGTGTTTTTGACGAGGAAACAACGTTGTAACAGATCAGAAAATAGCAGAATATCACAAATAACAAAAAAATCCTACACAAATATTAATGTTTGTGTGAAATGAAAATGTGAAAATGAGAACTTTCCATACCAAACAATATAAAATGTTCTTTTTAGAATGTTAAATACCATTTTCCTGACAAAACTTATCAATTCTTATTTAATAGTTGTATGATGAAAACCAGTTATTTTTCATAACATTACAGTTCTGTAGTGTTATCATTAAAAGTATCTGCGCTGTTTCTGGTTTCCACTGCGCCGTAACCTTGATTTTACTCTAATCTTTATTGTTTTTTCATTATTGTTAACCTATTTTTCAGATTATTTTCGAATGGATTTAAGTGGCGATTTAAGATACCAATTTCACCTTGTTTAATTTGCACTAAGGCCCTCTTCTGCCTCTTGAACGCCTGGCTCCTTCCTCCTCACCCTCCATCAGACCTTGTTTTTCCCATGCGCTCTATTGTTATTTGCTTCTCCCTCTCGGCGTGCACAGGATATAGTGGTGAGGTGAGCGCGTGCGGAGCTAAAGACGCCATAAAAGCTGTTGAGGTATAAAATGGAAGTGCTCAAGCTGTCTGTGGCGGAGAGCAGGCTGATCCGGGGCCCGGGGGAGGAGCCGGAGACCCCCCCGGCTACGCTAATGTTGTAAATCAGCCAAAGTTTGGGCTTGTTTGTTTACATATCGTGGCGTTTACAGTGGAGAGAGTACAAGGAGCTGTGCCGGGCCCGGTCTATTGTATGGATCATAAAACCAAAAAATATTATAGAGACGGAGAGCTGAACCACCCACCAGAGCACGCTGCACAACAGTTGTTTTTGAGGTGATAAAAATTTGGAAGTCGAAAACATAAACACGTCAGCTTTTCTTACAGTCAAGTCATTTTGTTGTGTCATGTTGTGCAAGGATTGTTAGCAAGTTGTCATGGTAACAGTCAATTTTGTTAGCCCAAAACTAGAGTAAAACATTAGCAAAACACTTAGTAATGCTATCAGAAAATATAGCCTTGATAGTGGAGCCATTTTTGCACACTGTATCATTGCAAGATAGGGTCAAATAACCACAATCCAACCACCAGAGGTCAGTAAAAGAACAAATATTTGTTATATTTGTTTATTCATTTGTTTGTCATTCCAAAATTTGAGTCATAGCTGAATTTGCTTAAAGGTCCCATGACATGGTACTTCTTGATGCTTTTATATGGCTCCTTAATGGTTCCCTAATACTGTAAATCAGAGGTCTTCAACAGGGGGGTCGCGACCCCTAGGAGGGTCGCGGAGGTACTGCAGGGGGGTCGCGAAATCAATTGATTTCACTTTAAAATAATATAATTGTATATTTTATAGTGTAAAATACAGTATTAACCTGTGTATTATGTCCTTGTATTGGATGTACCATAACAGAGTAGCAATGTTTATACATGACACTAAGCTCAATTTAATATAAAACACAATTCTATGCCGTATATATAGTAGAGGGTCCCTGGCCCAATTCGCCATCTGTTTGGGGGTCCCTGGCCTGAAAAACGTTGAAGACCCCTGCTGTAAATGAATCCTTCTTCAAAATCAACACTCAGTGCATGAGAAACAGAGATAAGATGAGAAAGAGTCATAAATGTCACTCTGGAACACTCCATTATGGGCGTTGTTGCTTGAATGCAAATGAGGAGAAAAGAGCTGGCCTATAGTAGAGGGTGGGGGCGTGGCCAAACTCTCCGCTCTCCGCTCTCGCTCTCAGCTGATCCATTTCCTTGTTTTTGCACAGGGGGAGAGATTAGAAGCGTTCCATTGAAAAATAAACACATTTCCACAGAAAATAAAATTAAACCACTGCTGTTCAAAGGTCCAGAGGCTCAGATAAAGGACTTCCGAGCCTAGAAACACTCGGACGTGCCTCCAGGCAAATAAAAAAACGCATTTCGCATTGCCTAGCGCATTCGCAGTCCAAACTCTCTGGGCGTGATTTACAGAGACGCTGAGTACAGACAGACGGGGGTGGAACTGCATTTGCATTTCTTTTTTCGATCTGACGTCAATAAGGTGCCTTGTTCAAAATCGCCCGTTTGAGCTCCGATTTTTTCTAACGCAGAAAAGGATCGCAAATGCTCAGTTTAGACATTTTGCAACTTTTAACCATGGGGGGGGGGGGGCCTAAACAGGGTAGGGGAGCTCACATTAACGTTCAAAAACCTCAGAAAGTGAAAATTTCATGCCATGGGACCTTTAAAAAAAAAAAATCAATATACGCACTCCCAGATGTTTATGTGCATGTTGTTACTTATTATGGTAACTCATACACGGACAAACTACATACAATATGCTATCATTTAGTTTTCTTCAAATATGTTTATTTGAAGTGAAATACGAGCCCAGAGTTTGTCTATACACCACTGAAATGCTAAAAAGCCCGAGCAAACTAATCAGTACAGGGAAAAATCAAGGTTAACTGATTTGAGTGTGATGTGTTTTGTGATTACAGTGATACGGTATGTGCAGAATCTGATATTTAAAAATAATCATAAGTGAGTCCAGAGCAGTGGGCGGGGAGAGGGGGTGGTTTATAAAGACGTGTTTTTGATCATTCAAACCTCAAATGCAGAACAATCCAGGATTACTCAAACATATGCAAATCGATCAAGTAGGTCTATGCCAGGGGTCGGCAACCTGCGAGCCCTCTGATGCGGCTCAGTACGGTGGTCCCTCGTTTATTGTAGTGGTCACGTTCTAAAAATAACCCACGGTAGGCGAAATCTGCGAAGATATTACAGAATGAAACCAAAGATCCAAACCTGTTTTCAGGCTCTAAACACATTGCGTGTATTTCACAGTTCCTCTGATCGAGCCTCTTCGTCCTGGCGCCGCGTCGCTGTTGCGGGTTTTGTTGGGGAGAAAACATGCAAACAAACAGCGCTTCAGAATCATACTGTTAGTGATCGAACATTTATATAAATTTGGCTGAACGCATTCTGTCCTGTACAGGAGACACGGAGGAGCAGGACTGACGAATCGGCAAAGGTCGACAGTCCTTTATCAGGATGCAGAACACAATGCACGTTGATACACAATTAAAAAATCAGCGAAACAGCGAAAAGTGAACCACGATATATCGAGGGACCCCTGTATTTGATCAAAATGTATTTTATTTTGTTCATTTTCAAAATATAATTCTATGGCACAAAGGCAAGAAAGAAAAACGTTATATGCAGTGTTATTTCATTTTAAATTTCAAAAGGGTTTTGTGGCTCCCAGTGTTTTCTTTACTGTGTGAAACGGATCCAAATGGCTCTTTGAGTGGTAAAGGTTGCCGACTCCTGGTCTATGCAAATGACGAGGAAACACTGTTTGAAAGATCTTGAAAGTGAGCCTTACATACTGTAATACCTCCCCTTTAATCTGCCAAGGTCCCATGGCATGAAATTTTCACTTTCTGAGGTTTTTGAAAGTTAATGTGAGCTCCCCTACCCTGCTAAAAGTTGCGAAATGTCTAAACTGAGCATTTGCGATCCTTTTCTGCGTAAGAAAAAAACACAGCTCAAACGGGCGATTCTCAACAAGGCACCTTATTGACGTCAGCTCGAAAAATGCAGCTCCACCCCCATCTGTCTGTACTCAGCGTCTCTGTAAATCACGCCCAGAGAGTTTGGACTGCGAATGCGCTAGGCAATGCGAAACACGTTTTTTTATTTGCCTGGAGGCACGTGCGAGTGTTTCTAGGCTCGGAAGTCCTTTATCTGAGCCTGTGGACCTTTGAACAGCAGAGGTTTAATTTTATTTTATGTGGAAATGGGTTTATTTTTCAATGGAACGCTTCAAATCTCTCCCCCCTGCAAAAACACGGAAATTGATCAGCTGAGAGCTCAGAGCTGAAAGCGGAGAGTTTGGCCACGCCCCCACCCTCTACTATAGGCCAGCTCTTTTCTCCTCATTTGCATTCAAGCAACAACGCCCATTATGGCCTGTGCAGAGAGAGAAAAATTACTCTTTCTCATCTTATCTCTGTTTCTCATGCACTGAGTGTTGATTTTGAAGAAGGATTCATTTACAGTATTAGGGAACCATTAAGGAGCCATATAAAAGCATCAAGAAGTACCATGTCATGGGATCTTTAAAGTGCATACGGCAGGTTAGAATGCTCATTTCTCTAAAACATTTTACACACAGTTTTGCCAAGTCTTCTGTCATTTACCATTTTACTTCCTGGCTCGACATGGGTATGTTAGGGCCAAAGCTTGTCTAAATTACTCAATAGTTGTTATATGACAAATAAAACCTGGATCAGTCTTCCTGAGCATGTGAGACAGGCCTCTACTTTGACTCTGTATAAATCCAGGCTCAAAATGGCTCTGTTTAGCTGTGACTGAAAGGTTTTGTTATGATTTTATGATTTTACTTTATGTATGAATTGTGCTATACAAATAAACTTGCTTTGCCTAAAATAGATCATAACATACAGTAGGTAGAGGTATTCACACTGTAACCTATATTTTTGTCCTTTTTGTTTACAGAATCTGGGCAGCGTACTTTAACTTTGTATTATCAGTTTCAAAACACCTCCTATGCCTTTTCATTGTACTTTCTTGCTCCCCTTACTTCCAGACACCACAATACAAAAACCCGCCTCACAAAAACTCACTACGCCGCCAGTCTCTGAACAGTTTTTGAATGTAAACACACTGCTACCATATCTCCTTAATCCCTTGTTGCTTCACTGATGTATACACTACCCTTCTATAACATCCAGGTATTACCACCGAGAACCAAAATACTTATCCAGAAGAGAGATCGAGCCTGTGCGGCGTTATCTTATCGGGGCGTACAGTGGCACCGCGCTGGATACAGTAGGGGCACAGCCATGCGTTCATGCAGGGCAGAGGTGAGGCGGGCTGGGTGGCAGGGGGCTATAATCCACACAGTGCTAGAGGAAGTGGAAGTAGGAATCAAGGAGGTAGAACAGTCGGTGGACATCGGGCGGTTGTTTTTTAAAGGGGCGTCGCGATGTGGACAGTCACACTCGAGTCCGTTCGCAGATAAGCAGGTGAGATTTTTTGGATGGTTTTTGAGGAGGAGGTGAGATATAAAAAGGGAGGGAGGACAGAGGAGGAGATGGTTTTGTTGTGTGAATGCTATGGAAGTTATTAAAATCTGTTTGGTAATTTTGGTAAAACGGGACAAAGCTAGTTACGTTTTGGTTTTGTGTAAGAATGAATACTTTGTTTTGTAATATAGTGGGATTTCTTTGACAGTTTTGGACAGTGTGATCGTTTATAGGAGGGTCATTCCAGAACTGGAGGACATTTTGGCTTTAAAATTCTTGAAAAATAAACCTTCACTTTTCTGATTTTCTGCTACATATTCATCAATAATCTGTAATAAACTATCAAATGCTTGATTAGCTCAGCTGACGGTCAATGGTAAAATTTTTATTATATGATTTATATGGTTTATTTATTTATTTCCTCTAATCACAGTAACAGGGTTGCAGGTAACAGGGTTGCAAATCCGCACTAAAGTTCGCTTTATCTCAGGAGAAGAAGCTGTTTAGCTGTTACTGCTAATCAAGAGGAAGAACTTATTTATGCAAATAAGTAAAGGAAAAAAAGAATAATTGTCTTATTCTGATCATTTGCATAACAGGGTTGCATGAGGCAGAGTGAGACATTCAATCAAGGCTAACGATGTTATAAAAATATGAAAAATAGAAGAGAAGATAAACCTTTGCTCTACCCATTCTTTTGGAAAACTGTTTGATGATGTCAAGTCCAGGGGATCATGTGGTTTTCTGTTTTCTTCTTCTTCTACCAGACTAAAAATGTTCTGGTAACAGGGTTGGTGCAGGTTGTGGGACACATGTTCCATGAATAATAATTATTATTTGAAATATTATGTCTATTAAAACAAATGTTCCCACAGTTACAAGAGATGGCAATGAAAGAAATAATACAAAAAACAAGAAATTTCAATCAAATTTTAACTGGTTTATTTGAGATTCAGTTTGTTCATTAGAGGTAAATGGCATTTTGGGGAATACTCCAGATTTATTTGGTATTTTAAAAACTATTTTCAAGCATTCTTTTCTCTTAGTTTTTTTTTTAGATTTGGTCTCAGGACAAGTAAATTCACTCAGAAACTGTATGTTTTAGTATTTTGTATGTGGATTATTTAATATTTGATGGGTGGGATGTAAAATGTCCTCAGGAGTAGACAGAAGACATGTCACGCATCCAGGTCTCACTGTAAAGGGTAAAGACTTTTTAGGGGTGAAATTTTGTTTTTGTACAAGAAAGAATACTTTACTGTTTAGCAATTTAATGTGACTTTTGACATTTTGAGACGGTGTAAAGAATTAGACACTCTAGACACTTTTTTTTTTTTTTTTTTAATATATAATTGGAGATAATTTGTCAGAACCAATCCACACTCTTACCTGGATTATGGGCAGTGTCTGAGTAAGTGACACAATAATATGTGCATATCCTCCTGGGACCTGAAGAAAAAAAAGTGTATCTAAATTATTATTATTATTATTATTATTATTATTATTATTATTATTATTATTATTATTATTATTATTATTATTATTATTATTATTATTATTATTATTATTATTTTAATTTTCTATTTGGAGGTAAATGAACACCTTAGCATTTACATTTTGTTAATTTTATTTGTATTCATAATGTTGTAACATGTCCTCTGTAATGGACGTCGGGGACATTTTGGTGTTAAATCCACATGAAGTTAACAACCGAACAAAAACTTTTTTTAATCATAGTGCAGCCACAAACTAGAGTCTATCTCAAAACATTTAAAAGATAGACTGGTTAACTCAGTGTCCGCTATAAAGGACACAAATGAATGGGCCGGGTCTTAGGAGGTTAATAAATAAATTAATTAATTAATTAATTAAATCAACCAATTTATCCATGTAAACAAACTGTGTATAAAGTTACATTTTTATTTAAAAAAAAAACAACCTCACTTTCTGAGGTTTTTGAATGTTAATGTGAGCTCCCCTACCCTGTTTAGACCCCCCCCCCCCCATGGTTAAAAGTTGCGAAATGTCTAAACTGAGCATTTGCGATCCTTTTCTGCATTAGAAAAAAACACAGGTCAAACGGGCGATTCTCAACAAGGCACCTTATTGACGTCAGATCGAAAAATGCAGTTACACCCCCGTCTGTCTGTACTCAGCGTCTCTGTAAATCACGCCCAGAGAGTTTGGACCGAGAATGCGCTAGGCAATGCGAAATGCGTTTTTTTATTTGCCTGGAGGCATGTCCGAGTGTTTCTAGGCTCGGAAGTCCTTTATCTGAGCCTCTGGACCTTTGAACAGAAGTGGTTTAATTTTATTTTCTGTGGAAATGTGTTTATTTTTCAATGGAACGCTTCTCATCTCTTCTCCGCGCAAAAACGCGGAAATGGATCAGAGCGCACAGCTGAGAGCGGAGAGTTTGGCCACGCCCCCACCCTCTACTATAGGCCATCTCTGTCCTCCTCATTTGCATTCAAGCAACAACTCCCATAATGGCCTGTTCAGAGAGAGAAAAAATACTCTTTCTCATCTTATCTCTGTTTCTCATGCACTGAGTGTTGATTTTGAAGAAGGATTCATTTACAGTATTAGGGAACCATTAAGGAGCCATATAAAAGCATCAAGAAGTACCATGTCATGGGACCTTTAACATTGTACCTACCAATTCCATGAATTGTGGGTGAAACAAGTAAGCAAAGTGTCTTGCCAAGCGACACAACAATATGCGCTTGGGCAAGATTTTACAGCCAACCCATTAGCTTTTTCCTATAATATTGCCTCATCAATGTCATGATTAAAAATAAAATTACGTTACATGAAAATGTTATTTACGTGTAATGTTTCTTCCAAAGCCTTCACGTTGTACCTAACCTCTCTATCCATCTGTCTGTCCCCATCCTTTTCTACCACTCTACCACTATTCCAACCTAAAAAACAAAACAATATATTTTGATTAATTGCTGTATCTGAAATTCCTAAATCTCCTTTGTCCTTTTCATCCCTTTTTCCCCAGCTTGACCTCTCCAGGCTCAGACACAAAAGCACAAGGAAGAGGAGGGGGAAGAAGAAGAGGAGGAGGAGGAGGAGGAGGAGGAAGCCCAAAATGAAGGATGGAGGGAGGTGACAGGTAAACAAATTTGGTGTCACCCGCCGCTGCTGTCTTCACTGTACCACTTGGCATTTTAATGGAAGCGAATGTGATGTAACATAAGATGGTAAGTACGCCAGCGGGCCCCGTACCAGAGGGGGAAAAAACTTAACTCCTCAGACCTATGCATTAAACATATTGTAGAATAGAGTCCAACATTTATCACTGTCATGCCTACAGAGTTTGTGTAAATTTAAATGCGCTCGACCGTGCTGATTCCCTACCCCCCGTTCTCCTCTCTACAATGTATGCCACCCCAAAGCCCATTCTCCTCAAATTCTTCTCATTGTTCTGCACGACCATACCACCAAACAGCTATTCATCTTTGGGGAATATGCTGTACAGAAATGTCTTTGTATGTAAGGGCCTTTTCACCGCCGCTGCTGCCGCCACAGCACGCACGCTCACATTGTAAAACGTGTCCACCTATTTTTCATGATTTAACGGGGGGAAAAAAGAAGAGAATATAGATCCCAGGTTCTATATTTGGTTCCATGTGAGATTGTGGGTTCTGCTTGAGCGGGCGCGTTTTTATATATGGAGTTATATATGGAGGAGGTTAGGATTTGGTTGGCTAATAAAAATACAAGCTATGTATATCCTTTAGTATTTTAATCTATAAAAAGCTTTACTTCAGGGTC
The DNA here is from genome assembly GCA_036785185.1 of Paratrypauchen microcephalus. NCBI lineage: Eukaryota > Metazoa > Chordata > Actinopteri > Gobiiformes > Gobiidae > Paratrypauchen > Paratrypauchen microcephalus. The sequence goes on from JAVJIX010000007.1 coordinate 468,107, forward strand.
AGAATTAGCAATTTTGTAAGCATTTATAGCAAAGCGGTTTATTTATTGCTAATTCTGACCCTGAAGTAACGATTTTTATAGTTCAAAATAGTAAAAAGTGAAGTACAAGAAAATATTTTGACGGTAAAAACAGCAAAGCGCAGATACATTTGGATGTAAACAAAACGCAAACTAAAAATGGTGATACAAATGCTCGTCGTTCAAATACCAGTGATGTTTACGTATTTATTTATTGTACATTCAAAACAGTTTTACAAAATTAGAGGAAAAATGGAAGAGAATATAGATCCCAGGTTCCATGTGAGATTGTTTAGGATTAGGATTTGCTTGGCTTGAATCAAATTTTCAAGTTTATTCTTACAGAATTGCAAATCCTTGGAAGTAAAGCATCGTTATATTTTGCACCAAAGTATCCTAGTTCAAAAACTACATTACAGAAACGGTATACAGTATGAAGGTAATTAATAGCGATGTGGACAAGATCTGCTGCCCCCGCGACCCGGACCTGGATAAGCGGAAGAAAATGGATGGATGGACAAGATTTCACGCAGCAACATCTCACGAGACAAAATTGCCTCAAGATGGTGCGCACATGAGAAAAAATGATCTTGTGAGATTTTTTCCCCCTTGAATTGACCTCGGCTTGGACTAAACTAGTTAAAACCTGGTGAGTTATGCAATTTGAGAAGCTGGAGCGCAATGACCGCTAATGTATTCCATAAAATCAAATCAAATAGTGAAGCCTAAATTGCGAAATGGATTGCACTGCTTATTTATTGTAAATAATGTTAAAAAATGTCATCTTTTTTCATTCTCGTGGATCTAATCTCGGTGTGTGTCTTGTCTTGTGATATCATCCTACTCCTTGTAATTAATGAATGTAATGAACTAATTCTAACCCTAGCTTTAAAGGGACAGTGTGTAAGATTTTTACTCGTTAATTACTGAAATTGAAGATACCCATTCAAAAATACATTGTTTTCCAAGCCTTTTCACTTCCATCATGAAATCAAAGTATTCTTTTGGACTTAGATATAGTCACATAAAAGGGGGATCTTCCCCATGCAGAGGCAGCCATTTTGAATACGAGAGCCGCAGAAGGACATTTGGGCTCCGCCTTCGCCTTCGGCAAGGCTCGTGGTTTTCGGTAAACAACACAAGCATGCTGCCGGATCAGACGTCGTAATGGATCTAACACGTGTTTTGGACTAAATTGTTTTACTGGATTTTATTCGCTGGATCCTTACGGACAAATTGAGAGCAAGTTTATGGTGAAATACAGAGTTTGACCTGTGCAAAGCATTCTAAGGTAAGCAAAGTAACAAACCTCGTTTTGTGCTTTTCCATATAAAAGTGCTCGGGGAGTGATTGTTGTGCCGGAAAATGAATTGCATAGTCAAAAATAGGAGACTGTAAGGTTTCATTTGATGTGTAGATTGTCATGGTACATGATCGGGAATGTGTGTTTTCATGAGAAAAGAAAAACCGGACCACGTTTTATTTATACCGTAGTTGTCGGCGAGAGCTCACACAGCGCCGGGTGCGCTGGTACGCGAGCTGTCCGCGTTACGGCGCACCGAGGTGACCCTCGAGGTCTGCCGTAGCCAAAAGAGGAAGTGCATGGTACCTACACCACCTATGCACCACGAATCCTACACACTGTACCTTTAAGTGACTGTAAGGGGCGGGATTCAAAAAATTGACACTTCTTCCCATAACCGTTTGAGATATGTTACTTATGTAAAGAAATTATATTAATATGCCTACACGTACATGTATACGTGTAATGTATTATGTAATGTATATTGACTTTGTGACATACTCAGTAAATTCATTCATTCATTCATTCAGATGACATCACAAGGTGGAACTGAGCATTTTGAGCTTTGGAGATGTAGACAGACTAATAATAAAGGATGATTCAAACATGTGTGGATGAAACAAAACACAATTCCAGGTGTGTTTTTGAGGAGGCAGCTATTATAATGTGGCTTAAAGTTCAATTTTGTGTAACATTTTACCTTTTAACAAATAAGTAGGCTATCAACTCATTTTCCTTGCGCTTACAATGATACAAATATAGATTTTTCTCTTACAAATTGTCATAAGAACAGAAATGACCAATAGATGACATTAGATTCAATTCCAACATCTAAATACATTTTGCTACCCCCATTTCAATTTCTGATTCGTCCCCATATACAGAATACACTGAACCCTGTAGTCAATTAAATACAAGTGGATTATTGGCGACAGCAGTTTTCCAGAATGGTGATCCAGAATAAAAAGCACAATAATGACTTCAAGTGTGGAACAGAGGGAGAGCTGAGCACGGCCACAGCCCCTGACACTTTAAACATTAAAATAAATTACCTAACCTTTACAAGTCCCCATGCCAATAAGAGGAACAGTGACAGATCAGAACACGTATTATTCACTACAGGGGGGCATACATAATAATGATGTCATCAATAATCGACCATGTGTGTGTTTTTTAAAGATTTAAAGGCTTCAGTTGAGAGCTTGTATTCATGTCCAGAGAGATTAGCAATGTAAAAACACATAGCTAAAATGTTATTGTCCGAAGACATATTCTGAAAAATTGTAGTTCAGAATAAAATCTCGTATCTAGTAGGGATGTCAACAATTAATCGACTTACAATTAATTGTCGATCAAGACGTTGGCCGAACAAAATGCATTAATTGTAACTAATCGCTAGAGGGCGCTACTCTGGAATGTGAACACGAGATGTGAACCCACTCGTGAGAAAGACCATAGCGTTACATCATGTAACCCTTTCCTCTCTGGATGTTGCTGTACAACTCACAGTAGAGCTGGACCTAGAACCATATATTTGTGTCCCACCATGGAATCTGAGCCCGCAAGTCGTCTCAGAGGCGTTTGGAGTTATTCACAGATTCTGAAAGTACAGGTTCTAAGCTTTCCAACGATGTCTTACATGTGAAAATCGGACCATATTTTAAAAAGTTGTCTCTATTTGAAAGCAGCCATACCACATTTTCTAAATCCGAGAAAAGCCTTCTCGAAGTTTGGTGTCTTCAGCCCTCCTTGTCTAACAAGCATTTTTGAAATTAAAAATGTATGTTTTTAACGTCACTAATGCTGTTATCAGAAACATGGAGAGGCTTCTTCATGATCTCAACTAGTACATTATGCAAAAAAATGAAAATCACAAATTTTGCAAAAAAAAAAAAAAACACAAAAAATGCATTTCCTGAGAAACTGTAATGCCGACATGTGCCCTCAGCTTCTGTGGTGGGACACATTTTTGAAATTATAAAAGCATGTAACTTACATGCTTTTATAATTGATTGTTCTGGTTCGAGGCCCTGTAATGTTTTATGCTGTGTCCAGGGGCCCTGTGAAATGTATATTTTGTACTGTAACCCTTCACAGATTAAGGGAGAGAAATATTGTTGATGCCTTAGTTCAAAATAAATGTTGAGAATGTCCTAAAAATAGCCTGGATTCACTGGTTTCATCATAATATGTAGACTAAATAACATTCTGTTATTTAATTTCTTCTGTTCCTTTTCATTTCAAGATTTCCATGCTGCAAGTGCAACAACTGAGCCAGTCCTCCATTTATTTTCAATTATGCTGAATGATATTCAGCATCAATACATTTGTCTGCTTTTTATTGAGGAATAATTAATTGAGGAATATACAATATAATAATACTATGATATATTTTTGACTCAGTGTTATGTATACTATAGATTATATTCTTAAAGACCCTATTGAAACACTAAAAACGTAAGTTGATCGATAAGGTCAATCAACAATAGATTAATGAATTAATCGATAATATGCATCCCTAGTATCTAGTATTCTTGGCTAATTTGTATTGGTTTACTTAGGCCATCGTATAGACGTTTCTGACTAGTTTCAGTAGTTTTATTTTACTTTCTGATCTATGTTCTAATGTTGTTTCCTCATACCTGAAGTTGTGTTTTGTTTCATTCACACACGTTTCACACACAAACCCTGTATATGTAGGCTGAGTTCATCTTTTAAACAGAAAACACTATGTTAAACTCTATACACCTTCACTAGAATCGTTTGGATCATTTCCTTTAAACTTTGCAGACGTAGACAGACCAATAATGCAGGATTAAAAACACAAAACAACTCTATGTAGTATCAGCATGTGTCTGTCTGTGACCAGGAGACAACTCTTATATCTCACAGAATGTCAGTCTGTGTGTATGCACTGTATGTATGTTTGACAAATGCCTGAATCCTCCACAGGCTTTCACACTGATACAACATCACTTTTTTACATTGGACACAGTGTGATTTCAAAGTGATGGAAGCCAGTGCAAAAAAAAAAACTGTAAACGTGGAGAAGACATGACATCTGGGACGTACTGTGTGAAATTAAAGCTGTAGGGTTGTCCAAAAGAACTGATACTCAAATACTAATTGAAAGTAAAATATGAAAAACTATAGACTTTTTCGAGCAGGTCTCAAAACTTCCATAAATAGGACAATGTTTGGCTTTTCTTCGATGGTGTCCTGATATCAGAACAAGTACAAGACCACAAGACTCGAGAAACTTCTATTATCTGTTGAAAATGACTTTCTATTGCCCAAAAGATTGTGGTATCAACATTTTTTTTTTGTGCAAAATTGGTTTTGAGTATCACAAGTGTAATGTTTTAGTATGACAACAACACTAATGGGTAGTGCATTCCGTGGGAGCTCAGGTACTTTTTGTGTACTGAAACAATTATTGTGTACCTGTTTTTTCAATCAAAGGGCCCATTATGTGCTAAATATACTCACCCAAAATCTGGTGTTTGAGTGACTTGTTTATTTATTTATTTATTTATTCATTTATTTGGAAGGGACCATGCATATTAATGAACGCACAATTTGTATAAGATCACACAAACCGATGTAAATATGCCGGATTTAGCACAGTGCTAATTTCCATCCGCAGTCCCAGACATAAAGACCGTGAATTCAAGATGTCTCTTTCATCTGAACTCCACTCCATGATGTCATCCAGTGAAATCCAGGAAGTTCTTCTGCAGGTAATTCAAATCTATACATCTTTACTGAACTTCAGATTATATCAGTGTCCAAACTGCCTTCCATAAACAGTTAAAGGAAAAGGAAAGTTTTTTACAATTTGAGCCTTATTTCGGTAATAAAACAAGTTGTTTTACTCACCCATAGCACTTTGGTGTCATATGGAGGATTTCCGGAGATGTTTTAGATTAGCGATAGGCTAACACCGTTAGCCTAGCGCGACTTATAGCCATAGCTCGGGGCATTCCCCGAGCATGTAATATGCCCCGTGCGGGCTCCAAATAACACAAACTTTAGCATTTTTCAAATCATAGAAGCTCGATGTCTTACTCTACGATTTCGTTTGAATCAAAAGTGGCCTGTAATCCGAGCTTTATCCATAGTTTACAGCTTTGCGTTCCATGTTTGGGTCCCGGGAGCTGAGAGCACACTCCGCGCATGCGCACTGGCGTCCTCATCTACTCGAAACTATGGCTAAATCTCGGATTACAGGCCACTTTTGACCACACAAAATCGTAGACTAAAGACATCGGGCTCCTATGATTTGAAAAGTGCTAAAGTTTGTGTTATTTGGAGCCCACACGGGGCATATTACATGCCCCGAGCTATGGCTATAAGTTGCGCTAGGCTAACGGCGTTAGCCTAGCGCTAATCTAAAACATCTCCGGAAATGCTCCATATGACACCAAAGTGCTATGGGTGAGTAAAACAACTTGTTTTATTACCGAAATAAGGCTCAAATTGTAAAAAACTTTACTTTTCCTTTAAGTCTTAGAAGCTCTTGTTGTTAGCCTTATTTAAACTGCTTCATTATTTAAATTAGTGTTCTGATTTTTACTGTCTTAAAAACGTGAACGGAGCCCATTTATTTTAAACAGTTTGCAGTGGTCCAAAGTTTTTCCTCATGTATACCTTGTGCATTCCGAGCGTCCTAATTATTCACATGTTTATAAGTTCATACTCTGTTTTAAAGTAAAGCTAACTACTAACATGCTAACACTTCTTAATTATAGAACAATAAAACAGCTTTAAAGGAGAATTAATGTTTTTTTTTTTTTACAATCTGAGCCTTATTTCGGTAATAAAACAAGTTGTTTTACTCAGCCATAGCACTTTGGTGTCATATGGAGCACTTCCAGAGATGTTTTAGATTTGCGATCTCCGTAATGTGAGTTCTCGGGGCACATGTTTGCGGTCTCCAAATAACACAAACTTTAGCACTTTTCAAATCATAGAAGCTCAATGTCTTAGTCTACGCTTTCATTTGAGTCAAAAGTGGCCTGTAATCCGAGATTTATCCATATTACAGCTTTGCGTTTCATGTTTGGGTCCCGAGAGCTGAGAGCGAAATAAACTGTGACTCCGCACATGCGCACTGGCCTCCTCATCTACTCGAAACTATGGATAAATCTCGGATTACAGGCCACTTTTGACTCAAATGAAAGCGTAGACTAAGACATTGAGCTTCTATGATTTGAAAAGTGCTAAAGTTTGTGTTATTTGGAGACCGCAAACATGTGCCCCGAGAACTCACATTACGGAGATCGCAAATCTAAAACATCTCCGGAAATGCTCCATATGACACCAAAGTGCTATGGGTGAGTAAAACAACTTGTTGTTTTTAAAAAAAAAAAAAGTTAATTCTCCTTTAATTCAAGCAGCATCAGATTTTCGTATGTGTAAAGAGTTGTGCCTTTTCTTATCTTGAGTGTAACAAGATGTATTTTCATATTTTAAGTACAAATAGTCCTGTTCCATTGGTAGATCATTTAACTTGTCAAGTGAAATTTACTCAAACCATGATACAACCTTCTTAATCCAAGTAATCTTAACTTAGATGTTGCTTTTTGAGATTTGGAGAGGTAATAAAGGATTACTCAAACATGTGTGAATGAAACAAAACACAACTCCAGGTGTGTTTTTGAGGAAGTAACAACATTATAACATGACTTAAAGCTCACAAGAATTAATTCGGCGTAAGATAGGACTTTAAACACCACTCACAAGCTCGGAAATTCTTGAACAATTCCGGGCTTGTTCATAAAATATTGGCAAAAGGAGGAGACAGTTCCGTGACAGTCCTTCATTTTTCACTCGTCCTTCTCTACGCATCCATAAATCCTCAAAACCAGAATTTCCTTTAAATTTGCCCTCCTCCTCCTGATTCATCGTCTTTGTTTGTAGTCATCATACATTATAAAACACATTACCGCATTGTGCTTTTCGCTAAGGGTCATTTTCCGAAAGCCGTTTACTCAGCCTGCGCGCGAAATCTTAAATAAATTTAATTGTCTGCATCCGCCATCAGAAATGACTTTATGCATTTTGCTTCATAATTAAGAGCTTTCACATCCATAAACTTAAATCACTGTGCACAGATGTTGAGGTGTAATTAACGCATTAAATATGTGAACGATCAACTCCCTCTAAACAAGATGACACCAACAGCCCGGCGCTAGACTTAGAGGTGAAACGAATTAAGCCTGATGCCCTGTTTTGTTTTGTTTTTTTCACAAAGTACACGCCGCGCTGTCTCACGAAGAGTCTGCGTCTTCAGTATGTGTCACGCGTAAATCTCCAAAGCTAACGTGAAGGCTAGCCGCGGAGATGCTAACGCCATTAGCCTCGTGATTTAATGCGGATGAGGAGAGGGGCCATATTTCCTGCAGGCGGAGGAGGACGAGGCAATACGGTGAATGTACAGTAAGTTACGGTAATTGTTTTGAGGATAACTTTTTTACGACTTTTGCTACCGTGACATTAAAGGTCCTATATCGCGTAAAATTGATCCCTGTGAGCTTTAAGTGATGTTATAATGTTGTTATCTCATCAAAAACAGACCCGGAGGTACAGTATGTGTTTATTAGTCCATCTACATCTCCAAAAAGTTCTATTCCACCTTGTGATGTCATGAAGTGGTAGTTCTTACGTTAACAGTTTTACACTTTTACCTTTTGTTCAGTCAAGATCAGCAATTCCACACCTGAAATGATCCAAATGATAACTAGTGAAGGCGTATGGATATTAAAAACATATTGGAGCACTCCCTGTATGACATCACAAAATGGAACAGACAGTTATTTGATTGAGAGAAGAATTACATTTCAGATTATTTCAGTTCTTTTCAGTTATTTCAAAAACCTTCCCGGAAGTGACTTTTTTTTCTCTCCGTAGTAAGAAGATCACTCTAAAGACACAACGTGAAATATATTTAAAGGTCCTATATTACGCAAAATTGACTCTTGTGAGATTTTAGTCAAGTTATACTGTTGTTATCTCATCAAAAACATACCTGGAGTTTTGTTTTATTTCTGTTTATTTCTGTTTCTGTTTATGTCTGTTTACATCTCCAACACTCAAAATGCTCCGTTCCACCTTGTGATGTCGTGAAGCTGTAGTTTTCAAGCTAACAGCTACATTTTACCTTTAGATCAGTAGAGAATGGTTATTCCAGAGCTGAAATTATCTAAATGATTCGAGTGAAGGTGTATGGAGGAGCAGTTTAAAAACACAGTGGTGCACTTCTTGTATTACCGCATGACATCACAAGGTGGAACAGAGTGTTTTCTGTTTGGGAAAGAACACAGACTATGGTATATATGCAGGGTTTGTGTGCTAAACAGGTCTGGACTGGGACAAAAAAATGGCCCTGGCATTTTTGGCTTAGACCGGCCCCTCATAATTAGTCCTGGTTTAGTCCTGGTTCAATCCTGATTTAGTCCTGGTTTAGTCCTGGTTCAATCCTGATTTAGTCCTGGTTCAGACCTGATTTAGTCCTGATTTAGACCTGATTAGTCCTGGTTTAGTCCTGGTTCAATCCTGATTTAGTCCTGATTTAGTCCTGGTTCAGACCTGATTTAGTCCTGATTTAGACCTGATTAGTCCTGGTTTAGTCCTGGTTCAGTCCTGATTTAGTCCTGGTTTAGTCCTGGTTCAGTCCTGATTTAGTCCTGATTTAGACCTGATTAGTCCTGGTTTAGTCCTGGTTCAATCCTGATTTAGTCCTGGTTTAGTCCTGGTTCAGTCCTGATTTAGTCCTGGTTCAGACCTGATTTAGTCCTGATTTAGACCTGATTAGTCCTGGTTTAGTCCTGGTTCAATCCTGATTTAGTCCTGGTTTAGTCCTGGTTCAGTCCTGATTTAGTCCTGGTTTAGTCCTGGTTCAGACCTGATTTAGTCCTGATTTAGACCTGATTAGTCCTGGTTGAGTCCTGGTTCAAACCTGATTTAGTCCTGATTTAGTCCTGGTTCAGACCTGATTTAGTCCTGGTTCAGTCCTGGTTCAGTCCTGATCCTGATTTAGTCCTGATTTAGTCCTTGTTCAGACCTGATTTAGTCCTGATTTAGACCTGATTAGTCCTGGTTTAGTCCTGGTTCAATCCTGATTTAGTCCTGGTTTAGTCCTTGTTCAGACCTGATTTAGTCCTGATTTAGACCTGATTAGTCCTGGTTTAGTCCTGGTTCAGTCCTGGTTCAGTCCTGATCCTGATTTAGTCCTGATTTAGTCCTTGTTCAGACCTGATTTAGTCCTGATTTAGACCTGATTAGTCCTGGTTTAGTCCTGGTTCAATCCTGATTTAGTCCTGGTTTAGTCCTGGTTCAGACCTGATTTAGTCCTGGTTTAGTCCTGGTTCAGACCTGATTTAGTCCTGATTTAGATGTAATTAGTCCTGGTTTAGTCCTGGTTCAACACGGATTTAGTCCTGGTTTAGTCCTGGTTCAACACTGATTTAGTGCTGGTTTAGTCCTTGTTCAGACCTGATGTAGTCCTGGTTTAGTCCTGGTTTAGTCCTGGTTCAGTCCTAAATTGTGGGCCGGTCTCTAAGTAAAAAAAAAAAAAAAAGGGCATCGGCACCCTAGGACTGTCGGCCCACCGGGAAAATGCCCGGTATGCCCAATTACCAGTCCAGGCCTGGTGTTAAACATGTGTGAATGAAACAAAACATAACTCCGGTGATGTTTGTGACGAGGAAACAGCATTATATATAAGATAAATCAGAAAATGGCGTAATGTCACACTTTCACATTGGCCGATTCTGTCTTCTCCCCTTTCGTGTTATTGCGCATAAACCCGTTACCATTGGCCACGCGATGCTAACTACATTAGCTCATGATTTAACGACGGTGCGGATGGGGGCCGGTCTCCCTCTTCGCACTGCAGAGGAGGAGACCGGGGTCCATGTGTGTTTTTGAAGAACAGAGACGCCATCGTATCTCATCATATCCCAGCCAGCCCCATTACGCCAAGGTCATCCCGCATCTCCGTAATGTGATCAGGGAAACTGTCACTTTTGCACTTCTGTGGCAGTAAATAAGAGGTGGCTCTACTAATTTGAATGTAGTGTACCGGGGGCCCTTTATGCGTTGTTAATTCAGTGTTTAAATACATTTAACAGTCGAGAGAGGCAGCTGATTAGGTCGGGCTCGCGAAGTGATGGCGATTTTTTTTTTTTCCCCCCCGACTCGCTGTAGATTATTATTGTTAGGGTGAGACAGATGAACGCCAGGCTCACTTTAAATTAACAACTTCAACGGTAACGACGGCAGTATAATGATTCATAATTCACGTGTTTTCTCCTTTACGTCCTCCTTTTTACCGCGTTATATTTCAGTCATCCGAGTCCATATATTTTGTGCGTTGGAGATCTGTAACAATTTGAATTCAGCGTTGGAAATATTTGTCGTGTTACTTCTAATCAGGCATATTTGTAAGAAAAAAAGTTGTTACGTAAGTGTTACCGACGGCTTTTAGTATTACAGTATAAGCAGGAAGTAGTTTTAATAAAAATCTTCAGAAAACTGTCATAGAATTGTTAATTATTTTTGACGGTTAATGAAGTGAACTCGGTGTAATGTAGTAACGTGAATATTCAAAAGTGGGGGATGTAATATATATATAAATATAAATATAGGGTTATCTGAAAGTATATAAGAGTGTACTAAATTACAGTGTTTTGTTGTGTGTTTTAATCTGTTCAGAAACTACAGAAGAATTTACAGAATTTTGGGCCATTGTATACTTTCAGTGTTGTATAAACCAGATAAATAAAATAACATAAAACATAAATACAAATAAATAAACATGCATCTTATTGAACATTCACATTTAGAAGTTGCACAGACAGAACATTCAAACTGACAACAGAAATCATAAATGGCACTTAATTGAATTTTGTTGTGACGACATAACTTTAATTATAATTTGTATATCAAACAAATATACAATATTGCACCGTGAAAAATATATTACGATAAAATATTCGAGCTTACCAGGATGCAGTTTTCTATATATATATATATTTTTTTTAATAATAGCACTGTTATATCCTTGTATTCTTGTAAATTTGTTAAAGTTTTCTACTTTATTTTATTCCGCTCCAAGAACCGAAGCAATTTCCTAATGTTGCGAACATGTTCAAACATATGGCAATAAAACCTTTCTGATTCTGATGTATTATTATGTATTATATGTTTTATTTTTAGAGCAACAAAATAAATAGAATTAAAAATACAATTTAAAAAGTGAATATACAGTTTTATAAATACATTACAATATCATGGTAAAATATATTCAATGTTCATATTGTTTATATGTATAAAAAAATGAAGAAGAAAAAAAACACACACAAAAAAGTAAAGTGTAGAGTTTTGTACATACAGACAGTTATTTCCTGTGCCCCCCCTTCCCTGTCGGCGGAGCCCGGGCCCACCTCCACACGTGTCCGCTGTCGCCGGGTGCCACTTCTGAAATTGGGGGATAAGTTAATGTGTCAGAGTGCCATTGATTTTTCATTTGCTGGTCGCCGCTGCCTCGGTCGCAGTCCTTCCCTTCACGCTTCACGATGGATTACTGTGTCGAAGCAGTGCATTGTGGGTATGACACGAGCGGAGGAGACACACCTGATTAGAGCTGACACACGATCATCAGGCGAACAACAGTGAGCGCGTTTCACAGGGATTTTAAACGGGTTTATTGTGATATTAAATACGGTGCGGGTGTTTTGATTTGAATTGGAATAAGGATGACACAAAATAGTAAATACAATACAAATATATATGGCATTCAGGTTGTTTAAATCTTGTTTTTGTTCATATAGAATGGCTCCTGTCTGCTGCTACAACTTAAAATGCAGTAAAATTTGAATAGATGCAAAATTTTTGTATGAAAATCTGGAAAGAAAAAAAAAACTATTACATTACTACTGCTGCTGCTACTACTACTACTACTACTACTACTCCTACTACTACTACTACTACTACTACTACTACTACTACTACTACTACTACTACTATAAAACTCACAATTTTCCATAAAAAAGTTGGATACAAATAGTGCAATGTATTCTTCTGAACATTATTTTTTACAAATTTTTGCCCATTTGATTTTATGATGACCTAATTCATATGTAAAAGTACAAATATGCAAGTTGCTTCTTACAGTTTCACTAAAGTTTAAGTAAAAGTACTTGAGCGTAACATTTTAGATTGGAGATTTTATATAATACTGTCAATTTATTATAATATAAATATGCAAGACTGTCAATTCATGAAGACAGCAGGAGCATATACAGTAAAATATTTTAAAAATTCATATTAAATCCTATTATTTATTTTGTGAAACACTATTATATAACTGATCAATCGGACGTAACATCTGAAAACGCCATAGATTCTCCAACAATACAAAAATAATGGGGTTTTGTTGTATTTTTACATCTCCCGGCTCACATGGCGCCTCCTCTCCTCACATCACCATAACGCCAGAACATGCCGTAAAGCAGGGGCCTGTGCGTCTCGGATAAAACCCCCGCGTATGGGAGATCCGCATTGGTCTCCCTATGAGAAAAGAAACAAGATTGCACGCCTATAGAGCCAAATACAGCCTGTTCAATGAGCTATGTCCTCACTTCCATATGAGATTGGTTAATACAAACGCTGGCTGGTGCAAAACATTGTCCTCCTCGCGGTGACAAAGATAAAGTGCCTATGCCGGGTGAACGCGAGTCAAAAGGGACAGGTGAAGACAGGGAGCTAGCGCGCGCTGGGAATTTGAATCTCCCAGCCAGGAGGAGGCGCCGCGTCATTAAAAACCCTAATTTCGGTGTCAGGTAGACTTACAGGTGATCCATCATCTTGTCAGCGGAATTTCATTTGATTTTCACAGAAGTTCAAAGCTGACGTTTTTTTTTCTTTTCTTTTTTTTTTTCTTTTTTCCGTCGCCTTTTTTTTCCCGCGCGCTCCAGACTTCGCACTTCACTTTCAATTAGATTTTCGACGCAATTAACACAAAGTGGAGTGTCGGGGGTGTTCGGAGACAGTGCGCCCGTGTGGAACGGAGGTGAGGGGTTCATAATACAAGGGGACGCAAAGTAAAAAGCGTGACCTCCTTTTGTGGTGTTTACATGCACTAAGGTGGGATGAGTGAACTCATATTAACCTGGACACTTTTACAGCCAGGGGACATTCACCTTTGACCTTGTTCATGTCGTCTTACCTTAAAGGTCCTATATAATGCAAAACTGACTTGTGAGCTTTTAGCCGTGTTAGAATGTTGTTAGCTCCTCAAAAACATACTGGAGTTATGTTTTGTTTCATTCACACATGTTTGAGTAACACTTTATTATAGCTCCAAAATGTTCTGTTCCACCTTGTGATGTCATGTAGCAGTAGTTTTCAAGTTAACAATGACGTTTTACCTTTTGTTCAGTAGAAATTCGCAATTCCAGGGCCAAAATCCTCCAAATTCTAGTGAAGGTGTGTAGAGTTTAAAAAGAAAAGAATTCAGGGTTTAACATGAAACATGAAACATAATATGCTTTTTTTTTTTTTTTAATCTGTTATGATGTTAAACTTTGTCTTCTTATGTACCCTATTTTTCCGCACTATAAGGCGCACCGGATTATAAGGCGCACCTTCAGTGTGGTGATTACGGTAGCCATGATTAACCAATATTGGTCCATATATAAGGCGCACCGGATTATAAGGCGCACCTTCAGTGTGGTGACTACGGTAGCCATGATTAACCAATATTGATCCATATATAAGGCGCACCGGATTATAAGGCGCACCTTCAGTGTGGTGACTACGGTAGTCATGATTAACCAATATTGATCCATATATAAGGCGCATCGGATTATAAGGCGCACCTTCAGTGTGGTGACTACGGTAGCCATGATTAACCAATATTGATCCATATATAAGGCGCACCGGATTATAAGGCGCACCTTCAGTGTGGTGACTACGGTAGTCATGATTAACCAATATTGATCCATATATAAGGCGCACCGGATTATAAGGCGCACCTTCATTGTGGTGACAACGGTAGTCATGATTAACCAATACTGATCCATATATAAGGCGCATCGGATTATAAGGCGCACTGTCGGCTTTTGAGAAAACTGAAGGCTTTTAGGTGCACCTTATAGTGCGGAAAATACGGTATTTTAACTTCTTGGGTTATTTTTTAAAGACAATACGGTAAAGTGTAAAGTGCAGTTACCTGAAAAAACGTAAATACACTTTACTGTATTGTCTTTAAAGAAGAACCCAAAAGTATTATAATGTTGCTTCTGCATCAAAAACCTACCTGGAGTTGTGTTTTGTTTCATTCACACGTTTAACACACAAATCCTGCTGTGCTCTGCTATGGTTTTATACTAATACCAAGTAAGTGTTGTGTTGATACTGATTTTTATGTAAGTAAACATAAGGTGTTAAAGGGACAGTGTGTAAGATTTTTACCCGTTAATTACTGAAATTGAAGATACCCATTCAAAAATAGATTGTTTTCCAATCATGAAATCAAAGTATTCTTTTGGACTTAGATATAGTCACATAAATGTGCCATGTGCTCGGGGAGTGTTTGTTTTGCAGGGAAATGAATTGCAAATTCAAAAAGAGGAGACTGTAAGGTTTCATTTGATGTGTAGCGTGTCATGGTACATGATCTGGAATGTGTGTTTTCATGAGAAAAGAAATAAAAAATAAAAAACGGGACCGCGCGATGCGCGGCTCGTGCGTGCGCCCAGGTGACCCTCGAGGTCTGCCGTAGCTAAAACAGAAAGTGCAATAGCACCATCCACCTATGCGCCACGAATCCTACACACTGGGGCTTTAAGGCAATAACGATATAAACAATGCACGATATGTTTCCTTTAGGGATATCAACAATTAATCGACTTACAATTAATTGTCGGTCAAGACGTTGGCCGAACAAAATGCATTAATTGTAACTAATCTCTAGAGGGCGCTACTCTGGAATGTGAACACGAGATGTGAACCCACTCGTGAGAAAGACCATAGTGTTACATCATGTAACCCTTTCCTCTCTGGATGTTGCCGTACAACTCACAGTAGAGCTGGACCTAGAACCAGATATTTTTGAAATTATAAAAGCATGTAACTTACATGCTTTTATAATTTCTTGATTGTTCTGGTTTGAGGCCCTGTAATGTTTTATGCTGTGTCCAGGGGCCCTGTGAAATGTATATTTTGTACTGTAACCCTTCACAGATTAAGGGAGAGAAATATTGTTGATGCCTTAGTTCAAAATAAATGTTGAGAATGTCCTAAAAATAGCCTGGATTCACTGGTTTCATCATAATATGTAGACTAAATAACATTCTGTTATTTAATTTCTTCTGTTCCTTTTAATTTCAAGATTTCCATGCTGCAAGTGCAACAACTGAGCCAGTCCTCAATTTATTTTCAATAAAGAATGTATTTTGTTATTCAGCATCAATACATTTGTCTGCTTTTTACTAAGGAATAATTAATTGAGGAATGTACAATATAATAATACTATGATATATTTATGACTCAGTGTTATGTTACTGTAGCTTATATTCTTAAAGACCCTATTGAAACACTCAAATTCAGGTGAAAAACGCCTTCCTTTAAAAGCTTCCTTTAAAGCAAAACTGACTTCTGTGAGCTTTAAGCCATGTTATAATGTTGTTGCCTCCTCAAAATCATACCTGGAGTGTTTTGTTTTAGTCACACATGTTGAGTAATCCTGGATTATTGGGTTGTCTCCATCTTTAAATCTTAAAATGCTCCGTTCCACCTTGTGATGTCATGAAACAGAAGTTTTCAAGTTAACCGCTCCTTTTACCTTTAGTTCCATAGCAGTTGGCAGTTCCAAGGCTGAAGGTGTATGGAGTTTAAAAACACATTGGAGCCCTTCCTGTATTACCGCATGACATCACAAGGTGGAACTCAGCCTAAATATACAGGGTTTGTGTGTTAAACATGTGTGAATGAAACAAAACACAACTCCAGGTCTGTTTGTGATGAGGAAACGTTAAAACATAGATCAGAAAACGGCATAATCCAGGCCCTTTAAACCAGATATCTATTTCATCTTTGTGATTATAAAAATGTAACGCTAAACACAATCTGTAAATACTGTGCGACAGAAATGTGCTCAAACTAAAACCTACAAATTGCTTATATCTCCTTATAAAACAGGGCTGGCTTGTATTAGCTATCATCTGAGCAGTCCCATGAGTACAGAAATGGGAGACGCCTGTCCACTCAAGCACAACTAAACGAAAACAATCACAGCTCTTACCTCACAAACTCGTAGCATTTAGCGATTCCAAGATAGCACAATTAATAAGTACCTTTAAACCTAGCCTCCCCACTCCTCTCTCTCTCTCCATCCCAGTCCGAACCCCACATCAGCCTCCGTGAACTCCAAATGTGAACGCCTGTCAGGTCCGATCTCTCCCCAAAGAGGTGCGCGGGATATAAAGTGCATCAGAGGGGGACCGGGACTTTAATCCAGATGGGCTGTGACAAAAGCACCTTTACCTGCTTGTGTTGGAGGACGGGGAGTATACACGGACAGCCCCCGTGACAATCCATCCACATGAGGGACATCCTATACTGCACATCTGGGCCCGCTGTGGGAGAGCTGGAGGAACAAGTGTGCAGCTCGTAGCCTAAGGACGTAAAGACCTGGTGTGGCATGTGAATGTATATCCTCCTGGGACCCCAAGAAAAAAAGTCTACATTATTATTATTTTAATTTTCTATTTGGAGGTAAATGAACACCTTAGCGTTTACATTTTGTTAATTTTATTTGTATTCATAATGTTGTAACATGTCCTCTGTAATGGACTGTAACAGTGTTAAATCCATGTCAAGTTACCCTAACCTAAACCGAACAAAAACATTTTTTCGGTCGGTTTTACAGTCGCCTCAAAAAGTTTTTAGACTCCTTTTTAATTTATTATTTGTTTATTTATTTATGTAATTTTTTAATTTATTTTTTTATGTTTTATTCAAATTTTGTATGTATTATTTATTTATTTATTTACTTATTTATGTATTTTATTTATATATATTTATTTTTTTATGTATTTTATTTATGTATTTTAGATTTTTTTATGCATTATTATTATTATTATTATTATTATTATTATTATTATTATTATTATTATTATTATTATTATTATTATTATTATTATTATTTATTTATTTTTTGGTAGAGCATATGCCTTGTGATCCAGGGGTTAGCGGTTCGAATCCCGCTCTTGACGGGTTGACCGCATATGATCCCAGCTCGAGATGAGCGCTGCTGTTGTGTCCTTGGGCAAGTGTTTGTGGACACTGGTAGCCCCCATGGCAGAAGATACATCAAGGCCTGATGTGACGTGAGCCGTCCTCCTGTGGACCCACCACCTGAGGAAGGATTCATGAGGGCTGGTGCATTGTGTTCTGGGCAGCAGAACACTGCTTGGACTGCTGGCTCCGCGACCCGGAAAATGGAAAAAGCGGAAGAAAATGAATGAATATTATTATTATTATTATTTTTAATCATAGTGCAGCCACAAACTAGAGTCTATGTCAAAACTTAAAGGATGTCCACTATAAAGGACACAAATGAATGGGCGGGTCTCAGGAGGATATAGAGGAGTTGAGTTTTAGTTGGGTGATATTATTATAGTATTCGCACCTTAATGCACCTTAATTCCGGGACTGATATCATCTAAATGATTCTAGTGAAGGTGAATGGAGTTTAAAAACACAGTGAAGCACTTCCTGTATTACCACATGACATCACAAGGTGGAACAGTGTGTTTTCTGGAGAAAGCCAGTGGCGATTCCTCCACCAGAAAACATTTAGTCTCATACTAATATATGTTTTTCTATAAATTTACAAACATCAAGACAGTCGAAACTCACTTATACACTTTATACATCTGAAAATAGTCAGTTCCTTCATACAATTTGAATTTTACTAATATATTTTCGTATAAATTTACAAACGAGACCAGTTGAAACTCACTTATATGTTTTATACATCTGAAAATAGTCAGTTCCTTCATACAATTTCAATTTTATTGGCCTACACTACCAAATGATTCTTTTCTACTGCTGTCTATGTCTATAAAGATGAAAATTTGCATTATATATACACAGTACATTGAGAAAATGTGTGGTAGAATTGAGTAAATATTGAAGTTTTGAGCAGAATAAAAAGAAAACAAAATCAAAAATCCAACCTGAAAATCTCCGAAATCACTGTGGACATTCTGAAGTGTGTGAAACGTCGCTGTCAATAGTGATTTATGTCGCGATGTGTAAAAGTTTGACATCCTCACATTGGAACATTTAATTGTACACTAAGCATGTTCGATTAATTAAATGTAGCCTAATTAATTAATAATTAATAAAAGCGTCATCTCTCCATGACAAACAAGCAAACACCATCTGCTTTGAAATGTCATGTGACAGCCGCTGATAAACTGTCACTGTGTACTGGGCTTACTTATCACACTCTATTAAGGACTCCAGAATAAAGGGAGCGTCGAAACGAGAATTTTCAGATTTTTGGAGAAATATTTCCTCCTGGGACCCGAAGAAAAAAAGTGTATCTAAATTATTATTATTATTATTTTAATTTTCTATTTGGAGGTAAATGAACACCTCAGCATTTACATTTTATTAATTTTATTTTTATTCATAATGTTGTAACATGTCCTCTGTAATGGACTGTAATAGTGTTAAATCCATGTCAAGTTAACCTAACCTAAACCTGACGGAAACATTTTTTCGGTCGGTTTTACACTCGCCTCAAAAAGTTTTTAGACTCCGTTTTAATTTATTTATTTATTTCATTCATTCATTTTCTTCCGCTTTTCCATTTTCTGGGTCACGGGGGCAGCAGTCCAAGCAGTGTTCTGCTGCCCAGAACACAATGCACCAGCCCCCATGAATCCTTCCACGGGTGGTGGGTCCACAGGAGGACGGCTCACGTCACAACGGGCCTTGTTATTTTTATGTTTTATTTTCATTTTTTAATGTATTATTTATTTATTTACTTATTTATGTATTTTATTTATATATTTTTGATTTTTTTTATGCACTATTATTATTATTATTATTATTATTATTATTATTATTATTGAATTAATTAATTTCATTATTATTCTTTTTTTTTAAATCATAGTGGAGCCACAAACTAAAGTCTGTCTCAAAACTTAAAGGATGTCCACTATAAAGGACACAAAAACATAAAAATAATATATTTATATTTATTATTTTTATGTTTTATTTTCATTTTTATGTATTATTTATTTATTTATTTACTTATTTATGTATTTTGTTTATATATTTTTGATTTTTTTATGCACTATTATTATTATTATTATTATTATTATTATTATTATTTAATTTCATTATTCTTTTTTTTAATCATAGTGGAGCCACAAACTTAAAGGATGTCCACTATAAAGGACACAAATGGACGGGCGGGTCTCAGGAGGATATCACAGATTTATTTAAAACCAAACGAAACAAATATGAAGAATTTATATTTAGCTGTTTCTGGAGATTCTTTAAAATATTCTTTATAACATTAGATTTCTTTTATATATCTCGTATATGATATTGTTTCCTCATCACGAACATACCTGGAGTTTTGTTTTATTTTGTTTTGTTCATTCACAAGTTTAACACACAGACCCTACATATTTAGGCTGTGTTCTTATTTCAAACTGAAAACACCCTGATCCACCTTGTGATGTCATGTGGTAATACAGTACAGTAAGTGCTGCACTGTGTTTTTAAACTCCGTACACCTTCACCTGGATGATTTGGATGATTTCAGCCCTGGAAGTGCCACTCTCTGCTGACCTAAATGACATCACAAGGTGCAACAGAGGATTCTGAGCTTTAGAGATGTAGACAGACAATATAATATAATAACAAAGAACAACAATATGAATAAAATAAGACATATAAATGTACACATGCATTAGCGTATGTACAAGTAAAAATAAAATAAATATAGTAATACAAAAGCTGTACCAGTGATTATAATAATGATTCCTTCTAAACAGTAAGTAATAATAATGGGAGAGGCTTTAAAATGGGACCCTCCTGAGACAGATGCGACGCCCTACCCCCCACCACCATCTCTGTACTACTACTACTACCAATACTACTATCACTACTACTTCTTCCACTGCCCATGTCATAACACGGATATATAACCAGGCTTCCTTACATCAGGCCGTCTAAATGGACAAAAATGCCAGGGCAGCAGAATCGGCTCCCGGCGCAAACCCGAGGCTTCATTAGCGCCGCCTTCCCGGCATGCTTTGCGATGACAAATGATTGACTTGGAACAATATCTAAGGCGATCAGGATAAAGTACCAGCCATTTCAAGCCTCAGCAAAATTCAAATTCTAATTAGACCTTGCACCACATTCCAAATAAAAATGGGTCCCTAGGTAGCTCAGCCTATCAGGTACCTCTCCAAGACCAGTGAAACAAAAAGAAAATGATTAAAGTCGATAACAAAGGCATAAAATTCAAATTATGACCACATCACATCTGGGGACTGCGTGTTACCGCGGCGACGATTCCAGCTTTCTCTCTCTCTCTCTCTCTCTCTGTGTCTGTCTTCGGTTTGCCTTCCCTTCTTTTTCCATACGGAGAAGGGGAATTAAAAGGTAGAGAGAGAGAGAGAAAGACTGCAAATAGGCTTCTCCGACGTTAAGGTTATTAATGACTCCTCAAAAATGTGCGACTTTTCCAATCTCTGGCAAGAAGCGCTTGAAGGAGCCTGCAGATGAAGCTGACCTTCACAATGTTCTTTGGTCTTTAGTTAAGAAATTCACTCACCATTATGGCATCATTAGGGAAACAAGAATAAAATTACTCCATGGTTAATGACCTATAGGATCCTCACCAAAATTTGTTTCAGATCTAATAAAACTGCGCTTAACACAGTCCAATGAGTTATGAGGAGAGCTACCAAACGCCGGTGGGGGTGTAAAACGTGGAGGAAATAGATTCTTTTTCAAAGCTAGGAGGAGGCCTGGACTTTCGGAAATCAGATATAGAGCGGAATTTTCTGGGCAATAAATTCTACCATGTCTCAATTTCATTTTTTTTTCCATTCTTTTTTTTCCATCGAGAATTTTTCCGATGCTATGATGGAATCTGTGAGTAGGATGGCCTCTAAAAATTCATTGCCAATTGCGGTCTTCCTCCTCCTCTATCCCCTTAAGATGGATAGATTGATGGATGAATGAATAAATGGGCAAATAAGTGGTGCAAAGTATAAGGGAATGAAAACCCCCAATGTATGCTGGGAATTAACGATTAGATACACACAGAGATACTGTAAAAGGATCCCTCAAGGCGTAACGTGCATAGAAAATGGACATCTGATTTTGGTGTGGCGGTAATGATGTTATAAGTTAGAATTACGTTAGCTTAATTTAGCACGTGTCAAATTAGTGATTAGCATAATGCAGGGGCAGTGGGGAGGACATGCAAAAACTCATTAAAGAGGACAATAAAGCACCCCAGGCTATTGTGCTGATATGTGTTCAAATATAAACAAAAGGAGTGCTAACTGTCTATTGTCAAACATGTCAATTGGAGCCTGAAAAATAGAGGGAAAACGGCAAAAATCAATATATACATGGAAAATAATTACTAAAACATCATAATTACAAAGGAATTCTGTAAATAAATAGCCTAGTTGTTGGTCAAGGGAAAACCTTAAAGGGACAGTGTGTAAGAATTTTACCCGTTAATTACTGAAATTGAAGATACCCATTCAAAAATACAGTGTTTTCCAAGCCTTTTCACTTCCATCATGAAATCAAAGTATTCTTTTGGACTTAGATATAGTCACATAAAAGGGGGATCTTCCCCATGCAGAGGCAGCCATTTTGAATACGTGAGCCGCAGAAGGACATTTGGGCTCCGCCTTCGCCTTCGGCAAGGCTCGTGGTTTTGGGTAAACAACACAAGCATGCTGCCGGATCAGACGTCGTAATGGATCTAACACGTGTTTTGGACTAAATTGTTTTACTGGATTTTATTCGCTGGATCCTTACGGACAAATTGAGAGCAAGTTTATGGTGAAATACAGAGTTTGACCTGTGCAAAGCATTCTAAGGTAAGCTAACCTTGTTTTGTGCTTTTCCGTATAAAAGCCCCATGTGCTCGGGGAGTGATTGTTTTGCAGGGAAATGAATTGTATAGTCAAAAAGAGGAGACTGTAAGGTTTCATTTGATGTGTAGATAGTGTCATGGTACATGATCGGGAATGTGTGTTTTCATGAGAAAAGAAAAAAGAAAAAATAACCGTGACCGCATTTTATTTATACAGTAGCGGCGCGCGGCTCGTGCGTGCGCCCGGGTGACCCTCGAGGTCTGCCGTAGCTAAAACAGAAAGTGCAATAGCACCATCCACCTATGTGCCACAAATCCTACACACTGGGGCTTTAAACAGATATATGTATCATAATTTAAAGGGCCCATATTACGCTATTTTCTGATATATAATTATAATATTTCCTCATCAAAAACATCCCCAGAGTTGTGTTTTTGTTTCATTCACACATGTTTAACACACAAACCCTGCATAGTTAGGCTGAGTTCTTCGCTTAAACAAAAAAACACAATCATTTAGATCATTTCAACCCCGGAATTGCCGATCATTTTGACCTTTGGAAATGTAGATAGATGAATAATAAACAAAACACAACTCCAGGGATGTTTTTGATGAGGTAACAACATCCTAACATGGCTTAAAGCTCATAAGAGTCCAATTTGGATCTTTAAAGCAAGCACGAAGTAGGTTCAGTTACGAATTTTATCGCCCGGGTACAAGCTACGTTGCTATACTACAAAAAAAAAGAGGAAAATAACTCCCAAAATAACATTGTACAAGTACCTTTTTATTGTCACATTTTTCTATTTAAAGCCTATGTACAAATATTACTAAATAACAAACGTTCCATCGTACGAGTTCATTTTATTGATTCCAAAACGTACATGTAGCATTTGCATTAGCCTAATTTAGCACACGTCAAGCTCGTGATTAGCATAATGGCAGGGTAGTGGGGAGGACATGTAAAAACTCATTTAAAAAGACAATTATACGCTCTGGGCTGTTGTGCTCAAACATACATGTACCAACAGCCGAGATAAGCCACTGTACGAAACTTTATGTGTGATTGCAACAACTTAAAAATAGCATTGTTTTTTCCTGGTATTGGTGCAGCCCCGGAGAAGTGGTTTGTGAGCTAATGGCATTTGCTCTCTTTAAACTTTAATCTTTCCTATTAATTCGCTGCAACTGGAGAATGTGCGAGAGTTAATGTTCCATGAACGTGTTTCTCACTCCGCAATCTCTTCAAGCTAATTACCTTCAGGTGCTAAATGGGAGGAAATTGCAATCCATTTGGAAGGGAGAATTTTCACCTCCCCTTTGCCTATGTAACACTGTGGGTGCCGTTAAAAAGAAAGAAAATCAAACACGAAGAGCCCGGTCCGGCGAACGTTTAATCAAAAGTGGACAAGCAGCGCCGTCGTCTGATTGGCTAGCCGTTTCCAAGGTAGCCGAGGGAGAGTAAATAGCTTCCTGTATTTTCCCGCCTCGGTGGTTATTCAGCAGGTCACGCGGAGGTCGGCAGGTGCGGGCTCCTGAGCAGATGTTTGATTGACATGGATCACGCAGATTGGCCATCAAAGTTTTCTGACGACGCACCGAGCGGCCGTTACCGCGGAGATACAGGAGGAGTCAAAATACAGATTATGGTGATGATTAAGAGTCATGATCGCAAATTAAGGATGTGTCCTAAATGCTCTTGAGTGCGTAACCTTCATCAGAAATAGAGGCCTGTGCATAAGGGGGCAATAAATATCTAGCTTTTCTAATGCGTCTATTCTTGCTTTGGTAAGTGGCCATCTGCTTGGGGACAGTTCAGTCCTACTTTAGTTTAAACTTCTCAGAGCACAAATTGGAAGAAGTTAAAGGTCCTATATATTATGGAAAATTGACTCCTGTGAACTCTTCACCATGTTAGAATGTTGTTATGTCCTCAAAAACATACCCAAATGTGTGTTTTGTTTCATTCACACGTTTGAGTACAGTAATCCCTCATTTATCACGGGGGTTAGGTTCCAGAAATAACCCGCAATGAGAGAAATCCGCAAAGTAGGACAACTTTATATTTTACAATTATTCTACATGTTTGAAGGCTGTAAATGCCTCACCACACACATTATACGCTTTTCTCAGACTGGAATTAACCTTTTCTCACATTTCTCTCTCGTTTAAACACTCAAACTTTCATAGATTTTCAGCAAAATGTATTAATAGTGAAGCGTGGGGGGAGACACGGCCCCGGAAGCCCAGCTGGACGCGTGAGGAGTGCGGAGACATGAGTCACTGGATCCGCAGGAAGCAACAGCACTGCCACATCCCAGGACGCGACGCGCACCAACCCCTTGGAGAAGTGCGGGACACGTGCACCCCTCATCGTGGACAAATCCGTGACAGAGCAGCACAACCGGCGCGAGGCCACGCATACACCGGGGCTGCGAGCACGAGATCGAACCGCGGCGCCCGTACCGCGTCCTCTCAGCCCGAGCCACAAACCAAACATGCACAAACGAACGCAAGAGCCGCATGAAACCAGCAAAGAGCCACACGGAGTGATTTAATCCTGGTTTAGACCTGGTCCAGTCCTGGTTTAGTCCAGGACCAGTCCAGGTTTAAACCTGGTTTAGACCTGGTCTAGTCTCTTAGCCAATCAGGATGCAGAACACAATGTTACACTATAAAAAAAATTTTTTACACTATAAAAAAAAAAATTTGAAATCCGCGAGGCCGCAAACAGTGAACCGCGATAGAGCGAGGGACCACTGTAACTCTTTATTATGAGTCTGTTTACACCCCCAAAGCTCAAAATGCTCTGTTCCACCTTGTGATGTCATGAAGCAGTAGTTTTCAAGTTAACATCTGCCTTTTACCTTTTGTTCAGTAAAGACTGGCAATTCCGAGGCTGAAATGATCCAAATGTTTCTAGTGAAGATGTATACTATACATTACCATTTTTAACAGTTGTTTTTCTAATCTACTTTTTTAACTTAATCACTTACAGATTTGTCCATTTTGTAATCTGCCCATGATAATCACTACTGTTGAACTCAACACATTCAGAGGCTCCTTTTCAAAAAACCCACTAATCGTCTGTATATTGGCCCGTGTATTGACTGGTGGGTGTTGGACACAGCTTAAATCTCCATGAATGACGCAGTATCCATCACTGACAAAACCAACTTCTGAGTTTACAAATGGACCCCAGTCAATGAGTAATCAGTAACGGCCGCTGAACAAGCTCATTCTGGACCGCGATTGTGATAAGTGCTACCTCAGGGCTGTCCGCTGTGAGGAGGAGGACCAGAGGTGTGGTCAGAGACAGGGTCAGGACCTTGAGGGGATCTCGTCAAAGAACAAAATAGGTGAGAATGGGTGCCTACGAGATGTTCAGGGGTGTCTAGTAATTTACCATTTGTACCACAACTTGTTAATATATTTGCTCAAAGCGGCTATCACACATTAAACCACAATTTCTGGTTGTTGCTGTCACGTTAACGTAGCAGACCAAAACAATGAAACATGAAACGTCCAAGTACACGTCTTATATTTCCTGGTTGTTTCTTGCCTCGTGTAGTTGAATGCCTCTCCTAGCCCGCTGTTATATGTATGCAGCTGGTATCCAAGTACACATGGAGTTCTTGGGAAGTGGCAGACTCAAACCACCTCATTTGTAGCTGTATAGTCAGAGATGGGGTCAGGACCTTGAGGGGGATCTTGGGGGCCATTTTTATCTTACATGTGAGAGTCTTCCGACGGCGCTACAGGAAATGAAAGATGAAAGCACGTCCCCGTCTACTGTCTCTGAGTGCAGCCGATCCAGACGTGGGGACCTGTGGGTGAGCTTTATTCAAAACACAAAAGGACCTTCACTAACCCGGCACAAAGTGGACGTCATTAGCAGGAACAGCCTCATTGCACTTATTAGCACCAGCAACAGAGTAAAGCAGTCTGAGAGGAATTTGTGCCGAGTGACACTTTTTAAAGGTGCATTGTGTAACTTTTCTGGTGGAGAGTCTGTCATCAGATTATTTTTTTTCCCATGGAGATTTTAATGCTTTGCCTGAAATGTTCCACAGTAGCATTAAACTTATCTATTTTGCATTTATTCAATTACGAATGTTATTGCTTAAAGGTCCCATGGCATGA
Source organism: Paratrypauchen microcephalus (assembly GCA_036785185.1). Classification (NCBI taxonomy): domain Eukaryota; kingdom Metazoa; phylum Chordata; class Actinopteri; order Gobiiformes; family Gobiidae; genus Paratrypauchen; species Paratrypauchen microcephalus. The sequence continues at coordinate 494,735 of JAVJIX010000007.1, forward strand.
AATGTTCACTTTCTGAGGTTTTTGAACGTTAATGTGAGCTCCCCTACCCTGTTTAGCCCCCCCCCCCCCATGGTTAAAAGTTGCGAAATGTCTAAACTGAGCATTTGCGATCCTTTTCTGCGTTACAAAAAAATCGGAGCTCAAACGGGCGATTTTGAACAAGGCACCTTATTGACGTCAGATCGAAAAAAGAAATGCAAATGCAGTTCCACCCCCGTCTGTCTGTACTCAGCGTCTCTGTAAATCACGCCCAGAGAGTTTGGACTGCGAATGCGCTAGGCAATGCGAAATGCGTTTTTTTTATTTGCCTGGAGGCACGTCCGAGTGTTTCTAGGCTCAGAAGTCCTTTATCTGAGCCTCTGGACCTTTGAACAGCAGTGGTTTAATTGTATTTTATGTGGAAATGTGTTTATTTTTCAATGGAACGCTTAAAATCTCTCCCCCCGTGCAAAAACACGGAAATGGATCAGCTGAGAGCTCAGAGCCGAAAGCGGAGTGTTTGGCCACGCCCCCACCCTCTACTATAGGCCAGCTCTTTTCTCCTCATTTGCATTCAAGCAACAACGCCCAGAAAAAAGTGTTTGAGAGAGATATTTATGACTCTTTCTCATCTTATCTCTGTTTCTCATGCACTGAGTGTTGATTTTGAAGAAGGATTCATTTACAGTATTAGGGAACCATTAAGGAGCCATATAAAAGCATCAAGAAGTACCATGTCATGGGATCTTTAAAAAAACAAAACAAGAGCAGTTTTTGCCTTTCCACAGATCTGGCCTGTAACTTTTACTTGGTGGTGTCACTTTTTTTTCTCTTTGAAGAAATGAAACATTTAATGCAATACTGTGGAGCATTCTGGACAAAGCAATATCATTGCCATGGAAATTATGAGGTAATGGCCCTTCCACCAGAAAAGTTACACAGTGCACCTTTAAAGGGCACGTTACACAAAATATTTTATGAATTTTTAACAATGTTACGGTGGTGTTCCCTCATGATTGGCTAACACAACATTGTATTTCACCTACCCCCTGTACCCACAATCATTTTGTTTTACTTAATTGTGATTTATTTGGAAAATAAAACATTTTAAAACATTAAAGATCCCATGACATGGTACTTCTTGATGCTTTTATATGGCGCCTTAATGGTTCCCTAATACTGTAAATGAATCCTTCTTCAAAATCAACACTCAGTGCATGAGATAGCCTCATGAACACAGTCAGAGTCAAAAATATGTCTCTGAAACACTTTATTCTGGGCGCTGTTGCTTGAATGCAAATGAGGAGGACAGAGACAGGCCAGTGCAGCGGGTGGGGGTGTGGCCAAACTCTCCGCTCTTTCCTCTTTAGCGGTGCGACATGCGCTGGCCCCACTTCCGCTTTTAAGCGCGGAGGAAGATATGAGATGATTTCCATTGAAAAATAAACACATTTCCACACAAAAAAAATTTAAACCACTGCTGTTTCAGAGGTTCGGAGGCTCGGATAAAGGACATCCGAGCCTGGAAACACTCTCACGTGCCTCCAGGCAATTAAAAAAACCCATCTCACATTTCGTAGCTCGTTCGCGGTCCAAAGTCTCTGTGCGTGAGTTCCAGAGAGTGTGGGGAGAAATACAGACGGGCGGTGGAACTGCATTTGCATTTTTCCTGGAGTGTGACGTCAGAAAGTTCCCTTGTTCAGAATCGCCCATTTGGGTTGTCTTTTTTTCAAACGTGGAAAAGGATCGCAAATGCTCAGTTTACACATTTCGTAACTTTAAGCCATGGGGGGGGGGGGGGGGGCTAAACAGGGTAGGGGAGCTCACATTAACGTTCAAAAACCTCAGAAAGTGAAAATTTCATGCCATGGGACCTTTAAAATGCCTACTCCTGTCAACTTCCTATCTATTTGAAAGGAGATGAGATTTATACAAACGAGGTTGGTGACATGACGTGTCTTGCCAGAGGACACAACAACGTGCAGTGCTAGCAGCAAGGACTGAACCCTCCAACGTTTTTGTTTGAGGTTAATATTTTGTTTGACAAAATTATATGTAAAATTATATTAATTAATTAATTATATGTATATTACTGAAATTGATCTTTTTGCATGTCAAACACTTTTCTCCATAGAGATGCTATTACTTTGTCTGGAATGTTTCACAGTATGGCATTAATCTTTCTATCTTCATGGATTCCAAACCAGACCAACTTACAGGTTAGATCTATGGAGAGGCAACCACCTGTATGTGAATGCACGTAGTGTACAGTATATCTGTTTAATGTCAGAGCAGTGACAGCTCCATAGAAACGACGGAAGGTGACGGGCCCCCAACCAAAGAGTTACATAGGTGCACTATGTAACTCTTTGGTTGGGGGCCCGTCACCTTCTGTGAAACATTCCAGACAAAGTAATAGCATCTCTATGGAGAAAAGCGTTTGACATGCAAAAAGATCAATTTCAGTATTTAAAGTTCGAGAATTTTAATATATTTGGTGTAATATAGGACCTTTAAGTTTACTTCCTGATGTTAAATGACCTAAAATTCACTTTCTAAAATCCCAAACTAAACGTGATCTTTTCTCCAACAAAGACTTGCGCTGGTGGTGACAAATGGTACATGCGTCTCATTCAGGACAGTGGGGTGCAACTTATATTATTTTTGACTCATTAAACACTACTCATTAATAGCTTTCGTTGCCTAAACATATTAAAGTGATATGTTTTTCTCACTCGTTTCAACGGTATTCCCATATTAATCCAATGTAAATGGACTTTCTAGCTCACATACCGTAGTCACTTAGCCTGCCTATAATTTATATCTGTAAATTCTCATGCTAAAAAAGGGGAGCTGGTGCCATGTTGGACAATAAAGTCTAAAATACAGACGTATATTTCTTGGGCCTAATAATAAGTGAATTAGTGGTAGGGAGTAGTTCAAACAGTGCATATCTTAACCAAACAGACCTGCTGCTCCCACTGTGCATAGGAATCTTCTACCAGCCCTCCTCCCTCCGTCTATCTGAGACGACACAATCCTAGATAGCTGAAATAGCTGGAAACAAAACCTCAAAAGGTAAATTATAGTAAAATACTTGATACTCACGCTCTGGTACTCGAGTTAAAGGAAAATTAATGTTTTTTTTTTACAATCTGAGCCTTCTTTCGGCAATAAAAGAAGTAATTTTACTCACCCATAGCAGTTTGGTGTCAATTGGAGCAGTATCGCAGAACTTATGTTGAGCCGTTCTGTTCTGCTAATGATCCCGTATCCGTTAGCGTGAGTGCTCGGGGCATTACTTTGCGGTGTCCAAATAACACAAACTTTAGCACTTTTCAAATCACAGAAGATCGCTGTGTCAGGGTAGACTTTTAGTGGATTCCAAAACGGCCTGAAACCCGATATCCAGCTATAGTTTCATTTGATGACGTCATCAGAGAGGACAGTGCGCATGTGTGAACTCAGCTGTTTTGTAAACACCGCTAGTCCGAAAGAAGCTAACACCGCTCTGAACTTTACTTTTCTGTTGCGATATCGGGTTTCAGGCCGTTTTGGAATCTACTAAAAGTCTACCCTGACACAGCGATCTTCTGTGATTTGAAAAGTGCTAAAGTTTGTGTTATTTGGACACCGCAAATCAGTGCCCCGAGCACTCACGCTAACGGATACGGGATCATTAGTAGAACAGAACGGCTACAACATAACTTCTACGATACTGCTCCAATTGACACCAAACTGCTATGGGTGAGTAAAACTACTTGTTTTATTGCCGAAAGAAGGCTCAGATTGTAAAAAAAAAAAAACACGTTACTTTTCCTTTAAAGGCCCATATAACGCTATTTTCTGATCTATGTTATAATGTTGTTTCTTTGTCACAAACAGACCTAAAGTTGTTGTTTTTTTTTTTTGTTTCATTCACACATGTTTAACACACAAATTTTGCATATTTTGTTCTTCTCTCAAACTGAAAACACACTATTCCACCTTGTGATGTAATACAGGAAGGGCTGCACTCTGTTTTTAAGCTTCATACACCTTTACTAAAATCATTTGGATCATTTCAGCCCTGGAATTGCCAATCTCTCCTGAACTAAAGGTAAAGATAGCTGTTAACTTGAAGGCTACAATGGCATTTTGAGCTTTGCACATATGCACAGATATAATAGAAGAAGAATAAATGATTACTAAAGGATTAGTCAGACATGTGTGAAAGAAACAAAACACAACTCCAGGTATGTTTTTGAGAAAGAAAGATTCCCTCATGACTAAAACATACTAACCCTAACCCACAAGAGTCCATTTTGCAAAATATAGGACTTAATCTGAGGTTAAAACACCCTTCTTTGAAAAAATTGAAGACTTGAATGTGGGATTGCTTTGTGAAGGACGAGACAGGTCATGATAACTGCTTTTATATGGAGAAACATCTTCATGCTGGTAACTAAAGCCCACGATAAGGATGGGTTCCGTTGATTGCGTTTTGTGTGGTCCATGACTTCATGTTTACAGCTGGGAGGCATAAGTAAACCTCCATATAGTCTTTATTTTGTTTGGTATTCTCATCTCCCTAAAATGCCAAGGCTATTTTGTGGGGATCATTATGGCCGGGGAATGGGTTTGTGGAGTAGCATCGGCGTGTATTGCTGAAAGGTTATTTTCTTCATGAACACTTGAGGGTCCACTGATCCTTTGTAAGTGTCTGCTGGAGAACGCATTGACATTTTATGTGAATAGAACCCCTCTCCTCAATACTAAGAGTCTTTTTCAGGTCATTATACGCAGCCACTCAACCTCGTTTGGTATTACTCCACTACGCTTAGTTCCTTCACCAAAATTAGGAAAATGATGAAACACAAACCTCTCATTCTAAGTGATATTAAAGAGTGTTTGGCCAGGAGATGATTTGATAATAATCATTGTTATTTTTCCAATAATAATGACCAGGGATTTTCCAGAGGCTCAGAGTTGGAGGAAGGGTCTTACCTAAGAGCACAACAACAATATGCACTGGTCAGGGTTGGTTCGAACTACTGCCCTTTAAGTTGCTGCTTCATTACATGTTTGTATTTATTTACTCACATATTTGAAACACCTTACTGACCTGACATCTTAGTCCATTTAAGCATCTTCGTAAAGAATGTGTCTGATAAAGATGTGTGGACCTCAAAAACCTGGAGGAGCATTTTCTAAGTTACCTCATTGCAACATGGAATTGTTATAAGTTTAAGGTGCACTGCGGAACTTTTCTGGTGGAGGTGGAGGACGTCGCCTGCCTGTCTCCATGGAGATATTAGTGTTTTGCCTTGATTATTCCACAGTAAATAAACTTGGTACAGTGGTCCCTCGCTCTATCGCGGTTCACTGTTCGCAGCCTCGCTGTTTCGCGGATTTATTTATTTTATTTTTTTTAATTGAAATTTTTTTTAAATAGTGTAAAAAGATTTTTATAGTGTAACATTGTGTTCTGCGTCCTGATTGGCTAAGAGACTGTAGACCTTTGCCGATTGATAGATGGGGGACGTGGGGGGACCAGGACCAGACCAGGACTAGACCAGGACTAAACGTGGACTAAACCAGGTCTAAACGTGGACTAAACCAGGTCTAGACCAGAACTAAACCAGGTCTAGACCAGAACTAAACCAGGTCTAGACCAGGTCTAAACCAGGTCTAAACCTGGACTGGACCTGGACTAAACCAGGACTGGACCAGGTCTAAACCAGGATTAAACCACCACGTGCCGCTCTTTGCTGGTTTCGTGCGGCTGGTTTGTGGCTCGGGCTGGGAGGACACGGTCCGGGCGCTGCGGTTCGATCTCGTGCTCGCAGCCCCGGTGTACGTGCGGCCTCACGCCGGTCGTGCTGCTCTGTCACGGATTTGACCACGATGAGGGGTGCACGTGTTACGCACTTCTCCAAGGGGTTGGTGCGCGTCGAGTCCCGGGACGTGGCAGTGCGAGTCACTGGATTCCTGCGGATCCAGTGACTCATGTCTCCGCTCCCCTCGCGCGTCCGGCGGGGCTCCGGCGGAGCCCCCATGCTTCACTATTAATACATTTTGTTGAAAATCTGTGAAAGTTTCAGTGTTTAAACGAGAGAGAAATGTGAGAAAAGGTTAATTCCAGTCTGAGAAAAGTGTATAATGTGTGTGGTGAAGCATTTACAGCCTTAAAACATGTAGAATAATTGTAAAATATAAAGTTGTCCTACTTCACGGATTTCTCTTATTGCGGGTTATTTCTGGAATCTAACCCCCGCGATAAACGAGGGATTACTGTAATCACAATGGAGACAGGTTAAAGGAAAAGTAACGTTTTTTACAATCTGAGCCTTATTTCGGTAATAAAACAAGTTGTTTTACTCACCCATAGCACTTTGGTGTCATATGGAGCATTTCCGGAGATGTTTTAGTAATCCGAGATTTGTAATCCGAGATTTGTAATCCGAGATTCATCCATAGTTTACAGCTATGGGTTCCATGTTTGGGTCCCGGGAGCTGAGAGCACACTCCGCGCATGCGCACTTGCGTCCTCATCTACTCGAAACTATGGCTAAATCTCGGATTACAGGCCACTTTTGACCAAACGAAATCGTAGACTAAGACATCGAGCTTCTATGATTTGAAAAGTGCTAAAGTTTGTGCTATTTGGAGCCCGCACGGGGCATATTACATGCTCGGGGAATGCCACGAGCTATGGCTATAAGTCGCGCTAGGCTAACGGCGTTAGCCTAACGCTAATCTAAAACATCTCCGGAAATGCTCCATATGACACCAAAGTGCTATGGGTGAGGAAAACAACTTGTTTTATTACCGAAATAAGGCTCAAATTGTAAAAAACGTTACTTTTCCTTTAAGGGTCAGATCTATGGAGAAGCAAGTCTGCACATGGTAAGAAGGAATCTATGTTTTGTAAGGCATTTGAAACACCTGAACAAATGCAAGAGAGATATGTTTAATGCCCTACTGTGGAACATTCCAGGCAAGGAAATAACAGCTCTACGGAGAAGAACCATACACCTTCAAAGTTACATAGTGCACCTACTGTATAAGGTACACTTTATTCACTTTACTTGGTTGAGAAATTTGTCTTCTGCATTTGACCCATCCTTCAACGCTACTGGGGAAATGTATCAGGAGCCGTAGGAGCCACAGTGCAGCACCTGGGGACCCATCTCGAGATCTTGAACTAGTCTCGGTGGAGGATGTGGAGGATGTGCATGTTTTGGGTTGATGTGTGAAACCAGAGTACCCAAAGGAAAGCCAAACTTACATGGGAAGAACATGCAAACTCCACAAGACCATTGCAGCAGAGTCAAACCTGAAACCCTCACGCTATGATGTGAGATTGCTATATGGCGTAAGTACAGTATACGACCTAAATTTGCAGGATTACTCAAAGACCACTTGATTTATTTTTTTTTGTCGCCCTCATAACATAGCTAAACAATCATTTTAACAACATTTTTGTTCGAAATAAATGCCACCTTTAAACTTTAAATCCCGTATTATTCTCTGATTGAATAGAATAACATTTACAGTTTTTTATCCATCCGTTGGCTATTACATCAATGTCCAAACTCTCTGTAGACAAGTCCATTGAATGCAGATCCCTCACCTGGTCTGGGTTATAAAAGCAGCAGTCGCTCTGAAAACAGGTCCACATCATTTGGAAAGGTAGACTTGCCATTTCACGCACCAGTCTCCAAGCAATCCGTACAGACCACAGACATTCCCCGACAGGATTACAATTCTACAATCACCACAAAACAAGCTGCACCTCAACATTCATCCCGCACTTATCACTTCTCTTATATATTTCTCTGATATTTTATTTTTGGAACAACTTTACAACTTGGGCGCAAATACAGAGTTTAGTGGGAGTCTCTGTGGACTAGGGGTGTACAATATACCTGGATTGGATGGAAATTGCACTTTGAGTTGGAACAGTTATGAAATTGTGATGGCTGCATTTATTTTGCAGAATGTCCTCGCGAAGAACAAAATGTGTATGTTGTACCTGCAGTTTAGACCATTTCGGAAATGAATAAGATTCTTGTATTCATCTTTTAGTTCATATTTCAGTCTTCTCTCAAATGTTAAAGCTGCACTGTGTAACTTTTTGGTTGGGGTTTTATATCCTCCTGAGACCCGGCCCATTCATTTGTGTCCTTTATAGTGGACATTGAGTTAACCAGACTATCTTTTAAGTGTTTGAGATCAAAATCAATACAAAAATTAATAAAATAATAATAATAATAATAATAATAATAATAATAATAATAATAATAATAATAATAAAAAACACATAAAAAGTAAATAAATAAATAAAGTACAAGTAAAAATATAAATAAAAATAATAAATAAACATGCATAAATAAGTAAACAAATAAATAACTAATAAATAAAAATATAAATAAAATAAAAATACATAAAAATACATAAATAAATACATAAATATATAAATAAATAAGAAATTAAAAGGGAATCTAAAAACTTTTTGAGGTGACTGTAGAAGCTTGTCAGAGATGTTGGTCATCAAAACAAAAAACAAAAACAAAAAAAAGTTTTTGTTCGGTTGTTAACTTCACGTGGATTTAACACCATTACAGTCCATTACAGAGGACATGTTACAACATTATGAATACAAATAAAATTAACAAAATGTTCATGCTAAGGTGTTCATTTACCTCCAAATAGAAAATTTAAATAATAATAATTTAGATACACTTTTTTCTTCAGGTCCCAGGAGGATATTCACTTTTTAGTTACTACAAAAGAACAAAAGAAGAAATCTTTTGCTAGGACAACCTATTTGTACATTGCACTTAAACACAGTATAGTAACAGTAGTCTAGGTTTAAAGCCCCAGTGTGTAGGATTCGTGGCGCATAGGTGGATGGTGCTATTGCACTGTTTTAGCTACGGCAGACCTCGAGGGTCACCCGGGCACGCACACGAGCCGCACGCCGCTACTGTATAAATAAAACGTGGTCCCGTTTTGTTTTTTGTTTTTTTCTTTTCTCATGAAAACACACATTCCCGATCATGTACCATGACACTCTACACATCAAATGAAACCTTACATTTGATGTGTAGAGTCTCATCTTTTTGACTATGCAATTCATTTCCCTGCACAACAAACACTCTCCGAGCACATGGGGCTTTTATACGGAAAAGCACAAAACGAGGTTAGCTTACCTTAGAATGCTTTGCACAGGTCAAACTCTGTATTTCACCATAAACTTGCTCTCAATTTGTCCGTAAGGATCCAGCAAATAAAATCCAGTAAAACAATTTAGTCCAAAACACGTGTTAGATCCATTACGACGTCTGATCCGGCAGCATGCTTGTGTTGTTTACCCAAAACCACGAGCCTTGCCGAAGGCGAAGGCGGAGCCCAAATGTCCTTCTGCGGCTCTCGTATTCAAAATGGCTGCCTCTGCATGGGGAAGATCCCCCTTTTATGTGACTATATCTAAGTCCAAAAGAATACTTTGATTTCATGATGGAAGTGAAAAGGCTTGGAAAACAATGTATTTTTGAATGGGTATCTTCAATTTCAGTAATTAACGGGTAAAAATCTTACACACTGTCCCTTTAAAGCTGAACACGTATCAAAAATACAAGACACGTCTTAGCTGCAAACGGCGACTCTGCATTGTCGCTATCATTTTTTATTTATTTTTAAACATATTTTTTGTTTGTGTGTTTCTAAATGACATAATCATGTCAAAATCATAATAATACATTGCCCCAAGAAAAGTGATTGGGGAAAATATAAAGAAAATAAATAAATAAAAATACTACTCTAGCACCACTTACATTTTTACTGTATTTTTACAATTCTATTTACACTACACATTGTAACTTTATTTCTTTTATGTAGTGTTTTTATAGACAGTAGTAGTTATAGTTAACTCCTGTCAGACACAATGTACTAGTATATCTGTCCACTACCAACTGTACCTCCAATGTTAATAGAAAAAAGAGAGAAATAATCCCCCCTTTCTAAGTTGCCATTATTGCTTTACACATTTAACACCTCTCCGTAAACCCCACATTACCTGGAGTAAACTTTGCAAATACGACTAAGACCACAAAAGCCGTGGAGAGGCTGAGGCCGATAGCTGCCAGGGTTTGGTCTAGTCCGGCCCTGGTGCCTGATAACGCCGTAATGGCCTTTCTGGAAGAAAACACACAGCGCACACACACACACCGCCAACACAGCCCCTTCTGTCCGTAAATTCCATCTTTTCCACCAGGAAGCTGTGAATGCTCGGGCTGAATCCAAATCCGGTTTTTGCGCAGTTTATCAGCGTGTGGCCCGGCGTGTGTTGTGAGATGGTGGAGGCAGTTGTGTGTGTGTGTGTGTGTGTGTGGAGGGAGGGGGGGTTAGCGGCTAGCAAAGAGGGCTAGCCGCTCAGCCGAGACCCTCCACTTTAATCCAATTTACAGCCTCCCCCAGCAAAAGATAATTACAAGCCTTAAACCTGCACACCTCCTACCTCCACCCCACAAGCGGGATAGGACTTTTTTAGTGTGGGGTGATGGGTGGGGGGGGGGGGGGGGTGAACATAGCAGGACCCAAGTAAAGCCATTGTGGTAAACCCAGAGTGTATGTAGCTAATGAGGCAGGGTGATTTTACGGGTAAATGGTGACCCGCTGGGCAGTAAGAGAAAGCGCCCCAGGTCGGCTTTGGGGGCTCATGTCTGCGCACATGTCGGGGAGGTGTATTGGACAGTATTTGTGTCACTCCACCAAAGCTCCAGTTCAATGGGACATATAAACAAAGTCTACAAGTCCAATGTGGAGTAAGGTTTAAAGTGTCTTAAAAATCTCAAAAGAACAATATTTCAATTTGTAGGCCTCTGTGTTCAGTTTTATGCGCATATGGTGACCTTAACAGAAATGAAATCTCACTTTTTTGTTTGTATACTTCCAAGATTCAAGATTCAAGATTGTTTATTTGTCATGTGCAGAATCAACACAAGGTCAACAATGCAATGAAATGTTTAGGATCAGAAGAACCGTTGACTCGCTAAGATAGTCAGAAGTACTAATAACATGCAATAATAGTACATGGTAAAAAAAAAAGTGTTGCAAAAGTGCAGGGGAAGAAGTAAACAATATCCTCCTGGGACCTGAAGAAAAAAAGTGTATCAAAATTATTATTATTATTATTTAAATTTTCTATTTGGAGGTAAATGAACACCTCAGCATTTACATTTTGTTATTTTTATTTTTATTCATAATGTTGTAATATGTCCTCTGTAATGTGTTAAATCCAAGTGAAGTTAACAACCTAAGAAAAACTTTTTTTTTTTTTTTTGATGACCAACATCTCTGACAAGTTTCTACGGTTGCCTCTAAAAGTTCTTAGACTCCCTTTTAATTTCGTATTTATTTATTTTTATATATATATTTTTATATGTATTATGTATTTTTTTATTTTTTTTATTTGAGTATTTATTTACATATTTATTTTTATTTTTGTATGTATTATTTATTTATTTATTTATTTATTTTTTATTTTATTTTATTTTTTTATCATAGTGCAGCCAAAAACTAGTCTCAAAACAATTAAAAGACAGACTGGTCCACTATAAAGGACACAAATGAATGGGCCGGGTCTCAGGAGGATATAATAAAAATATGTAATAAAATGTAATAAAAATAGAAAGTACAATGTACAAAGGTGCAGGTAGGATCAAATAAGGTGTAAGTAGAGTATTTCACAGATTGCACATAATATGGTATAAATATTGCACATAGGTAATTGCACAGATTATTGCACAGGTCAACAGTAGTTTACAATGAGGTAGTGAATTTGTTTAATTATTCATTATTTTAAACCAACATGGGAACATTGTGTAAATCAGGGGTCTTCAACGTTTTTCAGGCCAGGGACCCCCAAACAGATGGCGAACTGGGCCAGGGACCCCCTACTATATATACGGCATAGAATTGTGTTTTATATTAAATTGAACTTAGTGTCATGTATAAACTTTGCTACTCTGTTATGGTACATCCAATACAAGGAAATAATACACAGGTTAATACTGTATTTTCATGTTTTTTATTTTAAAGATGGGCCAGATAGGCCCTACAGGGTGGATGTGCTACTGCAATTTTTAAACACAACTTGCATATAACACAGGCCTATTAAGATCGTTCACTGATTCAACCAAAAAACAAGTGCAAGGGAGAGAGTGGCTGTGCATTTTAAGACATCAAAGAGGGTGGAGGGACAAGGGAGAAATTGATTGGGGAAAAATGAAAAAATATATTGTTTTTAAAAATATTAAAATATAAAATTATATTATTTTAAAGTGAAATCAAAAGATTTCGCAACCCCCCTGCAGTACCTCCGCGACCCCCCTAGGGGTCGCGACCCCCCTGTTGAAGACCTCTGGTGTAAAGTATTAGAAATAGTAATGGCAAAAACTGAAAATAAAAACAATGTCAGAAATAGAACTGTATTGCTATTCCTATGCTATTTCTAAATCAAGTTTTTATCATTTCTAGCAGTAAACTGATTTAAATTAAAGCTACAATTTGTAACTTTTTGGAGGTAGTGTGTCACCTACATGATTCCATGGAAAAAGAAACATTCTCAACATTCTCTTGATTCAGCACTGTGAAAAATTAAAACCAAAGGAACGGCATGTCCATGGAAACAATCATCCAAAATATAAACATTGGGAGGAAAAAAGCTTTTATACTAGTTTATGTTTTGAATAAAAAGCTACTCACTATGGCTTTAATTTTTTTTGAAAACTTTAATTTTTCCCTCCAAATGTTATTGTCATATACATTTTAAATTATTACATTTCAATTATTATTACTTACGTCAAGGTCCACTCCTTTTGTCACTCCGGTTAACTTCTTTTTGTAACTGTATTTACTGAAATGTACTTGTTTGGTTCCTTAACGTTAATGCCCCATTTTGATACAATAAAATAAACATTAGACTAGGATTAGGATCTGTATGGATCATCAAGAAAAATAATACATAATAAAATAAACTGTAAATATTAAAGGTGCGCTGTGTAACTTTTCTGGTGGAGAGTCTGCCACCAATTTATCTCCTAGGATATGTTATCACTTTGCTTTAAATAATTCACAGTATGATTATAAACTTATTTATACGCAAGAAGTTTCACGATATAATTTCCTCGGAAACATACTTTAAGACCACTTCGGACCGCTCTCTTTGTCACGAGTCCTTTGAAGTAGCCATACAGAATGGGGCTATGTTTTTAACTGAAGAATGTGGAGAAATCCTAAAGCAGGACTCAGAGGGGTGCGGAAACGCTGGACTCTCCTAATTAATGGACCTTTGGACACTCCCCAAGTCTCCCATTCAAGACTTCACAATGGACCTCACCACCAAACACAACCTGGAGAGAGATACCCCAGGAGAGGAGGAACATTTTCTTTAAAGCTGTACCATTTAAATATCCTGCTTGTCTCTGTGGGGATATTGTTAATTTGGCTGAAATAATCTACAATCAATTGCATTTAAAAAAAAAAAAAAAATCCTACATGCACTGTAAACCCAAATGTTCAAAAATAATTAAAAGAAATAAGTTTAGAATACTCAAAATTTTAGTAATAGTCCTACTAACTAACTAAAGGAAAAGTAACGTTTTTTTACAATTTGAGCCTTATTTCAGTAATAAAACAAGTTGTTTTACTCACCCATAGCACTTTTGGTGTCATATGGAGCATTTCCGGAGATGTTTTAGATTAGCGTTAGGCTAACGCCGTTAGCCTAGCGCGACTTCTAGCCATAGCTCGGGGCATTCCCCGAGCATGTAATATGCCCCGTGCGGGCTCCAAATAACACAAACTTTAGCACTTTTCAAATCATAGAAGCTCGATGTCTTACTCTACGATTTCGTTTGAATCAAAAGTGGCCTGTAATCCGAGATTTATCCATAGTTTCACAGCTATGCATTCCATGTTTGGGTCCCGGGAGCTGAGAGCACACTCCGCGCATGCGCACTGGCGTCCTCATCTACTCGAAACTATGGCTAAATCTCGGATTACAGGCCACTTTTGACCAAACGAAATCATAGGCTAAAGACATCGAGCTTCTATGATTTGAGTTCACGCATGCGCACTGTCCTCTCTGATGACGTCATCAAATGAAACTATAGCTGAATATCGGATTTCAGGCCGTTTTGGATTCTACTAAAAGTCTACCCTGACACAGCGATCTTCTGTGATTTGAAAAGTGCTAAAGTTTGTGTTATTTGGACACCGCAAAGTAATGCCCCGAGCACCATGTTAACGGATACGGGATCATTAGTAGAACAGAACGGCTCAACATAACTTCTACAAAACTGCTCCAATTGACACCAAACTGCTATGGGTGAGTAAAACTAGTTGTTTTATTGCCGAAAGAAGGCTCAGATTGTAAAAAAAAAAACAAAAACGTTACTTTTCCTTTAACTATGAGTGGGTTCACCTCTCCACAGGTCTGACTTGTCACAGCTTTGTGGTGCCATATTCTTGTTTCATCGGAGGTAAATAATTTCCCATGTGGATCAATAAAGTTGGTTTCAGCCTAAGTTTGTCTAAGTCTTGTCTACACAATAATATCTCCATAGAGACAGAAAAGTGTGTTTTAATTGCTCAAAATACTTAAAGATAGATAACTTAAATGCTATACTGTGGAACTTTCTTGGCAAAGCTTAATATCTCCATAGAGGAAAGTAAGAAAAGTTACACAATGGATCTTTAATTGCACATGACATCATTACAGCGTGCCTACAATCTTTTCTTGAGCATTCTATTTAGTGCTATTTTGTGTTTTTCTACTCTTTATTTGGTTTAAATTGCAGGTTGCTTTTCAAAATGTTATTGTGAAGTCCATCCATTGGTCCAGAACGAAGAAAATGTTTCGCTGTTAGCGTAGAAATGAACAAATACAAAACAAATTATTTTAAGAAGTGAAAAGCCCTCAAATGTTGACTATAACTGGAAGCTGAATAGCTCGAGGGAGGTTTATTTTGCACTCGAGTCAAGCTGGTGCAAAAGTGGGAGGAGCATCTTTGTCTACGAGGGGGCATACAGGGAGAAGTGTGGACCCACCTGCCAACGATTATCAGGAGCTTTAGTCTTGACCTGTGAACTTCGGGACTGCCCCACACCACTAATCTGTTAATTAAGCGAGAAATACCCTGGAACAACTTTGGGGCGGCCATGGTCAGGGCAGGGGAGGGGGCGCTGGGGGGGAACGTGAGGGAAAGTGTTGCTATTGTGATGCTGGAGAGGGTAGAGGTGGAAATAAAAGGGTGGAGAGGGAGAGAGGGGGAGATTTGTGGATTCCAAGCGCTGTTTGTGGGTTAAGTGCCGGTCATTAGCTGCTACTGTTAAGAAGCCCAAGAGCCATTGAATAAAATGAGATCAGTTTGCAACACAATGAAGAGAGGAAATGTGTAAAAATAACCATTTATGAAAGAAGCAAATGGCATTTCTTGAGGTAAACGTTCTACCTCAATCACTTTTCACTTTTCACAACAAAATTAATGTGTTTCTAGACTAGTTTATTTATTTAAAGCAACACTCCGTAACTTTCTGTATGATTTTTTGGAAAGAAATGGAAAGAGGTTCAAAACCATATTTAGGAACATTCTCCATGACGACAGATAAGTTTTATGCTATAGTGTTGGGGGAATATTAGAGTCAAAGGAACAACTTTGACATGGAGATTAACTTTCCATGGAGACAAGCAGGTACAGTGGTACCTCACCTTACGAAAGACCCAACAAACGAAAATTTCAAGTTATGAAACACCTTCACGTTAAATTTTGGTCTCTAGATACGAAAGAAAATTCAAGTTACGAAACGCGAAATCTCCAAAATTCAAATAATGCGCGCTCAGCCACACACATTATACGCTTTTCTCAGACTGGATTTAAACTTTTCTCACATTTGTCTCTGTTTAAACACTCAAACTTTCATAGATTTTCAACAAAATGTATTAATCGTGAAGCGTGGGGGGAAGGGGGAGGGCGGTGTGTGTGCGCGCGCGGACACGTGTGTGATAGCGCAGCATGACCCGGCGCGGGGCTGCGAGCATGAGACCCGTGCTCAAACCGTGCCAGGTCTAAACCAGGTCTAAACCAGGTCTAAACCAGGTCTAAACCAGGTCTGAATCAGGTCTAAACCAGGATTAGACCACCGCGGCTCTTGCATGTGTTCGTTCATGCACTCAGACTGCGTGCGGTCCCCCTCGCTGCTCGCCTCAGCCGTGACTCGAAACGAAACCAGGAAATAGACCCGCACGCGGCGCTTTAATCCACCTGGTTTAGTCCAGGTTTAGTCCTGGTCCAGTCCTGGTTTAGTCCAGGTCTAGACATGGTCCAGTCCAGGTTTAGACCTTGGTCTAGACCTGGTATAGTCCACGTTTAGTCCTGGGTCTACAGTCTCTACGCAGGACACAGTGTTACACTATAAAAAAATGTTACACTATAAAAAAAAAAAAACTTGGAATGAATCAGGCCTTTTCCACTGAAATATCTACTCAACTTACGAAAAATTCATGTTACGAAACCACTTCTGGAACGAATTAATTTCGTAAGGTGAGGTACCACTGTATATTGGTTGCTATTCCATCTATTTTTTGTTACCCTCTGTTATATATTATATTTGATGAGTGAGCTACTGTACCCAAAACAATTTCCCTTGTGGATCAATAAAGTCTAAGTCTAAGGTAGAGGTCCTCATTCAGACCAAGTAAGAGTCAGGTCTGTGGAAATGCAAGCCTGTTCATAATAGCAGGGACATGGATTCTACCTGGACAACTGAGGGATTCTTCACACAATAGTAGGGACACTTATTTTTCTCTGTTTGTCAATGCTGAAAAGTTATGCATTTAAGTGAAGAAATAACACTAACATGCAATTGTAAAACTGTTGAAGGCCCCTACATTTTTGATTATTGTGTCCAGACTAAATTTACAATGCAAAGTGAAGCAATTCATGCATAAAACACTAACACTGCAGCCTGAAGTGACCCAAATCCGATTTTTTCGCCTCTATGCGACCTGTATCTGATCTTCTAATGACAGTCTGAACGACACAGATCCGATTTTTTCAAATGCGATCCAGGCCACTTGGATATGTGGTCCTAAATCCGATACATATCCGATCTTTTGACATGCGACTTCAGTCTGAACGGCCAGGCCGCGTTCATCCGACCTGAGTGTGTTTCCTCCAATGAGAGTGGTACAAGTCGGCGCTCACAAATGTACACAAACGTTCTTCTCGTCATGCGAAAATAGTATATGAACTCCGTATCAGTGAAGCGGCGAAGCATGTCGTAATCCCACCAGTCCTGGCTGTGACTCCGCACCAACACGTTCATTCCTACAGACGTTGCTGCCGCTGCCACAAAAAACCCCGGGGCCAAAAACCTCGTCCTTCTCCTTCTCCGTCTCCACCTTAAAACAAATAAGCTGTACATGTTTTGGCTCCGGTACGACAGCAATTTTAGGCGACTTCCGTAAACATTGAGCGTGTTCGCTGCGTGTGACGTCATTGTGTCCTCCAAGGCGCATGCGGGACACTTTTGGGGCGTTTAAAGTTCACACTGGAGATCACATACAATTCGCATTTAACTGGAAATGTGAACGGCCTCGCAAAAAAAATCGGATTCCACAAAAAAAATCGGACTTGAGCATTAAGCCCTGCAGTGTGAATGTATCCTCAGACGGCCGGTGTCTAAAAGCTTTTTTTTTTTTAAATAATGTTTCATACAAAATATACTGTGGTCCAAAGCAAGAAAAATTATCTGGCAAAGGCTTTTTGCCGAAACATTATTTAAAGGGACAGTGTGTAAGATTTTTACCCGTTAATTACTGAAATTGAAGATACCCATTCAAAAATACATTGTTTTCCAAGCCTTTTCACTTCCATCATGAAATCAAAGTATTCTTTTGGACTTAGATATAGTCACATAAAAGGGGGATCTTCCCCATGCAGAGGCAGCCATTTTGAATACCAGAGCCGCAGAAGGACATTTGGGCTCCGCCTTCGGCAAGGCTCGTGGTTTTGGGTAAACAACACAAGCATGCTGCCGGATCAGACGTCGTAATGGATCTAACACGTGTTTTGGACTAAATTGTTTTACTGGATTTTATTCGCTGGATCCTTACAGACAAATTGAGAGCAAGTCTATGGTGAAATACTGAGTTTGACCTGTGCAAAGCATTCTAAGGTAAGCTAATCTCGTTTTGTGCTTTTCCGTATAAAAGCCCCATGTGCTCGGGGAGAGATTGTTGTGCAGGGAAATGAATTGCATAGTCAAAAAGAGGAGACTGTAAGGTTTCATTTGATGTGTAGAGTGTCATGGTACATGATCGGGAATGTGTGTTTTCATGAGAAAAGAAAAAAAAAAAAAAAACGGGACCGCATTTTATTTATACAGTAGCGCCCGGGTGACCCTCGAGGTCTGCCGTACCTAAAACAGAAAGTGCAATAGCACCATCCACCTATGCGCCACGAATCCTACACACTGGGGCTTTAAAAATCAAAAAAGCTTTTGGACATCGGCCATTTGAGTGCGCTATGCTTTTTTTCACTTTTGAATTGCTGTTCCTTGCATTTGCTCTATAAGAACATTGGTGTGCATTTTCTGTTTCATTTGATATTACATCATTATTAGCATTTATGTTCATTTCAGTGTTGATCGCTACGTCATACTACGTAATATTTTTATAACATGTCTATGGTGTTACTCTCATGTGGACATTGACAATACATAATAACCAACATCTGGAATGATATCAGTTTTACAAACATTTGAAGGTTTGCGTAGTCATTTTTAACAGTAATTTTCAGTTTTTTATTTACCAGTCTAGCAATCATAAAGAGAAACGGCTCACAGACAATCCCCACTTCTGTTCCCTCCACATTGCCCTACTTCATATTCCAGCCCGATAATCTGTACACATTACTCTGCGTTACACTGACCCCATTAGAGCTAATATAATAAGTGTCTTCTTCTTGCTTGAGGAGCCACACCTGGTCGTCTGGATGTAAACAAACCCAAAGTGCTGCCCCCTCTCTCGCTCTCCCCGCCGTTGCGCCTCCCCTCTCCGACTGCTGGGTGCCCCTCTTGATAAGTGACGCATCCAAAGTCAATTAGTCGTGTGTTTATTAGTTAGTGACAGGTGCGGGGTCATGCAGATTAGCCCCTCCCCCACCCCCAAAACCCAATTCAACCCAATCATAACTCTCGAAACATGTCCGTCCGACCAGAAAGCAAAGGTAGCTAAAGGAACATAGCGTTAGCCTGCGCAATTAATTACATGGACTAATGATGTTCTGCTTGATTAGATGACAATATCACTTTCGAGGAGGGGAAAAAAAAAAAAAACGCCTATTTTTACTGACATAATAGCCACTCTTATATAAATAATGAACATGGAGACGCATTATACGCACTTAGCCACGCCCACTCGTCAAAGCTAAATCCATTCATTAGACCCATTGGCCTTGATTAACAAATTAAGAGTTTTTTTATGCGGGTTTGACCTTTCACCTTCACCCCTCTCCTCCGGCAGCCATATTGATTGAGGTTGAATGGTTAGCGGAACATTAGCCGCCGTAACACTAGCTGACAGAGTGTCTTTCTATTTACCCCAGAGAACTCTTGTAGCTATTGTTTCAGTACACTTCAGGTTGAATGAATGGGCACGACAGCTAGCTACACCATTTAGACGACTATAACATTAAATAATTGTCAAAATGAAGGAAGCGGATCAATACTTTTCTTTGAGAGCTACTGGAGCAGAGCTGTTTTCTTCTCTATAACATATTTCCTCGTGCGGTATGGGTGATGTATTTGCTGCATGCGTAGTTAAAGCTATCATATGCGGCAAATTCATCAAAATAGACTTTTTATTCCTATGATGGAAAATGCGTTCGTCTTTTGAGAGAAATTAAGCATGTAATGTTTGCAAATGCAATTACAGCATAAGAATGAATATGCAATGTATCAACAGGAAGTAGTTAACTTTACTAATAGAGTGCTGTATACAGCGAGCAGAGCCAGGCTCATTCACTTGAAATTCAATGGGTTAGCAACCTCTCTTATTCATTGCAAGTTAAGATTATGATTTTCACTGATGTATCCAAACAGTCTTCTTTATCTCTCTGTAGAGGTCTATACATTAAAGGCAACTAAGTGATGATAGTGAGAACAATACTGATTCCATATTTCGTCAAGGGATCAAGCTACAAATGTGCAGACGCTGCATTCTGCAAGAGTTGTACGAAGTTAGTAATGCTGGTTAAAGTTATTTGTAGTTAAAGGTCCCATGGCATGAAATTTTCACTTTCTGAGGTTTTTGAATGTTAATGTGAGCTCCACTACCCTGTTTACGCCCCCCCCCCCCCATGGTTAAGAGATGCAAAATGTGTAAACTGAGCATTTGCGATCCTTTTCTGCGTTTGAAAAAAAGACATCCCAAACGGGCGATTCTGAACAAGGGAACTTTCTGATGTCACACTCAGGGAAAGGTTTCCACCCCCCATCCGGATGTCTACCCCGTCTCCGGAAGAGAGTTTGGACCGCAAACGAGCTACGAAATGCGAGATGCGTTTTTTTATTTGCCTGGAGACACGTGAGAGTGTTTCCAGGCTCGGATGTCTTTTATCCGAGCCTCCGAACCTCTGAAACAGCAGTGGTTTAATTTTATTTTCTGTGGAAATAGTGTTTTTTTTTATGGAAATCGTCTCATATCTTCCTCCGCGCTTAAACGCGGAAGTGGGGCCAGCACACAGCACACTGCTAAACGAGGAAAAAGCGGCGAATTTGGCCACACCCTCACCCGCTGCACTGGCCTGTCTCTGTCCTCATTTGCATTCAAGCAACAACTCCCAGAATAAAGTGTTTCAGAGACATATTTAGCCTCATGAAGACAGTCAGAGTCATATCTCATGCACTGAGTCTTGATTTTGAAGAAGGATTCATTTACAGTATTAGGGAACCATTAAGGCGCCATATAAAAGCATCAAGAAGTACCATGTCGTGGGATCGTTAAAGGCCTTATATTTATGTTTCTGAGCATTTAAAAAGTATAAAATAACATATCTTTGGTCTTAAAATGTTTGTCCTAATATGGAACTCGTCTCCAAATCTGCTCCTATAACTGCTAACCTTGTGAGCTTCTTTCGACTGGAGCCGAATGCTTTGGGTGACAGCACACTCCCTTAGTCCACTACTTTATACAGTCTATGGGAGTCCCTATGGCCACTATATTGTAAAAAACAGTACCATTGTTGGATCAGTGAGGCCATAAAGATCCAGAAATGTGCCCATCGGACTTTAAATCGGGACAACGGGTGGTATACACTTTCTTACACTTGCGTTCTGAAGAAGTGGGACAGATGCCGCTCTTGTTCTACTGCTTTAAGGAGGAAGACAGCTGCAAAATCTTTCAGGGGCCCAAAGGAGAGATGACATTTGTAAGGTGTATTACTTTAACTCAATTTTGCAGTGAGGAGACAAAGATGATGAAAGGTAACTCGTACTAGTCCATCCCCCTCAAAAGCTCAATGACTGAAGATTATTCAATCATAGTTATCTTTTTTGACTGCCTACCAGATAATCTGTATTCATTTTGGAGCGCCAAGTTAATCAGTTTGCACACTCTTGTATTAATTAGGATGGCTGGCTGTACAAAGAACTTAAAGGAAAAGTAACGTTTTTTTTTTTTACAATCTGAGCCTTCTTTCGGCAATAAAACAAGTAGTTTTACTCACCCATAGCAGTTTGGTGTCAATTGGAATGGTATCGCAGAAGTTGTGTTGGAGCCGTTCTGTTCTACTAATGATCCCGTATCCGTTAGCGTGAGTGCTCGGGGCACTGATTTGCGGTGTCCAAATAACACAAACTTTAGCACTTTTCAAATCACAGAAGATCGCTGTGTCAGCGTAGACTTTTAGTAGATTCCAAAACGGCCTGAAACCCGATATCGCAACAGAAAAGTAAAGTTCAGAGCGTTGTTAGCTTCTTTCGGACAAGCGGTGTTTACAAAACAGCTGAGTTCACGTCCTCTCTGATGACGTCATCAAATGAAACTATAGCTGGATATCGGGTTTCAGGCCATTTTGGAATCCACTAAAAGTCTACCCTGACACAGCGATCTTCTGTGATTTGAAAAGTGCTAAAGTTTGTGTTATTTGGAGAGCGCAAAGTAATGCCCCGAGCACTCACGCTAACGGATACGGGATCATTAGTAGAACAGAACGGCTCCAACATAACTTCTGCGATACCACTCCAATTGACACCAAACTGCTATGGGTGAGTAAAACTACTTGTTTTATTGCCAAAAGAAGGCTCAGATTGTAAAAAAAAAAACAAAAAAAAACGTTACTTTTCCTTTAAAAGTAATGGGAGATTATATATAATATATAATATATAAGATTTAATGTAATTTGACAATAGGCAGCGCTTAAAGGTCCTGTATGCAAAACTGACTCTTGTGATCTTTAGGCCACATGTTATTTTATCATCTCATCAAAAACATACCTGGAGTTGTGTTTTGTTTTATTCACACATGTTTGAGTAATCCTTTATTATTTGTCTGTCTGCAACTCCAAAGCTCAAAATGCTCTGTTCTACCTTGTGATGTCATGAAGTGGTAGTTTTCAAGTTAACAGCTCCCTTTACCTTTTTTTTTTAGGGTTAAGATTAAGCCTTTATTGATCTCACACACAGTGACACACAGTGACACACAAGAGAAATGTTACTTCTGCGTTTGACCCATCGTTTTTTTTTCAGGAACAGTACCTTTAGTTCACTACAGATTGGCAATTCCAGGGCTGAATTTATCCAAATGATTCTAGTGAAGGTGTATGGAGTTTATAAGGCGACGATCAAAACAGAAGACGCAAAAGTGACGTCTCGTCTTCAATTTTTTATCCCTGTTTAGACGAGCGTTCTCAACAGGAAATATTTGTTTATACGAAGATGCAAAAGTGGGCGAATTTGATTGAATATGCATGCCAGACCGCTTATAATATAATATATATTAATAATATAATAATATAATGCAGGTAATATAATGTCAGAGGTACCTTTGTCAGGACACCGACAGGGGCTCTCATTACGGTTGTTTCGCCCTCGATGTCGGGTCGGAGCTCTTCGCTTAATGCAACAAGAGCTTGTTTATTCATTCTGAAGTTTGATCAAGGTAGTCAGACATGTTTGTTATTGTTTTTACCGGCTTGGCGCATCCAAAAACTATTCTTTTTTTTTTTGACGACCAACATCCCTGACAAGCTTCTACAGTCACGTCAAATAGTTTTTAGTCTCCCTTTTAATTTCTTATTTATGTATGTATTTATTTTAGTATTTTTTATTTTATTTTTATCTATTATTCATTTTGTATTCATTTATTTATTTATTTGTATTTATTTATATTCGTTTTTTAAATTTATTTTTATTTTTATATATTATTTATTTTCTATTTATTTTTATTTATTTATTTTAGTATTTTTTTTATTTATTTTTATGTACTGTATTATTTATTTTTTATTTATTTTTTTATTTTAGTTTTTTTTATTTATTTTTATTTTTATATATTATTTATTTTCTATTTATTTTTATTTATTTCTTTATTTATTTATTTTAGTTTTTTTAATTTTATTTATTGTTATGTATTATTTATTTTGACAGACCGGTTAACTCAATGTCCACTATAAAGGACACAAATGAATGGATATTGCGCTGCTTTTACTTCATTACCTGCAAAACCGTGCAAAGACACATGTCCTTTCTTGTGTTATGAATATTGCACTATAAGAAGTCCACCATAGCCTTATCTAATAACAGATTAAAAACACATATTCATCCATCCCCTTGTCTTTTCTATGGCACCCACTGTAAACACCACCGCACTTTGTTAATATTTAGACATCGTAGTCATGACCCCAGCCTTCCCAACATCTCTGCGGGTGGATGATTTACTAAAGGTTACACTGGCCCTCCTCTCTCACAACCCAAGATGGCTTCTCCTAAAACCACATTTCTTCCTTTCTTTCTTTTTTTTTCCTCCCCCAAATAGCTTCCCGGCACACGCACGCTAGCTCCCCCTGGCATAACGGGCAAAAACACCTCGCCGACGTGTCAACATATCAAATCATCGTGGCCCTACAATGTTGTTGAACAAGGCTAGCGCTGGATTGCTCTGGTTTGGGTCCTTCGGGGTGTGGGGAGATCCAAGAGGCAGTCACCCGCCCCCCCCCTCGCCCCTCTCGCTAGCCCCCCCTAGGGCCCTGGCACCGGTCGAGCAGGTTAACAAACTGTAAAAGGCTTGGACTGAGCAGCGGCGGTGGTGTTTTCTCTGGACGCGCGATGGGGCCGCTCACAGGAAATGTCATAAGCCCATAATGAGATAGCTGCTTAGAGTGGAGAAAGGATTGGAGAGGGAGAGTGGGGCTCGACACTAAATTAGGTCACACACGACGTCAGGCTGTTGAGAATCTAACTGCAAGATTTTCATTCTGTTTATAATTATTTTGTTGTCATTTTTTCTTATTTAATTTCTTATATAAATTTGTTTTTAAAAAATTAAATCATTTTAAGGTCCCATGGCATGAAATTTTCACTTTCTGAGGTTTTTGAACGTTAATGTGAGCTCCCCTACCCTGTTTAGGTTAAAAGTTGCGAAATGTCTAAACTGATCATTTGCGATCCTTTTCTGCATTAGAAAAAATCGGAGCTCAAACGGGCGATTTTGAACAAGGAAACTTATTGACGTCAGATCGAAAAAAGAAATGCAAATGCAGTTCCACCCCCGTCTGTCTGTACTCAGCGTCTCTGTAAATCACGCCCAGAGAGTTTGGACTGCGGAGGAGCTACACAATGCGAAATGCATTTTTTTATTTGCCTGGAGGAACTTGCGAGTGTTTCTAGGCTCGGAAGTCCTTTATCTGAGCCTGTGGATATCTGAAACAGCAGTGGTTTCATTTTATTTTCTGTGGAAATGTGTTTATTTTTCAATGGAAGGCTTCTCATCTCTCCCCCCGTGCAAAAACACGGAAGTGGGTCACAGAGCGGAGCGGAGAGCTTGGCCACGCCCCCACCCCCTACTATAGGCCATCTCTGTCCTCCTCATTTGCATTCAAGCAACAACGCCCATAATGGAGTGTTCCAGAGTGACATTTATGACTCTTTCTCATCTTATCTCTGTTTCTCATGCACTGAGTGTTGATTTTGAAGAAGGATTCATTTACAGTATTAGGGAACCATTAAGGAGCCATATAAAAGCATCAAGAAGTACCATGTCATGGGATCTTTAAGTATGTCTGTAATTATATAATGTTTCAGATCCTGGTTGCTGACAATTGATCTCTTGTACAGCGCTTAAGTCCTGTCCCTTTTACAGTCAGGGCCATTACAGTCTAAGACACAGTTGGAGAGTGGAAGGGGGGGGTCTGTGTTTTCTTAGGAGCCCACTGAGGCCGGCCAACATCACAATGCTGCTCTATTAATTGGTGAAAGAAGTGAAAATCCAATTAACGTGTATCAAGCTGGCCCTTTTGCACGATGATGGCTCATTAGGAGAGCGGGGAAGGGGAGGAATTGGGGAAGAGGTGTGGGGGAGAGGGGGGATGGAGGGGGCAAAGCAAGTTTATTTGTACAGCTCAATCCGTACTCAAAGTCATTCAAAGTGCTTTACAGAATAAGAAAGACGTGAAAGTCGCAACGCAAACACATCAAAACATGAATAATTATCATAAAATTAGAGGAGGAGAGAGAGAGAGGAGGAGGAGAGAAGGAGGAGTGGGAGAGAAGGGTACATGGGGGAGGAGGGCACACAAAACAGGGCTTATTTATGCAACAGGTTCACACAAAAGACCAACGCACAGCATAAACAGTCACATTTATTTAAAGGGGCGCTGTGTTACTTTTCTGGTCGTCATGGAGATGTACAATATTTGCTTTGAGTGTTTCACAGTACGGCATGAAAGAAATCCATCTTGCGTTGATTTCATTGCAAGTTTTATGACTTTCTAACTATGAGCGGGGTCTCCTCTCTGCAAATCTGACCGGTCATTTTGTGAAGTTGAGTGAAGTGACACATTTAATATTGACACCGATATCAATATATATCCTCCTGGGACCCGAAGAAAAAAAAGTGTTTCTAAATTATTGCTATTATTACTATTTTAATTTTCTATTTAGAGGTAAATGAACACTTTAGCGTTTATATTTTGTTGATTTTATTTTTATTCATAATGTTGTAACATGTCCTCTGTAATGGACTGGAATAGTGTTAAAGATCCCATGACATGGTACTTCTTGATGCTTTTATATGGCTCCTTAATGGTTCCCTAATACTGTAAATGAATCCTTCTTCAAAATCAACACTCAGTGCATGAGAAACAGAGATAAGATGAGAAAGAGTAATTTTTCTCTCTCTGAACAGGCCATAATGGGTGTTGTTGCTTGAATACAAATGAGGAGAAAAGAGATGGCCAATAGTAGAGGGTGGGGGCGTGGCCAAACTCTCCCTCTCACTCAGAGCCCACAGCTGATCCATTTCCGTGTTTTTGCACGGGGGGAGAGATTTGAAGCGTTCCATTGAAAAATAAACACATTTCCACAGAAAATAAAATTAAACCACTGCTGTTCAAAGGTCCAGAGGCTCAGATAAAGGACTTCCGAGCCTAGAAACACTTGTACGTGCCTCCAGGCAAATAAAAAAAACGCATTTCGCATTGCCTAGCGCATTCGCAGTCCAAACTCTCTGGGCGTGATTTACAGAGACGCTGAGTACAGACAGACGGGGGTGGAACTGCATTTGCATTTCTTTTTTCGATCTGACGTCAATAAGTTTCCTTGTTCAAAATCGCCCATTTGAGCTCTGATTTTTTGTAACGCAGAAAAGGATCGCAAATGCTCAGTTTAGACATTTCGCAACTTTTAACCATGGGGGGGGGGGCTAAACAGGGTAGGGGAGCTCACATTAACGTTCAAAAACCTCAGAAAGTGAAAACTTCATGCCATGGGACCTTTAACTTTAAACCAGCTGTTTTATTCAGTGCATCTACTTAAAAAGATTTTCCTCTTCTGTTTTACCCAGTACCCATGACCCCACTGTACAATGCATGCAGTTCATCAGCTTAACATTGTGTGAACATTTTTTTATTATTATTTTTGAAACTCTTTTACCCACAAATACAGCTAAAAGACACACAATGTACCCCACATACCCCTATATGGGACATAACAGCCCTATTAATACTAGTATTACAAACCAGCCTGTTCCACTGCGCCCTGTGTAACCTCATTTAATTTTATTTAAAGTTTTATTAGCTTTGAAAAACATGCATTCTGTGTCTGATTTGTAACTTTGCCGAGTGATCTGGCCATCTGCTTGTCTCCATATAATGCTATACTCTGAAACATAGGTAAAAGGTAAAGCAATAACAAGTCCACGGAAACAAGCACAGAAAAAGAAACATAGTCCAAGTCGGTCAACATGTACAAATGGAAGTTTTGCTCAAAAATAAAACCACAAATACAAAATGTAACCACAAATACAGGTAAAAGAAACACAATGTACCCCACATACCCACGCTGCATATTGGACATAACATTATTTCCCCAAACAGACTCACTAGCCTGTTCCACTGCCCCCTACGTAACCTGGAATGCTCTATGTCCAAGATTAATACTATTGCCATCTTCCCACAGAATAATACCGCTGTAATCTTGTTTGGGGCCAGACCGCGGAGTGGACTGTCTTGCTTGTTTGCCCCGGATAACTTCATCTTTCTTGGTGAGGGGGCGGTGGTTTTGTGCCTCCCCTGGCGCTGGATGTCCCATTACCCTTCACACGGAGAGACTTTATGCTGTTTGCACAACACTGGCCAGGGGATGAAGAAGCGCTATCGATGTTAGCGGAGGATTTTACCCGCGCATGCTAGCGTAGTGGTGTAGCCCCCAGCTCAGCACCTCTCAAACCGATCACAATGCGCCGTCTGCTCTACTTATTGTTCTTTCAAGACACTGTGATGGCGGTGCTGCTGGTGGTGGTGGTGGTGCTGATGGCGGGGTTGACCTTGGGATAGTCTGGAGTTTGTAGCCTCAAGATGTCTATTTTGGAATTTTGTAAGATTAATTGTGAGCAAAAGTGTGTCAGTGCTACTCGCCGTTAGCATAAATAGCTGTTATAAATTTACATTACAAGTGTTTTATATATATATCCACACTGCTGTTATGCCAAAGTAGTTACCGTTTATATTGTATTTGTATTGAAATTGTTAATAGACATACCACAATTATCATGTTTTTGCAAGTTTTTTATTTTATTGTGTCTGATATGTAAAGGTTTTTTTGTATTTATGTGTTTATTTATTGTATTTATTTATTGTATTTCCATATTTTACTTAATTATTTTATTTTTTTTACTTATTTTATTTAACTTGATTACTTAATTGCTGAAATTTAACTGTACTGTTCAGCCATAATGTCATTTTTGTATATTAACCTTATAATAATCATTTATAATTAATTATTTAGTGTATCTAGTTCAGTGACTTTCCTCTTTCATTTTGCCAGTCGTTTTTACCCAGTACCCATGACCCCACTGTGAAATGCATGCAGTCCTTCAGCTTAACATCGTCTGAACGTTTGACAGAACGTGCCAAACCATGAACTTTAAGAAATCCAAGTTGATTTATTTCAAATCCTTTAATCCTTTTGTTTCTGCTAATTTGCAGTTTCAACGCTGTTTGCCAACACTGCTGCTATTCGACCTATCTAGCTAATCACCTTTTCAGACTTATTTTATGTGAGCTTTCAAATTAAGAGATTATTATTTTTA
This sequence comes from Paratrypauchen microcephalus, assembly GCA_036785185.1. Taxonomy (NCBI): domain Eukaryota; kingdom Metazoa; phylum Chordata; class Actinopteri; order Gobiiformes; family Gobiidae; genus Paratrypauchen; species Paratrypauchen microcephalus. Next base: position 523,569 of record JAVJIX010000007.1, read on the forward strand.
TTTCAAGTTCTAACATTTATGTGAGTTTGAGGGAAACCAATTTACAATATGTCATCTTCTTTTTACTGTATTGCCCCAGTATGGATATATTGTAAGCAACTCTAGAGGTTAAAATAAGTCTGTTGCCTCTAATTATAAAGCATTTCATTGTCTGAGAACCAGGAAGTGCACTGTTTGCATGCTAGTTGTTGTTAGTTGTATAGTTTTAGCTTCAGTCTACATACCAAACCTTTATCAAATCAATGTAAACAACAGCCCAAATAATACACTTATTAGGGATGTCAACACTTAATCGACTTACAATTAATTGTCGATCAAGACGTTGGCCGAACAAAATGCATTAATTGTAACTAATCACTAGAGGGCGCTACTCTGGAATGTGAACACGAGATGTGAACCCACTCGCGAGAAAGACCATAGCGTTACATCATGTAACCCTTTCCTCTCTGGATGTTGCCGTACAACTCACAGTAGAGCTGGACCTAGAACCATATATTTGTGTCCCACCATGGAATCTGAGCCCGCAAGTCGTCTCAGAGGCGTTTGGAGTTATTCACAGATTCTGAAAGTACAGGTTCTAAGCTTTCCAACGATGTCTTACATGTGAAAATCTGACCATATTTTAAAAAGTTGTCTCTATTTGAAAGCAGCCATACCACATTTTCTAAATCCGAGAAAATCCTTCTCGAAGTTTGGTCTCTTCAGCCCTCCTTGCCTAACAAGCATTTTTGAAATTAAAAATGTATGTTTTTAACGTCACTAATGCTGTTATCTGAAACATGGAGAGGCTTCTTCATGATCTCAACTAGCACATTATGCAAAAAAACGAAAATCACAAATTTTGAAAAGAAAAAAAAACACAAAAAATGCATTTCCTGAGAATCTGTAATGCCGACATGTGCCCTCAGCTTCTGTGGTGGGACACATTTTTGAAATGATAAAAGCATGTAACTTACATGCTTTTATAATTTCTTGATTGTTCTGGTTTGAGGCCCTGTAATGTTTTATGCTGTGTCCAGGGGCCCTGTGAAATGTATATTTTGTACTGTAACCCTTCACAGATTAAGGGAGAGAAATATTGTTGATGCCTTAGTTCAAAATAAATGTTGAGAATGTCCTAAAAATAGCCTGGATTCACTGGTTTCATCATAATATGTAGACTAAATAACATTCTGTTATTTAATTTCTTCTGTTCCTTTTCATTTCAAGATTTCCATGCTGCAAGTGCAACAACTGAGCCAGTCCTCAATTTATTTTCAATAAAGAATGTATTTTGTTATTCAGCATCAATACATTTGTCTGCTTTTTACTAAGGAATAATTAATTGAGGAATATACAATATAATAATACTATGATATATTTTTGACTCAGTGTTATGTATAACACTGAGTCATTAAAGATTTAATAACACATTAAAGACCCTATTGAAACACTCAAATTCAGGTGAAAAACGCCGCTTATCAGTTAATCGTAAGTCGATCAATAAGGTCAATCAACTATGGATTAATGAATTAATCTATAATTTGCATCCCTAATAAGAACCCATTTAATATCTATGCATAATAAACAAATAATACACAATCCATCCTAACAGGTCAATGTAAACACATCACAATCTTCACTTTCAAAATAAAATCATGTTTGACCTCTTTAAATCAGAATAATTGCCTGTGTGCGGTAAAAAGCTCCCCAGTGTTTGAGACAGAGCATTCTGCAGTGCGTCAGCTATAAATCTCTAATGAGGTTCAATGTAAACACACAACAACCCCAGACAATGTGCTCATACTGCAACTGACCAGCCAAAAGCCAATACATGAAATCATACTTACCGATAATTACAGTACAACTTATACAAATCAAACGGTATCTTGTTAGTGTGCACAATTAACAGATTTGGAGGTGCTGGTGTTTGCAGTTGTTTGAATTCAAGATCATATTTTGAGTTGACTTCACTAGTTTAAATAGTAATAAAAGTACTTTTATTTGAACTGACAGCAAAAGTATCCACCAATGGTAAGAAAACTGTATTTAAGATTTTATACATCAATAATTCAAGATTCCAAATTGAAAAAAGTTAATAAACTTAAGTAAATACAACACAAATAAAGGCTAACCATTTTAAAGTGCCTCAAAATACCAAAATACTACATACGTGTGTTGCGTTCTCAAAGTAACCAAAAAAAGAGTCATTTTGAGAGGCAACATACACAAACATTGTCACAATATATAGAGATTTAAATGTCACAACCACATTTTACAGTGTTTCTTTGCAACAAAATAGGATCGTCGATAATAGTGATTATTCAGGTCACATAATAATAATATGGTAAGAACTAAAAATTATTAATTGTTACTATTTCAGAAGCAATTTTTATGTAATTTTAACAAAAAAAAGCAAATGTCAAGCACTTTTTTAGATGTGTGTTTATGTTACATTATCTTTACTTGATTAGAAAATTTTGATTTCATAAAACTGGTCACCTACTAGAGTAGATTATACTAAATTATAAGTATAAATAATAATAATAATAATAATAATAATAATAATAATAATAATAATAATAATAATAATAATAATAATAATAATAATAATCATTGTGTCATTCACATAAAAGTTGTATGAAGTAGGGCCCCTGTTGTCTGAATTGTGGAAAAATTGTGAAATCTACAAAAAAGAAATAAAGTATTGATTTGTCAATTCTCAGTGACAGCTTTACAGTATAAATGAAAAATATTTTAGGTAAAAATGTTTAGAATAATGTCAGTATTTGTAACACAAACATTTTATGTAGTCACACATTCAATAATAGGATTTATCTACAAATAAATAAATAAAGTATTAATTTGTCAGCTCACAGCACATTTTTTTCAAATAATTGTAAAAAAAATTTGCCAGTAACACCCCTTGTTTCTAAATTTTGTGAAGTGGAATCTACAAAAAAGAAATAAGTTATTGATTCGTCAGTTAACAGCGATAGTGTGACAGCATAAGTGAATGCAATTTTATGTTTTCATTGTTTTAAATACTCATATCAATAATCATAACACAAAAAAATGTAAGTATCGACACAAGTATTGACATGTGAAATCTACAAAAATGAATAAAGCATCGATTCATCATTAATACTGCATGAATAAAAGAAATTTGAGGTTTTCACTTTTTAAAATAATGTCATCGCTAATCATGACACTAAATGTTTTATATTTTTATTACTGTTTGCATAGTATTGATTCAGCAGTTCACGGCGACAATAAGACAGTACGAAAGAAATCTTTTAATAATAAATAATCGTAGCACAAAAATCTTACGTACTGACACTCCTATTGTCTGAACGGTGTGAAGTGAAATCTACAAAAAGAAATAAATGATTGATTCACCAGCTCACAGCGACAGCTCGACAGTATGAATGAACACAATTTTAGGTTTTCACTTTGTAAAATAATGGCATCAATAATCATAACACACAAAATTTAAGTAGTGACAACGCAATAGTCTGAATTTTCAAACGTGAAATCAAATCTAGCAAACGAAATAAAGTATTGATCGAACTCTACAAAAAGAAAAAAAGTATTGATTCACCAGCTCACAGTGACAGCTTGACAGCATGAAGGTCAGGATTTGTCTAGATTTGATTTCACATTTGAAAATTCAGATTATTTTACAAAGTGAAAACCTAAAATTGTAATTTTAGGTTTTCACTAAAATTTTCACTAAAATTTGAAAATTCAGATTATTTTACAAAGTGAAAATCTAAAATGTGTAAAATAATCTGAATTTTCAAATGTGAAATCAAATCTAGACAAATCCTGACCTTCATACTGTCAAGCTGTCACTTTGAGCGGGTGAATCAATACTTTTTTCTTTTTGTAGAGTTCAATCAATACTTTATTTTGTTTGCTAGATTTGATTTCACATTTGAAAATTCAGATTATTTTACAAAGTGAAAACCTAAAATTGTAAGTTTAGGTTTTCACTAAAATTTTCACTAAAATTTGAAAATTCTGATTATTTTACAAAGTGAAAACCTAAAATTTGTAAAATAATCTCAATTTTCAAATGTGAAATCAAATCTAGCAAACGAAATAAAGTATGGATTCACAGTGACAGTTAGACAGTGTGAATTTTTTAGGTCTTTTTAAAAAAAAATCGTGTCAAACTCATTATATAAAATGTCATGTATTAGTTTGAATTCTGTAAAGTGAAAAACAATACGAATGAAAGAAATTTTAGGTCTAACTTTTAATCACAAAAATCTTACCTACCTACCGTGTTGTCTGAAGTGAAGTGAAATCTACAAAAAGCACTGTTTCACCACCAGCTCGCAGTGACAGTTTCATGTATCGCCTCCGCACTAATTAAAACCAATCAAATCAAGATGAATTTTCTAAACTGGTCTCATTTTTACAGGTCATTTTTTGCAGTGTAGCTGGAGCTGGGTGCTGTTGGAAAAAAGCTCTGTGTGTTTTCCCCTCACTTCCTAATAATCTATTCTGTTCAGCCAGCTGCATACAGTGACAAATGTTTCTAGCATTAGGTATTTACGCGCTGAAAGGTAATAGATGCAAGGCTTTTAAAGAGGGCTGCTGGGGGAAGCCGAGAACACAACACACAGAAAATGGGCTTTTTGTCTTTCTGGAGCAGCCAATGTGGATTCATAATATCTGCATGGCATTTGTGTGCGGAAATACAAAAGAAATGGAGGAATGCGTTTCTTGATGCGATTTTGCAGGTGTTGTTGTTCTGTGTTTTAGGAGACGATTGTGACTGCTTTTGAAAAATGGAAATAAATTCTGCATATACTGTATATATGAATCTTAAGTTGCGTTATGATTAGAAAAGAAAAATACGTTGATAACTTCATTTGTGATCTGACAGAAATGAATCAATATTACTCAAATGAAGCTTCGCAAGTTAATGTGGGAGTATTTTCCGTTTTTGATTTTGACAGTGATTTTGGCTTCACAAATACAATGCGCGAAGCAGCCTCTGTGTCTTAATATTTTTAAATCCAAAAGTGAAATCCAGAAAGTGAACCTCATTTGTATTTGTGACTAGCACTGTCAAAAGTATTGAAAATCAGATACTAGGGATGTCAACAATTAATCGACTTACAATTAATTGTCGATCAAGACGTTGGCCGAACAAAATGCATTAATTGTAACTAATCGCTAGAGGGCGCTACTCTGGAATGTGAACACGAGATGCGAACCCACTCACGAGAAAGACCATAGCGTTACATCATGTAACCCTTTCCTCTCTGGATGTTGCCGTAAAACTCACAGTAGAGCTGGACCTAGAACCATATATTTGTGTCCCACCATGGAATCTGAGCCCGCAAGTCATCTCAGAGGCGTTTGGAGTTATTCACAGATTCTGAAAGTACAGGTTCTAAGCTTTCCAACGATGTCTTACATGTAAAAATCGGACCATATTTTAAAAAGTTGTCTCTATTTGAAAGCAGCCATACCACATTTTCTAAATCCGAGAAAATCCTTCTCGAAGTTTGGTCTCTTGAGCCCTCCTTGCCTAACAAGCATTTTTGAAATTAAAAATGTATGTTTTTAACATCACTAATGCTGTTATCAGAAACATGGAGAGGCTTCTTCTTCATGATCTCAACTAGCACATTATGCAAAAAAACGAACATCACAAATTTTGATAAAAAAAAAAAACACAAAAAATGCATTTCCTGAGAAACTGTAATGCCGACATGCGCCCTCAGCTTCCGTGGTGGGACACATTTTTGAATTTATAAAAGTATGTAACTTACATGCTTTTATAATTTCTTGATTGTTCTGGTTTGAGGCCCTGTAATGTTTTATGCTGTGTCCAGGGGCCCTGTGAAATGTATATTTTGTACTGTAACCCTTCACAGATTAAGGGAGAGAAATATTGTTGACGCCTTAGTTCAAAATAAATGTTGAGAATGTCCTAAAAATAGCCTGGATTCACTGGTTTCATCATAATATGTAGACTAAATAACATTCTGTTATTTAATTTCTTCTGTTCCTTTTCATTTCAAGATTTCCATGCTGCAAGTGCAACAACTGAGCCAGTCCTCCATTTATTTTCAATAAAGAATGTATTTTGTTATTCAGCATCAATACATTTGTCTGCTTTTTACTAAGGAATAATTAATTGAGGAATATACAATATAATAATACTATGATATATTTTTGACTCAGTGTTATGTTACTATAGCTTATATTCTTAAAGACCCTATTGAAACACTCAAATTCAGGTGAAAAACGCCGCTTATCAGTTAATCGATAAGGTCAATCAACTATAGATTAATGAATTAATCGATAATTTGCATCCCTATCAGATACTAATCGTTCCTGAACAGCTTTAGAATGATCTTGAGCTGTATCAGAACAAGTATAACAGCACATAGACGAGTATACGCCCATGGAACTATCATTTATTGTGGAAAGTTACATTATTGTTGTTTAAAGAACTTTTATTTTTTATTATCACTGTGGTACTCGAGTCTGTTCCTTTGAAAAATCAGCAATGCTTCTGTGATTCTACTGATTTTAGCCCAATTTAAACTGCTTCCCTCAAGCCCATGCGCCCTATACTGGCCACAGTGGTGTTAAATACACACAGAATTAAGGATGTTATTATTGTTATTTATTTATCCTTTACAAGTCCTTTCTGCCTACATTTAAAGCTGTGGTAACACAGTTGTCGTTGATGGAGAAAGTATATTTTTACATGAATTCTTTGTGAAGTCTGAAGTCTTCGCAGTACCGTCACGCGGCTGTTGTATCCTAATCGGAGCTGTGAGGCTGCATTAATGAAGCTACTTGTCTTAACTTCCTCATTTTCATTGTTACCGTGGTGACTCCTCTCACTCCATCATCGGCCTAATATTCCACTTGCTTACTTTTTGTGATTAATTTGAGCTACTGCCACAGAAGAAGATGGAATAATTTAGGGGAAAACTCAATAAAAGTCTTTCCAAGTCTACGCTGAAGTTCAAGATGCAAAAAAGCACAGATAGACTTCTGTGCGTTCATGAATTTGGTACACTTCGTCGCCATTTAAAGGGGCATTGTGTAAGTTTCCTGGTAGAGGGTCCGTCACCTGCTTGTTTCTATGGATATGTCATTGTTCTGCCTGGAATGTTCTACAGTATGACATTAAACAGCTCTACTTTACATTTATTCAAATACAGGTGCTCAAAAAAGAAAAAGAGGCAGAAAATACAGGCATTCTGACTGTGCTGATCTGTAATTTGATCTAGTTTGGTCTCCAGGAAGATAGAAAGGTTAAATTAAATTAAACTATGAAATATTCCAGACAAAGCAATAACATCTCCACAGAGAAAAGATTTTGACGGAAATTACACAATGCACCTTTTTTGAAGATTATTTGAATCAAGAAAGTTTGATCGTGATTTGAGTACATTTCACATGTAAAACGATCTCTTTTGTACTTAAAATATTATGAGAATACATCTTTCTTCGCTCAAGATAAGAAAAACAACAACTCTTTGCACTTAAATGAAGAAACAAATTCTGTTGCTTGAATTATGTTTTGTATGTATGTATATGTGTGTGTGTATATAGTGTTTTCTGTTCAGTTTATATATGTATATAGTATGTAGAGTTGTACAGGACAATGATGAGAAATGTATATTATATTGTATTATATTACATCATATTGTATTATATTGTATTGTATTATATTATTATATTATATATATTATAATATCTGTCAATATAGAATGTGTGGAGCAGGAGTAAATAAGTTTATACTTCCACCTGCTCCATTTTGCGCAAAAGGAACTGCAGAGACATGTGACATAAGTTTGTATTTGTTTGTATTTTGAGTTTGTATTTGTGAAATTCTTTGCTTAAATGGAACCTGCAAGTTGCTCAAATAAACATAATCTAACTAATCTAACTAAATTAAGAAAAACACACTGATCATTTTACTTGTCAAGTTGAATCTACTCAAATAAAGTCAAATGTTCTCATTTTACTCATTTTTCTCAATTTTACTCAATTTTCATTATAACTTACCTAGATGTTGCTTTTTGCAGTGACCAAAACATAGTACACGCAACATGCACACTATGTTTACCCCTCCGCCTTTGGGATTAATGGATAACTTTCTAAAGAATCTATTTTTCTTCTTGTTCTTTCACCCTCTGTTTTTATATTTATTTGCTGAGTGAGCTGCCGTACCCAAAACAATTTCACTTGTGGATCGATAAAGTTTGTCTAAGTCTAAGTCTAAGTCTTTTAAAATGATCAAAAATCGAGTTTTTGTAACACTAATGTAAAACAGACAGAAAAGTTTTGCATATATTTTTACCTCATTAATTTACACACTGAAACTCGTAATTCTCTGAAAACAAAATTCCAGCCTCTTTATACTTAAAACACATCTTATGTTAAACCCCTATTTCCAACTGTAAGGTGTATTTTCATATATTTTGCGCCAAGTCAAATTTACTCAGACAAAACGTTTTTAATTCAAATTATTTTAAAGTTAACTTATCAGGTAACTTTTGCTCTTCAGTCCTAAGTATCCTACAAACCGGCACCTTAAAGCTCCCGAGTATCGAGTCTGTTTTAAATGTGATCATCAGTAACACACAGTAAAATATTATATTACTGGTATTCATTTATGTCATTTATGTCCCACCAAGATTTCAAATAACACAATATGTTTGCATATTTTACACTCAAAACCATTCATAATGTTAAGTACAACATAGTTACTTTTGCTTTCTGTATGCTTTCTTACACTTACTACCAGGAAACAGTGGATTTGGTGAAAACAATGTCATGTAGTACAGTCCATCCGCCTCTTCTGGCCACAATAGTGTTAAATATGGACAAAATTTAGGATGTAATTACTTATATTCGATTGCTATGTCTTTTACAGTTCCTTTGTGTTACAATTAATACCAGGAAAAACATGGATTGGGGGAAAACACCTAAAATGTCACTGCGAGATACTTTTTCTGTTCTTTAAAAACAAAAGCCCCACTTTCTTTTAAACGTAAAGCATGTTTTAACTGTTATACTCACTGCACAAAGCAATATCCAGGTAAGTTAAAATGACTGAATGGATAGAAATGAATAGAAACATTCGACTTTATTTGAGTAGATTCCACTTCATAATGATCCACATGGAATAAGTGTGTTTTTCCTTCATTCAAGCCATATTAGATTTTGAAGAGTTGTTGTTTTTCTTAAGCGTAGCAAGGTGTATTTTCATATTTAAGTACAAAAAGTCTTGTTCCATTGGTAGATCGTTTTACTTTTGAAGTGAAATGTACTGAAATTATGATAAAACTGTTCATTTGAGTCATTTTAAAGCTGCTTTTCTGGTGGAGGATCTGTCAAAATCTTTTCTCCGTGGAGGTGTTATTGCTTTACAGAGTGGCATTAAACGTTTCTATCTAAACCAGACCAAGTTACAGGTCAGATCTGTGGAGAGGCGACCCCGCTCACAGTCACAATGCCTGTTAATTTTTTTATTTTTTGTTGTTTTTTAGGCATTTTTGCACTATAAAACCACCTGTAATTGAGTAGCTAAATGTAAAGTAGAGCTGTTTAAAGTCATACTGCGGAACATTCCAGAGGCAGAGCAATGACATCTCCATAGAAACGACCGGGTTACGTAGTGCGCTTTTTAACTCGGCTAGATTTGAGTTTGTTCAGCGCCGCCTCTCAGCTCTCAGCCCTTAGCGTCCCGCCCGTTGCTACTTAACGCTTTGGCGAACGCTACAAACCGCCACGGCCACCTTAAAGCGCACTCCCCCCACTCCACCCCACCCACACACACCCTCACACCCCCCCACCCTCCCTCCGCCGGTGGGATTAATGGCTAACTCGAGTGAGAGACGCTTCTGTTCTTCGCTGAGACCAAATGACCGCAGGCAGCCCAAGAATTCGGACTCCCAGTAACTGTAGCTGTTTTCCCATACATATATTATTATGGCAATAGTGGCGGTGCTGATTGAATTCGTGACCTTTTGACGAAATGGGGAAAAAGAGGAGAGGGAGAAAGAGAGAAAGAAAGAAAGAAAGAGAAGTATAGTGTAGTATCGGCGCTGATGTGATGTGATGTGATGGGGGGGAGAGCGGGCGCATTTCAATTTCTGTCGTGTCATTGGCGTCTTAAAATAACTACGGGAAAGATCATGACTCGATTCAATTACAGTGGGACGTAAAGGCTAAAGTTTACTGTATTCTACACGCAACCTCAGTGTAGATAAACACAGAGGCTGGTTTTACGCATTTTTGTGGATTGATTGAACACACCACGCCTTGAATATGCGGAGAATTGCAAGCGACGATTGATTTCACGACAGTGTCTCAGAGCTACACACGAAGTGGCCATAGATATAAAAACACTGGGCCTATGAAGGTTCAGTGATGGCTGTCAAAAACACTAGGGTTACCAGTATATACAGGAAATTAAAAAAGTTAAACTAAAATCTAGCCAAGTTATGATGACTTGAATTAAGCAGTAGATTCAACTTGACAAGTAAAATTATCGACCAAAGGAACAGGACTTTTTTATTCAAATAAAGTAAAAGGTAAAGTAAAATTTACGTCATTTTAAGTTCAAATGACTTGAGAACATTTTACTTTTTTGAGTATATTCAGCTTCATAAGTAAAATTATCAACCAAGGGATTAAGTGTTTTGCTTAATTTTGTTTTGTTGCTTATTTTAATTGCAAAGAGGTGATGTTTTTTCTTATCTGAAGTGTAGCAATTGTATTTTCGTATTTTAAGTGCAAACAGTCTTGTTCCATTGGTAGCTCATTTTACAAATCACGATAAGACTTTCTTAATTCAAGTCGTCTTAACTTGGCTAGATTTTAGTTTTAGTCGTGCATTTACGGTTCCATTTTGTATTAACTCACCTTATATGACATTGATAGAAAATGTACATAGGGTTGTAGTATCGAAGTAAGATACTAATTGATACTAAAACTATTATCAAAACTCATACTCATTTAAGCAAGACAAAAAAAAATCACATCACTGGATAAAATTTGACCTCATCATCACAATCACATGGAATAGTAAACAAATAATATTATACTGCGTTAAAAACATTCATTTTTCTTTTCATTTGAGTCTTAAAGTCTATTCTGTAATAACAAAATCTACCAACATTTTTATCATGTTAACACATTTATACATTGTAAAGTTAGACTTGTACATGTAAACACTACTATTTACAATAAAAATAAATTTAAGTAAATTCCATACAAAAATCGTGTGTTGATTTTACATTTACATAAAATACCAAATGTGTCTTTTTTTATTTTTAAGAATAACTACATTAAACTGAGTATGTTTTTGTTATGTTAAAGAGCAACATGCTAACAAATGCTAAATAAATGCTAACAATTCTCTTTTAGCTCTTATGCTAGTTCTTAGTTACGGTGTAATTCGATTTGAAATACAGTAATTAACCATGAAACTTTTAAAATACTACAATTACACAGAGTATTAACATCAAGCCAATTACAGGATTTACATCAAGTTAGTAACCATACATACATACAATTAAGCATTAGTTATATATGAGTTAGCTAATGCTATTTTATTGAATTGAAGTCAGTGGAGCATGTATTGTGTAATTGTTTAAGAAATTATCTCCAAATTCAAAATGTACATGGGAAGTAAATTCATAAATTTGTGATCTCAACCCTTTATTGATTTCATAAAATTCTAAAATTGTTGATTAAATATGTAATTGTATGCTATAAATAGACGTTAGCACAAAAATAATTTGACTCGAGTAGGAATGACACTTACATTTCTTGAAATTCATTGAATTTTCCGTATTTTATTCCACAAATATACATACACTTTTGAATAATTCCGAAATATTCTACAGATTATCCAATTAATTTCAAACGTGAACCCCCCAAAAAATCCACAAAATCCAAAACAAGCATTCAGGCATATCTCCAAATGACATCTTATAGCTCCCATGTTCATTTTTATTTTTTATTTTTTTTCATTCCCAAGAAACTTTACCCAAGTTACAAAGTCCTCAGGTTTGGTGGGCGCCTCTTACAACACTATGCAAAGTTGACATTAAAAACTGCTGACAGGTGTGGGACAGTCAGGCCAGTGGGACAAAGCAGCCTTGGGACAGACTTTGGGACTTTCTTGTGTGGGCCTGGGCTCACCTCAGTCCACTTTATTAAACCCCTTCCCCCCATCACATATCACAGAAGTTCCTACTGTATTCTTATGAACTAGTATAATTTGATAGCCTTGAAGTGACCAGCCCACCCAGCCCACCCAGACACCCGCTCTCAAGCTGTTTGGGGGCAAAGAATTAGATGTGGTCAAGAGAAATACTCACCCAAACTTACCTTCTGTACCAAGATGTATGTGCTAGTCGAAATGGGCTATCGGAAACAGCGTACAGACTGGTGCAAATAGAAGTCCGTGTAAAAGAAGTGTAAGGCTGGTTGTAAACTTTGCTCCTTTGTGCAGAGCCTTGTCCTGACAGCAAAACGGTCCAGGCACAGCAAAGCAGCGTGGGTAATGTAGGCCAATGCTGCCACTTAGAGGTGATGAGAGGTATGGGAGCCCAACAAGGATGTCCTAAGATACTCCTGGACATGTAGAATAAGGGTGCATTTCACTTACGTCTTAAAGGAGAATTCACGTTTTTTTTTTACAATCTGAGCCTTATTTCGGTAATAAAACAAATTGTTTTACTCACCCATAGCACTTTGGTGTCATATGGAGCATTTCCGGAGATGTTTTAGATTTGCGATCTCCATAATGTGAGTTCTCGGGGCACATGTTTGCGGTCTCCAAATAACACAAACTTTAGCACTTTTCAAATCATAGAAGCTCGATGTCTTAGTCTACAATTTTGTTTGAGTCAAAAGTGGCCTGTAATCTGAGATTTATCCATAGTTTCGAGTAGATGAGGACGCCAGTGCGCATGTGCGGAGTCACAGTTTATTTCGCTCTCAGCTCCCGGGACCCAAAGAATGAAACGCAAAGCTGTAAATTATGGATAAATCTCGGATTACAGGCCATTTTTGACTCAAACAAAAGTGTAGACTAAGACATTGAGCTTCTATGATTTAAAAAGTGCTAAAGTTTGTGTTATTTGGAGATAGCTCGGGACATGTATTATATGCCCTGAGAACTCGCGCTACGGATATCGCTAATCCAAAACATCTCTGGAAGTGCTCCATACGACACCAAAGTGAGTAAAACAACTTGTTTTATTACCGAAATAAGGCTCAGATTGTATAAAAAAAACGTTAATTCTCCTTTAATAACTCCTGAACATGTAGAATAAAAAAAATCTTTAAAAAAGTCTTTTAAAAAGTCTTAATAAAATTCAAGGCCCATATTACACTATTTTAGTGTGTGAAATTCACGGGCCAGTGCCGACAGCTATAAAGAAAACGGCGAAGGCGGAGCCCAAAATACAGTATGTCCTTCTGCAGCTCTCGTAGTTAAAATGGCTGCCGCTACATGGGGAAGATCCTAGTCTGGTTAACACCTGACCATATCACAAGTGAGATATGGGTCTGGAAACTCGCTTCGAAAAATCCCGTAGTGGAGGTGTGGTTAGCGATTGCCAACGGCCGTTTATTGGGCGTTATGAATGTCTATCATTGAGCGTATACGTAAGTCCATAGCCAATCATGTCAGTTGTCAGTTCAAACTACAAGCTTCCGTTTGTCATGTAGTACGCGTCACCGTCTTGCCACACCTCCCCCGCTCTCTGATTGGGGCCCTAAATCTGGGACTCTCGCTTGGACAAGTTTCCAGGCCGCCTTCCAGTTCGAAACGAACGGAAGCGGCCTGGGAATTCCCAGGCTAGGAAGATCCCCCTTTTATGTGACTATATCTAAGTCCAAAAGAATACTTTGATTTCATGATGAAAAGGCTTGGAAAACAATGTATTTTTGAATGGGTATCTTCAATTTTGGTAATTAACGGGTAAAAATCTTACACAGTGTACCTTTAAGGCCACTTAACTCTTTGTTGTACAGCAGTTTGGTTCCAGACGATGTTAGCGTGTGGTGAAAGTGGTGGTGACGTGTCAGTTGGTGCTGTTTTCTGTGAACTGCTCTAATCCCATTAGCTGCGGCTGTGGCCTCTGACAGTCTCAGTTTGTTGTTGTGTCTGAAAGGTTCTGTAAGCTCACACACTCAAATCAGACTCAAGTCAGACACTCACTGTTTTATTCACATTAAAGGTGCACTGCGTAACATTTCTAGTGGAGGGTCCACCACCTAATGTCTCCATGGAAATGTTGCTGCTTTGTCTAGAACAGGGGTGTCAAACATGCGGATGATTTTCTCTTCAAATATTTTAATTATATTTAAATGTTCTATTAAAATGTTGATAATATTCTGCACCTCTTTTCTGCGCAGCTTAACATAGCAGTGTCTCCAGCGCCTCTGTGCGTGGCCCCTCCCACCAGAGCAGCACAAATGAAGACTCGTCTCTTTCCAAACGCTCTTAAAGGACCATCGTTTTGACTGTTGACCCTGACGCCCTCATCAGTAAAATGTCAAAAATGAGAAAAGTGGACGCCGAGTGCAGGATTTTCCAAGAAAAATTGACTAATTCCTATTGGTTCATGAAGGTGAATGGGAAACCTGTACGCTTGTGTTGAAATGGCATTTTTCTTAAAGTTTCAGGTTGTTCATAATATTATAATATTTTGTAAAAGAAAGAGTTTATCAAATAAAAAAGACTTCTGTCATAGATTTACATTTTTCTGCACAAATATTTGGACTTATTGCTATTTTTGGAGGATATTTGCCATGAGTTTTCTGATCCGGCCCCTTTGGAATCAAAGTAGGTTGGACCAAAATGAGTTTGACACTCCTGGTCTAGAATATTCCAGTATTGTCAGCACTACATTACAGGTCAGATCTGTGGAGAGTCACCCCTATTCACAGAAGGAATTACAGTATTTTTGAGCAACAGAAACACCTGTAATGAATAAATGCTAGATGGTTTGTCATACCATGAAACATTCCAGGCAAAGCAATAACATCTCCATGGAGACAAGTCGGTGGTGGACACTTCACCAGCTTAAAGGAAGCTGTGCAAACTGCTTTCTTGAAAAAGGTTTGCTTTGACAAATTATCAGAATCAGAATCAGTAAGATTTTTATTGCCGTTGTCAAGTGAACAGAATTCACAAAACTAGGAACTTGTCTGGGTGATAAGGTGCAAACATAAAACACTAAATAATAATAGTAATAACTAGAATATAGACACTAAATAATAATTATAATAACTAAAATATAGCTATAATATAGTAAAAAATAATAAACAATCCAAATAACAAAAAGGTTCAGATGAGCAGCATCAGAACAGTAGTGCAAACATGCAACTTTTCATAATTTTAGGAGACAAAAGCAGGTATTCAATGTCAAATATAAGCTACATACGCTAACTGTCAAAATATAATAAGCCAACACACTGGCTCCCGCTTTCTTTCAATGATTTAAAGGAAAAGTAACGTTTTTTTTACAATCTGAGCCTTCTTTCGGCAATAAAACAAGTAGTTTTACTCACCCATAGCAGTTTGGTGTCACTTGGAGCAGTATCGCAGAACTTATGTTGTAGCCGTTCTGTTCTACTAATGATCCCGTATCCGTTAGCGTGAGTGCTCGGGGCATTACTTTGCGCTCTCTAAATAACACAAACTTTAGCACTTTTCAAATCACAGAAGATCGCTGTGTCAGGGTAGACTTTTAGTGGATTCCAAAACGGCCTGAAACCCGATATCCAGCTATAGTTTCATTTGATGACGTCATCAGAGAGGACAGTGCGCATGCGTGAACTCAGCTGTTTTGTAAACACCGCTAGTCCGAAAGAAGCTAACACCGCTCTGAACTTTACTTTTCTGTTGCGATATCGGGTTTCAGGCCGTTTTGGAATCCACTAAAAGTCTACCCTGACACAGTGATCTTCTGTGATTTGAAAAGTGCTAAAGTTTGTGTTATTTGGACACCGCAAATCAGTGCCCTGAGCACTCACGCTAACGGATACGGGATCATTAGTAGAACAGAACAGCTCAACATAACTTCTGCGATACTGCTCCAATTGACACCAAACTGCTATGGGTGAGTAAAACTACTTGTTTTATTGCCGAAAGAAGGCTCAGATTGTAAAAAAAAAACGTTAATTTTCCTTTAAACCCCATCTTGTGGTTTGAAAAGACTGTTGTTAAGCTAAAAACAGATATTAGTACCAGCTCAGTGTTTTCAGTACTGTTCATAGTTATCCAAGCTGCGTTACCCTTGCTATGTTTGAGTTGCTTTCATCAGGTTCTTGTGTAGGCCTATAATTTAACATGAGAAGTATACAAACTGACTTATTATCAATAACAAAATACATTCTATATGCTGTATTTAACCCTGAAATACTGTAGTGGCATTAGTGTTTTTTATTTGCTGGCATTTGTTTAGTTGTTACAGTCTTATAAAAGTACTTAAACGAGCTCATGGCTGACGGAAGAGTCTGAATGGTCATATAATCTGAGGTGTTAAGTTCCTTTTGTGAATATTACTACATGCACTTAACCTTCAATGCTCCGCTACAGCACCTGCAGGCCTGTTACCGCGGCGATATGTCTCCTGTGGTGTCTCCTGCCCCGGGGCTCCTCTTCACGACTGTCACCGGGACAATGTGGACGGAAGCAGCAGATAAAGTTGCGCCCTTCGTGTTTATTTGCTGTGTCAAGAATTGAGAGATTACACTGTTTTGGACGCGTACGAGGAGGAGTCCGGTCAAGCATTTCCCCGGGCGAAAACACAGAGGAGGAGAGCTGACACCTGCATTAGGGACGAGATCCAGGCTAAGGCCATTTGTGGTGAGTCCGCTCTGGTCATTAATCATTCATTTTAAGTGCGAGACTGTAAGAGCTGTTTTGGGTTGTGGTTAGCCCAAACACCGGACAGATTAGGCGTACAGTGTTCAGTTGCTCTTTACTCTGACAGTAACTGGGGTTTAAGGCCTGTTAACAAAACATGAATGGAGCTCATTATTATTACTATGTACGTTAGTATGTTATAGTGTACTTCGTAATACTACAACACGAGAATTCTCAATATTAATTTCAATCAGACTACTTATGAACGTTACAATGGCATTCACGTGTATTATCACTTTACTACAATATATAATCAAGGAAGTGAGCATTATTATTTTAAAACATTATTTGTGTGTGATGAAGAGGCATAAGATAAACCCAGTTCCTCTCTTGTAGTAGAATAAAATTACACTGCCTGACAAAAGTATTAGGACGATGGTATAATTTGTGATGCTGAGGTACTGAGCCAACTTTTCACTGTATCAAACATTATTTAAATGTGGTGTACTTAATACTATTTCATCACATTTATTCAATTATATTATCACACGTTTTCATATTTTCAGATCATTGTGCGCAAATCCATTTGTGGACGAATATTACTCATGTTTTCATAGCGTCCTTTCATTATGAAAATAATAGTTTGAACACTCAATTAATAATATTTTAAAATCAACTCATCATAGAGTTCTCGAATCAGCCCATATGCATGACTGAAAGAACAGACAGAATTTGTAAAGCTGTGATTAAGGCCAAAGGTGGTTATTTTGATGAAAAAGCTATTTAACTTGATATTGTTACATTTTTGCAATAATCTGCCTTTACACATGATGAAATTTGCTTTAAAGCCCCAGTGTGTAGGATTCGTGGCGCATAGGTGGATGGTGCTATTGCACTTTCTGTTTTAGCTACAGCAGACCTCGAGGTCTGCGCACCGCTACTGTATAAATAAAACGCGGCCCCCTTTTTTTTCTTTTCTTTTCTCATGAAAACACACATTCCCGATCATGTACCATGACACTCTACACATCAAATGAAACCTTACAGTCTCCTCTTTTTGACTATGCAATTCATTTCCCTGCAAAACAATCACTCCCCAAGCACATGGGGCTTTTATACGGAAAAGCACAAAACGAGGTTAGCTTACCTTAGAATGCTTTGCACAGGTCAAACTCTGTATTTCACCATAAACTTGCTCTCAATTTGTCCGTAAGGATCCAGCGAATAAAATCCAGTAAAACAATTTAGTCCAAAACACGTGTTAGATCCATTACGACGTCTGATCCGGCAGCATGCTTGTGTTGTTTACCCAAAACCACGAGCCTTGCCGAAGGCGAAGGCGGAGCCCAAATGTCCTTCTGCAGCTCGCGTATTCAAAATGGCTGCCTCTGCATGGGGAAGATCCCCCTTTTATGTGACTATATCTAAGTCCAAAAGAATACTTTGATTTCATGATGGAAGTGAAAAGGCTTGGAAAACAATGTATTTTTGAATGGGTATCTTCAATTTCAGTAATTAACGGGTAAAAATCTTACACACTGTCCCTTTAATATATCAATAAATTGATTTGTTGTCATCACCAATACGTCTTGTTATCATTATTTATGAAAGTTCAGAAATACACAATCGTCCTAATACTTTTGTCAAGCAGTGTAGCTTCACAAACAATCAAGAGACAACTTTACATTGTCCAAAACCAAGAAGTCACACTGTTATTGGACTTATAATTCATAGCATTTATATAGCGCCTTTCATGACACCCAAAGCGCTTTACAGTTCATTGTTCATTCACTCCACAGCCACAGCTGCCCTGGGGTAGACTGACAGAAGCGAGGCTGCCAATCTCCGCCATCAGCCCCTCCGACCACCTCCAACACTCACACACACACTCCACTTTCATTCTAGGCAATGTGACTGGCACCTCACTGTGGCACCTCCCAGTGTCTCCCATCCAAGTACTAACCAGGCCCTGTCTTGCTCAGCTTCTGAGATCTGACGAGATCAGGCTTTGACAAGCAGGTATGGCTTAGGGTTGTTAGTATTTTTGTAACTGTAAAACACCAGTTTCCTTCTGAAAGTTGAGCTCACAAAGTCATCCTTTTGAAAAATTAGGTCCTTACAGATGTTGTAGTAAATTGCCAAATCTAACAGTCTTTACTGAAATATCTTAGTGTGCCACGCTCTCAAAATAATAGTAGGGTCTCCTTGTTTTATTTGAAATGTTCCACAGTATGACATTAAACTTTTCTATGGTGAACAGGAGATGACAAGCGACCACCATTGAGGTTATAGTTTAGTTAAAGAGGAGCCCAGATGAGCCAAAAGTACAAGATTAGTTTCCTGACCAGACAGAACCACACCATTGAACAGACCATTCGATTAGCTGATCTGCCTGTCAATCACGCCGTCTAAAATCAGGGAGACAGGACACCGCTCCAGATCCACTCCTCTTTGTAAAAATATGAATTTGGAATTTCCCCACTGTGGGACTAATAAAGTCATATCTTATCTTATCTTATCTTATCTTATCTTATCTTGTAAAGTTGATCTGGAGCTGTGTCCTGTCTCCCTGATTTTAGACGGCGTGATTGACAGGCTGATCAGCTAATCGAATGGCCTGTTCTAGTCAAAATCAGACAGTTTACACATAAAACAGGAGAAAAAACAACATAAACAAACATAAACTGTGTGTGGATTGTCTCAAGTTTGGATGGAGGATTTTTCACTCTCTATCGTCTGGTTTCTGACCCTTCTGGATTCAAACAGAATGTCGAAGGGTCTGGCTGGCCAGGCAACAAGATCAGCGATTAGTAGCCTAATGGAGATATGTCAGGAGAATATTCAATATAATATTCAAATTGTTGTTTTCCAACAGTTACATACCCTAACGAAGCAGAGATACTGTGACCATCCCGGTCGTGTATAAAACCTATGCCAGGCCGGATAACCCTCCTCCTCTCCATCCTCCTTCTCCCCATCTTCCTCTCTTTCTCCTACCCCTCCTCTTCTTTCTTGTCCTCTCTCTCCTCCTCTTCCTCCTCCCCCTCTCCTCTTCCTCCTCTTCTTCCTCTTCCTCCCTCACCTCCTCCTCTTCTGCCTCCTCTCCCGAGTGAGCAACTGTACCCAAACAATCTCCCTTGTGGATCCATAAGTTTGTCTAAGTCTAAGTCCTTCTCCTCCTTCCTCCTCTTCCTCCCCTTCCTCCTCCCCCTCCCCATCCTCCTCACCCGTCCTGTGTGGCTCCTCCTCAGACGGCGGCTCTGGCACAGGTAACAGGAGCCCTCATGCTGTCCACAGTGTGATTGATCGCTGCAGATAAACATCTCATCGGCACTAGAACCCAACTGACATTGATCCTGGAGGAGAGGAACATGTCATCACTGCAACCAAACATCTGTCAAAATACCACCATGAGTGAGGAGAGGCTGCTCTGTGGCCAACACTGGACACAGACAGGATCCAGACAGCTGACAGACCTACACGTGTCAGCTCAGGGACACTACTCAAGCTCCAGTGTAGTTAGAGAACTCAAATGATGGGATTTATTACACCACTGGATTAGGGATGCACCAATACAGCCTTGTCACTTTCCATACTGATATTGATAGACTGACAAAAGCATTTGCACACACCTAATATTGATCTTAATTTATTATAAAAGAGATCCAATTGTGTGTAACTTTGTACAAATGAGACATTTTAAACCAAAATCCTGTAAAGCTTATAGTTTTATTTCCAGTTAAGGGGCCGACACCCAATCCAGCAATTTTTTCAATATGTGACCGACCGCAGGATTTCAGGACACATTGGCTCCCGGAGGCGTTTTAAGTTATTCACAGATTCTGAAAGTACAGGTTCTAAGCTTTCCAATGATGTCTTACACATGAAAATCTGACCATATTTAAAGGGATATGCCACCCCCAGGTCAAACTTGGGCATCTCCCCACAGTCCAGAGACTAAAACAAGTGGTGGAAAGCGTTTTCCTGGTCACCCAGCCATTGCCCAGGTCTGTCAGCACTGACCGCTGCAGTATCTGCAGCTACTCCGCGTTAGACTGGAGTCTAACGTCGCCAGAGAAAGATTTCGGCCAAAAGGAATTAATTTGCTTGATGCTTTTCCCAATTACTTTGTGTGTAGTGCTCATTCATATCGAGTGCAAATAAATGTGCAAATCAACACGGAGAGCTTGACTTGGTCATTTTGGGTGGGAACTATTTTCCAGTGCGGAAAAAGACAGACGAAGCACACACCACGCTGCGTAACAGGGGAACTCCCAACCTGGTGCGTAACAGGGATTCCCCTGTCAGCGTTTGTTTACGTCGCTTACCACGCTAAACCGCGTAAGACGGAATGACGCGTAATTTTTTTTTTTTTTTTTTTTTATGGCGGCGCGTTCGTAACCACGAAACGGCGTAAGTCGAGACCGTCGTAACCCGAGGACCCCCTGTATAGAACCTGGCTCCACATCCAACCCTATAACTCCTAGGGGCCAAGCCGAACTCTTTGGGTGACGTCACACTCACTTAGTGCACTTCTTTATACAGTCTATGCTAATTCCTCACATATCATACTCAATACTCAATATATCATACTGAATATGAAAGAAAACCAGCACCTGAATAGTCAAATGTGTTTTGTGAAGTTAAAGTTGGAGCAGATCTGTGCTTGTGATTTATTTCTCATGTGATAGTGGTGGGAAAGTGGCCCGAGGCAGAGCAAACAGACCGTCTTTTCCCCAAACACAGAAGAGAGGCGTCTTCACTATATGTCAGTCCTCCATGAAGCAGGTTCAGCTGCTCACACAGCTGGAGTTTGAACAACTCAAGATCAGGTTTCACAGCCACCGTGACTTCTTATCTAAAAATGTAAAAACATAATAATAATAACAGAGAGCATGTTGATATATCACAGATACACTCACTCCTGTTTTATGTGGGGACTGCTGTTCTGAGCAACTGGCTTCACTGTTTATTTGACAATAAGTATGAGCACACACTGCAAATAGATGAAAATGTGACTCAGAATTCAGACTGGATTTAAGCCTGTACAATAGTCTAGTGGTCCTGGGCATTGCTGTTTTTACTCTACTGATCGTCTCCAGTTCAGTTTAATTAGTTTTAGTCATATAAAAGATGTTTTAGTTTTACATGCTTCTTCAGCCTCATTTCACACTTACATCAATAAGGACCAGAAACATTTTGAAATCTTGAACAGAGCTGTGAACTCATGAGGAGAAGGTGGACAGAATAAATAGCAGAAAACAGTCATGTTTTCCATGGGTGTGTTGCGTCTTCACTGGTTTAAAGGAGAATTAACCATTTTTTACAATCTGAGCCTTATTTCGGTAATAAAACAAGTTGTTTTACTCACCCATAGCACTTTGGTGTCATATGGAGCACTTCCAGAGATGTTTTAGATTAGCGATATCCGTAATGAGTTCTAACGGTATATAATATATGCCCCGAGCGGTCTCCAAATAACACAAACTTTAGCACTTTTCAAATCATAGAAGCTTCAGGGCTCTCAAGTTTTGAGCGGGGTGCAGGGGGGGGGCTTGAATTGCGTGAGAAATGCCGTGTGAGCGTGTGAACGCGTCAAATTGTCTCTCTCAATGCGTGAGACTTGAGAGCCCTGCTGTAAATGTTTGTCTAAAGAGCAAACTTAAACTACAAAGCAACTAATGAGAGTTATATAAATGAAGTTATTACCTGATGGTTCTCAGTTTGTTTTATCATCACCGCAGTGTGCGCTTAGCAGATGAAACTACACTCTACAGTCTGCCCAACAACAGAACAATCTATTTTCTGATTGGCTGATTTTTTTCCGGGGAGCGGGGCGGGGAGGAGGGGGAGAGTTTTTTTCGCTGAAAACGCATGGTGCCTGCATAAACTGAGCCACACAGACCGATTTTCTGCGCACAAAAAAATAATAATAATCAGCGTGAGAAATGCCATGTGTGGCGTGTGAGCGTGTGAACACGTCGAATTGCGTGTGTCACACTCTCAATGCGTGAGACTTGAGAGCCCTGGGTAACTAATATCCATAATAGCCCTGAGCTCGATGTCTTAGTCTACACTTTCGTCTGAGTCAAAAGTGGCCTGTAATCCGAGATTTATCCATAATTTACAGCTTTGCATTTCATGTTTGGGTCCCGGGAGCTGAGAGTGAAATAAACTGTGACTCCGCACATGCGCACTGGCGTCCTCATCTACTCAAAACTATGGATAAATCTCGGATTACAGGCTACGGCTATCGCTAATCTAAAACATCTCTGGAAGTGCTCCATATGACACCAAAGTGCTATGGGTGAGTAAAACAACTTGTTTTATTACCGAAATAAGGCTCAGATTGTAAAAAACGTAAATTCTCCTTTAAAAGCAGTTAGTGATTAAATTATGGACATGTGTTCACATGAAACTATTAATGTGGAACATGAGACATTTTCAGATCTTTTGTTATTCCTTATTCCAATTCAGCGGTGTGGGCGCTGATGTCCACTGTTGCATCTACAGAAGAAAAGCATTAAGCCTCTTTATGTGCACATCCGGACTTCCCCATGTGCCACAGCTCAGTGTTTGTGCATTCATTTAAACAGTCATAAGTTCTACAGGCGGCGAATCAAAGCCTGACCCACTCACACACTGTGACGCGTGTGTGTGTGTGTGTGTGTGTGTGTGTCTGTGTGTGTGTGTGTGAACACTGGGCACAGGGACTCAAGGGGATTTAACCGTTCCCATGGTCAGCCACTCAGAGCCGCTCATTACTGTCCAGACCAGAGGAAAACAGCATTAAGAATGACTCAAGAGGAACAGGAGCAGCTCTGTGGCACCTCCACCTTAAATCCACCAACTGATTTATTATAAACACGTCAGAGATAGTGAGAGAAACATGAAGAAGTAGCATTTGTTTTTAAGTGACATTTGTTTTATTGTTTGATTGCTTATTATTTTTTACTATATTATAGCTATATTTTAGTTATTATTATTATTTAGTGTCTATATTCTAGTTATTACTATTATTATTTAGTGTTTTATGTTTGCACCTTATCACCCAGACAAGTTCCTAGTTTTGTGAATTCTGTTCACTTGACGATGACAGTAAAAGTCTTTCTGATTCTGATTCTTTTATTTCAAGTATAAGATAAAAGTGATCTGCAAGACACAGGGCGAGACACTTCTCCAAAGAGATTATATGTCTCACAGCTCCACCTGCTGGTGTTGTGGTGAAACAGCACACAGGACAGAACTCTTAATGCCAACATTTACCTTAGCAAATTTGCCCAGTAGATTTTTTTTTTGTAAAAATCTTCTCCATGATCCATATTATTTATTGTGTACCTGCCAGCTCTCACCAAATGCTCTTGTGGCTTGTTTCTCTGTCAAAGCTTGGAAGGAAGGTCTCTATTCTTCAACCTTTAAGTGAAAATTACGCCTTGGGTTTTTGTTATCCAATTTTCTCGACAAATTTTGAGATTTTACCCTACAGACAACCACTTAAAGGAAAAGTAACGTGTTTTTTTTACAATTTGAGCCTTATTTCGGTAATAAAACAAGTTGTTTTACTCACCCATATCACTTTTTTTAATTTCCGAGGACCGGGGGGGGGGGGGGGGGGGGGGTGAACAATTTTTGGGGCTTGAATTGCGTGAGAAATGTGTTGAGAGCCCTGTTTGTCTAAAGAGCAAACTTAAACTACAAAGCAACTAATGAGAGTTCTATAAATGAAGTTATTACCTGATGGTTCTCAGTTTGTTTTATCATCACTGCACTTTGTCAGTGCGCGCTGAGAGGGGCGGGGAGGAGGGACCGGGGCGGGGGGAGCGGGACATTTTTAACCGGTGCATTAACCAGAGTCTGGTTAATGCACCGGGCCTGCGTCTCACCGCGTCTCACCGCGGGCAGTTCGGCTCTGGGCCGCGCGTATTCCGCGCGTAAGCCGTTGGGGGGGACATGTTACGCCCAGACGGAGACACCGGGACCGGAGTCGGTGCGTCTCAGAGGAGACGTGGCACCGGGACTGAGGCTCAGGACGTGCCCGGGGGACGGCGCGTCACCGGCCTCCGCTCGGACCGCACGGCCGTCCCCCCCCTCCCCCTGTTCCCCCGGAGCAGGGGGCGGTGCTGAAAACGCGCGGAGCCTGCATAAACTAAGCCACACAGACCGATTTTCTGGGCACAAAAAAAAAATAAAAAATAAAAAAACAAATCAGCGTGAGAAATGCCATGTGTGGCGTGTGTGCGTGTGAATACGTCGAATTGCGTGTGTCACACTCTCAATGCGTGAGACTTGAGAGCCCTGGCCTAGTGCGACTTATAGCCATAGCTCAGGGCATTCCCCGAGCATGTAATATGCCCCGTGCGGGCTCCAAATAACACAAACTTTAGCACTTTTCAAATCATAGAAGCTCGATGTCTTAGTCTACGATTTCGTTTGGTCAAAAGTGGCCTGTAATCCGAGATTTATCCATAGTTTCAAGTAGATGAGGACGCCAGTGCGCATGTGCGGAGTGTGCTCTCAGCTCCCGGGACCCAAACATGGAACGCAAAGCTGTAAACTATGGATAAATCTCGGATTACAGGCCACTTTTGATTCAAACGAAATCGTAGACTAAAGACATCGAGCTTCTATGATTCAAAAGTGCTAAAGTTTGTGTTATTTGGAGACCGCATGGGGCATATTACGTGCTCGGGGAATGCCCCGAGCTATGGCTATAAGTCGCGCTAGGCTAACGGCGTTAGCCTAACGCTAATCTAAAACATCTCTGAAAATGCTCCATGTGACACCAAAGTGATATGGGTGAGTAAAACAACTTGTTTTATTACCGAAATAAGGCTCAAATTGTAAAAAAACGTTACTTTTCCTTTAAAGAAGCCGATACAATACAATACCGAACTATGCGCACACCCACAAAGCGCTTCTCGTTGTATTGTTTTTGCAATCGAACAACAACACATATCACCGCTGACCAATCAGACGTCGAGCCAAGTGTCTTACCAATAAGCACAACGGGAACCAGCTCGTCGACTGTCAAACGAAACATGTCTCTCAAATATCACTCTCGGTCCAAATATTTTTAGACAATAGCCGAGCGGCGCATTGTGCCTAAACCCTTTGCTCCACTTTAAGCGTTGTATGGCGTCTTCTTTCTTAAGCTTTGTCAAACCAGAGCACCCGATCCCGAACAAACTAATGACCCAACACTTTCCACACCATTTCATCCCCTTCATGGAACTACCTGCATTCCCTCATCAATAATACACAGGGACCCAATTAAAAATGCAGGCTTATTTTTTCACTACGAGACAGCCCCTTTGCGTAGGCCTGGGTGGGATTCCCCTCTCGAATTCTCCCCTTTAAGAAAACCGCCCTCGTGAATTATCCACGAGGGGATACATAATGGCAGAAATTGCTAATCATAGGTTATGGAACTTGAGAAGGTCGAGCCGGTAGACTTGATTGGCGCGCCGTAGATATAAGGTAACACCATTCACCATAGCGGGCCCAGACTGGACAAGAGGAGGCAGAGGTCGTGACCCCGTTTCTATTGTACAAAATGGCATCAATAATGTACGTGTAGGGTATGTGACAGGCGGACATGCTTGGAGAGGAGCCAGTGTTTTGAAGCTATAACGTCGTGAGTTGTGTTGGGGTTATAAGACAAAAGGTGGCGTTCCCAAAGTGGCTTGTAAGTGACTGTAATCCATATTTTTGGCACCGTCGTGGCAGATGGAGGGAGCCGGGGTGAACAGTGGAAGTAAATGTTGTTACAGAAGGATCATCTGGAGGGTTTTGTGAAGAGAAAGGAGATTAGACAGAGAATCAAAGGATTAATATGAATGCTTTTAATACTGATAAGTTACCATGGTGACACAATGCACACATTAGCAAACACGGCCAAAAAAAAAGTTTTATGATTGTCTGAAAAGCATGAAAAAATTGATTTAAAGAACCCAGTTTCAGGTTTCAGCACAAATCATCTCAGCTGTTGTAGTTCCAGTTCTTTCTGGTTATTTTAAGTTAAAATAAAGCTCAAATTAAAGTTCAACAGTCTCAGACAGAGCAGAGCCTACAGTTAGAATTTGCTAATACTGATGATATACACTGCCTGACAAAAGTATTAGGACAATTGTGTATTTCTGAACTTTCATAAATAATGATAACAAGACATATTGGTAATGACAACAAATCAATTTATTGATATATTAAAGCAAATTTCATCATGTGTAAAGGCAGATTATTGCAAAAACGGGAACTCATCGCAGTGTAGGTCTAACTCAGGTCTAAACCAGGACTAGACCAGGACTATCATCCTAATACTTTTGTCAGGCAGTGTAAGTTGCAAAGTATCATTAGGTATATTAATTTATAATATTAATTCATCAGATATATCTATCGATATATTGACTTTACTTCCAAAATGTGTCCGTAGTGCTGGTTGCCTGGTGATGATATGATATTTCTCTATATTTTTTATACTGATTCTGTTTCAGTGTAGATTTAAAGGAGAATTAACGTTTTTTACAATCTGACCCTTATTTCGGTAATAAAACAAGTTGTTTTACTCACCCATAGCAATTTGGTGTCATATGGAGCACTTCCAGAGATGTTTTAGATTAGCGATAGCCATAGCGCTAATATATGCCCTGAGCGGTCTCCAAATAACACAAACTTTAGCACTTTTCAAATCATAAAAGCTCAATGTCTTAGTCTACACTTTCGTCTGAGTCAAAAGTGGCCTGTAATCTGAGATTTATCCATAGTTTCGAGTAGATGAGGACGCCAGTGCGCATGTGCGGAGTCACAGCTTATTTCGCTCTCAGCTCCCGGGACCCAAACATGAAACGCAAAGCTGTAAATTATGGATAAATCTCGGATTACAGGCCACTTTTGACTCAAACAAAAGTGTAGACTAAGACATTGAGCTTCTATGATTTGAAAAGTGCTAAAGTTTGTGTTATTTGGAGACCGCTCGGGGCATATATTAGCGCTATGGCTATCGCTAATCTAAAACATCTCTGGAAGTGCTCCATATGACACCAAAGTGCTATGGGTGAGTAAAACAACTTGTTTTGTTACCGAAATAAGGCTCAGATTGTAAAAAGCGTTAATTCTCCTTTAAAAAGACCTTTTTCAAAATGTAGCTTTCAGTGAGTTATTTAATCTTCAAATTCTAATGTGAAAACTCTCAAAATGCTACATACAAATGTACAATTGTCGTGCATTCCCTTGTTCAAATCTACATGCCTCATATTTCAGTTCTGTTGTAAACATGAGTTTGTGTTGCCTGTTGGTCTGTTCATTGTGTTGTCTCCTGGATGATGGAGTGTGTGTGACACTTGTGTGATTGCTCTGACCCCATTGTATTCAAAGACAGGAAGAGGCTGCACAATAGTACAGGTGAGAGAGGGGGACAGGCCCCGGGGCCTCTGCTCTGCTCTATATACACCAGTGTGTGGGGCCAGTGGGGCTGCATTTCATCAGAAGAGGCAATAAATAACACTCCAAATAGAAATGTTGTAGATGTGAATTTTCTGTTGACCTGTCATGACCAGTGTGTCACATTTTACCACATACAAATGAGACAGAATACAACTGTGTGCGTCTCTGGTGATGAAATAACAGTTCTATATATTCACTATAGAGAATATATAGGACATTTGGGAAATTAAAGCAGACTTATTATGCTAAATCAATTTTTCAGAGCTTTTAGCCATGTTATAGTTGTTTCCCCTCAACAATTACTCACCCAAAGTTATATTTGGAGTGATTTGTGCATGTTTGATCATCTTAAATCTCTTATTTTCAAGACTCTTTCAAGATTTTGACGATCAACCCAGTGGTCTTATTTTTTATCTTTAATCTTCTTTTATTACGTCATTTTAGATTAACATTTGAAATCACAATTTAAAATGTGCAAACTATAACACAATGATCCACTGACGTCATAGATTATAGCTATAGCAAACATAAGGACAAGAGCTGTTCTTTAAAGGTGTAATACTGTATTTACCCAGATGTTTGTTCTTTTCAAATGGGTTTTCCCTTTTGGTCACTGATCAAAATGTTTATCTTTGACTTACTGTACAGATTAAACAAAATGATGCATGGTGAATTTTGGTACCACGATACAGCTCTGGAAAAAATAAGAGACCACTGCATTTTTTTCTGAAATCAGCATCTCTACATGTATTACAGCCATTCCATTCCAGCGTCTGTTGAATTCCAACACAAACACAAAGCTGAGCTACTTCAGTTCTTGCACCAGGAGTGGAATAAAGTCACCCAAGAACAATGTGAAAGACTTGTGGAGAGCACAAGCCTGGGACTAAACCAGGTCTGAACCAAGACTAAACCAGATCTGAACCAGGTCTAAACCAGGGATGAACCAGGATTAAACCAGGTTAAAAATGGGACTAAACCAGGACTAAACTAGGATTAAACCAGATCTGAACCAGGACTAAACTAGGACCCAAGAACAATGTGAAAGACTTGTGGAGAGCATGCCAAGATGCATGAAAGCTGTGATTAAAAATAAGGGTTATTGCACCAAATATTGATTTCTGAACTCTTCTTAAGTGTAAACATTAGTATTATGTTGTTTTAAAATGAATATGATTTCGTTTCTTTGCATTGTTTGAGGTCTGAAAAAAAGGATCTTTTTTGTTATTTTGACCATTTGTCATTTTCTGCAAATAAATGCTCTAAACGATAAAAACGTTTATTTGGAATTTGGGGGAAATGTTGTCAGTTGTTTATAGAGTCAAACAAAAATGTTCCTTTTGCCCAAACACATACCTACGAGGGCAGGCCTGGACTGGTAATCGGGCATACCGGGCATTTTCCCGGTGGGCCGGCAGTCCTAGGGGCTGATGCCGTTCTTTTTTTTTTTTTTTCTTAGAGACAGGCCCACAATTTAGGACTGAACCAGGACTAAATCAGGATTGAACCAGGACTAAACCAGGACTAAACCAGGACTAATCAGGTCTAAACCAGGACTAAACCAGAACTAAACTAGGACTAAACCAGGACTAAATCAGGTCTGAACCAGGACTAAACCAGGACTAATCAGGTTTAAACCAGGACTAAATCAGGATTGAACCAGAAATAAATCAGGACTAAATCAGGTCTGAACCAGGACTAAACCAGAACTAAATCAGGATTTGAACCAGGACTAAATCAGGATTTGAACCAGGACTAAACCAGGACTAAATCAGGTCTGAACCAGGACTAAACCAGGATGGAACCAGGACTAAACCAGGACTAAATCAGGTCTGAACCAGGACTAAACCAGGATGGAACCAGGACTAAACCAGGACTAATTGAGGGCCGGTCTAAGCCAAAAATGCCGTTTTTTTGTCCCAGTCCAGCCCTGTACGAGGGTCATTCAAAAAGTTCTAAATTAAGAAAAACAACTTCATTTTTGAAAGTGACAAAATTATTTTTCTACATAACATCCACCTAAGTCAATACACTTCTGTGAGCGATGTTTACACCGAAAAATTCCTTCTTGATAGAATTCTGGAGCTTGTCTAGTCCACCTCCCTCTTCGCTTTAAGTAGGGACTGAAATCTTGTTCCTTTTAAATGTTCCTTCAACTTTGGAAATAGGAAAAAAACATCCATAAACATTGTGCAAAGCTTCAATAATTTCTTTAGGTTTCTGTTGAAGTTTTGTTAGAAATGTAATGTTTGCTCAGACTTCAGATTGCCTCATTTTAGAGGGTCAAAAAAGTGGCTTGTGCGATATGTAACGTAACTCTTTGAATAACAAAGCTAGAATGCCGAAACTTGTCAAATGTGTTTATAAGTCATCAGTGGTATGATTCAAGGTCATTTTGTTGAATTAGTTTGACTCATTTTGAACTTATTGCATTTGTCTTAAAATCAGAAAAACTGATAATTTCGCAGTGGTATGTTAAAGGTCCCATGGCATGAAATTTTCACTTTCTGAGGTTTTTGAACGTTAATGTGAGCTCCCCTACCCTGTTTAGGCCCCCCCCCCCCCCCCCCCCCATGGTTAAAAGTTGCGAAATGTCTAAACTGAGCATTTGCGATCCTTTTCTGCGTTAGAAAAAATCGGAGCTCAAACGGGCGATTTTGAACAAGGCACCTTATTGACGTCAGATCGAAAAAAGAAATGCAAATGCAGTTCCACCCCCGTCTGTCTGTACTCAGCGTCTCTGTAAATCACACCCAGAGAGTTTGGACTGCGGAGGAGCTACGCAATGCGAAATATGTTTTTTTATTTGCCTGGAGGAACTTGCGAGTGTTTCTAGGCTCGGAAGTCCTTTATCTGAGCCTGTGGATATCTGAAACAGCAGTGGTTTAATTTTATTTTCTGTGGAAATGTGTTTATTTTTCAATGGAAGGCTTCTCATCTCTCCCCCCGTGCAAAAACATGGAAGTGGGTCAGAGAGCGGAGCCGAGAGCTTGGCCACGCCCCCACCCCCTACTATAGGCCATCTCTGTCCTCCTCATTTGCATTCAAGCAACAACGCCCATAATGGAGTGTTCCAGAGTGACATTTATGACTCTTTCTCATCTTATCTCTGTTTCTCATGCACTGAGTGTTGATTTTGAAGAAGGATTCATTTACAGTATTAGGGAACCATTAAGGAGCCATATAAAAGCATCAAGAAGTACCAAGTCATGGGATCTTTAATTAACCATGATAAAGCATAGACAAGAACTTAATAAAAAATGAACAAAAGTTTATTAAGAATGATTTGTGTGTGTGTGTGTGTGTGTGTGTGTGTGTGTGTGTGTGTGTGTGTGTGTGTGTGTGTGTGTGTGTGTGTGTGTGTGTGTGTGTGTGTGTGTGTGTGTGTGTGTGTGTGTGTGTGTGTGTTTATTGTACTGAGAAACATAAGTTCTTGGGAGCGGACTTGCATCTCCACAAACCTGACTCTTGGCCTGCTGGAGGGCCTTCTCCTGCTTGTTTTCATGGAAATGTTACATTTTTCCTCTTCACCACTTTGTCTGTAAAAATCCAAATCCAAATCCACTTTATTTCTATAGCACATTTCATGAACATAAACAGTTTCCAAAGTGCTGTACAGACAGAAAAACTAGCAACACAACAAACATCAGGTACTGTATATGATTCACTAGTCCCAAAACAATAAAACCAGTCAAATCAAATCAGAACCATGGAGTAAGTAAAAACAAAATAAAGTAAAGTTAAATTAATTAATTAAATAATAATGTAAAATAAATAAATAAATAAATAAATAAAATAAAATAAAAACACAGAGGACCACACAACTCATGCGGGATTAAAAGCCAGAGAATAAAAGTGGGTCTTAAGGAAGTCATTGGTAGACTATTACTGTATTTTTAATGTACTTTTCAATCATAATACTCTGTGTGTTCAACCAGATTCATATGGATATATATTTAAAAATGACCCCAAATCCTGCATATCCTCCTGAGACTCGCCCATTCATGTGTGTCCTTTATAGTGGACATAGATTTAACCAGTCTGTCTTTTAATTGTTTAATTGTTAGTTTGTGGCTGCACTATGATTTAAAAAAAAAAAAAAAAAATCTAAAAAAAAAATAAATAAATAAAAATCTAAAAATGTAAATAATAATAATAATAGTAATAAATAAAAAATAAATAAATAAATTATACATTTAAAAAATAAATAAATATGTAAATAAATACTCAAATAAATCAAAATAAATAAATAATAGCCTACATAATATATATATTAAAAAAAATTAAAAATAAGAAATTAAAAGGGAAGCGACTGGAGAAGCTCCATCAAAAAAAAAAAAAAGTTTTTGTTAGGTTGTTAAATTCACGTGTATTTAACACCAAAATGTCCCCTACGTCCATTACAGAGGACATGTTACAACAGAGGTCTTCAACAGGGGGGTCGCGACGACCCCTAGGGGGGTCGCGAAGGTACTGCAGGGGGGTCGCGAAATCTTTTGATTTCACTTTAAAATAATATAATTTTATATTTTATAGTGTAAAATACAGTATTAACCTGTGTATTATTTCCTTGTATTGGATGTACCATAACAGAGTAGCAATGTTTATACATGACACTAAGCTCATTCATTCATTCATTCGTTCATTCATTTTCTTCCGCTTTTCCATTTTCTGGGTCGCGGGGGCAGCAGTCCAAGCAGTGTTCTGCTGCCCAGAACACAATGCACCAGCCCACATGAATCCTTCTGCGGGTGGTGGGTCCACAGGAGAACGGCTCACGTCACAACGGGCCTTGATGTATCTTCTGCCATGGGGGCTACCAGTGTCCACAGACACTGGGGGCGAGGTGGGGTTAAGTGTCTTGCCCAAGAACACAACGGCAGCACTCATCTGTGGGAGCTGGGATCACATGCGGTCAACCCGTCAAGAGCGGGATTCGAACCGCCAACCCCTGGATCACACTACTGCCGCCCCACACACTAAGCTCAATTTAATATAAAACACAATTCTATGCCGTATATATAGTAGGGGGTCCCTGGCCCAGTTCGCCATCTGTTTGGGGGTCCCTGGCCTGAAAAACGTTGAAGACCCCTGTGTTACAACATTATGAATACAAATAAAATGAATAAAATGGAAATGCTAAGGTGTTCACTTACCTCCAAATAGAAAATTATTATAATAATAATAATAATTTAGGTACACTTTTTTCCTCAGGTCCCAGGAGGATAAAGCCTTTAAAGGTGAACGCTGTTAAACTTGAAAACTGGTATGAAGAACATTTTATTTCAAACCTCACTTTTTTTATTTTTTTATTTGTTATAATTTGGTACAATTTTAAATAAATGCGTTGCCTTTTTTGTTTTCGAAACCTGAAGTGGAGCATGTGCACATTACCAGTAGCTGTGTCATATACAGTACAATGCTTATCCTCTCTAATCCTTTCTTCCTCCCGGTGGCTTCTAGGCTTTTTGCTTCCATTGTGATTTTCAATGAGGCCGTTACAGTCTAATGACCCACTATTCTCCCACTGCCTATATTAATTAATAACAATAATTTATTTCATTCGACGGAATTTGTATGCATATTACCAACATTACAAAATTCTTAAAATATTTCCTTTTGCTGTTTACTCCCAAGTGTATGTCTACCAGAATTATCCTATGTAAAATTCTTTGTACATTCTTGTCATTATTTGCGGATTAGCGGACAGTCTCATACTTCCGGCCCTTTGAGATTGAGGGAGCAGTCAAGAGTATAGGAGCCAACAAAGGAACAGGAATGGGACGCAGCCGCCATCTTTGCTTTTGTGCGACGCGGCGGGGGGGCATCCTGTAATGAGAGAGATAAAAGTGTGCCACAATTATAACTGCACATATGAGCAATCACCTGAGAGGGCCATGCTAATGCTCCCACACACAGATAAGGCCCCAGTGACAGGGGCAGGGGCATTGTGTGGGGTCTACTGCCCTCTGCTGGACGGGAGAGGAGAAGTACATAAGAATGGTGTGAAGAATAGGTTTTGTTTTATATTTCGCCGACAAAATTCTTAAAAATGAACATTTAGCATGATCCATGGTCCCACAATCACTGATGTAAATGTTTTCATGTTTAGGATAAAATGATCACAGGACTAATAGAATAGTAAACATGAATTCATATCATGAAGCTATGTTTTATTTATTAGATGTAATTAATATGTACAGTAAAATATGATGTAATCAGTTCTTACTAAACAGTGCTTTATAAGAGCCCAGATTTAATTTGAAACATCAGCACTGTGCCCTCAGTTGAACTCCTCATCCTGGTGCTATGTGGCATCAGTATTTGTCATATGAATTTGTAGGACAGAGACGTCCAGACTTTTTTTCACTGAGGACCACACCTTGAAACACATTTGAAGCTGAGGGCCAAAGGCTGCAGGTGATTACAGTGGATCCTTCAGATGGGTGAATTATATGTAGCTCTGGCAGAGTGGCTGTAGCTTTAAAGTGATACTCCGGGATTTTTGACATAGGGTCCAATTTTCTAGTTAGCCAGCGTGTAGGATATGTGTAGAGAAAGTTATTTTGCGATTTCATGCAGTCTTTGTAAAATCTGAGTTGGCTGTTGCTAAGCTAGCGAAAGTGAACGTCCTGCAGCTAGCCAGCCACTAAAATAGACATACCCAGTACAAAACAAACACCCAAACAAATCAGTTATTATGCCAGGGTATCGATTTAAATATCTGTGTTGATATAATAAGATTTTGAACGAAACGGACCTTGCTTCAAACGACTTAATTGACGCATATTGGGGGACTAGTTTCTAAGCAGCGGCGGAATTTTACTTCTCCCTCGTCAATTGTGATTGTGATGCGAACAGGTCACTTCATCAGGGACTCGCCAGAGCAAAAGCCGAAATCAATCGACTAGTAGCGGATAAAAATCACAACGTGCCCTTCTATTCATCAGCAGCAGTTGTCATTATTACAAAGAGTAGAGACTGGAGGCATGCATTACACACGTTGGTGAGTAACAGAAACAGGAGGCCTAACTTAGAAGATGTGAGTATAATCATCTCACTGATTTTGCAACTGGCCAAACGCTCCTACATTCAACATTTTTTTCTGGCACACCACTTACCGCATTGATAACTGGCCATTAGGTCCAGCAGGTCTAGGTCGTTTCTTCCAATTTATCTTTTCGACGCAGAAGAATGTCTCCAGTACGCCACGATTGAGATGGGGCAAGAAGTCCTGGTGCTCTGTTATGCAGACATCATTGGAAGTGCTATGGCCACCAGACACATCTAGACTTCGAAACGAAGTATCTAGCTCCAGCTCTTGCATTTGTGGGATAACTAAGTCCCACTCCCTGCAGCAAAAACATTCATCCTCGTTCTCCATAACTTCGCAATTTCGGCACTGACACCACCAATCCCCGGTTCTTCTGTCCCGGCTTTCTGCTGCAGCTTCGGCGGCGGCTGCATTTGCAGACGCGCTCTCTTGTTCTCTTGCTCTTTGTAAATCCATCTCTTTCAATTCTTCGTCCGTATACTCCGGCTCATACAAGTATGGTTCACTGGAAAAATGCAACTGCTCTTCCTCCTCATCAAAATAATCGGGCTCGCCAAACATTGCCATACTTTGAACAGGCTCCGTGTGCTCACTTTTACAGTTGCGAGGTTGCTAGTAAACAAACTATTAGAGCCGGTCGGATTGGGACATGCGGGTGATATCAATCCGCGGCTGTCAAGCTTTCAATGAGGAAGTACGAATTGCTGATGATGATCAAAGGAATACATGCTTGGTTTACTTCCTTAATCATTCTATCAACACAGATATGTACATCGATACCCTGGCATAATAACTGATTTGTTTGGGTGTTTGTTTTGTACTGGGTATGTCTATTTTAGTGGCTGGCTAGCTGCAGGACGTTCACTTTCGCTAGCTTAGCAACAGCCAACTCAGATTTTACAAAGACTGCATGAAATCGCAAAATAACTTTCTCTACACATATCCTACACGCTGGCTAACTAGAAAATTGGACCCTATGTCAAAAATCCCAGAGTATCACTTTAAAGGTCCCATGGCATGAAATTTTCACTTTCTGAGGTTTTTGAACGTTAATGTGAGCTCCCCTACCCTGTTTAGCCCCCCCACCCATGGCTAAAAGTTGTGAAATGTCTAAACTGAGCATTTGCGATCCTTTTCTGCGTTAGAAAAAAACACAGCTCAAACGGGCGATTCTGAACAAGGCACCTTATTGACGTCAGATCGAAAAATGCAGCTCCACCCCCGTCTGTCTGTACTCAGCGTCTCTGTAAATCACGCCCAGAGAGTTTGGACTGCGAATGCGCTAGGCAATGCGAAATGCGTTTTTTTATTTGCCTGGAGGCACGTCCGAGTGTTTCTAGGCTCGGAAGTCCTTTATCTGAGCCTCTGGACCTTTGAACAGCAGTGGTTTAATTTTATTTTCTGTGGAAATGTGTTTATTTTTCAATGGAACGCTTCTCATCTCTTCTCCGCGCAAAAACGTGGAAATGGATCAGCTGAGAGCTGAGAGTTTGGCCATGCCCCCACCCTCTACTATAGGCCATCTCTGTCCTCCTCATTTGCATTCAAGCAACAACGCCCATAATGGCCTGTTCAGAGAGAGAAAAAATACTCTTTCTCATCTTCTCTCTGTTTCTCATGCACTGAGTGTTGATTTTGAAGAAGGATTCATTTACAGTATTAGGGAACCATTAAGGAGCCATATAAAAGCATCAAGAAGTACCATGTCATGGGATCTTTAATAAGAGTTGAATCATCACTGTATCTGTATATCTGTATGTATGTAGTGCGCCAGCTATTGGAAACGCCAGAACTGCAGGGAAATTAAAACATTAACAAGGTTTATTAATATAATTTCTTCAAGTTCGGCGGGCTGGATTAAAAAGCTTAATGGGCCGCATATGGCCCCCGGGCCGTAGTTTGCCCATGCCTGGGTTATAGTGACAGAATCTCTTCTTCTTCGCAGTAAACTGCCTATGATCAACTGGGGCAGTTCAGCAGACGGCCTGAGGACAAATCATAGTTGGTGTTTTCATTATTTGTAATAATAATAATAATAATTCATAGCATTTATATAGCGCCTTTCATGACACCCAAAGCGCTTTACAGTTCATTGTTCATTCACTCCACACTTGGTGGTGTTAAGATACTTTCTGTAGCCACAGCTGCCCTGGGGCAGACTGACGGAAGCGAGGCTGCCAATCTGCGCCATCGGCCCCTCCAACCACCTCCAACACTCACACACACTCCACTTTCATACTAGGCAAATGTGGGTAAAGTGTCTTGCCTAAGGACACAGCGACAGTTTTTTGCAACTGGTGCCCCACTGTGGCACCTGGAATTCCCAGCGGTCTCCCATCCAAGTACTAACCAGGCCCTGCCTTGCTTAGCTTCTGAGATCTGACGTAATCAGGCTGTGACAGGCAGGTACGGCCACATTTTGTACACATTTTGTATTTAATTAAAGTACTGTGCACAGTATTGAATGCTGGACTATACAGCCTTCATCTTGCACAACAAGATTTTTTCATTAAAATATAATATGGATGTACGAGTAGTACTACTAGTACTAGTAATACTAGTACTTTTGTTCTGTAGATAATGGAAATTCCAGGGCTGAAATCATTCACCTGATTCTAGTAAAGGTGTATGGAGTTTTAAAACACAGTGGAGCACTTCCTGTATTTCCACATGACATCACAAGGTTGAACAGAGTGTTTTGTGTTTAAGAGAAGATCTCAGCCTAAATCTACAGGGTTTGTGTGTTAAACATGTGTGAATGAAACAAACACAACATTAGAACAGATCAGAAAACCTTTAATAATACATGATTAAGAAGTGAACTTTATTGATCTCACACTGGAGAAATTCTTCTCTGCATTTTAACCCATCCTATATATATATATATACATATATTAGGAGCAGTGGGCAGCACACATTAGGGCGCCCGGGGACCATCTCCATGATCTTCTTGCTTCGGTTTGGTCAGGACCTAAGCTGGAGGTACCTATGGTGCATGTTTTGGGTTGGTGGGGGAAACCGGAGTGCCCGGAGGAAACCCACCCAGACACGGGGAGAACATGCAAACTCCACACAGAAAGGCTCGGGCGACCCGGGGATCGAACCCAGACCATGCATGCAAACTCCACACAGAACACACACGGAAAGATTAGAATGCTGTAATATAAAGTATAGCTTCTTTTACCCCTTCTTTTACCCCAAATTTTAGTTCCATTACAGAAAAATGTAGAACTTCTTCACTTACATCACCAAAAATGACCCACATTATGGCCTCATATATATTTTTATACTCTAAAAAATCATTTCAGTGCTATTTTATGTACCTCGCCCACACAGAGCAGAGTGGTACCACCTTCAGCGCTACACTAGTCTCTTTCACTACACGCTCCAAAGCCATATGAGGGCAGCCAGTGTTCCAGACCAACCACAACATTTATTTACCCTT
This sequence comes from Paratrypauchen microcephalus, assembly GCA_036785185.1. NCBI lineage: Eukaryota > Metazoa > Chordata > Actinopteri > Gobiiformes > Gobiidae > Paratrypauchen > Paratrypauchen microcephalus. The sequence continues at coordinate 562,371 of JAVJIX010000007.1, forward strand.
GCCCAATCCGCCTCAGCCTGATAAACTGCCCCTCTCTACCCCCGGGCTAACTCCAGCAATAGTGAACGTAAGATAACTTTTGAAAAATGCGTGTCCCATCTCTTAAAATAACAGTACCAAACCCAAAGAGGAAATATGACTAGCCACACTGCAGTTATTGTACAGCGTGAGCAGCAGAGCGCAGGAATCCAGAATATGGAGGTTCAATCACAGCCGGGGGTGGGTTTCCTGTATTGGTTTTGCCCGTGTTGAACAAGGGGAGTCTATGTGTACAGTAGAACAAGCGGTTAGAATATTCACAAGGTTTAAAAGTACGGAAGAGTCCAACCTGCGTCCGATTTGAGTCCGATTTGAAAATGTTGTAGCTGTAGATTTTCTTTTCCGTTCTCTTCTCACTCTCTTTCAAGGTAAATAAACATACTATGTGAGCTTTGACCATGTAAATGTAAATAAAAGTATACACTGTACTATGTAACTACTGTCATAAGTGTGATATATAGCCACAGAAAGTAGTATGATAAATAATATTTGACACTTCCTTATACCAGGATAATACTATAACTATAACTATACATTGAACTCATGTTACTGAGTAGATTTTTTGTGTATTTTTTATAGTAGTATATATCTTTATTTAGTATAATTTCATGTCCATCCATCCATGTTCTTCTGCTTCATCCATTTCATCCACTAGTACTTTGAGTTGTATTTTTCATGCGTTCTTTATACTTTTACTTAAAGGAGAATTAACGTTTTTTACAATCTGAGCCTTATTTCGGTAATAAAATAAGTTGTTTTACTCACCCATAGCACTTTGGTGTCATATGGAGCACTTCCGGAGATGTTTTAGATTAGCGATAGCCGTAGCGGGAGTTCTCAGGGCATAGAGCATGTAATATATGCCCCATGCAGTCTCCAAATAACACAAACTTTAGCACTTTTCAAATCATAGAAGCTCGATGTCTAAGGCTACGTTCACACTGCAGGGCTTAATGCTCAATTCCGATTTTTTTGTGAAATCCGATTTTTTTGCGAGGCCGTTCACATTTCCAGTTAAATGCGAATTGTATGTGATCTCCAGTGTGAACGCTAAACTCCCCAAAAGTGTCCCGCATGCGCCTTGGAGGACACGATGACGTCACACGCACTCAATGTTTACGGAAGTAGCCAAAAGTTGCTTTCGTACCGGAGCCAAAACATGTACAGCTTATTTGTTTTAAGGAGGAGACGGAGAAGGACGAGGTGTGGGTGCGGAGTCACAGGCAGGAGTGGTGGGATTGCTACGTGCTTTGCCGCTTCACTGATACGGAGTTTATATACTATTTTCGCATGACGAGAAGAACGTTTGTGCACATTTGTGAACGCCTACTTGTACCACTCTCATTGGAGGAAACACACTCAGGTCGGATGAATGCGACCTGGCCGTTCAGACTGAAGTCGCATGCCAAAAGATCGGATATGTATCGGATTTAGGACCACATATTCAAGTGGCCTGGATCGCATTTGAAAAAATTGGATCTGTGTCGTTCAGACTGTCATTAGAAGATCAGATACAGGTCGCATAGAGGCAAAAAAATCGGATTTGGGTCGTTTCAGGCTGCAGTGTGAACGTAGCCTTAGTCTACGCCAGGGCTCTCAAGTTTTGAGCGGGGTCGTGCGTGAGACTGCGTAATTTCCAAGGAGCGGGGGGGCTGGGTCGAATTGTCTCTCTCAATGCGTGAGACTTGAGAGCCCTGCTGTAAATGTTTGTCTAAAGAGCAAACTTAAACTACAAAGCAACTAATGAGAGTTCTATAAATGAAGTTATCACCTGATGGTTCTCAGTTTGTTTTATCATCACCGCAGTGTGCGCTTAGCAGCTGAAACTACACTCTACAGTCTGCCCAACAACAGAACAATCTATTTTCTGAGGAGGGGGAGAGTTTTTTTTTCGCTGAAAACGCGCGGTGCCTGCATAAAATGAGCCACACAGACCGATTTTCTGGGCACAAAAAAAATTTAAAAAAATAAAATAAAATCAGCGTGAGAAATGCCATGTGTGGCGTGTGAGCGTGTGAACACGTCGAATTGCGTGTGTCACACTCTCAATGCGTGAGACTTGAGAGCCCTGGTCTACGCTTTTGTTTAAGTCAAAAGTGGCCTGTAATCCGAGATTTATCCATAGTTTCGAGTAGATGAGGAGGCCAGTGCGCATGTGCGGAGTCACAGCTTATTTCGCGCTCAGCTCCCGGGACCCAAACATGAAACGCAAAACTGTAAATTATGGATAAATCTCAGATTACAGGCCACTTTTGACTCAAACAAAAGTGTAGACTAAGACATTGAGCTTCTATGATTTGAAAAGTGCTAAAGTTTGTGTTATTTGGACACCGCTCGGGGCATATATTACGGATTCATTTATTACATTACGGATATCGCTAATCTAAAACATCTCTGGAAATGCTCCATATGACACCAAAGTGCTATGGGTGAGTAAAACAACTTGTTTTATTACCGAAATAAGGCTCAGATTGTTTTTAAAAAAAAAACGTTAATTCTCCTTTAACTGTGACCTGTGAACACTCTGCACCACTGTCACCTCAAAAAGTCAAACTATTACAAAACAGTAGTGATTTTCAACATGAAATCCTAGCACTTTGTTGGCTGCCGTATATCTGTGTACTCCCTCAGTGGTCCGGGTAGGTTCCATAGTGCTCAATGTACGTATACTAGTCTGTGTGCTCTTATACTGGCTCTGATACAGCTCCAGATCATTCTCTCTTCAGGAAAGGTTCATTTTGGGTACTAGTTTTACTTTACATTAATTTAGCAGCATGTAAACTCACTTTGCTTATAGCTCCTGCTCTTTCTGCCGCAGACTGAATGTGTTTCTATAATGGTGTTAGTCTATGCCCTCAGTGGCTCCCCCGGTGTGAGCCCTGTACACTGCAGCTCAGGTCCAGCTGTGTTTCATTATCCCTGTGGCATGTTAGCTTAAACCTCCATCAGCTCGGACAAATCACTCCAAATTCACTCCAAACCCACTCTGCTTGCTGTAGGAGCGAAGAAACAAGTCTAACCCCAGTGACAACACCGTTATAGAGATTGGTGCAGTGGTTCTCACACTGTGGTGCTATATATATAGTACTAGAAGAAGTACTCAATTTAGTTATTTAAGTAAAAGGACATACTGTATACAGGAGCAAAAAAAACCAAACAAAAATCAATTACAGATTTCACTGGATTAGACAAAGTATTTTAGTCCTGGTTTAGACCTGGTTTAGACTTAAACTAGAGTTTATTTGAGACTATAGACCAGGAGTGTCAAACTCATTTTGGTCCGGGGGCCGTATCCAACCTACTTTTATCCCAAAGGGGCCGGATCAGAAAACTCATGGCAAATATACCCCAAAAACAGCAATAAGTCCAAATCTTTGTGCAGCGAAACACAAATCTATTACAGAAGTCTTTTTTATTTGATGAACTCTTTCTTTTACAAAATATTATAATATTATGAACAACCTGAAACTTTAAGAAAAATGCTATTTCAACACAAGCGTACAGATTTCCCATTCACCTCCTTGAACCTCTTGTCCCTACCCTCTCTCTCTCCCTCTCTTTTTCCCTCTTGTCCCTTCTCTCTCTCTCTTTCCCTCTTGTCCCTTCTCTCTCTCTCTCTCTCTCTTTTTCCCTCTTGTCCCTTCTCTCTCTCTCTTTTCCCTCTTGTCCCTTCTCTCTCTCTCTCTTTCCCTCTTGTCCCTTCTCTCTCTCTCTCTCTCTCTCTCTCTCTCTTTCCCTCTTGTCCCTACCCTCTCTCTCTCTCTTTTTCCCTCTTGTCCCTTCTCTCTCTCTCTCTTTTCCCTCTTGTCCCTACCCTCTCTCTCTCCCTCTCTCTTTTTCCCTCTTGTCCCTTCTCTCTCTCTCTCTTTCCCTCTTGTCCCTACTCTCTCTCTCTCTCTCTCACTCTCTCATTCTCCCTGTTGGTCTCACTCTTGTTCTTTCTCTCTCTCCCTCTTTCTCTCTCTCCCTTTCCTTCTCTCCCTCTTGGTCTCTCTCCCTTTCCTTCTCTCTCTCTTGGTCTCTCTCCCTTTCCTTCTCTCCCTCTTGGTCTCTCTCCCTTTCCTTCTCTCTCTCTCTGTCTCTCTCTCCCTCTTGGTCCCTCCCTCTTGGTCTCTCCCTCTTTCTCTCTTGCTCTTTCTGCGTCCTGTGAACGGCTCACTCAATGGACTCCCTGTTTCTCTGCATTCTCCACAGTGTTTTTTTTCTCCCCATTAACTCTTTTTGGAGGTTCCTATAGCAACAGTATACATTAGGAAGTGGAGTGTCTGGGAGAAGCCAATGGGCTGAACATGGCACACATTTATCCCTGTTGTCTCCTCACTCGATGCACCGACGGCTGTTCTGATGAGTGCGTCTCAGACTGTGGTGTCAGTACCAGTGGTGCACTTCCATCTCTCACTGTAGGTCTTGTTAGACAGAGTTTAGTGTAGGATTAGACTGGTTATTTGTTATTTTCTTTTAGGTATTTGTCAGTGAGATGCATTCACCTTGACATGTTTGGGCTGCTAGCGGAGAGCCCTCTTCAGAACTGTGTGGGTGTTTTATTATTTAAGTTACATATTTTAAAACCGCAATAACATTCGCAAAGTACTCAGACGACACATTGGGGGATGTGGGCATGGGAATAAACACTACTGGGTATAAGGGCTAAGGGACTTGAAGGTATTTGGGGGAAATACAAGGGGGGTGTTGGTGGCGGCGTGTCATATCACATCAGCTGATGCTACAGCCTGATGGACTAATCAGGTTGCTCAGACGGTGGTGTCTGGAGTAAGGTGTGACAGTTGGTGCTGTGTGTGCCTCACTTTCTGATTTCAATGACCTCCCTCATCCTTTCCTTATCCATTGAACTTGTGTTTTTCAGCTCCTGTGACCCGTGTCCCATCACAGCCCATGATTATTCCTTTTGATCTGACATAGTCAAGATCAACGTTACAAAAATATGGCTCTCCGGCCTAGGACAAACTGCAAGTGTTTTTCACAGTTTTAAACCTGCACATTTTGGATGCATATTTTTTGGACAGCATTAAAAATGGAGAGGGCCACACCATCCTTGCTATGCGCATGTGTGGAGCAGCACGTCGTATGGGCGTAGATTCTAAAAAATAGAACCTATTTTTGATACTACACAAGCGTACGGCATGTATCCCATCCAAAATACTTAAAGGGATAGTGCAGTTTTTTAATGTTAATCTGTATGGGTTTCCTTCTAAAAGTTACGTGTGTTGACACCGGCTTACCTCTGACACTCTCAGCTGATCCCGGTTCGGCTCGCTTTCTGGAGCCCACGTAAGTAGATCCGGTAACTTCCCTGGAACATGAAATAAAGCTTGTTTTTCTTCTCAAAACAAAACATTTGTTAGAAAGGTGATATATTTGCATCCGAAACTTGCCTGGTTTACACCTGACTATATCACAAGTGACATATGGTCTGGAAGCCACCTTCGAAATATCTCGTAGCGGAGGTGTGGTTTACGATCGCCAACGGCCGTTTATTGGGCGTTACGAATGTCTATCATTTGGTGTATACGTAGCCCATAGCCAATCATGTCAGTTGTCAGTTCAAACTACAAGCTTCCGTTTGTCACGTAGTACGCGTCACCGTCTTTCCACCCCTCCCCGCTCTCTGATTGGCTCCCAGAATCGGGAGAGCTCGCTTGCCATAGTTGCCAGGCTGTCTTTCAGATCAGAACGAACAAAAGCAGCCTGGGATTTCCCAGGTTAATCCAAAACAGTTGTCCACGAAACATCCAGCAGCGTATTTCGCATTCGCGTATTGTCTCTGTCCACTCGTATCACTACGCCCATGTTAACTCTATCAGCCTGTTCACCTTCAGCGGATGTCTACGCCAAAGTTTACAAGTGAACAGGCTGATAGAGTTAACATGGGCGTAGTGATACGAGTGGAGAGAGACAATACGCGAATGCGAAATACGCTGCTGGATGTTTCGTGGACAACTGTTTGAGATGCAAATATATCACCTGTCTAACAAATGTTTTGTTTTGAGAAGAAAAACAAGCTTTATTTCATGTTCCAGGGAAGTTACCGGACCTACTTACGTGGGCTCCAGAAAGCGAGCCGAACCGGGATCAGCTGAGACTGTCAGAGGTAAGCCGGTGTCAACACACGTAACTTTTAGAAGGAAACCCATACAGATTAACATTTTAAAAAACAGACTATCCCTTTAAAGCAGGTAGTTGCAGTTACCATCCTTCAGAAAGACGGTTCATTTGTGCCTTCAAATGTACTTTTGAAATCCTGGCGTTTGCCGTGGTCAGTCTGCACAGATGGTAGATATAACCCTGTGCAGCTGGTTAGTTTCACTGTTACTAGAGGCTAAATGCTCCGCTTCGAGTTTAAGCAGATGTAAAACTGTATTCACCTTCAGTAATGTTTATAAGAGATAAGATAAGACTTTATTGATCTCACATAGGATTTACTTGCCACAGTAGCTCCAGGCAGAGACAGTTTGAACAAGAAAGAAAGTGCATGCAGGCAAGAGTAAAATAAAATAAGTAATAATAAGATAAGTAATAATAATAAAACATCCTCTTTTGTCTTCAGGGCAGTATGGTGTTTTCTACACATAATTTCTTACATATAAAATACTAATACTATGTTGTCTAAAAGTACTTTAAAAAGACTAAATCTTTTTGTCTTATATCAAGGTTCCACATAATGATTTTAGACCTGTTGAACTCAAGACGATGGGTATTTAAGACGAGGACTTTACAAGAGAAAACAAAAGTTGGGTTGGACTTTTAACACTTTATAAAGACTGCAGTGTGGTTGTGTGTTTTGACTTTTACGGGCGCTAAATAACTCGCCCGTAGAGTTTAAAGCGCTGAGGTCTTCTTCATGTGACCAGACCTCTGAGAAATACGAGCGCTGGGCCTTTTGTCATCCACAGTCATCACTGGGAGAGTGACGTCATGGGGCTGTAAACTTTTTATGCACAGAATCTCCTTATGCATTGAAGAGGTTTGAGATTTTTATATTTTGGCAAGTATCATTCTCCCCGTCTTCCCATCTTTTCTCTCTGTGTGTCACTCTCTCTCTCTTAAGGGTTCTTTCCCTCTCCTCTTCTCTCCCTTTTTCTGTCTGTCTCACTCTTCCTCTCTCTCTCTCTGTCTCCCTCTTTACCTCTTATTCTTTCTCTCGCTCTTTACCTCTCCCTCTTTCTCTCTCTCTCTTTACCTCATTCTTTCTCTCTCTCACTCTCTCTCTCCCTCTTTACCTCTCTCTCTCTCTCTCTCTCTGTCTCCCTCTTTACCTCTTATTCTTTCTCTCGCTCTTTACCCTCCCTCTTTCTCTCTTTTTCTCTCTCTCTCTTTACCTCATTCTTTCTCTCTCTCACTCTCTCTCTCTCCCTCTTTACCTCTCTCTCACTCTCTCTCTCTCTCCCTCTCTCTCTCTACCTCTCATTCTTTCTCTCTCTTACTCCCTCTTTATCTCTCATTCTTTCTCTCTTTTTCTCTCTCTCTTTTTCTCTCCCTCACTCACTCTCTCTCTCTCTCTCCCTCTTTACCTCTTATTCTTTCTCTCGCTCTTTACCCTCCCTCTTTCTCTCTTTTTCTCTCTCTCTCTTTACCTCATTCTTTCTCTCTCTCACTCCCTCTTTACCTCTCATTCTTTCTCTCTCTCACTCCCTCTTTATCTCTCTTTCTCTCTCTCTCTCCCCCTCTTTACCTCTCTCTCTCTTTCTCTCTCTCTCTTTTCCTCTCATTCTTTCTCTCTCTCACTCCCTCTTTATCTCTCATTCTTTCTCTCACTCTTTCTCTCTCTCTCTCTCTCTTTATCTCTCACTCACTCTCTCTCTCTCTCTCTCTGTCTCCCTCTTTACCTCTTATTCTTTCTCTCGCTCTTTACCCTCCCTCTTTCTCTCTTTTTCTCTCTCTCTCTTTACCTCATTCTTTCTCTCTCTCACTCCCCTCTTTACCTCTCATTCTTTATCTCTCTTTCTCTCTCTCTCTCTCTCCCTCTTTACCTCTCATTCTTTCTCTCTCTCACTCCCTCTTTATCTCTCATTCTTTCTCTCACTCTTTCTCTCTCTCTCTCTCTCTCTTTATCTCTCTCTCTCTCTCTCTCTCTCTCTCTCCCTCTTTACCTCGTATTCTTTCTCTCGCTCTTTACCCTCCCTCTTTCTCTCTTTTTCTCTCTCTCTCTTTACCTCATTCTTTCTCTCTCACTCCCTTTACCTCTCATTCTTTCTCTCTCTCACTCCCTCTTTCTCTCTCTTTCTCTCTCTCTCTCCCTCTTTACCTCTCACTCTCTCTCTCTCTCCCTCTTTACCTCTCATTCTTTCTCTTGCTATTTCTCCCTATCACTCTTTCTCTCTATATACTGTATACATCTTTCTCCTTCTTTATCTCTCCCTCTTTCTCTCTCTCTCCCTCTTTACCTCTCTCTCCTCTCTCCCTCTTTACCTCTTAATCTCTCTCTCTCTCGCTCTCTCTCTCCCACTTTCTCTCAGGCACCGCGCGTTTTCAGCGAAAAAAAACTCTCCCCCTCCTCCCCGTCCCGCTCCCCGGAAAAAAATCAGCCAATCAGAAAATAGATTGTTCTGTTGTTGGGCAGACTGTAGAGTGTAGATTCAGCTGCTAAGCGCACACTGCACTCCTCGCACTCCCCCCCATTTTTCTTGGAAAATCCTGCACTCGACATCCACTTTTCTTATTTTTGACATTTTGCTGATGAGGGTGTCGCGGTCAACAGTCAAAACGACGGTCCTTTAAGAGCGTTTGGAAAGAGACGAGTCTTCATTTGTGCTGCTCTGGTGGGAGGGGCCACGTACAGAGGAGCTGGAGACGCTGCTATGCTAAACTGCGCAGAAAATTACCAATATTTTAATAGTAAATTTAAATATTTTTATAGAAAATCAGACGAGGGCCAGATTAAAGGTCTTGGAGGGCCGGATCTGGCCCCCGGGCCGCATGTTTGACACCCCTGGTCTAGAAAGTTACTTACTGCACCTTTAAAAATATTCTCTTTAACCTCCTGGGACCCGAAGAAAAAAAGTGTATCTAAATTATTATTATTATTATTATTATTATTATTATTATTATTATTATTATTATTATTATTATTATTATTATTATTATTATTATTATTATTATTATTATTTTAATTTTCTATTTGGAGGTAAGTGAACACCTCAGCATTTACACTTTGTTCATTTTATTTGTATTCATAATGTTGTAACATGTCCTCTGTAATGGACGTCGGGGACATTTTGGTGTTAAATCCACGTGAAGTTAACAACCTAACAAACATCTCTGACAAGCGTCTACAGTTGCCTCAAAAAGTTCTTAGACTCCCTTTTAATTTCTTATTTATTTATTTTTTTGATATATTATGTATTATTTATTTATTTGAGTATTTATTTACATATTTATTTATTTTTTTACGTATAATTTATTTATTTATTATTTATATATGTTTTAAATTTTTAGATTTTTTTAAAGATTTTTTTTAAATCATAGTGCAGCCACAAACTAGAATCTCAAAACAATTAAAAGTTAGAGTGGTTAACTTGATGTCCACTATAAAGGACACAAATGAATGGGCGGGTTAACGCTTGTAAACTGAGAATGTGTACCGTCATATTTTGGCTTGACATTGGTACGTTGGCATTTCCTCGAGTGCTCTTGACTCAGCCCCTCGTCTCTGAGCAGAACTTCAGCTGTAATAAAGTATTCATATTTATGTAGCTCACAGCACCAGAGCCGGGACAGACCACTACTATATGTGTCTCCTTCACACAGCCGCCTCAGTGGTACCTCAGCCAAGTCTTTACAATAGCCCCTTTGACCCGCCGCACACAGCCGGCCTTTATACACCGCCAGCTCGCTTAAAAGTCACCCAGCAGACATATTTTGCTACTTTTAACAGCTCTTAATTGTGTTATTCTAATGTTTCCTTCTAATAAACATTCCTGGAGTTGTGGGTTTTTGTTCAACTAACTTAACTGACTTTTGTGGCGGAGATGCTATTGATCGCTATTGGTTGGAATGTTTCACAGTATGGCATTAAAGGAAAAGTAACGTTTTTTTACAATCTGAGCCTTCTTTTGGCAATAAAACAAGTAGTTTTACTCACCCATAGCAGTTTGGTGTCAATTGGAGCAGTATCGCAGAACTTATGTTGAGCCGTTCTGCTCTACTAATGATCCCGTATCCGTTAGCGTGAGTGCTCGGGGCACTGATTTGTGGTCTCCAAATAACACAAACTTTAGCACTTTTCAAATCACAGAAGATCGCTGTGTCAGGGTAGACTTTTAGTGGATTCCAAAACGGCCTGAAACCCGATATCCAGCTATAGTTTCATTTGATGACGTCATCAGAGAGGACAGTGCGCATGCGTGAACTCAGCTGTTTTGTAAACACCGCTACTCCGAAAGAAGCTAACACCGCTCTGAACTTTACTTTTCTGTTGCGATATCGGGTTTCAGGCCGTTTTGGAATCCACTAAAAGTCTACCCTGACACAGCGATCTTCTGTGATTTGAAAAGTGCTAAAGTTTGTGTTATTTGGACACCGCAAATCAGTGCCCCGAGCACTCACGCTAACGGATACGGGATCATTAGTAGAACAGAACGGCTCAACACAAGTTCTGCGATACTGCTCCAATTGACACCAAACTGCTATGGGTGAGTAAAACTACTTGTTTTATTGCTGAAAGAAGGCTCAGATTGTAAAAAAAACGTTAATTTTCCTTTAACACTAATGAGAAGGAGCTAGAACCAATCAAGCACCTTTCTGTGCTTTACAACTACCACAGACTTTATACTATTTCCCAACAAGAAAAACACCAGCTTTTATTTATTTTTTATCTTCACTCCTATCTTTACTAATCCAATGAAGATTCATTTGTATTTAGGGCACACACACGTTTTAAAATATACATGTAAAGATGAGAGAATGGGGAAAAAAGTTCAATACTTTCAGCTTGGTTCAAGGTTCTGCTACTGTATTTTTATTGCAAAAGCATCAGCATCTGTTGTTGACACATTTGATGAAAACAGAAAATCTCTTCTAGGCCACATAAATATAAATATCCATAATTCATATCTGTCTCATTTGAATTGCATTGAATCTGATGGCTTCACACTGCATTTGGTAAACATGAGGCTAAAGTAGGAGGTGAGGTTACAGGCTATACTCAAGACTATTTTTGATAGCATTATTTCATATTTAGGATTTTACCTGAGATCACATAGAAATATACCATGGTTGGTGCATAGCTGTCAATGTAAAAGATCATATTTGAAGACAATATAAATTAATTAAATGTTCTTATGGTACAGCACAGTTCAGATTCAGCTTTGACACTGTAATTTGCTCCATCTCATAACACACAGTTTTCATAAATGCTTTTTTTGAGTAACCCCGGGTGTTTTGGCCGTCTCCTTCTTGAGAGACTATTTTGACAGAAGCAGCTACTGTTATTAGCCTTATTCAAGTCGCTACCTGCAGCAGAGAAGACAGACTATTTGTGTGTGTTTGTGTGTTAATTATGAAATGTGAAATTCAAATGCTTATCTATTTGTTGGGTCCCCGAGCAAGGATCTGCATAGCCAGGACTTTTTTTTCCATTTTGGGTGCAAATTTCACCAAGCAGATGCCAAATGTGTTACAATAAAGTACTTGTGGTCTCTCAAAAGCACGCAGAATACTGGTGGTACTAGAACCCATTTTCATAGATCCATATTTTGGAAAAGGAGGTTTTTCTTAATAGTGATTATCTAATGCGCCGGTCCTGCTATGACTCCATTGTGAGGCTTCAGCTGTGACTCTGTGTAAGGCTTCAGCTGTGACTCTCTGTGACGCTTCAGCTGTGACTCTGTGTGAGGCTTCAGCTGTGACTCTGTGTGAGGCTTCAGCTGTGACTCTGTGTGAGGCTTTAGCTGTGACTCTGTGTGAGGCTTTAGCTGTGACTCTGTGTGAGGCTTTAGCTGTGACTCTGTGTGAGGCTTCAGCTGTGACTCTGTGTGAGGCTTTAGCTGTGACTCTGTGTGAGGCTTCAGCTGTGACTCTGTGTGAGGCTTCAGCTGTGACTCTCTGTGACGCTTCAGCTGTGACTCTGTGTGAGGGTTTAGCTGTGACTCTGTGTGAGGGTTTAGCTGTGACTCTGTGTGAGGCTTCAGCTGTGACTCTGTGTGAGGCTTCAGCTGTGACTCTGTGTGAGGCTTTAGCTGTGACTCTGTGTGAGGCTTCAGCTGTGACTCTGTGTGAGGCTTTAGCTGTGACTCTGTGTGAGGCTTTAGCTGTGACTCTGTGTGAGGCTTCAGCTGTGACTCTGTGTGAGGCTTTAGCTGTGACTCTGTGTGAGGGTTTAGCTGTGACTCTGTGTGAGGCTTTAGCTGTGACTCTGTGTGAGGCTTTAGCTGTGACTCTGTGTGAGGCTTTAGCTGTGACTCTGTGTGAGGCTTCAGCTGTGACTCTGTGTGAGGGTTTAGCTGTGACTCTGTGTGAAGCTTTAGCTGTGACTCTGTGTGAGGGTTTAGCTGTGACTCTGTGTGAAGCTTCAGCTGTGACTCTGTGTGAGGCTTTAGCTGTGACTCTGTGTGAGGCTTTAGCTGTGACTCTATGTGAGGGTTTAGCTGTGACTCTGTGTGAGGGTTTAGCTGTGACTCTGTGTGAGGCTTCAGCTGTGACTCTGTGTGAGGCTTTAGCTGTGACTCTGTGTGAGGCTTTAGCTGTGACTCTGTGAGGCTTCAGCTGTGACTCTGTGTGAGGCTTCAGCTGTGACTCTGTGTGAGGCTTTAGCTGTGACTCTGTGTGAGGCTTTAGCTGTGACTCTGTGTGAGGCTTTAGCTGTGACTCTGTGTGAGGCTTCAGCTGTGACTCTGTGTGAGGGTTTAGCTGTGACTCTGTGTGAAGCTTTAGCTGTGACTCTGTGTGAGGGTTTAGCTGTGACTCTGTGTGAAGCTTCAGCTGTGACTCTGTGTGAGGCTTTAGCTGTGACTCTGTGTGAGGCTTTAGCTGTGACTCTATGTGAGGGTTTAGCTGTGACTCTGTGTGAGGGTTTAGCTGTGACTCTGTGTGAGGCTTCAGCTGTGACTCTGTGTGAGGCTTTAGCTGTGACTCTGTGTGAGGCTTTAGCTGTGACTCTGTGAGGCTTCAGCTGTGACTCTGTGTGAGGCTTCAGCTGTGACTCTGTGTGAGGCTTTAGCTGTGACTCTGTGTGAGGCTTCAGCTGTGACTCTGTGTGAGGCTTTAGCTGTGACTCTGTGTGAGGCTTTAGCTGTGACTCTGTGTGAGGCTTTAGCTGTGACTCTGTGTGAGGCTTCAGCTGTGACTCTGTGTGAGGCTTTAGCTGTGACTCTGTGTGAGGCTTCAGCTGTGACTCTGTGTGAGGCTTCAGCTGTGACTCTCTGTGACGCTTCAGCTGTGACTCTGTGTGAGGGTTTAGCTGTGACTCTGTGTGAGGGTTTAGCTGTGACTCTGTGTGAGGCTTCAGCTGTGACTCTGTGTGAGGCTTCAGCTGTGACTCTGTGTGAGGCTTTAGCTGTGACTCTGTGTGAGGCTTCAGCTGTGACTCTGTGTGAGGCTTTAGCTGTGACTCTGTGTGAGGCTTTAGCTGTGACTCTGTGTGAGGCTTCAGCTGTGACTCTGTGTGAGGCTTTAGCTGTGACTCTGTGTGAGGGTTTAGCTGTGACTCTGTGTGAGGCTTTAGCTGTGACTCTGTGTGAGGCTTTAGCTGTGACTCTGTGTGAGGCTTTAGCTGTGACTCTGTGTGAGGCTTCAGCTGTGACTCTGTGTGAGGGTTTAGCTGTGACTCTGTGTGAAGCTTTAGCTGTGACTCTGTGTGAGGGTTTAGCTGTGACTCTGTGTGAAGCTTCAGCTGTGACTCTGTGTGAGGCTTTAGCTGTGACTCTGTGTGAGGCTTTAGCTGTGACTCTATGTGAGGGTTTAGCTGTGACTCTGTGTGAGGGTTTAGCTGTGACTCTGTGTGAGGCTTCAGCTGTGACTCTGTGTGAGGCTTTAGCTGTGACTCTGTGTGAGGCTTCAGCTGTGACTCTGTGAGGCTTCAGCTGTGACTCTGTGTGAGGCTTCAGCTGTGACTCTGTGTGAGGCTTTAGCTGTGACTCTGTGTGAGGCTTCAGCTGTGACTCTGTGTGAGGCTTTAGCTGTGACTCTGTGTGAGGCTTCAGCTGTGACTCTGTGTGAGGCTTTAGCTGTGACTCTGTGTGAGGCTTCAGCTGTGACTCTGTGTGAGGCTTCAGCTGTGACTCTGTGTGAGGCTTCAGCTGTGACTCTGTGTGAGGCTTTAGCTGTGACTCTGTGTGAGGCTTTAGCTGTGACTCTGTGTGAGGCTTTAGCTGTGACTCTGTGTGAGGCTTTAGCTGTGACTCTGTGTGAGGCTTTAGCTGTGACTCTGTGTGAGGCTTTAGCTGTGACTCTGTGTGAGGCTTCAGCTGTGACTCTGTGTGAGGCTTCAGCTGTGACTCTGTGTGAGGGTTTAGCTGTGACTCTGTGTGAAGCTTTAGCTGTGACTCTGTGTGAGGCTTTAGCTGTGACTCTGTGTGAGGCTTCAGCTGTGACTCTGTGTGAGGGTTTAGCTGTGACTCTGTGTGAAGCTTTAGCTGTGACTCTGTGTGAGGCTTTAGCTGTGACTCTGTGTGAGGCTTCAGCTGTGACTCTGTGTGAAGCTTTAGCTGTGACTCTGTGTGAGGCTTTAGCTGTGACTCTATGTGAGGCTTCAGCTGTGACCCTGTGTGAGGGTTTAGCTGTGACTCTGTGTGAAGCTTCAGCTGTGACTCTGTGTGAGGCTTTAGCTGTGACTCTGTGTGAGGGTTTAGCTGTGACTCTGTGTGAGGCTTCAGCTGTGACTCTGTGTGAGGCTTTAGCTGTGACTCTGTGTGAGGCTTCAGCTGTGACTCTGTGAGGCTTCAGCTGTGACTCTGTGTGAGGCTTCAGCTGTGACTCTGTGTGAGGCTTTAGCTGTGACTCTGTGTGAGGCTTCAGCTGTGACTCTGTGTGAGGCTTCAGCTGTGACTCTGTGTGAGGCTTTAGCTGTGACTCTGTGTGAGGCTTCAGCTGTGACTCTGTGTGAGGCTTCAGCTGTGACTCTGTGTGAGGCTTCAGCTGTGACTCTGTGTGAGGCTTCAGCTGTGACTCTGTGTGAGGCTTTAGCTGTGACTCTGTGTGAGGCTTTAGCTGTGACTCTGTGTGAGGCTTTAGCTGTGACTCTGTGTGAGGCTTTAGCTGTGACTCTGTGTGAGGCTTTAGCTGTGACTCTGTGTGAGGGTTTAGCTGTGACTCTGTGAGGCTTTAGCTGTGACTCTGTGTGAGGCTTTAGCTGTGACTCTGTGTGAGGCTTTAGCTGTGACTCTGTGTGAGGGTTTAGCTGAGGGTTTAGCTGTGAAATGTTCTCGTGGTAACTGTTCATTTCTTAAGGGAAAATGCTGCGTCTGTCTCTGGTGTTTGGCCAAAGTAGACTCCGAGTGGAAAGAACCACACAGGACTGTGTGTTCAGTCTGAGCCCGGGGTTACTGAACCTGCCATTAACAATATGAATGTTTATTTGGGTATTCTTGCTTAGGTAAGATTTCTTAACTTTAAATTGTATGCACATTAACTGGTCTGTCAAATTTAAAAGGTAAACGTTTAAAAAACACCAACTTTTTCAACATGAAAACAGACTACCTGATTTCTGCTAGCTTAGTTACACGGGAGCGTACCCACGGCCCAGTTTTCTCACACGTAAAAGATCCACACACCCCACAGCTTTGTCCCCACAGCTGTACGTTCTCACATGTGTGGGGGACACATGTGAGAACGTACAGCTGTGGGGACAAAGCTGACAGTTTAGATCAGGGATCTGCAACCCGCAGCTCTGGAGCCACATGCGGCTCTTTGAAGCGGCTCAGTACAGCGGTCCCTCGTTTATCACGGGCGTTACGTTCTAAAAATAACCCACGACAAGCGAAATGCGCGAAGTCGTCAGCTTTATATTTTACAATTATTCTCCATGTTTTAAGGCTGTAAACGCCTCACCACACACATTCTACACTTTTCTCAGACTGGAATTAACGTTTTCTCACATTTCTCTCTTGTTTAAACACTCAAACTTTCCTAGATTTTAAACAAAAAAGCACAGTATTAGAGAACGAAACCAAAGTGTATTTCGTGTGTATTTCACAGTTCTTAAGACTGCATAGCTGTGGCGGGTTTTGTCGGGGAGAAACAAACATACAGCACTTCAGAGTCACACTGCGATCGAACATTTATATAAATCTGGCAAACTGAACACATTCTGTACAGGAGACACGGAGGAGAATGACTGACGAATCGGCAAAGGTCTACAGTCCCTTAGCCAATCAGGACGCAGAAATGCACATTGATGCACTATAAAAAAAATTGGAATAAAAAAAATCTGCGAAACAGCGAGGCCACGAAATGTGAACCACGATATAGCGAGGGACCACTGTATTTAATTAAATGTATTTTATTTTAGTTCATTCATTTTCAAAATGTAATTCTATGGCACAAAGGCAAAAAAGCCGTTATATGCAGTTTTATTTCATTTTAAATTTCAAAAGGGTTTTGCGGCTCCCAGTGTTTTCTTTACTGTGTGAAACGGGTCCAAATGGCTCTTTGAGTGGTAAAGGTTGCCGACCCCTGGTTTAGATTGCCTGGACTAGAACATTACAACTGTTGGATTCACAAAAGTTCAAAAAAGCATTCGTATGTCTGCATGAAACCAAGTAATGTTTGTGGCACCTCTTACAAAAGACATTTCACAATTTCCCTTAATTGTTTTCCCTGCGAGTGCCACATGAACGTCCCAAAAAGCTTCAGTACCAGACCTGGCTTCAAGTCCAAATAATAAATATGGTAAAATCTGGAGACTTTAGCTCCAACAAGAGGCACAATATTGGTGAGTATGGCATGAGTGTTTCCTATTAACATGTAACCTGTAATCTAGTGGCACTTTATATTACAGCACAAGATATAACCAATGTGACGGGTAAGCAGCGCCCCCACAATTCAATTCAAATCCACATTATGTAATTTAATAAAGCTTTTAAACATTGTTCCCTCGTCACAAACATACTAGGAGTTGTTGCTTTATTTAGTCTTATTTAATTAATTCTGTTTTTGCTCTGAGCTTCAGAAATTAGTTAAAAATTTCCCTGGATTGTTATGTCACAGGTAAATCTATAAAGGATTACCGTACTCTGAGCATGGCTGTCATCAGACTGCGTTCTTATGTTAGCATGGTTCGTTCCCACTGCTGCCAGTAGATGACGTGCAAATACCAACTCCAACAAAGGGATCACAACTGTTGCAAAAATAATGTGTTTTCTAAAAGCAAAGGTCAAGTCACTCAAACAAAAAATAGGTATTACAGGGTTTTCCTTTTTAAAGAAACTGTATCTTTTAGAGTAGTTCTCTAGAAGCACACTTTCACTCCTGCTTAAGTGATATTTTTACCGAAGTAACATTATTCTTTAATAGTTTGCGAGTAGAAATCCACAACAGTATTCTTAATTACACATTTTGGTTCCTCTTCCCACTGTGAGTAAGTTTACAAGAGACAAAATTATATGATTTTTTTTTTTGAACATTTGTTTCTTGCATTGCTCTTTCAGATATGATTTAGTTTATTTAGTCTATCCTTTAAAAATACCAGATTTGGGGCCTTATGTAATGTTTTGTCATTCAAATTACACTAACCTCAATTTACGAATAATTATTTATAAATTTATTTTTACTCTAATTTCTTGACCCACTAAATATACTGTATGTCTACTTGAGTAATATTATTTTGAAGTAACATTACTGTTACTTAACTATAATTTTTACCCACCTCTGAGTGTGTAAGGGTTAAAGTAGCGATCCTTTGGTTTGCAGGCTTCCACCAAGACATTATTGTCCTTGTGTCTGCTATATAGCTAAAATCTATAACGCCCATCAGTTATTACGTTATGTTTTGGACATTTTAAATAGCAATATTAATATAAAGCGACTTAAAGGTCCCATGACACTTCTTGATGCTTTTATATGGCGCCTTAATGGTTCCCTAATACTGTAAATGAATCCTTCTTCAAAATCAAGACTCAGTGCATGAGAAAGACCCATGAACACAGTCAGAGTCATAAATATCTCTCTGTAACACTCCATTATGGGCGTTGTTGCTTGAATGCAAATGAGGAGGACAGAGATAGGCCAGTGCAGCGGGTGGGGGTGTGGCCAAACTCTCTGCTCTTTCCTCTTTAGTGGTGCGATGTGCGCTGGCCCCACTTCCGTGTTTTTGCGCAGAGGAAGATATGAGACGATTTCCATTGAAAAATAAACACATTTCCACAGAAAATAAAATTAAACCACTGCTGTTTCAGAGGTTCGGAGGCTCGGATAAAGGACATCCGAGTCTGGAAACACTCTCACGTGTCTCCAGGCAAATAAAAAAACGCATCTCGCATTGCGTAGCTCGTTCGCGGTCCAAACTCTGGGCGTGATTTACAGAGAGTGTGGGTAGAAATACAGACGGGCGGTGGAATTGCATTTGCATTTTTCCTGGAGTGTGATGTCAGAAACCAGTCTTGTTCAGAATCGCCCGTTTGGTCTGTCTTTTTTTCAAACGCAGAAAAGGATCGCAAATGCTCAGTTTTAACTTTTAACCATGGTGGGGGGGCCTAAACAAGGTAGGGGAGCTCACATTAACGTTCAAAAACCTCAGAAAGTGAAAATTTCATGCCATGGGACCTTTAATAAAAGAAACAAGTCAGCCGACTTCTGTGTTAGTGAACTGGTTGATCAGTGGGAGCTGACATCTCCATACAACAGAGACCCATGCAGCTGACTGCACCTCCTATGGATAGCTGCACATTAAGCTGCGATTATGTTTAATCACAAATGCTGTAAGCCACTATTTCACTGCTGACTCAGAATGGAATATTTTCTATCTAAAGTTATTATTATTAACCCATTATTACTAATTACTTAGCTGTAATATAAAGTGCCGATCAGTATAGCTAAATGAAGTCTTTCCTGGTGCATCAATAGAACATCTTCTCCTCCAGCAGACTTATGGACTTATTCACCAGCGTCTTTTCATCGTGGACAAATTTGTATCCAAACAGAGCCATGGTGGGCCCACACACCCTCTGCACCGCCTGAGCCAGCGTGAAGGGGATGTTGAATCTCCACTTCTCCGCCTGCTCC
The DNA here is from genome assembly GCA_036785185.1 of Paratrypauchen microcephalus. NCBI lineage: Eukaryota > Metazoa > Chordata > Actinopteri > Gobiiformes > Gobiidae > Paratrypauchen > Paratrypauchen microcephalus. Next base: position 581,583 of record JAVJIX010000007.1, read on the forward strand.
GATGAGTTCTTCTGGGTGGAATAGATCCCACTAGTCCCCTGTGTGGTCTGGGTATTCCTCACGATCCAGTCCCGGGCCTTATCAGTAAAAGGTATCCCGGTGAAGCGGTACATCTCCTGGGCCTTCTCCATGGGGAAGCGGGCTATGTCCTCGTAGCGCACTAGCATGTAGCGGCCCCGGAGCCAGTGCGGTTGGCTCAGTCCCACCTCCGCGGACATCCGGATGTGATCACAGTTTCCCTTTAGTCTCTTCACCTCCTCGTCATCTTCTGGCACCTGTGATGAAATACATTTTTTATACCCAAAATCTTTTATGAAGTGGAGATGTATGAGCAAAACATAAAAAATTCCCTAAAAACAAATTTGTACCAATGTATTTGTTGCCTGGCAAATTCAGAATGACATCTCTCTGTTTAATGATACAGAGGGACCCTTCATCACACCTCGAGCCAGAACTAAACATGATCATACAATCAGATTTGTTTTTCTTCTCAGCAGCACATGTGAAACGAAGGAGCTCATTGTTCATAAAATGACATTTCTCGCACTTCAGGTTAACAAAATTTAGTGTTTCACTCACTGATTCTGCAGAAATCTGTGATGTTTGTCAGTCCCTTGTGATTTTTGTCCTTTCCTTTTCCCTCGTGAGCACCGATATTTGTTTTGACACAGACAATTCATGCATTTCCCTGATTGGCACATCCATCTGAACTCAGGAAAATGTAACGTTGACCTTGCCTGGAAGAATCCATGACTCATCACTGTACCAGCGGCGAGTCTGGTAATGCTTGGTCCAGAATGCGCTGCTGTAGACAGACAGCTAAGTGAACCAATCAGAGAACAGTTAACGGACAGCGACGTGAACCAATCAAACAAAAGAAAAGAAAGAAAAGAAAGGCCTCTAGAGCTGTCAGCTGCTGTGGTTTTAAGGAATCGATGTGTTTTAGGTCATTTAAGACCAATTTTACAGCTGAATGGAAGGGACGTTCAGTTCTCCGATGCGCCATCTTGATTCAAAACTGAGGAGGAACTTCCGCTGCCTAAGAGTGACGTTGCGGGCAAAGGTGGGTGCACTGACGTCACCATCTTTGAACGAATCAGAATCGAGGAGTCCGTTGTTAACCGGGGGAGCGAGGGTGGAGCGAGGGTGTCCAAATGGTATCTCGCTGTATAGCAAATACAGAGAGATATCATTTGGCTGGCCAGGTAAACGTTGACCAGTATTGAAGTATGTATTTGTATGTATGTTTGTACTCACCAGTTATATTTGTATGTTTTAGAATGGGCTGGAGCTTCAGTGTTTGTGATTTGGCTGGGAGCTCACCCACTAAATAAGGAAGAATCTTAACAACTTATGCAGTTCTAACCTTCGCTAGAAAAACAAAGAAAAAAAAAATCTGACCAAGGCTTTAAAGGAGAATTAACGTTTTTTACAATCTGAGCCTTATTTCGGTAATAAAACAAGTTGTTTTACTCACCCATAGCACTTTGGTGTCATATGGAACACTTCCAGAGATGTTTTAGATTTGCGATCTCCGGGCACATGTTTGCGGTCTCCAAATATCACAAACTTTAGCACTTTTGAAATCATAGAAGCTCAATGTCTTAGTATACGCTTTTGTTTGAGTCAAAAGTGGCCTGTAATCCGAGATTTAGCCATAGTTTTGAGTAGATGAGGAGGCCAGTGCGCATGTGCGGAGTCACAGCTTATTTCACTCTCAGCTCCCGGGACCCAAACATGAAACGCAAAGCTGTAAATTATGGATAAATCTCGGATTACAGGCCACTTTTGACTCAAACAAAAGTGTAGACTTACTCACCCATAGCACTTTGGTGTCATATGGAGCACTTCCAGAGATGTTTATATCCGTAATGCGAGTTCTCGGGGCATATAATATATGCCCCGAGCGGACTCTAAATAACACAAACTTTAGCACTTTTCAAATCATAGAAGCTCGATGTCTTGGTCTACACTTTCCTTTGAGTCAAAAGTGGCCTGTAATCTGAGATTTATCCATAATTTACAGCTTTGCGTTTCATGTTTGCGTCCCTGGAGCTGAGAGCGAAATAAGCTGTGACTCCGCACATGCGCACTGGCATCTTCATCTACTCGAAACTATGGCTAAATCTCGGATTACAGGCCACTTTTGACTCAAACGAAAGTGTAGACTAAGACATTGAGCTTCTATGATTTGAAAAGTGCTAAAGTTTGGGTTATTTGGAGACCGCAAACATGTGCCCCGAGAACTCACATTACGGAGATCGCAAATCTAAAACATCTCTGGAAGTGCTCCATATGACACCAAAGTGCTATGGGTGAGTAAAACAACTTGTTTTATTACCGAAATAAGGCTCAGATTGTAAAAAACATAAATTCTCCAAAAAGTCCAAAAAGTCACCTATTTAAAAAAAAAATCACTGACGTCTGCAACCTGAGCATGAGAAGCTTTGTTTGAATGTGAAGTAAATGAAAGTGAGCAGCACCTGGCCGTCCAGCGCCCAGGTCTTCCAGGTCTGGTACTTGGAGGAGAAGGCCACCATGCGAGAGGCCAGGATGGCTCGAGGGTCCCGCACCAGCTGGATGATGCGGATGTCGAGGCGGGGGTCCTCCACTAGGGGCTGTAATGAGTCCAACTGCCTGACGCGCACAGTCTTTATGGCGTGGTGCTGTTTGGACAGACACGACTCCGACACCAGGGTCAGGTTCAGAGGGCCACAGCGCCTACTCTTACAGTGATACCTCAAAAATAAAGTACAACAAAAGATATGAGCAGGCTTATATACAATTACATACTGACATTTAATAATACACACAAAAAAACACAATCTTATGAATCTCGTATTACTATAAATTGTTTCATTAATTTAATATTTCTTGTATATCCTCCTGGGGCCTGAAGAAAAAAAGTGTATCTGAATTATTATTATTATTATTTATTTATTTTCTATTTGGAGGTAAATGAACACCTCAGCATTTACATTTTGTTAATTTTACTTGTATTTATAATAATAATATTCGTAACGTGTCCTCTGTAATGGACGTCAGGGACATTTTGGTGTTAAATCCATGTGAAGTTAACAACCTCACAATATTTTGTATTTTTTATTTTTTGATGACCTCTGACAAGCTTCTACAGTCACGTCAAATAGTTTTTAGTCTCCCTCTTATTTATTTATATATTTTAGGGTTTTTTATGTATTATTTATTTTGTATTTATTTATTTTTAATTATTTTAGTTTTTTATTTATTTTTATTTTTATGTATTATTTATTTTCAATTTTTATTTATTATAATTTATTTTCTATTTATTTATTTAGTTTTATTTATTTATTTATTTTAGTATTTTTATTTATTTTTATTTGTATGTATTATTTATTTTTATTTATTTATTTATTTATTTATTTTAGTATTTTTATTTATTGTTATTTTTATGTATTATTTATTTTCTATTTTTATTTATTATAATTTATTTATTTAGTTTTATTTATTTATTTACTTTAGTATTTTTATTTATTTTTATTTGTATGTATTATTTTTATTTATTTATTTATTTATTTTAGTATTTTTGTTATTTATTTTTATTTTTATGTATTATTTATTTTCTATTTTTATTTATTATAATTTATTTTCTATTTATTTATTTAGTTTTATTTATTTATTTTAGTATTTTTATTCATTTTAATTTGTATGTATTATTTTTATTTAATTATTTATTTATTTTAGTATTTTTGTTATTTATTGTTATTTTTATTTATTATTTATTTTTACAGACCGGTTAAGTCAGTGTCCACTATAAAGGACACAAATGAATGGGCGGGTCTCAGGAGGTTAAAGGGTCCATATTACAGTTGTTGTACAGTTGTATGGAGTATGGTATGAATGTATCTAACACAGCTTTGTCACAACCGGTGTTCCTTTTATAAAGCTTGGAAATTTAATTTTTGATCTATTTTATGTAAACTCGCACTACGGATATCGCTAATCTAAAACATCTCTGGAAGTGCTCCATGTGACACCAAACTGCTATGGGTGAGTAATAACAACTTGTTTTATTACCGAAATAAGGCTCAGATTGTAAAAAACGTTAATTCTCCTTTAAAGGAAAAGTAAAGTTTTTTTACAATCTGAGCCTTCTTTCGGCAATAAAACAAGTAGTTTTACTCACCCATAGCAGTTTGGTGTCAATTGGAGCAGTTTTGAAGAACTTATGTTGAGCCGTTCTGTTGTACTAATGATCCCGTATCCGTTAGCGTGAGTGCTCGGGGCATTACTTTGCGCTCTCCAAATAACACAAACTTTAGCACTTTTCAAATCACAGAAGATCGCTGTGTCAGGGTAGACTTTTAGTGGATTCCAAAACGGCCTGAAACCCGATATCCAGCTATAGTTTCATTTGATGACGTCATCAGAGAGGACAGTGTGCATGCATGAACTCAGCTGTTTTGTAAACACCGCTAGTCCGAAAGAAGCTAACACCACTCTGAACTTTACTTTTCTGTTGCGATATCGGGTTTCAGGCTGTTGTGGAATCTACTAAAAGTCTACGCTGACACAGCGATCTTCTGTGATTTGAAAAGTGCTAAAGTTTGTGTTATTTGGACACCGCAAAGTAATGCCCCGAGCACTCACGCTAACGGATACGGGATCATTAGTAGAACAGAACGGCTACAACATAACTTCTTCAAAACTGCTCCAATTGACACCAGAGTGCTATGGGTGAGTAAAACTACTTGTTTTATTGCCGAAAGAAGGCTCAGATTGTAAAAAAAAATGTTAATTTTCCTTTAAGGCTGATAGCCATTATGGTGAAAAGTGCAAATATCTCTAATATGGTGCTCTCCATGAAAGTTTGGGCACACTGCTCCAGCCCCACTGCCCCCTCACCTCTCAAACACGTCTTTCACTGGCGGCGTACACACTGGCTCCTCGCACAGAGACAAACTGGACTCCCTCCTGAACAGCGCGGCGGTCACGTGATCCTGAGGTGATGGAGAGATGAACTTCTCCAGAGGGCTAAAGTCACACACAAACAGCCCCTGGAGCACGTCCCTGTAGATACCCCCGGTCCCGTTGTTGCTCTCTGCGATGCTAGCTAGCATTCGCTCCACGTGCCACAGAGGCTCAAACAGGTAGAACATGCTCTCCCCGTGCTGGTTGAAGAACTCCCCCACGAACGAGGAGCCGGTGCGGGTGGTGGCCAGGAGCAAGATGTGTTTCTGACCTCCGCTGGGACCCCCGGATCTGCTCCACGCCTGGTTCTCCTGGTCGTCGAGGAGATCGGAGAAGTTCGCGTTGGTGAGTTTGGAGAGCAGGAGCTTGAACATGCTGAAGGTCCTGTTGGTGGTGTTGTAGTCCACGGGAGTCTGAGGGGTCTGGATGGGGTTCTGTCTCTGGATCAGTTTATCCGACACCCTGGCAAACAAGATAATAGGGACACAACAAAATTGTGAATACGTTACTTTTTCCTCTTAAAATGCCTTGACAAGACTTAAAGCCCCAGTGTGTAGGATTCGTGGCGCATAGGTGGATGGTGCTATTGCACTTTCTGTTTTAGCTACGGCAGACCTCAAGGGTCGCGAGCCGTGCGGTCCCGTTTTTTTTTTTCTCATGAAAACACACATTGCCGATCGTGTACCATGACAATCTACACATCAAATGAAACCTTACAGTCTCCTCTTTTTGACTATGCAATTCATTTCCCTGCACAACAATCACTCCCCGAGCACATGGGGCTTTTATACGGAAAAGCACAAAACGAGGTTAGCTTACCTTAGAATGCTTTGCACAGGTCAAACTCTGTATTTCACCATAAACTTGCTCTCAATTTGTCCGTAAGGATTCAGGGAATAAAATCCAGTAAAACAATTTAGTCCAAAACACGTGTTAGATCCATTACGACGTCTGATCCGGCAGCATGCTTGTGTTGTTTACCCAAAACCACGAGCCTTGCCGAAGGCGAAGGCGGAGTCCAAATGTCCTTCTGCTGCTCTCGTATTCAAAATGGCTGCCTCTGCATGGGGAAGATCCCCCTTTTATGTGACTATATCTAAGTCCAAAAGAATACTTTGATTTCATGATGGAAGTGAAAAGGCTTGGAAAACAATGTATTTTTGAATGGGTATCTTCAATTTCAGTAATTAACAGGTAAAAATCTTACACACTGTCCCTTTAACCCAAAGATTTATTTCTTCATGTACTGTAGTCTGCAATGAAATGGAGCAAAGGATCATGGTCTATGTAGTTCTCTCTGTTTTTTTTAGCTGTTGCTGCACCATAACTATGAATTTAAGCGAAGAGATTTGTAATTTGATATATTGTGATGGTCCACGACATTACTGTGAGACCTTTGACAATATGACAACACAATATTTCAGTTACTGTTACATCCCTACAAGATAATACAGCTAGATTTACAATATAAACATACAGGGAATTTAAATGGTCGCAGTCTCTTGGTTAATACTATAATAAGTGCGTTCGAAGTCTAAGTCTAAGACCAATGAATACATTACACACATTAGCAAACAGAATCAAAAAGGTTTTAGTCAGTCAAAAATTCAGCAGGCGATGTGACCAATATGCGTTTACAGGCCCATGATATTTTCAACAAAAAGGTGAGAATCTAATGTTATTTGAGAGGGATTTGTTTAACATCGCAAATCAGCTCACCTGTTGTGCTCTCAGCTAAGTCACTTCTTTATGGTACAGTGGTCCCTCGCTCTATCGCGGTTCACTGTTCGCGGCCTCGCTGTATCGCCGATTTTTTGCCGATTGATAGATGGGGGATGCAGGGGGGACTAAACGTGGACTAAACCAGGTCTAGACCAGAACTAAACCAGGTCTAGACCAGGTCTAAACCAGGTCTAAACCTGGACTGGTCCTGGACTAAACCAGGACTAGACCAGGACTAAACGTGGACTAAACCAGGTCTAGACCAGAACTAAACCAGGTCTAGACCAGAACTAAACCAGGTCTAAACCTGGACGGGTCCTGGACTAAACCAGGACTGGACCAGGTCTAGACCTGGACTAAACTGGGACTAGACCAGGTCTAAACCAGGATTAAATCACCCCGTGCGGCTCTTTGCTGGTTTCGTGCGGCTATTGCGTTTGTTTGTGCGTGTTCGGTTTGTGGCTCGGGCTGAGAGGACGCGGTCCTGAGGGGGAGGCATGGTCCGGGCGCCGCGGTTCGATCTCGTGCTCGCAGCCCCGGCCTTGCGCCGGTCATGCTGCTCTGTCACGGATTTGACCACACGCACTTCTTCAAGGGGTTGGTGCGGGTCGCTTCCCGGGATGTGGCAGTGCTGTTGGATGAGCCGCTCCCCTCACGCGTCCGGTCGGGCTCCCGGCGGAGCCCCCACGCTTCACTATTAAGCACTATTAATACATTTTGTTGAAAATCTACAAAAGTTTAAGTGTTTAAATGAGAGAGAAATGTGACGAAATGTTAATTCCAGCGTTTTAAGGCGTTTACAGCCTTAAAACATGTATAATAATTGTAAAATATAAAGTTGTCCTACTTCTCGGATTTCACTCATTATGGGTTATTTCTGGAACCTATTCCCCATAATTTCAGATGGTAGGGACAACATAACTCTATGGGAGTTTCACTGTTTTTGAAAGAAACATATGATTCACAAATGTTGAACTTTATCATTATTTGTTAGTGATGGCTCCACACACTGAAGCCCTTTCAAACGACAACATCAGGGGCCATATCTTGCCCCCGATCTTAGCACTAGCTAACGAGGTGTCCATGTCCAGGTTGGGCCTTACTTCTCTGCTTGAGGCTGGAGTGGAAAAGTGCAAGTACGTACTGTATATATGTATTGTATATGGTGATGACATCTCAACCAATCTGTGAGCGGTTTGGCATTTAAAATCACATGTCTGTAATCGTTGCCTCATTATCAAGAAGCAAAGAGGGGTGTTGGGGAAAAAGGGAAAAAAATAAAAATAAATATACCTATACGGGTACAAAAAACCTGGACCCACGAGGTAAATACGCACCAGTAGAGGCACCAGGATTATAGAATTTTGGAAGTGCCATCACTTATAAGCTGGGCTTGTGTTCTGTGCTCACCAGTGTCTTTCTTGTGCGCTGCCCATCCCACATCATCATGTTTCTGATAAATGTTTCTGATTTTACATGGATTTCACATGGACATGGATTAAAGAATTAACACAGTTTTTGGTTCATGTGAATAGGCTGAGTGTTTAGAGCGATTAACCATACACCAGGTCAACAAATCTTCACTCTGACATTTAAACCACACATTTTATTACAGAAATCTGGTCTGGTAAATTCAAAATGATATCTCTCTATTTTTTTATGCAGAGGTGTCCCAACATTAAACAGTGTAACTTATTTTGTTCAGATAAAAACCCATGAGCTCCTTGGACACAGGTATCATTTACAAACACAATCAGTTTAGAGCAGGGGTGTCATAGTCATAGTTTGCTTTATTGTCGAAAAACAATCATGTACATGTACATAGAATGAATTCGAAATTTCGTTTCCCCACTAACCAGGCAGGACAGTGATAGAGTGGGCTAGGGGAGGGGCCGCTGGACTTGCGCACGCCGCCGCGCGCAAGTGCAGCGGCCCCTGGACCAAACTCATTTTGGTCCAGGGGCCATATCCAGCCTACTTTGATCCCAAAAGGGCCGGATCAGAAAACTTGTGGTTTATACAGTATACCCCAAAAATAGCAATAAGTCCAAATATTTGTCGAGAGAAATGCACATCTATTACAGAACTCTTTTTTATTTGATGAACTCTTTCGTTTACAAAATATTATAATATTATGAACAACCTGAAACTTTAAGAAAAAGGCAATTTCAACACAGTTTTTTTACATTAATTCACTGCAAAAAAGAAATAGTTAGTTCAACTCAAATTTTCAAGGCAACCGACTGCACAGAGTTTTCGAATTGTGAGTATCAACTTAAATTTTTAAGTTTTGCTGTTAAGTTGTGTCAACTAAGCTTTTAAAGTAATGCCAACTAAGCTTTTCTAGTTGGGTAAACTAAGCTTTTAAAGTAATAAAGTTGTGCCAGCCAATCACTCATTCATTTTCTTCCACTTTTCCATTTTCTGGGTCACAGGGGCAGCAGAACACAATGCCCCATGAATCCTCCCTCCTCTTGCCCAAGGACACAACGGCATCATCTGTGGGAGCTGGGATCACACGTGGTCAACCCGTCAAGAGTGGGATTCAAACCGCCAACCCCTGGATCACTAGACAAGCGCTCTACCAACTGAGCTACTGCCACCCACGCCAACTAAGTCTCTATTTTACCAACTTAAAACTGCAAACAATGCGCGAAGAGGAGATAAAATAACGTCTCATTTCGTTTTCGTCAGCATCAATGTTGACAAAAGGACTCGTTAGTCTCTTTATGACAAACTGTTCTGCAAAGACAGCCGGCTCTTCTGAGGGGAAAAATGGTGGACGTTTCTTTTCCAAAGCCAAACCCAAGGAAAACCCCTGATAAACTCCTCCGGTTACCCTGTCGCAGCAGATCCCAACGGCAGATTATTCCAAATGAGCATGCGCAGATTAGTTGGCCTGGCCCAAACTACCGTCCACTTGAATTTGTATATCATGTCAACTCAAAATATGAATTAAGATCAACTTTTTAACAGAAACTTACAAAAGTGAGTTGAAATTACTCATTTCAGACACTGTACGATGCAACTGGCAGTTTTATTGTCTATGAACGCTAAAATCCTAGTAATCTGAACAAATTCAAGTTGTCATTTTTACAGTGTTTGTATGCATTTCAGAGAATTTAGTCATGCTTTAGTCTTCATTTGTGCCGCTCTGGTGGGAGTGGCCGTGCACAGAGGCACTGGAGACACTGCTATGCTCAGCTGCACAGAAAAAAGGCGCAGAAAATTAACAATATTTTAACAGAAAATGAAAATATAATTAAAATACTTTAATAGAAAATCAGCCGAGGGCCAGATTAAAGGTCTTGGAGGGCCGGATCTGGCCCCCGGGCCGCATGTTTGACACCCCTGGTTTAGAGCTTCATTGATTCTGCAGAAATGTGCTTTATTTTTCAGTTCCTTGTGATTATTTTTTTCTTTCTTTTTTCCTCCTATTTCTTTTGATATGAACAAACCGTGCGTGTCCCTGATTGGCCTATCTGCCTGTCAATCACACCCATCTGGACTTGGTGAAATTCACCAGTGAACAGACTTACTGTACATCTTCACAGATGATCGGAGGAGTGTGTATTCTGGATCCATGCAGCTCCATGATTTTTCATTGTTTCATATTTTATTCTGGTGAAATTTTCAATATAAATGATTTGTTTTCCAGAACCAGTATTCATGATCTCATCTGCTTTGTTTCCTTTAAAGTTATGCAGTTCAAAGTCCGTGACCGCGGTCTAATTCCATTTTTATTACACATTTTTGACTCCATTGACTGTATAATTTGCTATAACTTCATTTTCTTTGTGTTACCATAAAACGATAATAATGTTGATATATTTATGCCTTTTGTTATGACCATCTGAAGTTAGAATTACATGAGTCAGTGGCACATGTAATTCTAACCTTCAGTGCATGTTAAGTCTTCATCCACACACTGATCCAAACCTGAGCTCACATGTTTCATATACTGTGTTCCCCTGTGGAGTATATACCTTATGTTTATGTATTTCCATCATTAGAATGTATGGCTCACATCAGAGTCGTCCCATTGGATCAATTAGACGTCCACACACTGACGCTGCCTCATAAAGACTACATATGCTGCATTTTATTATTCATGACAATGAGCTGTGTTTGGGATCTCAAGTGCTTTGTTGGTAATTTAATATTTTACAAAATCAACCCATTTAATATAATGAATACATGTTAGAAAAGTTTAATGCCATACTGTGAAACACTCCAGGCACAGCAATGATATCTCTATGGTGACTCCCTACCCGAAAAGTACCATAGTGTACGTCTTTAAGGCATAAATTCTACCAAGTTCATTTCGGTTACAACCATCCATTACCACCTAATCCAGGGGTCGGCAACCCGCGGCTTTGAGCCCTCTGATGCGGCTCAGTACAGCGGTCCCTCGTTTATCTCAGTGGTTATGTTCTAAAAATAACCCGTGATAGGCGAAATCTGCAAAGATATAGACTAAAACAAGTGATGAAAAGCGTTTTCCTGGTCACCCAGCCATTGTCCGAGTCTGTCAGCACTGACCGCCGCGCGCAGCTGCTGCTCCTCCGCGTTAGACTGGAGTCTAACGTCGCCAGAGAAAGATTTCGGCCAAAAGGAATTAATTTGCTCGATGCTTTTCCCAATTACTGTCTGTGTAGTGCGCATTCATATCGAGTGCAAATAAATGTGCAAATCAACACGGAGAACTTGCCTTGGTCATTTTGGGTGGGAACTATTTTTCAGTGCGGAAAAAGAAAGCCGAAGCACAGAGCACGCAGCGTAACGGGGGAACTCCCTTTTTGTTTGTTCATTTACAAAATGTGATTCTATGGCAGAAAGCCAGAAAACAACCCGTTATATGCAGTGTTGTTTCATTTTAAATTTCAAAAGGGATTTGTGGCCCCCAGTGTTTCCTTTATTGTGTGAAACGGGTCCAAATGGCTCTTTGAGTGGTAAAGGTTGCCGAACCCTGACTTAATCCATTATCAGCCCGGCCGCTGAACTATCAGCCTCCTCAGCCTCTCCATCTCCTCTTCAGACTTCAGTGATGATCTCTATATAATAAACTCTTGCTGGTGTCTTCTTACCTGGATATGATGTTGCTCTCCTTCTCGATGATGACCAGGGCCACGATAAAGATGAAGACAATAGCATATTTGGTCTTCATTCTTGAGTCCTCACTTTGTTCATGAAACTCTACATAACACAGAGAGCCCTCAGGGTTTGTGGTAGAGCATCTGGAGGTTCATACTGCAAAAACAAAAACAAAACAAAGTATGAATGAAGTCCTTAAAGGTCCCATGACATGGTACTTCTTGATGCTTTTATATGGCTCCTTAATGGTTCCCTAATACTGTAAATGAATCCTTCTTCAAAATCAACACTCAGTGCATGAGAAACAGAGATAAGATGAGAAAGAGTAATTTTTCTCACTCTGAACAGTCCATAATGGGAGTTGTTGCTTGAATGCAAATGAGGAGAAAAGAGCTGGCCTATAGTAGAGGGTGGGGGCGTGGCCAAACTCTCCGCTCTCGCTCTGAGCGCTCAGCTGATCCATTTCCGCGTTTTTGCACGGGGGGAGAGATTTGAAGCGTTCCATTGAAAAATAAACACATTTCCACAGAAAATAAAATCAAACCACTGCTGTTCAAAGGTCCAGAGGCTCAGATAAAGGACTTCCGAGCCTAGAAACACTCGGACGTGCTTCCAGGCAAATAAAAAACGCATTTCGCATTGCCTAGCGCATTCGCAGTCCAAACTCTCTGGGCGTGATTTACAGAGACGCTGAGTACAGACAGACGGGGGTGGAACTGCATTTGCATTTCTTTTTTCGATCTGACGTCAATCAGGTGCCTTGTTCAAAATCGCCCGTTTGAGCTCTGATTTTTTCTAACGCAGAAAAGGATCACAAATGCTCAGTTTAGACATTTCACAACTTTTAACCATGGGGGGGGGGGGGCTAAACAGGGTAGGGGAGCTCACATTAACGTTCAAAAACCTCAGAAAGTGAAAATTTCATGCCATGGGACCTTTAACCCTGTGAATGCTTATGCTAATAGAGCCATGTGTTGGTTGTGAATACAATTTGACTGAAGAATGAGTCCTGTGATAGTAAGAGACTGGAGTTTTATCTATGACGCAACTAAACAGGCAAAATGCAAACGGAGCATTTTTGAGGGCTCAGAAAAAATTACTTTAGATTAATCGGTGTGAATGAAGCAAAAAATACAGCTCCACATACGTTTTTGAGAAAGGGACAACAGTATAACAGGTAAATATTTTTAAAAAGTCCATTTAATGTTGCAAAGATACTAACTATTACTAAAACTGTTACAGTAATATTTTGTTAATGGTGGTGCAGTGTAGTATTCAGGTCACTTAGAGTGCCAGGGTTTTTGACTACTGCGCATAAATTGAGGAAAGCCATCAAGACACAGTCAGAACATGCAAACTCCACATTCAGCAACAGGTGGATTAGCCAATCAGAGAGACGCATGCTCTGTGTCAAAAACAAGCACTGCTGCTTACATGTAAAAAAGGAGTAAAATCTACGTAAAGTACTGAGAAACAGAGCAGATTTTTACAGAATCAACAATCGATGCAGACAAAGCGGACAAGGACAGTGACAATACAAAAACAATAAACATTTATCTTTTTAAAGGTCCCATGGCATGAAATTTTCACTTTCTGAGGTTTTTGAACGTTAATGTGAGCTCCCCTACCCTGTTTAGCCCCCCCCCATGGCTAAAAGTTGCAAAATGTCTAAACTGAGCATTTGCGATCCTTTTCTGCGTTAGAAAAAATCGGAGCTCAAACGGGCGATTTTGAACAAGGCACCTGATTGACGTCAGATCGAAAAAAGAAATGCAAATGCAGTTCCACCCCCGTCTGTCTGTACTCAGCGTCTCTGTAAATCACGTCCAGAGAGTTTGGACTGCGGAGGAGCTACGCAATGTGAAATACATTTTTTTATTTGCCTGGAGGAACTTGCGAGTGTTTCTAGGCTCGGAAGTCCTTTATCTGAGCCTCTGGACCTTTGAACAGCAGTGGTTTAATTTTATTTTCTGTGGAAATGTGTTTATTTTTCAATGGAAGGCTTCTCATCTCTACCCCCGTGCAAAAACACGGAAGTGGGTCACAGAGCGGAGCAGAGAGCTTGGCCACGCCCCCACCCCCTACTATAGGCCATCTCTGTCCTCCTCATTTGCATTCAAGCAATAACGCCTATAATGGAGTGTTCCAGAGTGACATTTATGACTCTTTCTCATCTTATCTCTGTTTCTCATGCACTGAGTGTTGATTTTGAAGACGGATTCATTTACAGTATTAGGGAACCATTAAGGAGCCATATAAAAGCATCAAGAAGTACCATGTCATGGGATCTTTAAAAGAGCCATACTAGTGTCTCCACATATTGGACTGACATCGTATTGCACTGAGCCTCAAATTTGTGAGTGACATTATTTCATTGTCTGATTTGTTCAGTCTGCAGATAAAACTGTACATTCTTAGTACAGCTTGCAAAGTGTTCACTCGTGCAGTGACAAACATAATCAGTCCATCGTGGCCTTCTCAAAAGCACCCGCAAAGCGTCATTGTAGACCACCTGCAGTCTTTGCAAACTGGCTTTTTTGTAATTAATCCAGAGGTGGGCTGTGTACAGTGGTGAACAATACAATTTAAATAATAACAACTTATTACAATACATAAGATAAGAGATAAGATAAGATAAGATAAGACTTTATTGATCTCACACAGTAGAAATGTACTTGTCACAGTAGCTCCAAGACAGTTTGAACAAGAAAGAAAAGTGCATGCAGGCAATAATGGAATAAAGTAAGTACAGTGGTACCTCACCTTACGAAAGACCCTACATACGAAAAATCCAAGTTACGAAACGCCTTCACGTTAAATTTTGGTCTCTAGATATGAAAGAAAATTCAAGTTACGAAACGCGAAATCTCAAAAATTCGAATAATGCGCGCTCAGATGCACGCCCCGCTGTTATCCCCGCTCAAAGAGCACCTTTCTCAGCCTCTTAGCTCTAGCGCCGAACACGCAAGGTTTTCAACAAAATGTATTAAATAGTGAAGTGTGGCGGGAGACACGACTCCGGAAGCAGCGCGGAGACATGAACGCACCGCGCGAGGAGCACCCCTAGTCCTGGTCTGCACGACCTGCACCGGGCCTGCGAGCACGAGATAGAACCGCAGCACCCGGACCGCGTCCTCTGGAGCCCGAGCCACAAACCAGCCGCACGAAACCAGCAAAGAGCGGCACGTGGTAGTTTAATCCTGGTTTAGTCCAGGTCCAGTCCAGGTTTAGACCTGGTCTAGACCTGGTTTAGTTCTGGTCTAGACCTGGTTTCGTCCACATTTAGACCTGGTCTAGTCTCTTAGCCAATCAGGACGCTGAAACAATGTTACACTATAAAAAAAAAAGTTACACTATAAAAAACAACAACCTGGGAACGGATCAGGCCTTTTCCATTGAAATAGCTACTCAATTTACGAAAAATTCACGTTACGAAACCACTTCTGGAACGAATTAATTTCGTAAGGTGAGGTACCACTGTAATAATAAAAATAAGTAATAATAAGAGAGTTTGGGGGGGGGGGGGGGGATTGCACATTTGGACTATAGTGGAGTTATATAGTCTGATGAAATAAGTAAAAATAATAAAGAACATTAACAAGGAGAGCATGGAAAAAGCATTACACGCCTGGCCTATATAGTGTAGCTGTACAGTCTGATGGTGGTGGGGATGAAGGATCTGCGGTAGCGCTCCTTCTTGCACTGGGGGTGTCTCAGTCGGCTGCTGAAGGAGCTGCTCAGCTCCTCTACAGTCCGGTGCAGAGGGTGAGAGGGTGAGAGGTGTTGTCCATGATGGACGTGAATTTGTACAAGAGCCAAACTTACACACAAGAGTATTTGTCTGAGTGTAGAGCGTCCTACATTGTCCTACATATTATTTCAGGTAAAAGACATTATATATTTTGTCCTGAATGTTATGAGACACATGCTCCAAATTAGCATCTGGTTGGACCATCTCAAGTTTGGACAGAGGGTTTTCACGCTCTATGGACCAGTCCCTTCTGGATTCAAATAAAATGTAGAAGGGACTGGCTGGCCAGACATGTGATGACATAAGAGGGAAAGCAATAGGGCAGCTGCCGATTAATCGGCTGATGGTGTCATAGTCGACCAATAACTTTATTTAGATGACAAATCCTCCAGATTTGCTCCTTCAAATCCGAGGCCATGGTTCTCGACCGGAAAAAGGTGGCTTGCCCTCTCCGGGTGGGTGGGAAGTCCTTGCCTCAAGTGGAGGAGTTCAAGTATCTCGGGGTCTTGTTCACGAGTGAGGGGAGGATGGAGCGTGAGATTGACAGGCGGATCGGTGCAGCGTTGGCAGTGATGCAGTCGTTGTACCGGACCGTTGTGGTGAAGAGAGAGCTGAGCCAAAAGGCAAAGCTCTCAATTTACTGGTCAATCTACATTCCTACCCTCACCTATGGTCATGAGCTCTGGGTAATGACCGAAAGGACGAGATCGCGGATACAAGCGGCTGAAATGAGTTTCCTCCATAGAGTGGCTGGGCGCACCCTTAGAGATAGGGTGAGGAGCTCAGTCAAGCGGGAGGGGCTCGGAGTAGAGCCGCTGCTTCTCCACGTGGAGAGGAGCCAGCTGAGGTGGCTCGGGATGCCTCCTGGTCGCCTCCCTCGGGAGGTGTTCTGGGCATGTCCCACCGGGAGGAGGCCCCGGGGAAGACCCAGGACCCGCTGGCGGGACTATGTCTCCCGGCTGGCCTGGGAACACCTTGGGGTCCCCCCGGAGGAGCTGGACGAAGTGTCCGGGGTGAAGGAGGTCTGGGCGTCCCTGCTTAGACTGTTGCCCCCGCGACCCGGCCCCGGATAAGCGGAAGAAAATGGATGGATGGAACAAAGGAAAGAAGAAGTGAGTGAGTTAGCTGAAGATTTGGTATTTTTGGTATTTATAGGTATAAAAGGCAGATTAAACTCAAACTCTGATTCACAAGTTCTGCCTTATATAAATCTTTTTTTTTTTTTATGTTATTTTTCTGCATTAATAGTGTTTTTTATGCATGTGTAGTCTTGTGAGTGCAGTTTGGGTCAGATACATATGATACATTGAGAGCTTTTACCATGCCCCCTTTTTAATCACTGGATAGATCAGTAGATTAGTGTCTTTAGTCGACCAAGAATTTCTTTAATAAACTACAGCCCTAGAACGCTGGGACCAGAAGTGAATATATCTAAAATGAGACTCAAAATAAATAAAAAACACTGTAAGGAGAGCTCAGGAGAGGGGTGTGACAAAAACTAACTGCCACAAATCAAAAGCTCAGTGTTGTCTTAAGCTGAACCCTCCCTGTGTCAGCTCCTCTGCTCCGCCAGCCTTGCCCTGCAGCCCCAGACAGGGAGTCCTATGATCAGACCTGTCCCGATGTGGAGAGTGAAGAAATCTTTCCACAAAGCTCCACCTGTGCACTCTCAAATGGACCCTGTGCTTTTTCCCAGAACTCCTCACACAGTTCAGAAATATTTAGAACAGAAATATCCAAGCAAACGAGAAGGGCAAATCAGGTTTCAGATGTGATGAAGATTGGGCTGGTTGTCGAGGATGATCTGTGACACACCCTGTTGCATAGATCAGGACACGGATATGGAGATTCAGTCTTTTGACAATGATCTGCTTGTATTGGAGAGATCTACAGTCAATCAGGGAAAGCATGTTATTTGGAGAAGAGGTCAGACTCTATTTTTGTCTGTATGTTTAATAAATTGCAATAATAATAATAATAATACGTGTGGGAAGAGGTACATTTTCCACAAGAAGAGATGAGACATGAGACTAGATCTACGAGGACAAGACAAGATGAGATTTTGGTATTATTTACTATAAATAAATTGCGCAGTCAAGTTCTTAATTTTATTCTCACCATTTTTTATTCTACTTTATTTAAAGCCCCAGTGTGTAGGATTCGTGGCGCATAGGTGGATGGTGCTATTGCACTTTCTGTTTTAGCTACGGCAGACCTCGAGGGACCCGCGCACGAGCTGCGCGCCGCTAATGTATAAATAAAACGTGGTCCCGTTTTTTGTTTTTTTTTTCTTTTCTCATGAAAACACACATTCCCGATCATGTACCATGACACTCTACACATCAAATGAAACCTTACAGTCTCCTCTTTTTGACTATGCAATTCATTTGCCTGCAAAACAATCACTCCCCGAGCACATGGGGCTTTTACACAGAAAAGCACAAAACGAGGTTAGCTTACCTTAGAATGCTTTGCACAGGTCAAACTCTGTATTTCACCATAAACTTGCTCTCAATTTGTCCGTAAGGATCCAGCAAATAAAATCCAGTAAAACAATTTAGTCCAAAACACGTGTTAGATCCATTACGACGTCTGATCCAGCAGCATGCTTGTATTGTTTACCCAAAACCACGAGCCTTGCCGAAGGCGGAGCCCAAATGTCCTTCTGCGGCTCTCGTATTCAAAATGGCTGCCTCTGCATGGGGAAGATCCCCCTTTTATGTGACTATATCTAAGTCCAAAAGAATACTTTGATTTCATGATGGAAGTGAAAAGGCTTGGAAAACAATGTATTTTTGAATGGGTATCTTCAATTTCAGTAATTAACGGGTACAAATCTTACACACTGTCCCTTTAAAGATCCCATGACATGGTACTTCTTGATGCTTTTATATGGCTCCTTAATGGTTCCCTAATACTGTAAATGAATCCTTCTTCAAAATCAACACTCAGTGCATGAGAAACAGAGATAAGATGAGAAAGAGTCATAAATGTCACTCTGGAACACTCCATTATGGGAGTTGTTGCTTGAATGCAAATGAGGAGGACAGAGATGGCCTATAGTAGGGGGTGGGGGCGTGGCCAAGCTCTCCACTCCGCTCTGTGACCCACTTCTGTGTTTTTGCACGGGGGGAGAGATGAGAAGCCTTCCATTGAAAAATAAACACATTTCCACAGAAAATAAAATGAAACCACTGCTGTTTCAGATGTCCACAGGCTCAGATAAAGGACTTCCGAGCCTAGAAACACTCGCAAGTTCCTCCAGGCAAATAAAAAAACGTATTTCGCATTGCGTAGCTCCTCTGCAGTCCAAACTCTCTGGGCGTGATTTACAGAGACGCTGAGTACAGACAGACGGGGGTGGAACTGCATTTGCATTTCTTTTTTCGAGCTGACGTCAATAAGTTTCCTTGTTCAAAATCGCCCGTTTGAGCTCCGATTTTTTTCTAACGCAGAAAAGGATCGCAAATGCTCAGTTTAGACATTTCACAACTTTTAACCATGGGGGGGGCTAAACAGGGTAGGGGAGCTCACATTAAAAAAAACCTCATCAAAAACCTCAGAAAGTGAAAATTTCATGCCATGGGACCTTTAATATTTTTTGCTGTAGCACTGCGTTGTGTGACTACAGCTTCTCTTGCCAGTACTTAACATTTTATCCAATCCAAACATAAAAACATGGGGAAAAAATCTCACAAGATCATTTTCAGCATGTGTGCACGGCGCATTTCAAGACACCAAAGCATTCATTCTTAAATCCTGGTGCAGACTGACTGAACAGAGGCTGCCAGTCTGCACCACCAAATTCACGCGCAAACCACTTTCATCCTAGGTAAGGTGGGTGAAGTGTCTTGCCTAAGGACACAGCAACAGTTTCCACGAGCCACTGCTACCCCGCTGTGGCGTCTGATATTCACAACGATTTCACATCTAAGTTCTAACCAGACACTGACAGCTTAGCTTCCGAGATCTGATCAGGTACGCAGAGATACGGCCACAACTCCTACTGTGTGTGAAATTGCAAATTAAACTTCTTGCTCCAACTCCCACTCATTGCTTCTGAAGGTTACATGTGAGATGGAGGAACTGGTCAAATGCTGAAAGGTCTATGACGGAACTATAAAATTCTATATTTAGACATATAAACCTGTATTTGCCTGGCCAATAAGCTCTGTCCATATAAGGAAATTGCTCAGTAGCTA
The DNA here is from genome assembly GCA_036785185.1 of Paratrypauchen microcephalus. Classification (NCBI taxonomy): domain Eukaryota; kingdom Metazoa; phylum Chordata; class Actinopteri; order Gobiiformes; family Gobiidae; genus Paratrypauchen; species Paratrypauchen microcephalus. Next base: position 601,302 of record JAVJIX010000007.1, read on the forward strand.
CAGGGAACATGTGGCTATTGTGTAGCCTACATACAGGGTGTCCATAAAGTCCCTTTACAATTTAAAAAAAATATTGAAAAGGCAGTTGATGAGATATCTTAAAGGGATATGCCACCCCCAGGTCAAACTTGGGCATCTCCCCACAGTCCAGAGACTAAAATAAGTGGTGGAAAGCGTTTTCCTGGTGACGCAGCCATTGTCCAGGTCTGTCAGCACTGACCGCCGCGGTATATGCAGCTACTCCGCGTTAGACTGGAGTCTAACGTCGCCAGAGAAAGATTTCGACTTGGTCATTTTGGGTGGGAACTATTTTTGAGTGCGGAAAAACACAGACGAAGCACACACCACGCTGACAGGGGAATCCCTGTTACGCACCAGGAAGGGAGTTCCCCTGTTGCGCAGCGTGCTGTGTGCTTCGGCTGTGTTTTTCCGCACTGAAAAATAGTTCCCACCCAAAATGACCAAGTCAAGCTCTCCGTGTTGATTTGCACATTTATTTGCACTCGATATGAATGTGCACTACACAGAAAGTAATTGGGAAACGCATCGAGCAAATTAATTCCTTTTGGCCGAAATCTTTCTCTGGCGACGTTAGACTCCAGTCTAACGCGGAGTAGCTGCAGATACCGCGGCGGTCAGTGCTGACAGACCTGGACAATGGCTGGGTGAGCAGGAAAACGCTTTCCACCACTTATTTTAGTCTCTGGACTGTGGGGAGATGCCCAAGTTTGACCTGGGGGTGGCATATCCCTTTAACCAGATTTGTTTTATTTTAATCAGTCTTTATTAAAGTTTTTATTCGCATTAAAATTTTCAAATAATTGGTCAATTTTTCTTCCACGAGGCAATAATATCTGCAGATGTTTACCTCGACCTTCTGACCGAATATGTGGCACCACAACTGACTGACTTACAACCAACCATCGTTTTCCAGCAAGATGGTGCACCACCACATTGGGGACTGCATGTTCGACACTTCCTCAATCAAACATTTCCAGACCGATGGATTGGTAGGGATGGGCCAATTCCATGGCCACCGCGTTCACCTGATATCACTCCTTTGGACTTCTTTTTATGGGGTTATGTAAAGGATATCGTGTATCAAACAAAGGTACGGGACAACGCTGACTTGAAGCAAAGGATTTGTGAAGCCATTCTCACCATTAATGAGACTATCCTACAATTGACTACCATCTTGCAGAGTTGGGACAAAGTCATTGCTGGGCAAGTCCCAAGTAAGTCTAAGTCTTTTGCACTCAAGTCCGAGTGAAGTCCCGAGTCAAGAGTATCCAAGTGCCGAGTCAAGTCCGAAGTCAAAGCTCACAAGTCTCAAGTCGAGTCCAAAGTCCTAGCATTTTAGTTTCGAGTCATTTCGAGTCCCCTTTACAAAGAAATACAATTTCTACAAATCATATAATGTCTGCAAGATCTGTATTCATGATTGGATTGTTGTGCAAGCCGCGCGCACATGCTCTTTGCACACATTTTCGCAGATTCACAAGTACGAGTGCAGTCCTTATCAACATACTTTTAGAGGTTTTTTTTTCATTGAACGTAGCAAGTCATCACAAGTCAAAAGGCCTAAGTCCAAGTGAAGTCACGAGTTATTGATATTGAAGTCCAAGTCGAGTTGCAAGTGTTTGTACATTTTGTCGAGTCGAGTCTAAAGTTATCAAATTCATGACTCGAGTCTGACTCAAGTCGAAGTCACATAACTCGAGTCCACACCTCTGCCGTCTTGATGTGCTTCGTGCAACTAATGGTGCCCATATAGAGGTCTATTAAATGAAGTGAAAAAAAACTTTAAAGCCCCAGTGTGTAGGATTCGTGGCGCATAGGTGGATGATGCTATTGCACTTTCTGTTTTAGCTACGGCAGACCTCGAGGGTCACCCGGGCACGCGCACGAGCCGTGAGCCGCTACTGTATAAATAAAACGCGGTCCCGTTTTTTTTTTTTTTTTTTTCTCATGAAAACACACATTCCCGATCATGTACCATGACACTCTACACATCAAATGAAACCTTACAGTCTCCTCTTTTTGACTATGCAATTCATTTCCCTGCACAACAGGGCTTTTATACGGAAAAGCACAAAACGAGGTTAGCTTACCTTAGAATGCTTTGCACAGGTCAAACTCTGTATTTCACCATAAACTTGCTCTCAATCTGTCCTTAAGGATCCAGCGAATAAAATCCAGTAAAACAATTTAGTCCAAAACACGTGTTAGATCCATTACGACGTCTGATCCGGCAGCATGCTTGTGTTGTTTACCCAAAACCACGAGCCTTGCCGAAGGCGAAGGCGGAGCCCAAATGTCCTTCTGCGGCTCTCGTATTCAAAATGGCTGCCTCTGCATGGGGAAGATCCCCCTTTTATGTGACTATATCTAAGTCCAAAAGAATACTTTGATTTCATGATGGAAGTGAAAAGGCTTGGAAAACAATGTATTTTTGAATGGGTATCTTCAATTTCAGTAATTAACGGGTAAAAATCTTACACACTGTCCCTTTAATAAACACTCATTCAAATAAAATAAATCGAGTTAATACATCTCAACAACTGCCTTTGTAATGAATTGTTTAAATTGTAAAGAGACTTTATGGACACCCTGTATATCATCCAGACACAGGCAGAACATGCACTCTAACCAGAACGTCAGATTAGACTTTCTTACCATTCCCCCTCATATTAAGCTGTTTGAATCCCAGTAGAAAAGGAAAAAAAAAAAAAAAAAAAAAACACTGACAAGGAACGCAATTTGAAATGAGATGCGACTCAACGTGTGTTATATTATTAAGTGGCAAAAAAGTAAATACAATTCGGATCTGTCAGGGGAGTGAATAACGTCTACAAGGCAAATCATGAAGAAAGAAAGTGTGTGTGTGTGTGTGTGTGTGTGTGTGTGTGTGTGTGTGTGTGTGTGTGTGTGTGTGTGTGTGTGTGTGTGTGTGTGTGTGTGTGAGTGAAACTAAATATCACCCAATTATCTAAGCTTTAATACGCCATCGCCGTCAAAGTGTCAGGCGGGCGCGCGTCCTTTTCCATATTCAGGAGTCAGCGGAGCGTTGTGCGATCTGACTCGGTTTACTCAAGCAGAAACGGCACATCACTCCGTTTATCAGCTCGGTACAAATTACATTAATGGCTGCAGCCTTCAAAACGAGGAGGAGGAGGCGAGAGAAGCGCACATACCCGCCGCTCTCCCCGTACTGCACTGTAAACAATTAACGCGTAAAGAGGATGACGTCGTCTATCTTTTTTGACGTGATTGTGAGATTGATTTTTTTCTTTTTTTCTTGTTCCATCATCGCGTTGGTGAATGGGAACTACCCCCATTCGTCCTCCTCTTCTTCACCCCCGTATAAAGCGGTGATTTAGGGGGATGGGACTTCTCAATGGAAGCCAACATCGCTTGAATACGCACTAATAAGCGCCCGTGCATGTCATTAATACGTGATGAGGAAATGACTCCAGCTTGAATATTGACAACAAAACGTGCTCGGATGTGCCTTGGACTTTAATTGATTACTGGCGCGTTTGTCCAATCGTTTTTGCCTTATTAAAACAAAAAAAACCAAACTTTACGCGTAGTGTCTTATGCGTAATGGTGTTTATACGCTCTTTACGCTCTTTACGCACGCGGATACCCCCTCGCAGAGTGGTTTTCATTGATAAAATCGCGGTGATGTAGATGTTACGGATGAGTATGGGTACAAACCTGTCGCCCGTGTCAGTCCATGGTGCAAAACATCCAGCGTCGCAGGGAAAAAACGGTGATTTCTCGCTCAAATCCGAAGCAACGCGCCGCATTGTCTCAAATAAGGATACACAGTGGTCCATTATGTCCACGGGCTCCTTCCCCCTCGTGTAGGAGAGGCAGCGCCGAGTGTGCGTCTTGGACAAGCATCCGCGTCAAAAAAAATAAGTGTGAAGGAAAAAAAAACATACAAAAACGAAAGAAAAGTTGCTGTTTTTACGTCGGAATCAGATCAGACCACGTGGTGATGCGTAATAAAGCCGTGTTCCAGAGTAAGTCAAGTGTAACGCCATAAAAGTTTTACGGGTCACTTTTACGCACCGCCGCCGGGAGCAGGCGCAGACCTCGGTGAGTGGCTGAAGGGGCCACGCTTCACTTCTCGAGTCTCACCGTGTGGGACATCCTGTGCAGGCCGGACCACGTGACTCCAAATACCCTGCAATTTGGTGCGCAAGACCCCCCATGTCAGAGGAAGGGCCCGCTGCTGCAGACGCAATCAGGGGGTGGAGGGGGGTGGGAGTGAAAACGTGCGAGAACAAAAACTCTCCAGCAGCAGGTACAAGAAGTGCTGTTGGGTCACTCTGCTCCTTTAGCGCCTAAGAATGTACGTAAAGAGAAAAAGAGACGTAAAACAATATCAAATCTGCACACTTGGGACTTAAAGGAGAATTAACTTTTTTTTTTTTTTACAATCTGAGCCTTATTTTGGTAATAAAACAAGTTGTTTTACTCACCCATAGCACTTTGGTGTTATATGGAGCACTTCCAGAGATGTTTTAGATTAGCGATATCCGTAATGCGAGTTCGCGGGGCATGTAATATATGTCCCGAGCGGTGTCCAAATAACACAAACTTTGCACTTTTCAAATCATAGAAGCTCAATGTCTTAGTCTACGCTTTCGTTTGAGTCAAAAGTGGCCTGTAATCCGAGATTTATCCATAAATTTACAGCTTTGCGTTTCATGTTTGGGTCCCGGGAGCTGAGAGTGAAATAAACTGTGACTCCGCACATGCGCACTGGCGTCCTCATCTACTCGAAACTATGGATAAATCTCGGATTACAGGCCACTTTTGACTCAAACGAAAGCGTAGACTAAGACATCAAGCTTCTATGATTTGAAAAGTGCTAAAGTTTGTGTTATTTGGAGACTGCAAACATGTGCCCCGAGAACTCACGTTACGGAGATCGCAAATCTAAAACATCTCTGGAAGTGCTCCATATGACACCAAAGTGCTATGGGTGAGTAAAACAACTTGTTTTATGACCGAAATAAGGCTCAGATTGTAAAAAACGTTACTTTTCCTTTAATAACTGACTAATAATAAAGGATTACTCAAACGTGTGAATGAAACAAAACACAACATCAAGTATGTTTTTGAGGAGGTAACAGGATTGTAACACAGTTCAATAAAGCTCACAAGAGTCATATTTGTATAACTTAGTGTGCAACCGCCCATCGGAGGTGCCGACAGCTGTACAGCTCTTTGTTGTGATGGGGACCACAGTTTTCTAATGCAGAAGTCAGTGGACTGGTTTCTTTCATGAAGTTGTTTTAGATTCATTTTAGATTTTGATGTAAAATGTGCAAATTATCACTGTGGATATCATTGATTATAATGATATAATATAATACCAGCATAATACAATATGTCTTCTTTAATGCCTGCTGTGTGGAACATGTCAGAGAAAGCAATGCAATCTCCATGGAAACAAACTGTGAGGAGACCCTCCACCAGAAAAGTGACACAGTGTTCCTTTAAGTTACATACTGAGAACCCCAAAATTGTTTAAAGGAATGCTGTTAAAGGAGAATTAACGTTTTTTACAATCTGAGCCTTATTTCGGTAATAAAACAAGTTGTTTTACTCACCCATAGCACTTTGGTGTCATATGGAGCACTTCCGGAGATGTTTTAGATTTGCGATATCCATAATGTGAGTTCTCGGGGCACATGTTTGCGGTCTCCAAATAACACAAACTTTAGCACTTTTCAAATCATAGAAGCTCGATGTCTTAGTCCACACTTTCGTTTGAAGCAAAAGTGGCCTGTAATCCGAGATTTAGCCATAGTTTCGAGTAGATGAGGACGCCAGTGCGCATGTGCGGACTGTGCTCTCAGCTCCCGGGACCCAAACATGAAACGCAAAGCTGCAAACTATGCCTAAATCTCGGATTACAGGCCACTTTTGCTTCAAACGAAATCATAGACTAAGACATCGGGCTTCTATGATTTGAAAAGTGCTAAAGTTTGTGTTATTTGGAGCCCGCACGGGGCATATTACATGCTTGGGGAATATATTATATGCCCCGAGCTATGGCTACATCTCTGGAAGTGCTCCATATGACACCAAAGTGCTATGGGTGAGTAAAAGAACTTGTTTTATTACCGAAATAAAGCTCAAATTGTAAAAAAAAACTTTACTTTTCCTTTAACAGCTCCCATTTATCTTTTGTTCAACAGCAATTCTAGGGCTGAAATTGTCCATTCTAGGATTTTTAGCACATGACATTAAAATGTATATATGCAGGGTTTGTGTGTTAAACATGTGCGAATGAAACAAAACAAAACTTCAGGTATGTTTGTGATGAGGATTATAACATAGATCAGAAAATTTCATAATATGGGTCCTTTAAAAAAAATGTACCAAAATGACTATGCGACACTAGCAAAACTTACATGTAACACAGATGAAGAACAAAGTAAGTAGAGAGCAGTGAGAGTGTACTGGTGGGGATGAACAGAGGATAATACGGTGTACTGAAAATAAGCAATTCAAGACTACTCAAATGTGCACGAATCACGAATCACAAATACAACTTGAGAGGGGAAGTATGAGGGGAAACAACTATAAGATTGTCAAAAGCTTTGGGGAAAAAAATGATTTTGCATAATAGGTCATATTGTCTTTTTGTGTGCTTCTCATTATGTCAATTATGTCAACCTCATCTATTTGACCAAGGTAACGAGTCAGCAACAGGGGCAAAAGTTTCAGTATTTTATTGAAAGGTTTGTTTGCAATACTTACCTTCAAATGCAGCTTTAAAAAGTACCATATTTTCCGGAATATAAGTCGCACCAGCCATAAAATGCATAATAAAGAAAGAAAAAAACATATACAAGTCGCACTGGAGTATAAGTCGCATTTTTTTGGCAAAATGTATTTGATAAAATCCAACACCAAGAACAGACATGTCATCTTGAAAGGCAATTTAAAATAAAAATAGAATAGAGAACAACAGGATGAATAAGTGTACGGTATGCGTTACATACGTTACATGACGCATAAACAACGAACTAGGAACGTGCCTGGTATGTTAACGTAATATATTAAGAGTTATTCAGGTAACTATAGCATAAAGAACATGCTAACAAGTTTACCAAACCATCAGTGTCACTCCAAATCACTAAATCCAATGAAATCTTCATCCTCGGTTTCACTTTTAAACAACTCCTGACAGGATCATTTCATACATAAGTCGCTCCAGAGTATAAGTCGCACCCCCGGCCAACCTATGAAAAAAACTGCGACTTATCATCCGAAAAATACGGTACTTCTCGGGCACAGATTTCAAATGAAAAAAGGTGAACAGATATGTTATTCCTTCTCCTGGAGTGTTCCACAGTATATGGCTTTAAAGACATGTCTAGCATTCACTTATGATGATGTAATTAGCCCGCACATTATTTGAAAAAGCTTCCGTGTCCTCGATATTTCTTTATATCTACACCTAAATATTGAAGAATGTTTTTTTTTTTCTTTTTTTTAATGACAAACACCCCCAACACCACCATGGACTTCTTCCTCTTCCTCATCACCATCACCACCCACATCAGCTCCATCATCAAGCAGATGATGTACTTCCTGCGCAGAGCAGCAGAGGAAAGCCAAGCTCCAGCCCAGATGATGGGGCAGTTCTACACGACCATCAGTGAGTCCATCCTCACCTCCTCCCATCATGATGTGGTACACCGGGGCCTTTCCCAGGCACAGACTGCAGCAGAGCATTGTGGGTCTGCTGAGAAGGTGACCATCTCTCCTGGATCTGTACATCTCCAGGATTTGAGCAGGTCTGATCACAGCTGACCCTCTCACCCTGGACATGGACTATCTGAGCCCTCTGCTCTGGTCATGAGGCTACAGGACCTCTCGGTACAACAGGTTCTTCTCCTCTGCTGCTGGACTCAGTGCAACGTCTCTCACTTTAAAAACTATCATGAATCTATTTGCACTGATAGTTTTGCACCATTGTTCGGCCAACTGTACATTTTGTATAATAGTCTGTTTTATTTACCCGTTTTTAAAGAATACATTTAAACTGTGTTTTTATCACAGTTTAAATGTATTATTATTATATCCTCCTGAGACCCGGCCCATTATTGTGTCCTTTATAGTGGACATAGGGTTAACCTTTCTGCCTTTTAAGTGTTTAGAGATAAACTCTAGTTTGTGGCTGCGCTGTGATAAATAAATACATAAATAAATAAACCAGGCCTCAACTAGGACTAAACCAGGACTAAACCAGGACTATACCAGGACTAAACCAGGACTAAACCAGGACTATACCAGGACTATACCAGGACTATACCAGGACTAAACCAGGACTATACCAGGACTAAACCAGGTCTAAACCAGGACTAAACCAGGACTATACCAGGACTAAACCAGGTCTAAACCAGGACTAAACCAGGACTAAACCAGGACTAAACCAGGTCTAAACCAGGACTAAACCAAGTCTACACCAGGACTATACCAGGACTAAACCAGGTCTCAACTAGGACTAAACCAGGACTATACCAGGTCTATACCAGGACTATACCAGGACTAAACCAGGACTAAACCAGGACTATACCAGGACTAAACCAGGACTATACCAGGTCTAAACTAGGACTAAACCAGGACTAAACCAGGACTAAACCAGGACTATACCAGGACTAAACCAAGTCTACACCAGGACTAAACCAGGACTAAACCAGGTCTCAACTAGGACTAAACCAGGACTATACCAGGACTAAACCAGGTCTACACCAGGACTAAACCAGGACTAAACCAGGACTAAACCAGGTCTACACCAGGACTAAACCAGGACTAAACCAGGACTATACCAGGTCTACACCAGGACTAAAGCAGGAATAAACCGAATTAAATAACTAAATAAGAATAAATAAAAAAGAAATTAAAGGAGTCTAAAAAGTTTTTCAGGCGACTGTAGAAACTTGTCAGATATTGGTAATCAAAAAAAAAAAAAGTTTTTGTTAGGTTGTTAACGTCACATGGATTTAACACTATTACAGTCCATTACAGAGGACACGTCACAACATTATGAATAAAAATAAAATTAACCAAATGTAAATGCTAAGGTGTTCATTTACCTCCAAACAGAAAATAAAATAAATAAATAAATAAATAAATAAATAAATTGAAATACACTTTTTCTTCGGGTCCCAGGAGGATATGTCTTATGTTGCACCATAACGCCAAAGCAAATTCACTGACAATGGCAATAAAGCCTTTTCTGACTGTAGGAAAATAAAACATATCGTTTACTTACGTCACCCCCAGGATTCTACCACTAGATGGCAGCAGAGAACAACAGAAGATCCCTGCTGTCTCCATTATGCCCTGTCTGACAACGTGTTTCTATCAAGATTAAAGGTCCCATGACATGAAATTTTCACTTTCTGAGGTTTTTGAACGTTAATGTGAGCTCCCCTACCCTGTTTAGTCCCCCCCTCCCCATGGTTAAAAGTTGTAAAATGTCTAAACTGAGCATTTGCGATCCTTTTCTGCGTTAGAAAAAATCAGAGCTCAAACGGGCGATTTTGAACAAGGAAACTTATTGACGTCAGATCGAAAAAAGAAATGCAAATGCAGTTCCACCCCCGTCTGTTTGTACTCAGCGTCTCTGTAAATCACGCCCAGAGAGTTTGGACTGCGGAGGAGCTACGCAATGCGAAATACGTTTTTTTTATTTGCCTGGAGGAACTTGCGAGTGTTTCTAGGCTCGGAAGTCCTTTATCTGAGCCTGTGGATATCTGAAACAGCAGTGGTTTAATTTTATTTTCTGTGGAATTTTTCAATGGAAGGCTTCTCATCTCTCCCCCCGTGCAAAAACACGGAAGTGGGTCACAGAGCGGAGCGGAGAGCTTGGCCACGCCCCCACCCCCTACTATAGGCCATCACTGTCCTCCTCATTTGCATTCAAGCAACAACACCCATAATGGAGTGTTCCAGAGTGACATTTATGACTCTTTCTCATCTTATCTCTGTTTCTCATGCACTGAGTGTTGATCTTGAAGAAGGATTCATTTACAGTATTAGGGAACCATTAAGGAGCCATATAAAAGCATCAAGAAGTACCATGTCATGGGATCTTTAAAATTATTGATACTTTGCAGCTCATCAACATGCCCTGGGGGTGTGATGCTAACTGTAGACACTGCTCTGTCTGAAGTTAACATTACATTTTAATCTGAGTTTCACTTTAACACAGCCTAACCATAAAGAACTGAGAAGAAAAACAAAAGATTTAGCTGGAACTACAACAGACGATCTGATTTGTGCTGTTAAACAACTAATATTACAGCCACAAGCAAGCTAGCATTAGTCAACACTTTTTCAGTTAGTCACCCTCACCTTTTTTGTTAAAAATCACCTAAACAAGAGCAGGAGTCTAAAAACGTTCCTGGTGGTGTTTGCTAAGGTGTGCATTGTGTCACTATGGTAACTGCTAAGCATTGCCAACATACACATACATATAGAACACCCCCAGCATGATGCCACTGCAAAATATGAATTATACACTCTCCATCAAAGTGTCTCCATTAAACATAAATATTTCATTCAGAAATATTGTTCAATTACTGGCCATAACTTCATAAGTAATTACAACATAAAATATTTTGAACCAATAAAATCATGTACATATTCATATATATTCTTTATTAATTATCAATATTTATTCTAAACAAAAAATGAAAATGAAAATTGTGGAAAACCTACATAATTTTGTGGTTGCCGAGATTACATGTGACCTAGTTTATGACTGGACCATGAAAGACAAACGTCCAGCTCAGATTATCAATAATAATACAAAAGCTGCAAACAGAGCAGGTGCTGCAGCCACAGACCTGTTCACATTACCACACTGCACTCCCCTTTCTATTTATACACAGGGCATTCTGGGTAACCACCGGACTAGAGTTTTCACTGGACGAGGATAGATACAGAAATTCATGTTGTTCTTAAAGGTGCATTGTGTAACTTTTCTGGTGGAGGGTCCGTTAAATGCTTTTCTCCATAGAGATGTTATTGCTTTGTTTGGAATCTTTCACAGTATGACATTAAACATTTCTATCTTCATGGAGACCAAACCAGACCACATCTGTTTACAGTCAGAATACATGTTTTTCAAGGTAGTTTTGAGTTATAAAACCACCTGTAATTGAATAGATGTGGACTGTGGAACATTCTGGGCAGAGCAATGACATACCCATGGAAACAAGCAGGTGACAGACCCCCAACCAAAAAGTTACATAGTGCAACTTTAAAAAAGACATGTTACTCTTTTATTGTTTAAAATATTTTCCCGACTTGCTTTTGTGTGTCATGTTTTACCTTCTGTAATGTGAATGTCTGGTTTTGTAGTGGATCAATACCAAAATCAACATATCATTACTGACTGAGCTATAGTAGCACTTGTACTCGTAGAAAGTATATACACTCAACAAAAATATAAACGCAACACTTTTGTTTTTGCTCCCATTTTTCCTGAGATGGACCCAAAGATCCAAAATTCACTCCAGATACACAACACTACCATTTCTCTCAAACATTGTTCACAAATCTGTCCAAATGTGTGACAGCGAGCACCTCTGCCCCGCCGAGACAATCCACCCCACCTCACAGGTGCGCCACATCAAGATGCCGATCCGACATCATGACCAGTGACCAGGTGCACCCCAGACTGCCCACAATAAAAGGCCACCCCGAAATGTGCTTTTTTTTTTTTTGCTTTATTGGGGGTCTGGGGACTCAGAACCAGTCAGTATCTGGTGTGACCACCATTTGCCTCATGCAGTGCAACACATCTTCTTCGCATAGAGTTTATCAGATTGTCAGTTGTGGCCTGTGGAATGTTGGTCCACTCCTCTTCAAAGTCTGTTATGGACGAAGAACACAGGTGCATTTTATTGATGGCATTTTGAATGCACAGAGATACCGTGATGAGATCCTGAGGCCCATTGTTGTGCCATACATCCATGAACATCACCTCATGTTTCAGCAAGATAATGCACGGCCCCATGTTGCAGGGATCTGTACACAATTCTTGGAAGCTGAAAATGTCCCAGTTCTTGCATGGCCAGCATACTCACCGGACATGTCACCCATTGAGCATGTTTGGGATGTGCTTGACCGGCGTATACGACAGCGTGTACCAGCTCCCACTAATATCCAGCAACTTCGCACAGCCATTGAAGAGGAGTGGACCAACATTCCACAGGCCACAACTGACAATCTGATAAACTCTAAACTCCGAGATTTAGCCATAGTTTCGAGTAGATGAGGACGCCAGTGCGCATGCGCGGAGTGTGCTCTCAGCTCCCGGGACTCAAACATGGAACGCAAAGCTGTAAACTATGGATAAATCTCGGATTACAGGCCACTTTTGATTCAAACTAAATCGTAGACTAAAGACATCGAGCTTCTATGATTTGAAAAGTGCTAAAGTTTGTGTTATTTGGAGCCCGCATGGGGCATATTACATGCTCGGGGAATGCCCCGAGCTATGGCTATAAGTCGCGCTAGGCTAACGGCGTTAGCCTAACGCTAATCTAAAACATCTCCGGAAATGTTCCATATGACACCAAAGTGCTATGGGTGAGTAAAACAACTTGTTTTATTACCTAAATAAGGCTCAAATTGAAAAAAACGTTACTTTTCCTTTAAATCTAAAATGATCATGAGCACGCAGAAATGTTACCTTCACATTTTGCCTAGACTGTTAAGTCACAGGTAAAAGTTTGGACTTCTCATGCACAGTTCAGAAACCATTACAGAACTCAGTGACCAAAAACATGTTTCAAAGGAAATTAAAGACACAAGAATGAGTTCTGTATAAATAAAAGTCTGATTTTAGAGCCCTCAAAATTCCTCCATGCCTCAACTTCATGATTCACTTTTATTTCATCTCAAGCACATTGCTGTCATATTTACCTACTGAGGTTTAAAGCCATAGTATGTAATTTACTGGAGGTGGAAAGTCAACTGCTCGATTCTATGGAAATATAGCACAAGATTTGCCTGGAAGAATCCATGACTCATCGCTGTACCAGCGAGTGAGTCTGGTAACGCTTGATCCACAGAATGCGCTGCGGTTGCGCGTAGACAGACAGCTAAGTGAACCAATCAGAGATTGCGCCATCTTGATTCAAAACTGAGGCGGAACTTCCGCTGCCCAAGAGTGACTTTGCGGGCAAAGGCGGGTGCACTGACGTCACCATCTTTGAACGAATCAGAATCGCGGAGTCCGTTTGTAACCGGAGGAGCGAGAGTGGATGGAGGGTGTCCAAATGGTATCGCGCTGTATAGGAAATACAGAGAGATATCATTTGGCTGGCCAGGTAAGCACAAGATAGCATAATGTGCCAATCTAAACATCTACCAAGCCAAATATGAGTCAGGTTTATGGAGAGTAAGCAAGTCTATGCACAGTAAGGACACATGTTTTTCTGTTTTTTGTTGCCTTTTTGGTTGGGGGTCCGTTGGGGGTCTGTCACCTGCTTGTTTCTATGGCGATGTCATTGCTCTTCCTACACAGTGTGACATTAAACAGCTCTACTTTATTTATTCAATTACAGGTGCTTTTATAGCTTAAAAGATAAGATAAGATAAGATAAGATATGCCTTTATTAGTCCCACAGTGGGGAAATTCCAGTGTTGCAACACACAGATTAAGAACAGCAGGAAAAAGTAGCATGCAATAAAACAAGATTATAAATAATGGCTTAAATAATTTAAAAATAGACCTAAAATAGACCTAAAAATACCCAGAAAAGCAGGCATTCTGACTGTGAACGGGGTTGCCTCTCCAGAGATCTGATCTGTAACCTGATCTGGTTTTGGTCTCCATGAAGGTACAAAGGTTTAATGCCATACTGTGAAACATTCCAGACAAAGCAATAACATTTCTATGGAGAACTAACCTGGGAAATCCCAGGCTGCTTTCCTTCGTTCCGATCTGAAAGACAAAGCCTGGCGACTATGGCAAGCGAGCTCTCCCGATTCTGGGAGCCAATCAGAGAGCGGGGAGGGGTGGAAAGACGGTGACACGTACTACGTGACAAACGGAAGCTTGTAGTTTGAACCGACAACTGACATGATTGGCTATGGGCTACGTATACACCAAATGATAGACATTCGTAACGCCCAATAAACGGCCGTTGGCGATCGTAAACCACACCTCCGCTACGAGATATTTCAAAGGTGGCTCCCAGACCATATATCACTGTGATATGGTCAGGTGTAAACCAGGCAAATGGAGAACAGCATTCAGTGGAACCTCCAGCAGAAAAGTACCACAATGCACCTTTAAACATCCATAATGAAAAAGCATGCTTACTTTTGGTTACTTTAGTTTATTTCTTGAGAAAAAGGTACATGCCGCGCTGTCAGATGTAACCATTTTCTTTACAGAATCCATCCGATTACCAGGAAAACAGGCTTACATTTATACTTACTTCCTATAACATCCTTTCTTTGTAATCTGTGGTCATTTACTGGTCAGTGGGCTACATGTAATGCTAATGTGGATTTGAATGGAAGGATATGGCTACTTAATGATGCCATCATGGACATTGTAAAGCATGACTTGTGAACTCTATGTGGGATATACATTAATGTGTATGGAGCGGTCTAATTGCTGGAGGTCTGATGCCACAGTGCCAGTACAGACAGGCCCAGCAGAGCAGAGCAGAGCGGTGCATTACAAGATGAGCAGAGGATTATGGGAGACTGGGTTAATCTGAAGGACGCCATCTGTCACCTGGACGGCACAAAGTCACAGGGCAGGTGTAGCGACAGGGACTGCTCACATCCTGCCCAACGATCACATGTGAAGATTGTGTGGTTTGATTTGTTTTTATACAGTTTTTTGCACTTGAACTCCAGGTAGTGTTGATTCTTTTATTAAAAGAGATGGCCTGCTTTTCACTTTTTACGGAAATGTATTTGAACAATATCAGATTTAGACCTGTAGACATGTAGCACTGTCAACTGGGCTGTAGACAAGGGGCCCCAGGGTTTTACAGGCCCAAAATTGAACCCTCTTCCTATTCATTTATATTAATGGGGGTCCCATGTGAGGCTTCTTGCCCCGGGTCTCCAAATGAGTTCAATATAACAATCTGGAAATTTGAAAGTGATAGGGAAAAGGTGGAACATCCAAACAAATATCTGAATCTGATTGGGTGAAGCGTCACAACAACAGAACAAGAGGAAAAAATCTAACTTTTTAAAAAATCCAGTTCCCAGCCCACAGTGCACAAAACGCAATCCTCTGCATGTTTTTAAAAACGTTCGAAAAGGCTGAAGCGCATTGGTTGGCGTCACCATGTTGTTGTGCAGGGTTAGCTCAGGCCAAGAATCAACTTTTTCATGAGTGGATTTGAACTTGTGATGGGCAGAGGCTTGTGGATGTCATCTTAAATGTCTCGTCCTTATTGAAAGCATTTGTACTGATAATATTGTATGCAGCTTGTGTACAGTATGAGCAGAGATTAAAGTGGCGCTCTGGCCTGTGTGAGAATGGGCTGTAAAAGGTTTATTGTGGAGTGTAAATCCCTGAGCATGACATGGTTATAATGTGTTCACATGTTCAACTGCAGACTTACTACCACTGTGTTTTTGCACGAACCAGAGGGACTCTGAGCTCTTGTACAGGGACTGTGTGGGATTAGTGTAATA
Organism: Paratrypauchen microcephalus; assembly: GCA_036785185.1. Classification (NCBI taxonomy): domain Eukaryota; kingdom Metazoa; phylum Chordata; class Actinopteri; order Gobiiformes; family Gobiidae; genus Paratrypauchen; species Paratrypauchen microcephalus. The sequence goes on from JAVJIX010000007.1 coordinate 617,025, forward strand.
TTACTTTATCTTACATTCAGATATCATTCAGTTTTTCATATACATTTTTTGCTGTCTGTACTTTGGACATACCAATTGCATTCACTTCAAATTATAAATCCTATAATGATATTATTTAGAAGTAACAAGACGATTTTGAAAAGTACAATGAAAGTACAATAAGTGTAAAGAATGAAAGCAGAGTGTGTAAAAACATACAGTATATATAAATATAAAAAGTACTGCAGCCTGTTACAAATGATTCATACAAATAATACAATAAATATTGGTAATTTAATAACTTATACCTGGTAACCTGCATAAAGGAAAATCAATACACATATATACATAATAAATCATGACATACTGCCACATTAACAAGTATAAAAGACAAAGAGATAAAAATCAGGTAGTGTTTATTTACCAGTATATAAAAGTCGAGAGGATTATCTGGAGTCACTACACAAACTCGTTTCTCTGAGCACACATTAGTGTAATTAATAGAGCACATTACACTGATTGGAGATTAGAGAAAACACAGGATTCAAATACGACTCACTTTCACTGAGCAACTTCTATGTTGAGTCACACAAATATATTAGAATATATCAAAACATGAATCAAATATATACAATATATATATATATACATATATACGGATACAAGCGGCTGAAATGAGTTTCCTCCGCAGAGTGGCTGGGCGCACCCTTAGAGATAGGGTGAGGAGCTCGGTCACACAGGAGGGGCTCGGAGTAGAGCCACTGCTTCACCATGAGAGGAACCAGCTGAGGTGGCTCGGGCATCTGTTCTGGATGCCTCCTGGTCGCCTCACTCGGGAGGTGTTCCGGGCATGTCCCACCGGGAGGAGGCCCCGGGGAAGACCCAGGACCCGCTGGAGGGACTATGTCTCCCGGCTGGCCTGGGAACGCCTTGGGGTCCCCCCGGAGGAGCTGGAGGAAGTGTCCGGGGTGAAGGAAGTCTGGGAGTCCCTGCTTAGACTGTTGCCCCCGCGACCCGGCCCCGGATAAGCGGAAGAAAATGGATGGATGGATGAATCAAATATAATGTGTGTTGTGCTCATGTTTACTGAGAGAGGGCAAAGCCCCACTATAGGCAACAACTATTAGTAAAGGTGCACTATGGAACTTTATAGTGGAACATCCACCATCTGCTTGTCTCCATGGAGATGTTTTGTCTGGAATGTTCCACAGTATGGCATTATCTTATCCATCTCCATGAAGACGAGTAGGTGGCACTACCAGGCCAAGTTACAGATGTAAGTTACAGTGAATGTTTCCTGGTATTTAAACCTCTGTTATAAATCAGGTTAAAAACATTAACTGCTGACATCTAACTTGGTAAGAAAGAAAACTTTCTCTACCAGTGAAATGTTTAAAATGAGCAGACAACACAAGGGATGCATATTTGATAAGAAAACATTATAACATGGCTAAACCCACAAATGTAACATAACATACATACATTTAACCTTGCTGACACTTCCAAAAACACGTTCACCTGTTCTTTACATTTTGCACTGCTGCCGTGGGAGTGCAGGGACCCAGCGGTAACTCTCTAAGTCAAGAAGTGTCATTGGATTATCTGTGGTGCACCTGCCTCAGCTCCGGGCTCTCCTCTCAGATCTGCACCTGAGTCTCCGGCTGCTCCTCGTGAGCCCAGTCTCTGCTGAAATGACATGACTGCCCTTTTTACCATGAGGAATGTCCCGGTGCTACAACTACCACACATCTTCCTCTTCATCCACTCCTGCTTTGGTGAGTGACTGATTCAAATATAAGGTTTCCGTGTGGAATTTGAGAAGGCTTCCAAAGTTACAGGTACATGTTGGGTATCAGATCACAACATTCTATAGGTCTATGATACCCCGTGACTGCAAATAACTGTAATATGCAAACTGAATGGTATAGTTAAGTTAAAGGAGCTCACAACACTTGTGGATTGTCTTTATATAGCAAGAATACTGGATACTGCCCCTGTCTGAACATCAAAGTTTAACAATTCTCATTAGAATCCTTCTTTTTCTCTATGGGACATCGGTGGCACAGTGAGTTAAGCGTTCACCCACTAATCAAAGGTTCAGTCCTTGACTAATTGCACAACCGTATTGTTGTGTACTTGAACAAGACCATTCCACAATGTCCATTTTAGTTTTTTTTTTTTTTATTGACTTTCATAAGTAATAATACAAAACTTCTAACGTCACAGTACTAAAAATAAAGTATTATTCTTATTCTTATTCTAGCATCTTACTGTATATATACTACTAATATACCTTAATTAGCCTTAATAAAGCATGAAAAAAGACTTTCATAATGAACAAATAGATAACAGCTTGTAGAATGTCTCTACACTCTCTACCCTCCACAAAAACTAATGATTCTGGGACAATTAATACCAAAATCCCAACTCTTAATTTATAACCCCTTTATTAAATGGTGCACTATGTAACTTCTCTGATTGGGGGTCCGTCACCTGCTTGTTTCTATGAATATATCATTGCTCTGTTTAGAATGTTCCACAGTATGACTTTAAACAGCTCTACCTTACATTTTTTCAATTACAGGTGGTTTCATAGCATGGAATACCTAGAAAAACAGGTTGCCTCTCCAGAGATCTGACCTGTAACTTCCATGAAGATAGAAAGGAAACACAGACAAAGCAATAAGATCTCCATGGAGAGAAGCATTTGAGGGAAAGTTACACAATGCATCAGTTAGCAAGACTGAAACATTCTTAATAAACAATTTGTACATTTTGAATTTCATGCTTTATTAAGGCTGTAGTTATATAGTTACTTATATAAGGTGTTACCAGAATGAGGCAATATCAATTAAATAAACCTAAGAAAGAAAGAAAAAACTTGTATAAGATTAAATGTCCAGCTGTAATCCCATGTACTATAGTACTATTGTGTATACATTTCTGGGGCACCATGTATTTTTAGCCTGTACTAGTCATGACACAGTTGGAAAGACTTGTCCAGTTCTCGTGATGTTGAACAGAAAGAAATGAAACAGATTAGGACTGTGTGTATATATAGGGGGAGAGTGACGGAGTATTTTTAGATCTTGACGTAATGCACCTTTAATCCCTGAGGAGAGACTGGGTTCAGTAAGAGCTGGTGAAGGCTGCTTTGTTTACGCCTTATATAAAATTTCATTCAAATAGTGTGTACAAGGGGATATTTGAGGTAATACTTTTTCTTATTTTAATGTTTGTGTCGTTTTGTGTGGGTTTTGAGTCTGGAGAGAAAGGTGGGGTGTGGGAGGTTTTTTGTTTTGTTTTTATCCAGTTTCTATTTAGATCCAAAGCAAATATTTTGAAGATTATGTGTTAAAAATATAAATGTTAATTTAGCAAAAAATATTAATAGCTGATTCAATTTATTTATTTAGGGACAACATTTCTCTGTTTCTGGAATACACAAGCCCTCCCAAATACTGATAGGAGAAAGTGGCACATTCACCCAGAAATGGAAGGGTTGCTAGTTCAAAATTAGCTAGATACTATTGTTATGTTAAAGGAAAATTAACGTTTTTTTACAATCTGAGCCTTCTTTCGGCAATAAAACAAGTGGTTTTACTCACCCATAGCACTTTGGTGTCAATTGGAGCAGTATCGCAGAACTTATGTTGTAGCCGTTCTGTTCTACTAGTGATCCCGTATCCGTTAGCGTGAGTGCTCGGGGCACTGATTTGCGGTGTCCAAATAACATAAACTTTAGCACTTTTCAAATCACACAGGATCGCTGTGTCAGGGTAGACTTTTAGTAGATTCCAAAACGGCTTGAAACCCGATATCGCAACAGAAAAGTAAAGTTCAGAGCGGTGTTAGCTTCTTTCAGACTAGCGGTGTTTACAAAACAGCTGAGTTCACGCATGCGCACTGTCCTCTCTGATGACGTCATCAAATGAAACTATAGCTGGATATCGGGTTTCAGGCCGTCTTGGAATCCACTAAAAGTCTACGCTGACACAGCGATCTTCTGTGATTTGAAAAGTGCTAAAGTTTGTGTTATTTGGACACATTTGGCAAAGTAATGCCCCGAGCACTCACGCTAACGGATACGGGATCATTAGTAGAACAGAACGGCTCAACATAAGTTCTGCGATACTGCTCCAATTGACACCAAACTGCTATGGGTGAGTAAAACTACTTGTTTTATTGCCGAAAGAAGGCTCAGATTGTAAAAAAAAACGTTACTTTTCCTTTAAGCCACATTGCCCCCCTATTGCTGGGTTTTGTCAGTTTCAGAAAATGGGTCAGAAGGAGGTCTGAAGGAAGGCATAGTCGAAATTGAGGTTATTCAGCATTTTAATGTCAAAATAGCAAAATACAAACAGAATGGTGTCATCAGGCATCTTCATCCATGTTATCAGCTTAGCAGAGAGACATCGGCCATGAAGAGGGACATGGTGGAGGTCTTCCCCTCACACACACAAATGACCACAAGGTGTCTTTAAATACAGTACAGACTGTTGACTATTTATGACCTCAGCAACAGCTAACCTATAGGAGAATAGCTTAGCTATGCAGACCATGTAGAGAACTCCCCAGCTTTAGCTAAGAAGACCAGTTTTCCCAATAGTCAGCCAAAATATTGATGGATAGGGAGCAGGTGATGTCAACACCAGCCCAGATAGTCTATGTATGTATCGAATTACACTTAGCTGTTCACAGAACACAGGGTTAAAACACAGAAGAACCAGGTGGAGGTAGAAATGACAGTTTTCATATGTAAGTACACCTGTAAATTAAATATGAGATCCCACAATGCCTCCCTTTGAGCACATAATCACATGTGCTCACCAATAACAACCAAAATATTTAATTTACATATGAATGTAACTCAGTAAACTCTCATTTTAGACTTTAGCTTTCAAAATGTAACCATCAACACAGAAATTAATACAGAACTCTCCTGGAAAAGTGTTCTCCTCCCTTTGGAGTTATAAACCAGAAATGGAAGGATATTTCTCAGATCCCCAATCGTTCACTTCCTGGATTCAACAGAGTGTTAGATGATGTCACACTCAGATGTCGCCGACATTGTTGACATAACTCAGCTGACAGGAAAGAGCACAGTTGTCTTCTTATGCACCGCTGCTCCACGCTGTTGTACTCAAAGATTTCAAAGCCAGCAATGTCCAATTGCATCACCATTGAACCTATAAGTGACGCTGAATCTTCAGTGAACAAACTAGATGACTTAGTTTATCCACACTTATCAAAAAATGTCCATCAAGATAAAAAAGAAGCAGACTCCTTGTAGATGTCGTCATCAGCATAGGATGATATAGAATGACATGTCTGCGTGCTTTATGGATATAATGTTCTCTTGTAATTTTCCAGAATCATTTTCATTGACTCATCTCCTTTGATCTTTTGTCTTGAACAAAAACTGATCTGCTCAGTCAACTTCTCCAGTACCTGAACTCAGAATTCAAATCAATTGACACAATGACACAAGCTGGGACATAGTGAGATAAATTACCCCTAAAAAAATGTTTATTAAAAAATAGACATAGTCTGATCTATCTAATGAACTATATTTATCTGCAACAGTAACATTTTAACATCAGCTAAAACAACCTCATTTTTAATAGTTTAATAGAACTCCTATTCACCTTTCACTAGAATATTAATCTCATCTTGATCGATTTAGATTACCAGAAGTGATACATATAATGAATCACAAATAATCAAAAACCCCAAAATAACCAAAAAACATCTATCTGCATCCTTTGCAGAACTAAGATGAAACTAACTCGCACATTTTCAGAGCTCAATTTCCAAAACAAAAACATCTTCTTTTGTTGAACCACTTGAATTTTACCTTTATTAATCTCTCTGCTTTTTGCAGGGTTTTAACATATGAATTATCTGCAGATTAACTCTTCGAGTATTTTACAGCAACTTGTCTCATGTTCATTCTGAACAGGCAATCTTAAGATCTCTTATATTTTAGTTACACATTTAGATCTGTTGTCCATCCACACAAAACCAACAAAAAAAATCCAAATTGCTTAACATAAAAAAGCATCAGAACAACAGATTCCCAGATTCTTCTTACTGATTCTTACAGATTCATTACAGATTCAGATTACAGCAACCATAAATATAAAATTTAAACATGCAATTTTAGTTCATCTTGTATGGCTAGACAACATCACCGAATAATTTATTTCAGAAGTCCCAGTTTGTTTCATCATCACAATTAATTTAAAATTCTTAGAGATCAGTACCTGAAACCTCTGGGTGCATAGAGCATCTCCTCTTCTTCAACTTTTTCTCTGCTTTTCTCGAGCCCCATGTTGACCTCTCCTTCTAGCCCTTTTGAGCCTCACTTCTAGCCCCACGTTGCTTTTTTTGTGGCCCCACGTTGGGCGCCAAACTGTCAGTTTCAGAAAATGGGTCAGAAGGAGGTCTGAAGGAAGGCATAGTCGAAATTGAGGTTATTCAGCATTTTAATGTCAAAATAGCAAAATACAAACAGAATGGTGTCATCAGGCATCTTCATCCATGTTATCAGCTTAGCAGAGAGACATCGGCCATGAAGAGGGACATGGTGGAGGTCTTCCCCTCACACACACAAATGACCACAAGGTGTCTTTAAATACAGTACAGACTGTTGACTATTTATGACCTCAGCAACAGCTAACCTATAGGAGAATAGCTTAGCTATGCAGACCATGTAGAGAACTCCCCAGCTTTAGCTAAGAAGACCAGTTTTCCCAATAGTCAGCCAAAATATTGATGGATAGGGAGCAGGTGATGTCAACACCAGCCCAGATAGTCTATGTATGTATCGAATTACACTTAGCTGTTCACAGAACACAGGGTTAAAACACAGAAGAACCAGGTGGAGGTAGAAATGACAGTTTTCATATGTAAGTACACCTGTAAATTAAATATGAGATCCCACAGTTTCAGATGACATTACAGAATTCTGTAGGCCAATGTTTCACAGAGATGGTGGGCAGCTAAAAGGAATATTACTAAAAATACAGATTTTTGTTGAACTACAGTGAATTATTTTGTGTAGTTACTAATAGAAATTTTCGAGTTCAATATTTGTGAATTTACCTTTTGGATATTTAAAGTAAAGTGTTATCAATAAGCTTTTGGAGTATGACATCATGCTTCTCGACTGGAAAAGGTGGTTTGCCCTCTCCAGGTGGGTCCTTGCCTCAAGTGGAGGAGTTCAAGTTGTTCACGAGTGAGGGGGAGGATGGACCGTGAGATTGACAGGCGGATTGGTGCAGCGTCGGCAGTGATGCGGTCGCTGTACCGGACCATTGTGGTGAAGAGGGAGCTGAGCCGTAAGGCAAAGCTCTCGATTTACCGTCAATCTACGTTCCTACCCTCACCTATGGTCATGAGCTCTGGGTAATGACCGATCCGATACCGATACAAGCGGGGCACACCCTGGGCTCGGAGTAGAGTCACTGCTCCTCCACGTCGAGAGGAACCAGCTGAGCGGAGGGCATCTGTTCCGGATGCCTCCTGGATGTCTCCCTTGGGAGGTGTTCCGGGCATGTCCCCCCGGAGGAGCTGGAGGAAGTGTCCGGGGTGAAGGAAGTCTGGGAGTCCCTGCTTAGACTGTTGCCCCCGCAATCCGGCTCTGGATAAGCGGAAGAAAATGGATAGATGGACATCATCGTCATTCTAGAATCTGAAAACCACCAATAGTAATGTCATCAGTCAGTTGTCAGGAGGGGCATTTTCACTGTTTTCACTGTGGTATGAACTAAAATATTTGAGCACCAAGCACTATAGTACCATATAGTAGCACACAATCAATATCTATATATTAGCAAGCTTGCAGTTGCTGTTTAGTGTTTTCCTGTAGTAACAAGCAATAGAAGAGGGTATATGTAAATTGACAGTGTGTGCAGTATGTTGTAAATTAACATTTATTTGTTATGTCTGTGCAGCTAAAGCAGACTTTGCCCCATACTTCTACGACAATGGACCGTACAGCAAGAACGGAAACATGGCACTGTTCAGCCTCTCGGAAGACACACCTGTTGGTAAGAAAAAACATCTTTACACATATGGGAAATGGGCCGACAAAACCATATAAACACTTCAAACTAGACATAGGCAAAGGTCGAGAAATTATTTGGCCACAGTTGCTCTCACATCACAATAAATATAATAACAAAGAACAAAACATTGGCAAAATGGAGATGGAAAGGTTGAGGAGGCTGATGGATCTGCTGTTGTGGCAGAGAAGAGGAGGACAGAGGCTGTAGCTGAGATACCACAAAGAAGGAGGAAGGGGAGAGTGACTACAGAGGTGGAACCAAACAAAGTAAAAGTAGTAAAGTACTGCAGTAAAGTGGGTACTTTGTATTTGTACTTCATTGCATTTGAGAGAATGTACCTGTACTTTAGACCTGCTGAAAATGGTGGGGAGTAGGGATGCAAATTATAAATTAATTCATTAATCTATAGTTGATTGACCTTATCGATCGACTTATGATTAACTGATAAGCGGCGTTTTTCACCTGAATTTGAGTGTTTCAATAGGGTCTTTAAGAATATAAGCTATAGTAACATAACACTGAGTCAAAAATATATCATAGTATTATTATATTGTATATTCCTCAATTAATTATTCCTTAGTAAAAAGCAGACAAATGTATTGATGCTGAATAACAAAATACATTCTTTATTGAAAATAAATTGAGGACTGGCTCAGTTGTTGCACTTGCAGCATGGAAATCTTGAAATTAAAAGGAACAAAAGAAATTAAATAACAGAATGTTATTTAGTCTACATATTATGATGAAACCAGTGAATCCAGGCTATTTTTAGGACATTCTCAACATTTATTTTGAACTAAGGCATCAACAATATTTCTCTCTCTTAATCTGTGAAGGGTTACAGTACAAAATATACATTTCACACGGCCCCTGGACACAGCATAAAACATTACAGGGCCTCAAACCAGAACAATCAAGAAATGATAAAAGCATGTAAGTTACATGCTTTTATAATATCAAAAATATATGGTTCTAGGTCCAGCTCTACTGTGAGTTGTACGGCAACATCCAGAGAGGAAAGGGTTACATGATGTAACGCTATGGTCTTTCTCACGAGTGGGTTCGCATGTTGTGTTCACATTCCAGAGTAGCGCCCTCTAGCGATTAGTTACAATTAATGCATTTTGTTCGGCCAACGTCTTGATCGACAATTAATTGTAAGTCGATTAAGTGTTGACATCCCTAGTGTGGAGTTTACTTTTAATACGTTTGTAGTCTGAGCAAACCAAAATATAGAGATAAAAACAACTAGGAAAAAAGTATGGAATAGAACAAAATTATTTATTTCATGTGATATTTTTACTTGACTTTTACTTTTTTCATGAGAAGTGTTTGGTTAAATGCAGCGGTGCTGGCTATGACTGACAGAGAATGTTAGGTACCATGACACTGCTAAAACACAGCTAATAGTTCCAGGTTGCAATTGTAAAATATTAGATAAATATCTTTGTCCTCATTGGTTAAAAATGTAGTACAGTATTATAAAATCACAGCTGTAAGGAAGGGCATCTGATGTAAAACAGTGAAAACAAAACAGTCAATTAACTAAATGGGGTTTGGGCTAGCTGCAGACTAAATGGATATTTTGCATTGTGGGCATTTCCAAATGAATAAACACAAGCTTAAAGGTCCCATGACATGGTACTTTTTAATGCTTTTATATGGCTCCTTAATGGTTCCCTAATACAGGGGGTCCTCAGGTTACGACGTTGATCCGTTCTTAAGACGCGTCGTAACCCGAATTTCGTTGTAAGTCGGATTTTGCCTTTGATCTTCCAACCAAAGCACCAATAACCTTTCCATCTCAATAATTAGACCACTACGCTGCTTGGTTATCACTGTCGCTTTCATAGAAGCAGATCAGAGCCCACATCAGGTACTTCCGCCCACATTGGGCACGCACACGAGGCCGTCTTCTTCGCCCTACAACCACAACAAAGCGTATTCTTCCGCCGTGCGCCGTGCGCCGCGCGCCGTTCGCGTTTGTTTACATCTCTTACCACGCTAAACCGCGTAAGACGGAATGACGCGTAATATATATATATATATATTTTTTTAATGGGGGCGCGTTCGTAACCACGAAACGTCGTAAACCGAGACCGTCGTAACCCGAGGACCCCCTGTACTGTAAATGAATCCTTCTTCAAAATCAAGATCAAGATCAAAAGATCAAAGTCAGCTTTATTGTCAATTCTGCCATATGTGTTCAACATACAGTGAATCGAAATTTCGTTTCTCTCTGGCCAGGTAGTGCAAAAAGACAGTGTACAGAATACAACATGAAGACAAAACACAACAAAAACTATCTAAGACAGAGATCTAAAGTTAAAACTAAAGTCTACAGTCTAAAATCTTAAAACAGTGCAACATAATAAATAAACTATACTATATACAGATTTCCAAAGTGTGCAGTGTGCATCAAAATGTGCAATGGAAGATACAGCAGTGACTTGGTCATGTGCAGTAGAAATCAACACTCAGTGCATGAGAAACAGAGATAAGATGAGAAAGAGTAATTTTTCTCTCTCTGAACAGTCCATTATGGGCGTTGTTGCTTGAATGCAAATGAGGAGGAAAAGAGATGGCCTATAGTAGAGGGTGGGGGCGTGGCCAAACTCTCCGCTCTCAGCTGTGCGCTCTCTGATCCATTTCCGCGTTTTTGCGTGGAGAAGAGATTAGAAGTGTTCCATTGAAAAATAAACACATTTTCACAGAAAATAAAATCAAACCACTGCTGTTCAAAGGTCCAGAGGCTCAGATAAAGGACTTCTGAGCCTAGAAACACTCGGACGTGCCTCCAAGCAAATAAAAAAACGCATTTCGCATTGCCTAGCGCATTCGCGGTCCAAACTCTCTGGGCGTGATTTACAGAGATGCTGAGTACAGACAGACGGGGGTGGAGCTGCATTTGCATTTATTTTTTCGATCTGACGTCAATAAGTTTCCTTGTTCAAAATCGCCCGTTTGAGCTCTGATTTTTTCTAACGCAGAAAAGGATCACAAATGCTCAGTTTAGACATTTTGCAACTTTTAACCATGGGGGGGGGGGGGGCTAAACAGGGTAGGGGAGCTCACATTAACGTTCAAAAACCTCAGAAAGTGAAAATGTCATGCCATGGGACCTTTAAGAACCTCATATAAGTATGGTTTTCCAAAATAAATTCTTGCCTCCATTTTGGTCCTGTTTTAGAACACTACTTGTGCTAGGATTCCTCTGGGACCAGTGAGTTTCCCACAGAACTCCCCAGGCCCACAGGGCAGCCACAGGGAAGCCAGTCTAGAGCTGGACTTAATCACATTTTACTCAACTGCAACTTTTTAACCAGCACTAAAAACTACTGCAACTACTTTTTATAGACCAGCAGGACTTTTTTTTGCCTGGTGGTTTCCTCACTGCAAATTGCTGTTGAATTAAATAGCCATTTACAGCTCCTACTTATCCTAGTTTTTATGTGAACTTGAGAAACTTCTAAATAAAACTGCACTTTAGTGTAGTTGTCAGACACCATACTTTTACTCCTATATGTGAGTAGTAGCTATAGTTGAGTATAACAGTTATCTTACTTGAGTAAATGATTTGATAACCCTTTCCACTCTTCTTTTCCCCAAATATGTTTTGACTTATGTCTCAGTAATTAGTAATTAGTAATTAATTTTACTGTTATACAATATTATACCTTACTAATATAATTTTGAGTACAGTATTTGGATACTCTACCCGCCTCTGTTCATAATTCTTAACACAGAAGATGCCAAGTTGGTTTTGAGACAGCAGAGTTACTCAGGTTTCTCTTTCTGTCAATCTTCTGCCAAACAAAACTCTGGGAAATGCAAAATGGCACCAGACCAAGTTGTTGATTAACATCTACAGTATTGGATGAGTCTAAAGCCTGAGGCTTGTTTAAACTAGTGCTGGTGTGATCTGGGCTCAAGGTAAGCCACTCACGTTCTACACTAATTGGTTTCAGGCGACGGACAAGGACAAACATGGATGTGTTATACGGGTGTGTGTCAGATGCCCCAGAGGCACAGTAGGTGAGTGGCTAGCACTCATGCTTCACAGCAAGAGGGTTCAGGGTTGGATCCCTGGGTCAGTTTCCCCCATCAACTCAATCCAACTCATGCAGGTAAAGTCCTCCAGCTTCGGTAGTCCTGGCCAATACTCATAGCACATACCTGTTCCTGATGAAGTGTCCCAGCAGCACTGAGGCTTGAGCATCTCCACAAACCAGACTCTTATTTGGCCTGGAGGAGGGCCTCCTCCTACTTGTTTCCATGGAAATGTTGTTTCTTTGGCTATAATCTTCCAGAGTATGGCATAAAACAGAGAAGTATTGCTTTAAATTTCTATTTCCATGGCGACGTGCCAAGTGGAAAAAGCCTTCTGTAAACAATGTCCACTGCAGCAACAAAACCATCAGTCTCCCCAACCTTTCCATCTTCTCTTTCTAATTTACTTCCTTTATTTCCTTTAGGCACACAGATCTACTGTCTAAACGGTACAGACCCCGAAGGCAACATGGTGAGCTACGGCCTTTCATTTGACCCAGGAACTAAAGAGTACTTCAGGGTCAACCCCAAAACAGGAAATGTCACTCTCGTCGAACCACTGGACAGAGAGGTGAGTTTAATTCATTCATTTTAGTCACACAGTTTGTTTCATTTACATTTGGGTTCTACTTCTGCAGAGAAAAGATTCACTGGACGTCCTGGTTAGTATCAGTGATGGACAAAGCAAGGTAAGGATTATATATTTTTATATATATATAGGTAATGTCTTGAGTTGGTTTTGAACAAGTTGATTTTTTTCAGGTTGAAGAGCGAGTCACAGTTTTTATTATGGACACCAATGATGAGAAACCAGAATTTCAAAACCTACCAGGAATGACCAGTGTGCTGGAGGTAAGTCATGCCAGGGAGACATTCTTGCTTTGAAGAAGTTCACTTTATTTGGTGAAAACAGTAAGGGAAACCTTGAATGAAATGACACAGGCTACTTGAGAAAGACATATTTCAACTGAAAGTATCTAACATTGAACAAACTATAAGATCACATCAGGGTAGTCCCAATTTAATGTCTTCTACCATGTCTAGAGGTCTGTGATTAAAGGTCCTGTGTTACACAAAACTGACTCTTGTGTGTGTGTTAAAGGGATATGCCACCCCCAGGTCAAATTTGGGCATCTCCCCACAGTCCAGAGACTAAAATAAGTGGTGGAAAGCGTTTTCCTGCTCACCCAGCCATTGTCCGAGTCTGTCGCCACTGACCGCCGCGGTATCTGGTGCTCCTCCGCCTTAGAATGGAGTCTAACGTAGCCAGAGAAAGATTTCGGCCAAAAGGAATTAATTTGCTCGATGCGTTTCCCAATTACTTTGTGTGTAGTGCGCATTCATATCGAGTGCAAATAAATGTGCAAATCAACACAGAGAGCTTGACTTGGTCATTTTGGGTGGGAACTATTTTCCAGTGCGTAAGAATACAGCCATATCACGCAGCACAAGGGAGTTCCCCTGTTGCACAACGTGGTGCGTGATACGGCTGTATTCTTACGCACTGGAAAATAGTTCCCACCCAAAATGACCAAGGCAAGCTCTCCGTGTTGATTTGCACATTTATTTGCACTCGATATGAATGCGCACTACACACAAAGTAATTGGGAAACGCATCGAGCAAATTAATTCCTTTTGGCCGAAATCTTTCTCTGGCTACGTTAGACTCCAGTCTAAGGCGGAGGAGCACCAGATACCGCGGCGGTCAGTGGCGACAGACTCGGACAATGGCTGGGTGAGCAGGAAAACGCTTTCCACCACTTATTTTAGTCTCTGGACTGTGGGGAGATGCCCAAATTTGACCTGGGGGTGGCATATCCCTTTAAGTCATATTATAATGTTGTTACTTCTTCAAAAACATCCAGTGTTGTGTTTTGTTTCATTCACACATATTTGAGTAATCCTGGTTTATTAGTCTGTTTCCAAAGCTCAAAATGCTCTGTTCTACCTTGTGATGTCATGTAATGATAGTTTTCAAGTTAATAATTGTGTGTGTGCGCGTGTGTGTGTGTGTGTGTGTGTGTGTGCGCGCGTGTGTGTGTGTGTGTGTGTGTGTGTGTGTGTGTGTGTGTGTGTGTGTGTGTGTGTGTGTGTGTGTGTGTGTGTGAAACAAAACACAACTTAAGTATGTTTATATAAAAGGACACTTTGACGTCCTTGTTTTGATTGAAGTAAAATACATGAAGTAATTGATCAAACATAGGTCTCTGTGTGATATTTTTGGGGAGTTTTTTTATATCAAGCAGTATAAGTGTTAATATATTCTTACAAACTTATGTCGCAAAAAAATGTCTATTTCCTTCACAGACAACTGAACCGGACACCAGTATCTACAGAGTGGAGGCCATAGACAGAGATACAGGGTCAGGTGGATCTGTGACCTACTTTTTACAGGTAATTTCACTAAGCTATTAAACACCACACACACAAGATTCACCACGATTACATGAGACAGCCATTTGATTTGGTGGTAAATTACATTGTTTAGCTGTGTGAATGAGAGGGAGGCTAAACTTGTTATTTCAAGTAGAGCTATGCGAGGCTCGAGTTGGCATGCCTTAGGATTTTGAGCTATTAGCAGATCCATAGCTGTCCTGTACACTGTAAACCCTATCAGTCAATGGAACTCATTAATATTAGCAATTCAGGACTCAAAACCTGATTTTTAGCTGACCCAACGATAAACGAATACGTTTTCTGACCAAAGAACAATGTTTGAGTAGTGGTGAAAATAATGTTTGATTAAACATTGCCTGGGTTACTAAAAAACAATGAGCGTCTCTCAAACGTGACGTCTGACGTCATCAAGCTAACTTTACTTAAAGAAAGCTGGCGGCACGGTGGCTGAGTGGCTAGCGCACATGCTTCAAGAAGGTGTGGAGTTTCCATGCATGGTCTGGGTTGGGTCGCCCGAGCCTTTCTGTGTGGAGTTTGCATGTTCTCCCCGTGTCTGGGTGGGTTTCCTCCGGGCACTCCGGTTTCCCCCATCAACCCAAAACATGCACCATAGGTAAAATTCTCCAGCTTAGGTCCTGACCAAACCGAAGCAAGAAGATCATGGAGATGGTCCCCGGGCGCAGTAATGTGCTGCCCACTGCTCCTAGTAACAGGATGGGTTAAATGCAGAGAAGAATTTCTCCTGTGTGAGATCAATAAAGTCACTTCTTGAATAAAGTTAATATACTCTTAGTTTTAAAGCTAAGTTTACTTAAAGAATACAGTTAATGTACTTAAACTTTACTTACTTTACTTTAATATACTCTTAGTTTTAAAGCTAAGTTTACTTAAAAAATACAGTTCATGTACTCAAAACTTTTTATGTAATCAGTTACAACAAAACTTTTGAGTTGTATTAACTTATCCAGGTTTACAGTGTAGTGGCACAAGGGGGGGGCCCCATGCATCCAGATGGACAGAGGATTTAGAGTATGGCTTAGTTTGATGCCAACCAAGTGTGTTTTTGCTGCCATCTGACCGCACATGTCATGTGACTGATGCATGTTAGTCATGTGACCTCTTTAGTGGATTCTTTATTTTGTTGTTCAGAAATAAAAGCCTGATATCTCTGCAGTTTTTATACATATCAGTCTGGTCCCCACTCCCTCTGTCGCACGACCGTCCAATCACATTTGTTTATTTCACTGACACGTGAAATGAAGGAGCTCACTGGTCACCTCTCATTCTCATTAAAATGACATTTTTCTCACCTCAGATAACCAGAATTTAGTAATTCTACAGAAATCCACAATGGTTTCAGTGCCCTGTGATATTTTTTCCCCTTTCTTTGGTTTTTTGTAAGCAGCCATTTGTTTTGATACTTACGTGTCTCTGATTGTTTAATCCACCTGTCAGTTATGCCCATTTGAACTCGGAGGATTCAGTGGTGACTTGCGTCTTAAAAAAGTACGGAAGAAGAGTGTATTTTGGATTCCACCCCAAATACAACCAAAATATAAACATTGCAAATACATTGCAAAAAAAAAAAAAAGGCAATGTAAATGTAAATGGCATTTCATTTTGATTCTGGTTTAAATATCATTTGGTTGAAATATTTTAAAAAAAATTAATTCAAGTGAAAAATTCTCAAACCATTGGAAAATAGCAGGGCTCTCAAGTTTTGAGCGGGGTCGTGCGTGAGACTGCGTAATTTCCGAGGAGCGGGGGGGTGCGAGTGAACAGTTTTTCGCGAGGGGGGGGGGGTGCTTGAATTGCGTGCGGAAACCAAACCGTTTTGTCTGCAATGAATATGGGGAAACGTGGCGGTGACCATTGCACGTGTCGGGCTAACTACGTATGAATCTTACTTTTCGGGCTCAGTGGGTGAGGAGGGGAGCTGGCGCTGTCTCACATCCCTGAATCTGAACTGTGGCGTGGAGGGAGGCAGGGCGGGGGAGTGGGGAGGAAATGAAGCGCTCTGATTGGCTGAAAGTTCTCTGTTTACATGCAGATCTGTGGATCTGTGTCTCAGCTGCAGAGTCAGTGAAAGTCAATGAAAACTTGAGTGAAACGGACGAAATGTGAGATCCATATGCGTAATTTAGAACAACAAAGCCATACAAGCGAACAAGGAGGTCAAAATTGCGTGCCCGCTACGCACATGTTGGCAGGTCTGACTGCATCGGCAACATCTCTTTGGCTATGAATCTGGTGATGGCATTGGTTATGTTTTGCCATCGTTGACTTTTTCTGTCATACGGAAAATTCTTTTTGACAAAAGCAAAAGTGGGGGGGAGGTGGGGGGGGCGCTTGAATTGCGTGCGGGAGTTTTTTTTTCGCTGAAAACACGAAATGCCATGTGTGGCGTTCACACGTCGAATTGCGTGTGTCACACTCTCAATGCGTGAGACTTGAGAGCCCTGAAAATAATCTATGCAAGAATGTGTAACTGAAACAAGCAAACCACTCCAAATCTGTCCAAACCAAATATACTCAACAAAAATATAAACGCAACACTTTTGTTTTTGCTCCCATTTTTCCTGAGATGGACCCAAAGATCCAAAATTCACTCCAGATACACAACACTACCATTTCTCAAACATTGTTCACAAATCTGTCCAAATGTGTGACAGCGAGCACCTCTGCCCCGCCGAGACAATCCACCCCACCTCACAGGTGCGCCACATCAAGATGCCGATCCGACATCATGACCAGTGCACAGGTGCGCCCCAGAATGCCCACAATAAAAGGCCACCCCGAAATGTGCATTTTTTTTTTTTTTGCTTTATTGGGGGTCTGGGGACACAGAACCAGTCAGTATCTGGTGTGACCACCATTTGCCTCATGCAGTGCAACACATCTTCTTCACATAGAGTTTATCAGATTGTCAGTTGTGGCCTGTGGAATGTTGGTCCACTCCTCTTCAATGGCTGTGCGAAGTTGCTGGATATTAGTGGGAGCTGGTTCACGCTGTCGTATAAGCCGGTCAAGCACATCCCAAACATGCTCAATGGGTGACATGTCCGGTGAGTATGCTGGCCATGCAAGAACTGGGACATTCTCAGCTTCCAAGAATTGTGTACAGATCCTTGCAACATGGGGCCATGCATTATCTTGCTGAAACATGAGCTGATGTTCATGGATGTATGGCACAACAATGGGCCTCAGGATCTCATCACGGTATCTCTGTGCATTCAAAATGCCATCAATAAAATGCACCTGTGTTCTTCGTCCATAACAGCCTTTGAAGAGGAGTGGACCAACATTCCACAGGCCACAACTGACAACTGACAACTGACAAACTCTATGCGAAGAAGATGTGTTGCACTGCATGAGGCAAATGGTGGTCACACCAGATACTGACTGGTTCTGAGTCCCCAGACCCCCAATAAAGCAAAAAAAAATGCACATTTCGGGGTGGCCTTTTATTGTGGGCAGTCTAAGGCACACCTGTGCATTGGTCATGATGTCGGATCGGCATCTTGATGTGGTGCACCTGTGAGGTGGGGTGGATTGTCTCGGCGGGGCAGAGGTGCTCGCTGTCACACATTTGGACAGATTTGTGAACAATGTTTGAGAAATGGTAGTGTTGTGTATCTGGAGTTAATTTTGGATCTTTGGGTCCATCTCAGGAAAAATGGGAGCAAAAACAAAAGTGTTGTGTTTATATTTTTGTTGAGTGTATATGAATTTTGCAGTGAAAGGAATCCTACTAATAAAACTAAACCACTTTGTGATTCTGGCATGGAGCTCTATATAGAAGCTTATTGGTTCAGCTTTGTTAAATATTGTTTTTTTTTTTGTCATTGTCAGAATCCATCGGGGAGCCTGTTCACCATCGACAGGTACAGCGGAATCCTGAAAATCAAATCTGGAGAAACGCTGGACTATGAGAAATCCAAGACACATTTTGTCACTGTGATCGCCAAGGTGCGAAATGAATAAATTAATTTCCCTTTCATTTTTTCCATGTACTTTAAAAAAAAATCTCTATATAGACTATTTAATCAGTAACGTAAGTGACCATAACACTATATATTATTTATTCCCAAATAAGCATTGTAAATTTGAATCAAAAGGGTGTTTATGTTTTTGGTATTTCTGGTCATTGGTCCAAAATGTATGTATTGTATAATGCTAAAAAAAAAAAAAAAAAAAAAGTATCTACACTCAGCAAAAAAACACATTTGTTACATATATAGATTTCTGTGAAACAAAATAATATATAAGGAATAATATCTGATTTTAGGATGGAGGTGGAAATTACAAAGGAAAGGAGCAGTTTTTGTCCTCTTCTGCCACTCTCACCATCAACGTCATCGATGCCCAAGACACGCCCCCTATTTTCATCGGAACGCCGTACTTTGGATACGTGTACGAAGTCACATCCCCTGTAAGTATCTCATGTAAAGTAGTTTGCAGCACAAACTGGGTATTATTCGGACATTACAACACAGGGCCCAAGTGGTTCCCACAAGCACAGAGGGTAAGGAGAAAGAAGAACAACATGTGCAGGAAGCCCTCTCTGTTTGTGGAGATCCTAAATGGGCTGTCAACAAAACCAAGAGAGACAAGGGCAAGAAACAAGATAATAGAGAATCCGAACCCAGGAGGAAAGGGGTAGCGATTCCTTACCTGGCCGGCGTGTCGGAAAAACTACAGAGGATTTTCAGACAATATGAAATCCCAGTTTATTTCAAACCCACAAACACTTTAAGACAAAAACTCGTCCACCCAAAGGACAAAACACCGAGCCATAAACAAAGTAATGTGGTCTACTCCATTCAGTGTAGTGAAGACTGCAGTGAGCGCTACACTGGAGAAACAAAACAGCCACTTCACAAGAGGATGTACCAACACAGACGGGCGTGCCAGAGTGGACCGTCATCTGCCGTACATCTTCACCTAGAAGCCACGGGCCATTCTTTTGAGGACAGTGAGGTTCAGATCTTAGCCAGGGAAAAGAACTGGTTTGAGAGGGGAGTTAAAGAGGCTATTTTTGTCAAAAAAGAGAATCCTTCTCTGAACAGAAATGGTGGAGTCAGACATAATTTGTCTCCCATCTATAATTCCATTCTTAAGCCTAGATCAAGCAAACAGGGGAACAATAGGGCTAGCCAGGTCAGGGCCAGAGGTGTGAAAAACAGTCGTTGTAGGGATGAATAGGGATGGTAATCTAGACGCCAGAGAAACAAAAGACTGAAACCAATGAGATAGTTTCGGAAAGTAGTTAGCTAGTTAGCTCCTCCCTGCAGCAAGATATAAGCAAGTGTCTTACCAGCATTCTAATTAGAGCTGACGAAGCCTCTCGGATGAGCGGCGAAACGTTTTCGACCAAACAAACTTTGTCCAGTTGACAAATTGAATTTCTTCTTTTATCATAAAGTAGTTTGTTAAAGATGCATTTTGTAACTTTTTATTTGGGGGTCTGTCACCTGCTTGTTTCTATGGAGATGTCACTGCAATGCCTGGAATATTCTACAGTGTGACACTAAACAGCTCTACTTTACATTTATTCAATGACGGGTGGTTTCATAGCTCAAAAATACCATTCTGACTGTGAGCGGGGTCGCCTCTCCACAGATCTGACCTGTAACTTGATCTGGTTTAGTCTCCATGAAGATAGAAAAGTTTAATGCCATATGGTGAAACAGTCCAGACAAAGCAATAACATCTCCATGGAGAAAAGCATTTGACGGACCCTCCACGAGAAAAGTTACACAATGCACCTTTAACAGATTCTATGAAGCCTCAAAATCACACTTGACATCTGATCTGACAAATAAAGGTGCACTATGTCATCCTGAGACCCGCCCATTCATTTGTGTCCTTTATAGTGGACATCTTTTAAGTTTTGACATAGACTCTAGTTTGTGGCTGCACTATGATAAAAAAAGAATAATAATAAAAGAAAAAATAAATAAATTAATTAATAATAATAATAATAATAATAATAATAATAATAATAATAATAATAATAATGCATAAAAAATCAAGAAATCAAAAATATATAAATAAAATACATAAATAAGTAAATAAATAAATACATAAACAATTTAAATAAAACATTAAAAAAAAAAAATTAAAATAAATTAATTAATTAATTAATAATAAATTAAAAGGGAGTCTAAAAACTTTTTTAGGCGACTGTAAAGCCGACCGAAAAATTTTTTTTGTTAGGTTTAGGTTAGGTTAACTTGACATGGATTTCACACTATTGCAGTCCATTACAGAGGACATGTTACAACATTATGAATAAAAATAAAATTAACAAAATGTAAATGCTAAGGTGTTCATTTACCTCCAAATAGAAAATTAAAATAATAATTTAGATCTCCGGGTGGGTGGGGAGTCCTTGCCTCAAGTGGAGGAGTTCAAGTATCTCGGGGTCTTGTTCTCGAGTGAGGGGAGGATGGAGCGTGAGATTAACAGGTGGATCGGTGCAGCGTCGGCAGTGATGCGGTCGTTGTACCGGACCGTTGTGGTGAAGAGGGAGCTGAGCCAAAAGGCGAAGCTCTCAATTTACCGGTCAATCTACATTCCTACTCTCACCTATGGTCATGAGCTCTGGGTAATGACCGAAAGGACGAGATCGCGGATACAAGCGGCCGAAATGAGTTTCCTCCACAGAGTGGCTGGGCGCACCCTTAGAGATAGGGTGAGGAGCTCAGTCACACGGGAGGGGCTCGGAGTAGAGCCACTGCTTCTCCACGTCGAGAGGAGCCAGCTGAGGTGGCTCGGGCATCTGTTCCGGATGCCTCCTGGTCACCTCCCTCAGGAGGTGTTCCGGGCATGTCCCACCGGGGGGAAGCCCCGGGGAAGACCCAGGACACGCTGGAGGGACTATGTCTCCCGGCTGGCCTGGGAACACCTTGGGGTTCCCCTGGAGGAGCTGGACGAAGTGTCCGGGGTGAAGGAGGTCTGGGTGTCCCTGCTTAGACTGTTGCCCCCGCGACCCGGCCCCGGATAAGCGGAAGAAAATGGATGGATGGATGGATGGATGGATAATTTAGATACACTTTTTTTCTTCGGGTCCCAGGAGGATATAAGTTAAGATGCGGTAGGGGGTTGCTTGAAGATGTGTTCTACAGAATGGCACTGAAGTTATTTAGATAGAGTATAATGACATACTGTGGAACATTCCAGGTAAAGAAATAGCATCTCCATTGAGACAAGCAGGAAGCAGACCCTGCAACAGAAAGGCTACACAGTGCATCTTTAAAACTTAATTGCCTTCTTTAGGGATCTGACATTTTCCATGTGGAGGCTAAAGATGGCGATGTGGGCAGTCCAAATTCAGTCCAGTACTCTTTTGATGAAGGTAAGAAATTGGATTGTGAATAAAATATTCTCCTTTATACATTTATAATGAATTCATAATATATATTTTGTATTATTTTTGCGTTATTAGGTGATGATGGTGTATTCAGCATCAACGAGTCCAGTGGTTACATCACTCTTTTGACCAGCCCCGCCAATCTGAGGAGGGAGATCTTTAATATACGAGTCAGGGTAAGTGAGCGCAGTGGACTGTTTTAAAGGTGCCCTCACTTCCAGTCTGGCCTGTGTTTGAGCTTGGTTTGGTTTGTGGTTTAGTCCTTTTCTAGTCCTAGTTTAGTCCCATTCTGGTCAAGGTTTAGTATCAAGTTTAGTCCCATTTTAGCCCCCAATTTTGATCCAGTGTTATTCCACAGTCTGAAAACACCAAGTATTTATTAGGGAGCCGCCACCCGCTTGAAGAATATTCCACAGTATAGATTAAGCCTGTCCATCATGAGGGAGACAAGCAGGTTACAGCACTATGCTACAATACAATTCAGATCTGTGGAGAGTCACCCCATTTCATAAAAGGAATGAATCTATTTTGCAGCAATAGAAACACCTGAAATGAATAAATGCCAGATGGAAATGTTTAATGTCATACCATGGAATATTCCAGGCAATAATAACATCTAACATCTCCATGGAAACAAGCAGGTAGCGGACCGCCCCCCAGAACCACTTTTACGATCCACTTTTTGTGTGTTTTGCTTTCATTTGATTTGACTGGTTTTACTCGTAAGATCAAACTGAGCATGTACTGAGCATCTTTTGTTGTCTTTTATTGTTCTGTACTACGTGGTTATATATATAATGTGCTAATGTACTATATAAAAAAAAAGTCCTTCTCTTTTTTTTCAACATTCTGTTTTTAGTTTTGCTTCATCCTCACATCCTTATAATATCTAAACCTGCAAACCTTGTCTTGTCCAGGCTACAGAGGTGGGCAAAGATGGCGCTCTGCTGGACCATTCTTCCACTACAGTCGTGATCCGAGTAGTGGATTTGAACAACAACCCCCCGACCTTCTACGGAGAAAATGGCCCCCAGAACATGTTTGAGCTGACCATGTACGAGCACCCACCAGAAGGAGAGATCCTGAGGGGGCTCAAGATCACTGTCAACGACTCAGATCAGGTTAGACTCACTCATCATAATACATATTTACAATACCGTATTTTCCGGAGTATAAGTCGCACCAGCCATAAAATGCATAACAAAGAAGGAAAAGACATATATAAGTCGCACTGGAGTATAAGTCGCATTTTTTGGGGAAATTTATTTGATAAACACCAAGAATGGGAGAAGGAGACGCAACTGCACTGTTGACAAGCCTCTCTCGGCAGCACGTTGTTCAAGCACCCATGTGCGAACTCGTTTTTCTAGCTGTGGCCACCTAGCTTTTAGCCCGCGATTAGCTTTTTTTGTTTTCTTCATTTCAGTAAGAATAACCTCCGCTTTTCGCTAGTCCCTTACAAGTTTCTCTCTAACTCCAAACTTTCTTTCTGCTGCTCGATTACCGTTTTCAGCTGCATATTTCACTACTTGCAGCTTGTAATCTGCAGAATATAATTTTCTTTTCGGTGCCATTTTTGTTCAGCCCTTCTCAGTTGTTTTTATAAGTTATCGCCAATGTTGAAATTATCAACACAGGCCTAGAGCGCCCTCTTGCGGTTTAGTTTGAAAATAACATGTGAAATGATATAATAATGTGTTAATAATTTCACACATAAGTCGCTCCAGAGTATAAGTCGCACCCCCGGCCAAACTATAAAAAAAACTGTGACTTATAATCCGAAAATACGGTAGTAAGGATGAGGGATGTCCAAATCTCCCGGTATGATATTTTCACGACATGCATGTCACGGTACAATATTTTGTCGAGGCTTACAAATCTCTGAATACATTACTTTTTCCCCTTAAAATGCCTTGACAAGACTTAACCCAAAGAACTAAGACTTAAAAGTGCTTAAAACAGTTATTTCTTCATGTAGTCTCGCTGAAATGAAGCAAAGGATCATGGTCTATGTAGTTCCCTCTGTTTTTTTAGCTGTTGCTGCACCATAACTATTAATTGAAGCAAAGAGACTTGTAAATCGATATATTGTTATGGTCCATGATATTATTGTGAGACTTTTGACGATACGATATCAAGATATTTCCATTATTGTTACATCTTGGGACACTATTTAGGCCTACACAAAATGAGACACCAGATTGGCTCCACAACTCACCAATTTTTATTTACTTTATTTAATATTTTGCATGACTAATTCTGTAGCACTGTTTGTTGGAACTACAGCTTTTCAAGTAATCTAACCCACTAGTGTGTACTGTATCCCGTTTTTGTCTAAACACGGAAAACAAATTTTTCTATTTCGATTCATTTTTCTCACAATCTTGTGGCAATTTGGTCTCACACGCAAGATCTTGTTCCAGCCCTGTACTCCATTAATAATATTCTACATGATCAATAAAATCCATGTTAAAAATCAGTTTGTGTGGTAGTTTTGGACACTTTCTGAGCCTTAAAGGAAAAGTAACGTTTTTTTACAATCTGAGCCTTATTTCGGTAATAAAACAAGTTGTTTTACTCACCCATATCACTTTGGTGTCATATGGAACATTTCCGGAGATGTTTTAGATTAGCGTTAGGCTAACGCCGTTAGCCTAGCACGACTTATAGCCATAGCTCGGGGCATTCCCCGAGCATGTAATATGCCCCGTGCGGGCTCCAAATAACAAACTTTAGCACTTTTCAAATCATAGAAGCTCGATGTCTTTAGTCTACGATTTCGTTTGAATCAAAAGTGGCCTGTAATCCGAGATTTATCCATAGTTTACAGCTTTGCGTTCCATGTTTGGGTCCCGGGAGCTGAGAGCACACTCCGCGCATGCGCACTGGCGTCCTCATCTACTCGAAACTATGGCTAAATCTCGGAGTTTAGAGTTTATCAGATTGTCAGTTGTGGCCTGTGGAATGTTGGTCCACTCCTCTTCAATGGCTGTGCGAAGTTGCTGGATATTAGTGGGAGCTGGTACACGCTGTCGTATACGCCGGTCAAGCACATCCCAAACATGCTCAATGGGTGACATGTCCGGAGAGTATGCTGGCCATGCAAGAACTGGGACATTTTCAGCTTCCAAGAATTGTGTACAGATCCTTGCAACATGGGGCCGTGCATTATCTTGCTGAAACATGAGGTGATGTTCATGGATGTATGGCACAACAATGGGCCTCAGGATCTCATCACGGTATCTCTGTGCATTCAAAATGCCATCAATAAAATGCACCTGTGTTCTTCGTCCATAACAGACTTTGAAGAGGAGTGGACCAACATTCCACAGGCCACAACTGACAATCTGATAAACTCTATGCGAAGAAGATGTGTTGCACTGCATGAGGCAAATGGTGGTCACACCAGATACTGACTGGTTCTGAGTCCCCAGACCCCCAATAAAGCAAAAAAAAAAAAAAGCACATTTCGGGGTGGCCTTTTATTGTGGGCAGTCTAAGGCACACCTATGCACTGGTCATGATGTTGGATCGGCATCTTGATGTGGCGCACCTGTGAGGTGGGATGGATTGTCTTGGCGGGGCAGAGGTGCTCACTGTCACACATTTGGATTTATCCATAGTTTACAGCTATGCGTTCCATGTTTGGGTCCCGGGAGCTGAGAGCACACTCCGCGCATGCGCACTGGCGTCCTCATCTACTCGAAACTATGGCTAAATCTCGGATTACAGGCCACTTTTGACTCAGATTGTAAAAAACGTTACTTTTCCTTTAAGGCCTGTTTACACGAGAATGCTTATGGGTAAAAACGACAAAATATTCTATCGGAAATGCCTTTTGTTTAGACGGTGATGGTGTTTTCAGGTCTTAAAAATGCCGTAGCGTTTTCGTCTACACTGCCCAAGAAGCAAAACTCTGGTCAAATCTGCTGACGTCGCGTACGCGTTTACGTCACATTTGTTTGGCAGGACTCCCAGTCCACACCTTGTTGCGCCTTCGTTGCTTTGTAGTCTAACGTGGTCTGAAGCAATGGTTGAACTTCTTCGTGTGACCACATGATTTTTTTTTTTTTGCTACCGGTAGCCATATTTTGTTTTGCTTTTCGCGGCGTAGATGAGAAGAAGGACGATTCTACGCATGCGCGCGGGCATAGAGATAATGTATCACAGCATCACCTAGCCGCCTGGCATGCATACCCAATCGAACTCTACACACTTTTGCGTCACCGTATGCACGCAGATTTCCTATCGAAAACACTTGTCTAAACGCGGAATAAGGGAAGACGCGACGCCACTTTGCGTCTTCTGTTCAGACCGTCATCATATAAACGTAGCCTAAGATTCTACTCAATTGAATTGTCCTACTGCATTGAGAAAAAAAAATCTCAAAATCTGAGTCTAGTTTAGAACACATAAAATACATTAAACCAGACCGACTATACAAAATGGACTTTTCAGTGCTTTTAACCATGTCGTTGTTGTTTCCTGTCACCATTTAGTCACCCGAAGTTGTACTGGGAGTGATTTGTGCACGATTGAGCAATCTTTAACCGGTACACACCCACTGCTTTGTACTTACTTCATTCTCTCAATTATTTTCTTAATCAGTGTTATACATAGGATTTGGCAACGTTGTGTTGTCATTTTTGTATGAATGATACAAAATTCACAGCTCGTCATTTTATATGAATGCTGCAGTCCAAATTATAACATAATATAATTCTTTTAGCCGCTCTGCTGCCCTGCTCTGGAACTCACTCCCTCCTGACCTCCGCAATATTCACTCTCTTCCTCTTTTCAAATCCAGATTCAAAACACACCTGTTCAGACAATCCTACACCACATAACAGTCACTTTCACCATCTTACACTTTTGTATCTCTGTTTTAATCTAAAGTATTTTTATGTTTTTGAACTTTGCTTTGTACAGTTTCCTTGGGTGTCTTGAAAGGCGCTTTTAAATAAAATGTATTATTATTATTATTATTATTATTATTATTATTAGTTTTGGTAAAAATAAATAAACAAATATTTTTTTTTTTTAAATCTATAAAAACATAAATTTTAAAAAAGTTGAATTCATTTAAATTCAAACAAAACCACAACAAAGACAATAGTTTCAACAGCAATGTACAACCGTATTCATGAAATGTAAAAGAACCAAAAACAAAAAATGTACCATATATTAGTTATGAGAATTATTAGTCTATTTTTTTTTTCAATCACAGTTTATTAGGGTTTTTTTAGCAGAAGATGGATCTTTTTTTATCCACATTATTTACTCATATTTATCAAGAGCTCTAATAGTAGAGGGTCCCTGTTTACTATTATTACATAACTATACATAAACAGATAGAACGGTCTGGGCTGTAACTTTCTGAAAAATGAAAACACTTCCTAATCACAACATTATAACATTAGTCTCATTATGCAATTGTGTTTTTCCTACTTATTTTATTGCATTTGTACTGGAGTATTTCGTAGAATAGTAGTACTACAACTGATATTCCATCTCTATCTGAACCACCCCCAAGCCATTTGATTGATTAAATGGTGGATTACACTATATTATTTGAGTATTATTTTCAGTGGATTACTATAAATAGATAGAGGCAACAGTAGCTCAGTTCGTAGAGCTTTTGTACACTGACACAAAGGTTGGTGGTTCAAATCCCGCTCTTGACATAAGCATCAACAACACTGGTTTAGCAGTCAGATCCACTGGCCCACAGGTCGATGGAGCAATTCCAGCTCCCACAAATGAATGCTGCCGTTGTGTCCTTGAGCATGTGTCTGTGAATGTGTTTGTGAATTAACTACAAGAGTGGTTCCTTGTTGTAAAGCACTGTCAGTGTCTTGAAGGTGAAAAAGTGCGATAAAAATATGTCTAAAAACTACACAATACCTTACATAGATATTTGTATGACTGGATATGTACTACTAAGTAATGTGCTTGACAGGGGGCTAATGCTAAATTCAACCTGCGCCTGCTGGGACCAGGCCGGATGCTCAGAGTGGTGCCACAGACGGTTCTCAATGAAGCTCAGGTCACCATTTTGGTTGACGACTCTCCCGCTATGGACTACGAGAGACACCACTTCCTCACGTTCAAGGTGGAACTGTAAAAATGTTATTAGACAAACATTATTGATCCACAAGGGAAATTATTCGGACACAGTAGCTCACATATCACAATATAATATAATATCAAAGGGCAATAAATATAAAATGGTAAAAAAAATATATATATATACAAAATGCATGTCTATGCTTTAAACATTTATGTCCAGTATAATTAAGCCCAAGCGCTAAAGCGTAGGGCCTATTGTTATTGTTCTGTTTTTTCTTATAATTATTTACTCTTATTCTTATTATTATTTTCCTCCCCCCTTTTTTGCAGGGTTCAGGTACTTCCCACAGATGAAAACTCACAAAATTTTGCACAAAATTCAAGAATGCCAAAAAAGGAATTTACAAATAATCTGTATTAAAAAATCTTAAATAAATAATAATAAATTTAAAAATAATAAATGGCTCGACAGCACCCCCTGGAAAATCAAAATACATTGCGCCTATGGCTATACCCGTGTTGCCATGGCAACAGGCCAAACATCTGTTCTCGCCAATGGGACGCCCGGCAAAAGCGTTTTCACGGAAACACCGTTCACTCTTTTAGAACGCTTTTAATAACTTTTAATGTCCCACTTGTCTAGATGATACAGCACGATTCTGGTGAGTCTGGGTCAAAAACCTGAGGAGGAGTTCGTTAAAATACGAGGACAGGAAAATTTGCCTTCGGCGCCGGGTCACGTGCTCAGTCCAATATGGCCGACATCCTGTCGGTCGCTTAGCAACGGTGTTTCTGTGTACCAAATTTGGTTTGGCTACGACAAAGTTTTTGCCTGGCGTCCCATTGGCGAGGACAAGTGACGGCCGATCATCGTCGCTTGCGGCTATATTATTTATTGATATTGATATATATGATATATTTCAGATGTAAAATTTCCAGTATTTGACCTATATACTTGAATAGAGTACTGGAATATTCATTTGTAAGACAGTCTCATTCCCATTGCAAGCAGTTATAGTTAACCACTATATGACAACATGTCTTGCTCAAGGGCAGACTTTCACGCATTTTGAGGTTTTAACTGTACTATTGTAATTCCAGTAATCTGATAGAACTGAAGAGGCCTTTTGGATGACTTGTGAAAATAATTCACTCCAAAACTTTTGTACAGTTAACAGAATTAACATTTTCAACTCTTAAAAAATAATATATTTTAGTTTTCTTCGATTTTTACCATATGAAACAAATTTACAGTACATTTCATCATATTCAAAAGACACTCACGGAGCTTTCTTGTGTCAGATCCTGGCCGTGGAGGTGGACACTCCGGAGAGGTTCAGCGCCACCGCCGACATCGTCATTCATCTTCTCGACACCAATGACAACGCTCCCAGATTCTCCGCTGAATATTACATCGCTCGCATCCCGGAAAACTCACCCGGGGGCACAGATGTTGTCACGGTTACGGTAAGAACACTGTACAAACATATGCTACCGTTTTCATTTTGTTGTGTAACACCAAAATCATCTAATTACTTTTTTATTTTTTTGACAAGCATTGCAATATGATTCTATTCAAAGTTCATGTTTCGCATCCAGGAGCACTGATAAAAGACTGTGACAAACTAATACAAGAAACACATTTCAGAACACGTCAGAGTTATTTATGCAGAATAAGTAATATTTCGTTGTTTGTGGAGGAAATTATTTTACTCAAAAATTTACTAATTGCGTCCATTTAAAGGATCCATACTATTTCCTGAACACAAACATACCTGGAGTTGTGTTTTGTTTCATTCACACATGTTTAACACACAAACCCTGTATATTTAGTTCTTCTCTCAAACGGAAAACACTCTGTTCCACCTTATGATGTCATGTGGTTTAGTTTACAGCCAGCTAGTCTTCCTGGGGTCTTGTTAAAAAGCACAAAGTAAAAAAAGTACAAAACACACATCAATACATCAATACATCAGTACATTTAATTTCTATAAAAATCCCTAAAAAAAGACAGCAAA
Source organism: Paratrypauchen microcephalus (assembly GCA_036785185.1). NCBI lineage: Eukaryota > Metazoa > Chordata > Actinopteri > Gobiiformes > Gobiidae > Paratrypauchen > Paratrypauchen microcephalus. The sequence continues at coordinate 646,985 of JAVJIX010000007.1, forward strand.
AATTAAAGTCTGCAATTTGTTGATATTCCATAACAATTCATGTTACAAGTAGCCAATCCTGATGTAATTTTTTAGTTTTCTTTTAAAGTCCAACTTCTGTTCTGTTTCAATGAGCCTCAAGGGCAAAATGTTCCATCCTTTTATTGCTCTATAGATAAAGGTGCATTGGGGAAAATTTGTATTTGCCTTTGGAATTTTAAACCGCCCTTCTGACGCATGTCTAGTGCCGTAACCGTGTGGTTCTCTATTTTTCCTCAAACTGATCGGACAAAAATGTGGTAATACAGGAAGTGCTCCACTGTGTTATTAAAGGTCCCATGGCATGAAATTTTCACTTTCTGAGGTTTTTGAATGTTAATGTGAGCTCCCCTACCCTGTTTAGGGCCCCTCCCCCATGGCTAAAAGTTGCGAAATGTCTAAACTGAGCATTTGCGATCCTTTTCTGCGTTAGGAAAAAAACACAGCTCAAACGGGCGATTCTCAACAAGGCACCTTATTGACGTCAGATCGAAAAATGCAGCTCCACCCCCGTCTGTGTCTACTCAGCGTCTCTGTAAATCACGCCCAGAGAGTTTGGACCGCGAATGCGCTAGGCAATGCGAAATGCGGTTTTTTATTTGACTGGAGGCACGTCCGAGTGTTTCTAGGCTCGGAAGTCCTTTATCTGAGCCTCTGGACCTTTGAACAGCAGTGGTTTAATTTTATTTTATGTGGAAATATATTTATTTTTCAATGGAACGCTTCTCATCTCTTCTCCGCGCAAAAACGCGGAAATGGATCAGCGGAGAGCGGAGAGTTTGGCCACGCCCCCACCCTCTACTATAGGCCATCTCTTTTCTCCTCATTTGCATTCAAGCAACAAGTCCCATAATGGCCTGTTCAGAGAGAGAAAAATTACTCTTTCTCATCTTATCTCTCTTTCTCATGCACTGAGTGTTGATTTTGAAGAAGGATTCATTTACAGTATTAGGGAACCATTAAGGAGCCATATAAAAGCATCAAGAAGTACCATGTCATGGGACCTTTAAACTCCATATTAGAAGCGTTTGGATCATTTCAGCCCTGGAATTGCCCATCTCGACTGAACTAAAAGTAAAAGGAGCTGTTAACTTAAAAACTATCACTACATGACATCAAAGGTGGAACAGAGCATTTTGAGCTTTAGAGATATAGACTGACTAATAATAAACTGTTACTCAAACATGTGTGAATGAAACAAAACACACCTCGGGTATATTTGATGAGGTGACAGCATTAAAACAACATTAAAGCTAACAAGATTAATTTTGTGTAATATGGGACCTTTAAATTGTGACTTCAATTCAGTCAGCTTTGCAGCTCACAGCTTTGTAGCACCTGCAGCTGTCGTGGACAGATACAGTATGTATTTGTCAGACAGACTTTGACATTTTCAGCATTCATTTTATCCCCTGCCCTTCACTGTGATGAGATGCAGGGCACATAATAAATCCGAGGTGTGTGTGAACGCTGCACGGCCGGGCACGGTGCCTTGATCCAGGGCAATTTAAATCAGATAAAAGAACAGACGGACAGATGAACCTTGATCCTCCAGACAGATCATGAACATACACGTGTCCATGAGATATTTGCAAATTAGGTGATGTGAAAATTTGCTCAAAAAAGTGAAAATTAACATTGACTCTTTTTATAGATGGAAATGTTGTTGGTGCCGATATACCATAGTTAAGGTTGATGTATTTTTATTTTATTCATGTATTAATTGAATCAATCAAATTTTTGATTCTGACGGTCTGCTTCATGTCTGTTTTTGTATACTTCCTGCTTTTTGTATTAGTATTATTATGATGATGATGATGATGATGATGATTATTATTATTATTATTATTATTATTATTATTATTATTATTGTTATTATTATTGTTGTTGTTGTTGTTGTTGTTGTTGTTGTTGTTGTTGTTGTTGTTGTTGTTGTTGTTATTAGTGTACAGCACTTGTAAACGTCTTTTTTTAAAAGTGCTCTATAAATAGAGATAATTTTTATTACTGTGGTTTATATGCTCATATCATGAACTGTTTGGCCTTCCACTAAAAACATTTACCATGGAAAACAGTACATTAATCACATAGTGTCAGATGGTTTTACTGATCTGAATACATTTAAACCAGCTTTAACCTCACATTTTTCGTTAGCTACTTTAGGGTAGGTGGTTGGGCATTTCATTCATGACGTAGTTAAAGGTAAAGGTTACAGTCTTATAAACTTGTAAACAACAAATAGCATGCCAACAGCACATCACTGTCATTTCCTGTTTCCTGTTTGTGGATGATAAAGCTCTTTAAAGGTCCCATGGCATGAAATTTTCACTTTCTGAGGTTTTTGAACGTTAATGTGAGCTCCCCTACCCTGTTTAGCCCCCCCCATGGTTAAAAGTTGCGAAATATCTAAACTGAGCATTTGCGATCCTTTTCTGCGTTACAAAAAATCGGAGCTCAAACGGGCGATTTTGAACAAGGCACCTTGTTGACGTCAGATCGAAAAAAGAAATGCAAATGCAGTTCCACCCCCGTCTGTCTGTACTCAGCGTCTCTGTAAATCACGCCCAGAGAGTTTGGACTGCGAATGCGCTAGGCAATGCGAAATGCGTTTTTTTATTTGCCTGGAGGCACGTCCAAGTGTTTCTAGGCTCGGAAGTCCTTTATCTGAGCCTCTGGACCTTTGAACAGCAGTGGTTTGATTTTATTTTCTGTGGAAATGTGTTTATTTTTCAATGGAACGCTTCAAATCTCTCCCCTGTGCAAAAACAAGGAAATGGATCAGCTGTGGGCTCTGAGCTCTGAGCGGAGAGTTTGGCCACGCCCCCACCCTCTACTATTGGCCATCTCTTTTCTCCTCATTTGCATTCAAGCAACAACGCCCAGAATAAAGAGTTTGAGAGAGATATTTATGACTCTTTCTCATCTTATCTCTGTTTCTCATGCACTGAGTGTTGATTTTGAAGAAGGATTCATTTACAGTATTAGGGAACCATTAAGGAGCCATATAAAAGCATCAAGAAGTACCATGTCATGGGATCTTTAAATATCGAGTAGTTGAAAAGACTGTCTCTACTAAAACAAAACCTCCTATTTGTTGTAGGCCACAGACCCAGACTCTGGACCATGGGGTGACGTGAAGTACTCCTTGTATGGCTCAGGAGCTGAGCTGTGAGTATGATCCTAACACTTTTAAAACACATTTGAAAAATAAAACGCCAAAATTTGGTAAATACTTTGTAGGTCAACTGTTTTTACTGTAATAACAACCTCACATATTCTCTGGTCTCTTCAAATATGCAGCCCTATCTAAATCTCTATATCTTTACTGTTTATTTAACCTTAGTTCAGTAGTGCTCCAAAGGATTTCCTGGATTTACATCCAACTTCACTTTTATTACATTTCCATGGCAACCAAATGGAAATTTAGTGAGCTTTTTTTTTTTTTTTACAATACAACTTTATGTAAACTGTGTCTCCTCTTTTATGGGTCCTAGCTTTTCAGACTCAAAACCTTAAGCTAGCGTGATAGTTTAAGAGCCTTCAAACAGAGTCATTCCTGTATACAAGTAAACATGGAGAGTTGTTTCAATAATACAAAGTGACAGGTCTTAGTCTTTAGGGATTTTCCAGTCAAGCGACCTACTTCTAATAAAGATCGTTTGGGAGAAAGCATATTTTAGGACTATCGTTAGATTCTTAGGCTGGAACCAGTAGTTCTAACACAAAAGTATAACCAGATTTGAAATACTTGTTGATTAAATCATATTTATTTTGTCCCAGACCACTATATATCTGCAGAGATTAGCTTGAAATGTCCCTTAAAAGTGTATGTGTCATATTAATGAGGATGTAACGATAGCCAAAATCTCTCATATTTTTTTCGATATTGTTAAAAAGTAGCATATTTAAAATGGTGAATATGCTACTTTTTTATTTTTTAAATACCTTGACAAGACTTTGGTTCTGTCATCATCCAAAGAACTAACATTTAAAAGTGGTTAATAACAGTTTTTTCTTCATGTAGTCTGCACTTAAACAAAGCATTATGGTCTATGTAGTTCTATGTAGGTTTTTTTTTTTTTTGGGGGGGGGGGGGGTTTGTTGTTGTTTCTGCACCATAACAATTAATTTAAGCAAATAGACTTCTAATTTGATATATTGTGATGGCCCGCAATATTATTGAGACTTCTGAAAATATGATATTGCGATATTTTGGTTATTGTTACATCATATTAATTGTCATCGCTGTACCAGTGGCTGATATGGATCTGTATAACAAATACAGAGAGCTATCCTTGTGGATTTCCAGACAATGATATTAAGGTTTTTGTTGCTAAACTGTATGGTTCTGCATATAAAATTATAGACATAAGACTTGTTTTTCTCTTGGTTTGGCTGCAACTTCAGATAGTCAGTGGGAGAAGTTGGACTGATCTTTGGCGGCGTCCACTAAGCCTATAATGGGATTGTGAGAGGAAATAGACTGGTACTTCACCTAGTTCACAGTGGGGGGGCTGTGCTCTCTCCATAACAGAGCGTCATACAGTATCACACAGTGTGTGAGGCGCTGGATCTACAGTAAATATCTGAAGTACAGTTATAGTATACTTATATACATACTTCTAGCATAGTAAGTCCAGTGTCAGGTTGGAATTATTTACAGTTGTAGTGCCTTGTTTTTAAAGTTTTGTAAAATGTCATAGTTTTACTTATACACACTCTTGTCGATTGTATTTAGCAACACATGAGTGATTTCTTCTAACAATAGAATACTACATAGTTTGCAGGGGTAAGCGCGTTTCAGAGACCAGAGTGGAGTGCTGCGGTCACAGTAAAGCTAACAGCAACTAGCAGGCAAACACACACTTGCTGACTTTCAGAAATGCTTTATAATTAGATGCAGATAGTACAAAGCTGCCAATTGCTAATACAGTATATCTGCAATAAAGTCCCTAATGTCAGTATAAACATTCATCTAAAACCTGTACTTACTAATGAGCATTTATTAAATTATTAAGTTCACAGTATGCAAATTTTACTGTTATTGTACTTAATAATATAATAATTATATAATTACAATAATAAAATGGTTTACCATAATATCCAGTGAAACCTACTGCCTGTGTTTGTAACAGAAGACCTTAGACTTTTTAGGAATGAGATAAAGGCAGAATGTTGCTATAAACTTAAATATTTCTGCACAAATATTAGCCATAGAAAATGTTATTACTGATTATTGAGTATTGATGTTCCCTACCTCCATTAAAGGAAAAGTAATGTTTTTTTTTTACAATCTGAGCCTTCTTTCGGTAATAAAACAAGTAGTTTTACTCACCCATAGCAGTTTGGTGTCAATTGGAGCAGTATCGCAGAACTTATGTTGAGCCGTTCTGTTCTACTAATGATCCCGTATCCGTTAACATTGTGCTCGTATCATATGCTCGGGGCATTACTTTGCGCTCTCTAGCACTTTAGCAGTTTTCAAACCACAGAAGATCGCTGTGTCAGGGTAGACTTTTAGTGGATTCCAAAACGGCCTGAAACCCGATATCCAGCTATAGTTTCATTTGATGACGTCATCAGAGAGGACAGTGCGCATGCGTGAACTCAGCTGTTTTGTAAACACCGCTAGTCCGAAAGAAGCTAACACCACTCTGAACTTTACTTTTCTGTTGCGATATCGGGTTTCAGGCCGTTTTGGAATCTACTAAAAGTCTACCCTGACACAGCGATCTTCTGTGATTTGAAAAGTGCAAAAGTTTGTGTTATTTGGACAACGCAAATCAGTGCCCCGAGCACTCACGCTAACGGATACGGGATCATTAGTAGAACAGAACGGCTCAACATAAGTTCTGCGATACTGCTCCAATTGACACCAAACTGCTATGGGTGAGTAAAACTACTTGTTTTATTGCCGAAAAGAAGGCTCAGATTGTAAAAAAACGTTAATTTTCCTTTAAGTATCTAAACAAACGCTCTCCACAGGTTCCTGATCCAGCCGACTTCAGGCATCATCTACACACAGCCCTGGGCCAGTCTGGATGCAGAGGTGCGCTCCAAATATAACTTCTACGTGAAGGCTGAGGACGCAGAGGGGAAGTACAGCGTGGCTGAAGTCTTTGTCACTGTGTTAGACCTGAACGACCATCCACCAGCCTTCAACCAGAACCTCATGGAGAAGACCATGGTGATCGGGGCTCCTGTCAAAATAGAGGTATTAGATTTGTTCTTAGATTTAGACCAATTTTATTGATCTGCAAGGGAATTTATTTGGACACAGTAGTTCACAGCATTTTATAAAAACAAAGAGAAACATATGATTGGTATAAGTTCTAAATAAGTAGCAGAAATAGCAAGAGACTGATGTCAAATAAGACATAATTATATAAATATATAAGTAAAAATAAAAGCGCAGCAAATGTTTTATTATTGAACTGTGTTGGAGTAGGCCTGTACAAAGCAGAAAGTATATTTTGCTTGCCTTTGTGGAGTGTGAAAGGCCAGGGTCAGATATAGTAGATTATTGGCTGAGAAGAAATAATTATCTATCATTGTGTCATGTGAAAAATATTTATGGTTAAATCCTGTAATCTTAGTCAGTGGTGCTGTATCTGATTTTTACTATCTTAAAAACATGAAAAACAGAACAGAAGTGATTTTTTAAATGTTTTTAATGTTTTCATATCTATCATTCACTTCCCTTATGCATTCCGAACATCTTAATTATTCACACCAGTGAGTTTATAAACACTTTTCCCAACTTTTAAAGGCCAGAGTTGAGTCTACCATCACAATAAAGACATCATTAAAGGAGAATTAACGTTTTTTATAATCTGAGCCTTATTTTGGTAATAAAACAAGTTGTTTTACTCACCCATAGCACTTTGGTGTCATATGGAGCACTTCCAGAGATGTTTTCGATTAGCGATTAGCGATTAGCGATTAGCGATTAGCGTTCTCGGGACATAGAGCATGTAATATATGCCCTGAGCGGTCTCCAAATAACACAAACTTTAGCACTTTTCAAATCATAGAAGCTCAATGTCTTAGTCTACGCTTTCGTTTGACTCAAAAGTGGCCTGTAATCTGAGATTTAGCCATAGTTTCGAGTAGATGAGGACGCCAGTGCGCATGTGCGGAGTCACAGCTTATTTCACTCTCAGCTCCCGGGACCCAAACATGAAACGAAAGCTGTAAATTATGGATAAATCTCAGATTACAGGCCACTTTTGACTCAAACGAAGGCGTAGACTAAGACATTGAGCTTCTATGATTTGAAAAGTGCTAAAGTTTGTGTTATTTGGAGACCGCTCGGGGCATATATTACATGCTCTATGCCCCGAGAACGCTAATCGCTAATCGCTAATCTAAAACATCTCTGGAAGTGCTCCAAATGACACCAAAGTGCTATGGGTGAGTAAAACAAATTGTTTTATTACCAAAATAAGGCTCAGATTGTAAAAAACATTAATTCTCCTTTAAACATTATTAAAAAAATTATCACAGCGCACTTCCTGTTTCGCAGAGAATAAAGCAATAAAACAGCTCGTGATGCAGCTTCAGTCTGGCGGCCACAAGTAATACAATATATATCGGTACTAGGGCTGAACAAACTGTATTACATTTCATGAAATCAGGTATAATCCTTTTAATAAGTATTGTTTATCAAATGTATCCAGAGACTGTGAGATGGTGAAGAAGGGCTAAAATGTAGACCTTACTGCTTTAGGTTGGTCTCACTGACACAGTCCATTTACATTCAATTTTTTATCAATTTGTTCGGTTTTCTACCAGTCCCAATAAAATTTAAAAAATAATGACAAACCTTTTTTCTCCACAGGCTGTTGATGATGATGCAGAAATCCCCAATAATGTGATTGAGTACACTATCATGAAGGCCGAACCAGATCCAAATATCTTTGACATAAACGCAGACACAGGGGAGATCAACCTGAAGTCCTACATCAAGTCTCTGGCCATCATCCAGAACATCACCAACAAACGAGATTACAGCTGGTCTCTGGTGGTGCAAGCGAGGGACAGGGGGCAGCCATCTTTTAGCACAACCGCCGTGGTCAAGATCGACATCACAGAGGCGGTGAGTTACAAAAATGAACCCACGTAGATATCTGGTTAAAGCCACAGTATGCAACTTTTTAGCTAAATAAACTGACTAAACTTATATTCCTTAGTATAGCATGAAATGTATCTACCTCCATGGAGAATGTTTTCAAGTATGGCTTTAACTTTCTATTTCCATGGAATCTTGCAAATGATGTCCCACTTCCAGAAAGTTACATACTGTACCTTTAAAGGCAAATTAACGTTTTTTTACAATCTGAGCCTTCTTTCGGCAATAAAACAAGTAGTTTTACTCACCCATAGCAGTTTGGTGTCAATTGGAGCAGTATCGCAGAAGTTATGTTGAGCCGTTCTGTTCTACTAATGATCCCGTATCCGTTAACATGGTGCTGTATCATTTGCTCGGGGCATTACTTTGCGGTGTCCAAATAACACAAACTTTAGCACTTTTCAAATCATAGAAGCCCGATGTCTTACTGTAAGATTTCGTTTGAAGCAAAAGTGGCCTGTAATCCGAGATTTAGCCATAGTTTCTAGTAGATGAGGACGCCAGTGCGCATGTGCGGACTGTGCTCTCAGCTCCCGGGACCCAAACATGAAATGCAAAGCTGAAAACTATGGATAAATCTCGGATTACAGGCCAGTTTTGCTTCAAACGAAATCTTACATTAAGACATCGGGCTTCTATGATTTGAAAAGTGCTAAAGTTTGTGTTATTTGGAGACCGCAAAGTAATGCCCCGAATACAAATGCTAACGGATACGCTACAACATAACTTTCTTCAAACAGCTCCAAATGACACGAACGTGATATGGGTGAGTCAAACGACTTGTTTTATTACCGAAAGAAGGCTCAGATTGTAAAATAACGTTACTTTTCCTTTAACAACACTAAATAATAAAACAAGATTAGATAAAAGAAAATGTATTTGTCTGACAATGGGAAATTCCACTTTTCCAACGCAAAGTTCAAGAATAGATGGAAAATAGAAGTATCATTTAAGTAAAATATTAGAAATAATTGAAACTTTGAGGTAATGAAAAAGAAGAAGACACGCTTTATTCATCCCCGTAGGGAAATTATTTCTCTGCATTTGACCCATCCTTGAGGAGCAGTGGGCAGCTCATCTTTCAGGCACCCGGGGACCCATCTCCATGATCTTATTGCTAGGTTTGTAAACAAAGTGGAAACCGGAGTGCCTGGCAAAAACCCATCCAGACATAGGGAGAACATGCAAACTCTACACAGAGGCTTGGGGCTTGGGCGACCTAGGGATCGAACCCAGACTATGCATGCAAACTCCACACAGAACGGCATGGGCGACCCGGGGATCGATCCCAGAACCTTCTTACTGTGAAGCATGAGCGCTAGCCACTCAGCCACCGTGCTCAGCCAATGTGGCCTGAGTTACTTCTACTAGTACAGAACAGTAAAGATGTGTTCATGTGAACAAGCAACATTTGTATGTACATAGTCTGTCACTATTTAACACACCAAGATATCTGAAATTCTGAGCTAGCCAGCCAGCTTAGCCATCTTAGCCAGCTGGCTAGCTCAACTGGTAAGTCACTTGACTTTCACCTGGGGGACCTGGGTTCAAATCTCCCCCTGGCAATGAGCAAGACCCTTCACAGTACTGCCCTCGGACGCCGGAAATGATGGCTGCCCACTGCTCCTGGAAAAAAAGGACGGGTCAAATGCAGAAGTAAAATTTCTCCTGTGTGTGAGATTAATAAAAGCTTAAAGGGAAAGTGCCTTTTTTTTTATTGTTAATCTGTATGGGTTTCCTTCTAAAAGTTACGTGTGTTGACACCGGCTTACCTCTGACAGTCTCAGCTGATCCCGGTTCGGCTCGCTTTCTCAAGCCCACGTAAGTAGGTCCGGTAACTTCACTGGAACATGAAATAAAGCTTGTTTTTCTTCTCAAAACAAAACATTTGTCCGAAAGGTGATATATTTGCGTCCAAAACAGTTGTCAACGAAACATCCATCAGCGAACTTAGCGATCACGTATTGTGTCTGCCGACTCATATCACTGCGCTCACGTTAGCTCTATCAGCCTGTTCACTTGTAAACTTCCCGTTGCGGCGGACCGCATCTGCCGTACACTTCCGCTAAAGGTTAAAAGGCTAATACAGCTAACGTGGGCGCAGTGATACGAGTCGGCAGACACAATACGCGATCGCTAAGTTCGCTGCTGGATGTTTCGTTGACAACTGTTTTGGACGCAAATATATCACCTTTCGGTTAAATGTTTTGTTTTGAGAAGAAAAACTAGCTTTATTTCATGTTCCAGAGAAGTTACCGGACCTACCTACGTGTGCTTGAGAAAGCGAGCCGAACCGGGATCAGCTGAGAGTGTCAGAGGTAAGCCGGTGTCAACACACGTAACTTTTAGAAGGAAACCCATACAGATTAACATAAAAAACGCACTATCCCTTTAATCTTAAAACTGACTCTTTTTGCCTATAATGCTGTTACCTCCTCAAATACTTACCTGGAGTTGTGTTTTCTTTCATTCACACATGTTTGAGTAATCCTTTATTATTTACTGTCTACATCTCCAAAGCTCAAAATGCTGTTTCACATTGTGATGTCATGAAGCTGTAGTTTCCAGTAGAGATTGGCAACTCCAGGGCTGAAATCTTGCAAATGATTCTAGTGAACGTGAATGGAGTTTAACAACACAGCGCAGCACTTTCTGTATTATCACAAGACATCACAAGGTGAAACTTATTCTAAATATGCAGTTTGTGAGTTAAACATGTGTAAATGAAACACAACATAACTCCAGGTATGTTTTTAAGGAGGAAGCAGCATTATAACATACAGCAGATCAGAAAGTATAGCATAACATAATATAGGCCCTTTAAACATGTAGGTTTTGAAATATGTCTTACCTAGATCCACTTTGTTGCAGGTGAAATCCCAGTTTTACTCGTATTTCTTGAGCCTAAAGAAGCGCCCCAGTAAAGTCTTTGGCTTGTGTCTGACTGTGGTCACTTTCGCCGTGGCTCTAACCATCTTCATCTCCACTCTGATTTACTGGAACTCTGTGAAAAAGTCCCGTGTGAAACCAAAGAGCAAGATCAGAAAGATTGCACGGAGGCCTGTGTCGTAGCCATGACAACGCTACTGCTGTTTACTGTTATAAGTGTAGAAATTTATGTTTTACATCTTTGATTTTATACTCTGTAGGGATTTTGTAAAATTATTGTAAAGAAATTTAAATGTGTAGGGTCTGTAAAAGAGTACTGGAGCACAATATCTTATAGTTGTTTATTTACAATAACCTCCATCAGAATTTTTAAAGGTCTTATATTATACAAAATTGACTCTTGTGTCAATTTTTTTTTAAAGTTATTATGTTGTTACCTCATCAGAAACATACATGGAGATGTGTTTTGTTTCATTCACACATGTTTGAGTAAATCTTGAGTAATTTTCAAGTTTGCAGCTAATTTATCTTTAGTTCAGTAAAGACTGCCTAACTGATCTGAAATCAACCAAATGATTCTAGTGAAGATGTCTGGAAACATAATACATGTCTGTATTATCACATGACATCACAAGGTGGAACAGAGTGTTTTCTCAGCCTAAATATGCAAAAGGTTTGTGTATTAAACATGTGTAAATGAAAAAAAAAACTGATGAGGTAACAACATTATAACATTGATCAGTAAATAGTGTAATAGCTGTTTAAAAAAATATAGAAGGTGAGGCCTAATAATTGAACATATTTAAAGCCCCAGTGTGTAGGATTCGTGGCGCATAGGTGGATGGTGCACTTTCTGTTTTAGCTACGGCAGACCTCGAGGGTCACCCGGGCGCGCCGTAACGCGGACAGCTCTCGTACCTGCGCACGAGCCGCGCGCCGCTACTGTATAAATAAAACGCGGTCCCGTTTTTTTGTTGTTTTCTCATGAAAACACACATTCCCGATCATGTACCATGACACTCTACACATCAAATGAAACCTTACAGTCTCCTCTTTTTGACTATGCAATTCATTTCCCTGCACAACAATCACTCCCCGAGCACATGGGGCTTTTATACGGAAAAGCACAAAACGAGGTTAGCTTACCTTAGAATGCTTTGCACAGGTCAAACTCTGTATTTCACCATAAACTTGCTCTCAATTTGTCCGTAAGGATCCAGCGAATAAAATCCAGTAAACAATTTAGTCCAAAACACGTGTTAGATCCATTACGACGTCTGATCCGGCAGCATGCTTGTCGTTGTTTACCCAAAACCACGAGCCTTGCCGAAGGCAAAGGCGGAGCCCAAATATCCTTCTGCGGCTCTCGTATTCAAAATGGCTGCCTCTGCATGGGGAAGATCCCCCTTTTATGTGACTATATCTAAGTCCAAAAGAATACTTTGATTTCATGATGGAAGTGAAAAGGCTTGGAAAACAATGTATTTTTGAATGGGTATCTTCAATTTCAGTAATTAACGGGTAAAAATCTTACACACTGTCCCTTTAAGATATGTTTTAATTTGAAGTACTGTAGCTGTATGATCTCAGCAAAGGTTTCACTGCCAACCTTTCTGATCTTGACACACTAAAACTAGCTATTATCATGACAAATTGGAAACTAGTTATTTTGCTATAATCTGATGCAAAAACGTCTCTATTTTTATTATCTTAAGATCGCTGTACACTGTCCTTCAAAAAAAGACTAAAGTAAACTATAAACATGCTAACCAACGCGTATTTCCTGTGGTAGCTAAAATGCTACGCTACCATTTGCACGTTTGAACAGAGTGAACTCCCATGGACGTGAACTCTCCCTGTGCTCTTTTACAGACCAAACTGAGTGGGGGGCCATTGTCCACCATGATAATGCAGAGTAGAAACAAACCTTTGCACGTGTTCGGCTTCCTGGGCGGTGCCATCTGCCTCATGGTCATAGTCACGATCCTCATCTCCACCGTAATGTTCATGCGCAACAAGAAGTCCAACCGAATCCTCCCCAACCGACGAATCCGGAGACGAAAACCCCAGCAGCAGCAAGCGTGGATCAGCAGCCCCTTCAAGAGACAGGACACGGACAAGTTCAAAGTGGGTGAAGAGGAGCAGGAAGCCGAGGCTGTGGCAGAGAACGTGAACTACAACAATAATGTCAATAACGGAGTGAGGATATGGCCTCCTCCTCCTCCGCCCTGTGCTCCGTCGCTCCCTCCACCCCCTCCGCCCAGCTTCACCAGGGACAGGCAGTGGGCCGTGCCAACCGTGTCCGTCCACGTTCTGCCCAAACCGCGCAAGAAGCCGGCAATGACGCGGCAGGACACGGTGAACAAGGCGCTGGTGTCAGAGCTCAAACTCAGACTGGAGCAAAAACGGTTAAATTATCAATAATGTGATTCATGTGTGATTATAAAGATCTAAAACTGCCATAATGAATACGGTATTTTTATATACAAAAATATAGATATCTACACTACTTTACTATAACTTAATGTAGAGAATTTTTTTCCTCCATTAAATGTATTTACACAGGGGATGGAAACTGAAACAGACCTTTTATTCAAAATCAGCTGTTCAGAGCTTTTAACCTTTTCATTTTTAATATCCATCCATTCTTCCGCTTATCCAGGGCCGAGTCACGGGGCAACAGTCTAAGCAGGGACTCCCAGACTTCGTTCTCCCCAGACTGTTCCAGCTACCCAAGGTGTTCCCAGGCCAGCCAGAGACATAGTCCCTCCAATGTGTCCTGTGTCTTCCCCGGGGCCTCCTCTTGGTGGGACATGCCCGGAACACCTCCCGAGTTCAGTCATTACCCAAAGCTCATGACCATAGGTGAGGGTAGGAACGTGGATTGACCGGTAAATTGAGAGCTTTGCCTGTTGGCTCAGCTCCCTCTTCACCACAAAGGTCCAGTACAGCGACCGCATCACTGCCAACGCCGCACCGATCCGCCTGTCAATCTCATGCTCCATGCTCCCCTCACTCGTGAACAAGACCCCGAGATACTTGAACTCCTCCACTTGAGGCAGGGACTCTCTACCCACCCGGAGAGGGCAAGCCACCTTTTTCCAGTCGAGAACCATGGCCTCAGATTTGGAACAGCTGATCCTCATCCCAGCCACTTAACACTTGGCTGCAAACGGCCCCAGTGCACACTGGACGTCCCGGTTTGATCCTGTGGTCCCCAAACCGGATCCCCTCCGGCCGCTGACTGTGCCTAGAAATTTTGTCCATAAATATAATGAACAGAACCGGTGACAAAGGGCAGCCCTGGCAGAGTCCAACATGCACCAGAAACAGGTCCGACTTACTACCGGCAATGCGAACACAGCTCCTGCTTCGGTCATACAGGGACCAAACAGCCCTTAGCAAAGGGCCCCGAACCCCGTACTCCCAGAGCACTCTCCACAGGACCCCACGAGGGACACGGTCGAATGCCTTCTCCAGATCCACAAAGCACATGTGGACTGGTTGGGCAAACTCCCATGCACCCTCGAGCATCCGATGGAGAGTATAAAGCTGGTCCAGTGTTCCCCGGCCGGGACGAAAACCACACTGCTCCTCCTGAATCCGAAGTTCAACCATCAGCCAGATTCTCCTCTCTAGTACCCTGGAATAGACCTTACCGGGGAGGCTGAGGAGTGTGTTTCCCCGGTAGTTGGAACACACCCTCCGGTCCCCCTTCTTAAACAGAAGGACCACCACCCCGGTCTGCCAGTCCAGAAGCCAAAGGTACTGTCCCCAGAGCTAAATTATTCCCTGATTATGGGAAAGATGGACTGGACTGGATTATATATATATATATATATATATATATATATATATATATATATATATATATATATATATATATATATATATAATTTTACATTTTATTTTTTTATAATAATAATAATAATCATGATACAAGTAGGCTTCAGCAGTGTAGCGTATTCATTTTATTCAAAATTACATTAATATTAATCTCCAAAAATATAACAACATAACATACATCCATATTTTTTTCATTTAGGACATTTATTATGGCAGTTTTGATCTTCTATCATGTAAATGCCTTGTAAATTGCTGTAAATTCTGTGTTTTGAATCCCACATGCCCTGTTCATCAGATATTGGAGACTTAATCCTCGTGTTTACTGACAGAGAGGAGACTTGGACAGATCCGTGCTAGAACTCATACAGATCCAAACGGGCGACACTGTTTTCTTCGGGATCAGCCCAAGCTTCTTAGTTTTCTTGACACTTGAACTGACTAAAGAGATCACCTCCATAGAGAGGAAGTCAAATGAGGCAGAGGGGGAGGAAGAGAAGGAAGGAGTAAAAAAAACAGTTGAGGAACACTGCAATAAAGGAATCTTGTTGAAATTACTAGAATTTCAATGCAGTTAGTTTAGTTTTCAGTAGGTCTGCAGCTTTGACCTGTTTTATGGTATTTCCAATTGGGTTAAAAATATTTTTTTCATATTTCTAGCAAAAAAATCCTTTTTGAGTAGCTAAAACTCACAAATTATAATTCAAGTCAACTCAGTTAGTCAATGTATTGCACATAATTTGGCTTGGAAAAAAACAGTATTTAACATTATTTAAACAAGGTGGATGAACTAATACAAAATTAAAATAGTCAAATTAAAATTAATATTTAGATTTTAAGTAATTTTAACAATTTGCTCTTTTCTTTTTTGCATTGTATACAGACGTTGTGGGTTGTTTACATTGGTGCTGGTGATTCTGTTCCATAGTTGACATTTCTGGTCTCAGTCGGGTGTATTATTTTCTAAACAGTAAAAACATTTTTAATTTTCAGTCATTTTGTTGTTGCAGTAATTTGAAAACGAATGGTGAACATGTGACTAGTTTTACTGCACATGTTTTGATTATTGGATTACTGTATACTTTTCTGAGTCAGATTGGGACGGAGGTCAAAGGGCAAAGATTAACACCTCCTGAAGACATTGCTCTCCACTGACACCTACTGGAGAAGAAGTTGCTGGACATAAAGGAAATGTGTCATTGCATGTTTTATTTAGACGCTTAGAGACCATTGCATTGGTATTTTAATGTTTTATAGCTTTAGATTGGGTGTAAATGGTCATGGTCTTATTTTTATACAGCGCTTTTCCACTTTCAAGGGACTCAAAGCACTTTACATCACAGAACCACTCACCTATCCACACACACATTCACACCAATATACTCAAACACAGGGGGAAAGATGGGTTAAGTGTCTTGTCCAAGGACACAACGTCAGCGTTCATGTGTGGGAATCAAACTGCTAACCTGTGTGTCAGTGGATCTGACGCTCAGCCAATGATATTTATGTTGAGAGCGGGATTGAACCTCCAACCCTCGGATCGGGTGTAAACAAAACATCTTTGAAGGGACACTTTCTTTTTAGCGACTGGATTAGGAGCCTGTCGCCCTCTACTGGAGGCAGTGGAGGATATAAAGTAGCATGAAAACGCTGAAAACGCGCGGCGCCTGCATAAACTGAGTCACACAGACCGATTTTCTGGGCACAAAAAAAAAAAAAATCTGCGTGAGAAATGCCATGTGTGGCGTGTGAATTGCGTCGAATTGCATGTGTCACACTCTCAATGCGTGACACTTGAGAGCCCTGTAAAAGTATAGCATAACAATAACATATGTAGCATACAATGAAATCACCAGTATTAGCAAGCCAAAAGAGCGTAGCTAGTATAAGAGGCAGGGACGTGCACAGGAATTTTGAGGGGCAGTTGCTCTGACCTGAAGAAAGGGCAAACCAACACCCCACCCGGGGGGAAAAATCACAGGCTATATGAAGCGTCTGGAGATGACTTGTGTGCTCCTCGTCTTAGATGTAATGTAATTATGAAAAATTGCCAGTAGTAGCCTAAAATATGAGTCTGATTAATTAATCAATTAGCCTACACAGTATCATCTCATCTTTACAATGCAAAGTCTCTGTCTCACCTGCTGGTTGGCTTTTTCTTAGCCAACCCTGCAGTGATGTGCTCCCCTTTGCTTTGCTCCCTGAGGGTTTTCTCTCTCTCCTGCAACCACCTCTTTTCCGTGGGCATCACTTAACATAACACACATTACCCAAAACAGTGATAAGATTTAGTAAATTAACCATTTTGAATGAAAGAATTCATGCGATGCATTACTTCCATCATTCAGCTGCTAAAACAAAAAGTTAGAAACTGCAGACATGTAGCTTAGTTTGCTTACAACAAAATTAGCAGCCTCCGGACGGGAGGCGCTGTAAAGCCCGCAGCCGGGGCGGTGTGCCACCATCACCTTGAGCCTTTCCTGGCCGACCCAGAGCCGGTCGCAGCGCAACGCCGCGGAGGAAGTGCGCTCGGCAGGACCGGCGACACCCAACGAAACGTCTGTGGCTCCAGTTTCATATCACAAACTTCTTGTAGTACTTTTCGGCTACAATATACACTTTTGCTATTATAGCCTTGTGTGAGCCTCATTTTTGTTACTTCTAGCGCTTCGAAGTTTTTGTTAGCAGACACACCAAGCATTACAAGGCTCAGTGAGGCGCAGTTTTGTTCCCGAATACCAGGATATATAACAACATAATTACCACTTTCGAGTTAATGGTGGGTTACCGCCACCCAGTAGGTGCGCATACCGCCACCTACTGGTTCCTTGAAGATTCTGCTACTTATTACTGTTGTGTATGACCCTCGAAATCTGCCGTAGCTAGAACCGGAATTGCAATACCCACCATCCACCAATGCGCCATCATCCTACATAGTGTACCTTTAAATTATCTTGCAAAATAATGGCATAAACAGAAGGTATGAAGACTTATTATTTTTGTATGTGTAAGTATGTGATAAGCTGGTGAAGTTATATTTGGAAAACAAATCCATCTCAGTCCAGTGAATTCAAATGCTGCCATAGCATATGGAGCCAAAGACACGTGACAGCGGACACAGAGGTGAACCCAGGGGTGGGCAATTATTTTTCCCCATGTTATCTTATCTTATCTTATCTTATAAGATAAGACTTTATTGATCTCACGCAGGAGAAATTTACTGTCACAGTAGCTCCAGGTAGGGACAGTTTGAACAAGAAAGAAAAGTGCATGCAGGCAAGAATGGCATAAAAATAAGTAATAATAATAAATAGAATAAGTAATAATAATAAAACAGTAACAAGGAGAGTATTGAAAAACAATATTGCACGTTGGAAAAACGATATTACACATTAGGACCATACAGTGGAGTTATACAGGCTGATAAAATAAGTAATAATAATAAGAAACAGTAACTAGGAGAGTATTGAAAAACGATATTGCACGTTTAATTCATACTATTTATATAGCGCCTTTCATGACAAACAAAGCTCTTTACAGTTCATTATTCATTAACTCCACACTTGGTGGTGGTAAGCTACTTTCTGTAGCCACAGCTGCCCTGGGTCAAACTGATGGAAGCGAGGCTGCCAATCTGCGCCATCAGACCCTCCGACCACCACCAACACTCACACACACTCCACTTTCATACTAGGCAATGTGGGTGAAGTGTCTTGCCTAAGGACACAACGACTGTTTTTTTGCAACTGGCGCCCCCCTGTTGCACCTGGAATTCCCAGTGGTCTCCCATCCAAGTACAGTACTAACCAGGCCCTGCCTTGCTTAGCTTCTGAGATCTGACGTAATCAGGCTTTAACAAGCAGGTATGGCCACGTTTGGACTATACAGTAGAATTATACAGTCTGATGGCGGTGGGGATGAAGGATCTGTGGTAGTGCTCCTTCTTGCACTGGGGGTGCCTCAGTCGGCTGCTGAAGGAGCTGCTCAGCTTCTCTACAGTCCGGTGCAGAGGGTGAGAGGTGTCGTCCATGATGGACGTGAATTTGGCCAGTACCCTCCTCTCAGCCACCTCCTCTACAGAGTCCAGAGGACAGCCCAGGACAGAGCTGGCCCTCCTGACCAGCTTAATGAGTCTTTTTCTGTCCCGTTCTGTGCTGCTCGGGGCCCAGCAGACGACAGCGTAGAGGAGAGCAGAGGCCACCACAGAGTCATAAAAAGTCTTGAGCAGAGGCCTGCACACTCCAAAGGACCTCAGTCTCCTCAGGAGGTGGAGGCGACTTTGGCCCTTCTTGTACAGGGCGTCGGTGTTGTGGGACCAGTCCAGTTTATTGTTGAGGTGAACACCCAGGTACTTGAAACTGTCCACAGTCTCTATGTCCTGCCCCTGGATGTTCACCGGTGAGTGAGGTAGTGGTCTCCTCCTGAAGTCCATCACCAGCTCCTTTGTCTTACTGGTGTTAAGGCTCAGGTGTTTGCGCCCACATCAGTCCACAAAGTCACTGATGACCGAGCGGTACTCCAGCTCGTTCCTCTCAGACACACAGCCCACAATGTCCGAGTCGTCAGAGAACTTCTGGAGATGGCAGTTGTCCGTGTTGTATGTGAAGTCCGAGGTGTAGATGGTGAAGAGGAAGGGTGAGAGGACAGTTCCCTGGGGGGACCCAGTGCTGCAGACTACCACCTCTGACTCACAGCCACGCAGCCGCACGTACTGTGGATGGTCAGTGAGGTAGTCGATGGTCCAGACAGCGAGATGTCCATCAACTCCTGCATTCTCCAGCTTCCCCCGCAGCAGCGCCGGCCTGATGGTGTTGAAGGCGCTGGAGAAGTTAAAGAACATGACTCTCACAGCACTCCCGGCGGTCTCTCGGTGGGTGAGCGCCCGCTGCAGCAAGTAGATGACGGCGTCCTCGACTCCTACGTTTGGCTTGTAGAAAAAGTATTATAAAAGTATTTAAGGGTACACTGTGTTATTGCTTTGTCTGGAATGTTCCACCATATGGCATTATACCTTTTTATCTTTATGGAGACTAAACCAGCCCAAGTTGCTGGTCAGATCTGTGGAGAGACAATCCCGCTCACAGTCAGAATGCCTGTTTTTTTTTTTTGTTTTTTTTTTTCGATTTGATTAAATGTAAGGTAGAGCTGTTTAATGTTATACTGTGGAACATTCCAGGAAGAGCAATGACGTATCCATAGAAACGTTGACAGATCCACAACCAAAAATGTACACCTTTAAGTACAGCACTTTTCTACTTTTACTTTGTTACGTTCCTCCACTGGGTTAGAATACGTGGTGCTTAAAGAGACACATGTGTAAGATGTGACGCACAGAGGCTTAAGCATATGCTGTTGTTAACGTACAACATTGAAACAGCAGCTTTGTGTAATCTGTGTAGTCTATCACAGAGCAGGAACAAAGATGCACTGACCAGTAAATCTCAACTGGTGACGGGACTTTCGGCTCCTTTAAAGAGCTGCTCAGAAGACTAGCTGTCTTAAAGGGTATATTGTGCTATTTTCTATCCGTTATAATGTTGTATCTTCATCAAAAACATACCTAGTTGTGTTTTGTTTCATTCACACGTTTACCACACAAACCCTATATATTTAGGCTTCTCTCAAGCTAAAAACACTCCACTTTGTGATGTCATGTGTTAATACAGGAGGTGCTCCACTGTGTTTTTTTTAAACTCCATATACACCTTCACTAGGTTGCAGTAATTTAGCGATCTCTCCCAGGCTCTATTTGAACCCTCCTTACGTTACCAGTACAATTCTGTCCAAGACTTAAATATACAAAAAACATGATACAAAACAAGACACTACAACTTCACAAACCTGATGTGGTGTGCAGTAGTTTCATCACTGAAATGCACACCAATTGTAATGTGAGTGAAGAGCAACATTTTCAAGTGTAATACTCCTTATTTAACCATTTTTAAATAAAGTATAATGGCACAACAAAAAACTGTTAATACAATTTTTAAGCAGTGTAATTTTTTATTGCTTGTTGCCACAGACATACACCTTTTTAATGAAGGCTTCCATTTTTATTTATTCAGGTGATTAGCATCAAGCTGTAACATTAAACGTGCATTATGTAACTTTTCTGGAGGAGGGTCTGTCACTTGCTTTTCTTCATGGAGATGGTATTGCTTTCCCTGGAATTTTCCATGGGATGACATTGAACATATACATCTAACATTTTTTCATTACAGGGTTTTCTGTTGCTCAAAAATGCAATAATTCTCTCTGTGAATAGGGTTGCCTCTCCACAGATCTGACTATAGTTTCCCTTGTGATAGACAGGTTTAATCTCTACCATGGGACATTCTTGACAAAGCAATAATATCTGTATGAAGACAAGCAGGTGACAGACCCTCCGCCAGCAAAGTTACACGATGCACATTTAAAGCTGATTCAACATAATGTAATATTTTCTTCACAGAGAATATAGGGTTTTCTATGTGAATACAAATAGTTGTTTAGCAGAACTGTGCATGCAAATGTGACACAGGTAGTCAGTGTTACAGAAAGTTCATAGATGAGCTGAGGCTGTGCCCTATAGCACTGGTGCCAGCGCTTTATGTCCTTTATCAGAGCTCCTGGGCCTAGAACAGAGGAACACAGCATTAAGACAGAAACCACCTGTCACCACCTCTACACACATGATCACACACAGGATTGGTCTATGGGGAAATACTTGCTCCGAAATGCACAGATTCTGTTGTATTTTGGTCAACTGGCCAATTTGGCCCACTGTTCACCTTACAGCACTGTTAAAGGAAAAGTAACGTTTATTACAATCTGAGCCTTATTTCGGTAATAAAACAAGTTGTTTTACTCACACATAGCACTTTGGTGTCATATGGAGCACTTCTGGAGATGTTTTAGATTTGCGATATCCATCATGTGAGTTCTCGGGGCACATGTTTGCGGTCTCCAAATAACACAAACTTTAGCACTTTTCAAATCATAGAAGCCCGATGTCTTATCCTACGATTTTGTGTGGTCAAAAGTGGCCTGTAATCCGAGATTTAGCCATAGTTTCGAGTAGAAGAGGACGCCAGTGCGCATGTGCGGACTGTGCTCTCAGCTCCCGGGACCCAAACATGAAACGCAAAGCTGTAAACTATGGATAAATCTCAGATTACAGGCCACTTTTGCTTCAAACGAAATCGTAGACTAAGACATCGGGCTTCTATGATTTGAAAAGTGCTAAATTTTGTGTTATTTGGAACCCGCACGGGGCATATTACATGCTTGGGGAATATATTATATGCCCCGAGCTATGGCTAGAAGTCGCGCTAGGCTAACACAAATCTAAAACATCTCTGGAAGTACTCCATATGATACCAAAGTGCTATGGGTGAGTAAAACAACTTGTTTTATTACCGAAATAAGGCTCAGATTGTAAAAAAAACGTTACTTTTCCTTTAACAGCAACTAGCTTACTAACACCAAAACAGCTGCACTTCCAGGTTTAAGAAGTGAAGTGACTTTATTGATCTCACACTGGAGAAATTCTTCTCTGCATTTAACCCATCCTGTTATTAGGAGCAGTGAGCAGCACATTACTGCGCCCGGGGACCATCTCCATGATCTTCTTGCTTCAGTTTGGTCAGGACCTAAGCTGGAGGATTTTACCTATGGTGCATGTTTTGGGTTGATGGGGGAAACCGGAGTGCCCAGAGGAAACCCACCCAGACACGGGGAGAACATGCAAACTCCACACATAAAGACACATTGTTGACATTGATGGCATGTTTTATGTTAGATGAGGGGCAAAGAAGCTTCATATAAGGAGTATATATATTAAAAAAAAAAAAAAACATCTGATACAATGTCTTTAGGTCAAACGTTGCAGATCCCCAGACAACAGAACACAACCACACTCATATGAAAAGAGTTCAGTAGAGCTGGGCACTGAGCCTGCCTTTGTGTGACCTGTCCTCTGACCTCCTCCTCACCTTGCGGTCATCACTGGACTCTTTATTGACCAGACCCTCATCACTGGCCGCCTGGAGACTGTCAAATGTTCCCTGCCTCTCCCTCTCCATCCCCGGGGTCCTGCTCGCTCTCCTGTTCTTCCACGAGCTCAGGATCCTCTCCACACACACCAGTTTAGTATCTGTAGTGCACGCATACATTCCTATGGGCACTGCTAGCACCATGGCTAACACTATCACCACTATGTAAATCAGCTTCTCCCGCTGCTCCATCTCTGTGATGTCACTTCCTGTCACAAACACGATGCATTGGCCTGGTCGTGGGTTTTGATTTTTCAGGGTGACACAGATTTCGTATTTGGTAGCGGGCAGCAAGTCGTTAACAGTGTAAGAGTTGATTCCCGGGCCGATAAAAATGGCTTCTTTCTTTTCATTGATGCGTCCGAAGTGAATCGTGAACCAAGTCTGATCAGGGTATTCTAAAGCGGCATACCATTCTATGGAAATACCCCTTACAGTTTGTTTGGAGATACGGATGTCTATGTAGATGTTTTCCTCGGCAGAAGGGGGCAGGGCTGTATCTTCATGTGTGGACTGGGCAGTGGAGCCCTGGGGAGTCTGGACATCCAGCTGGATGGTTGCGGAGGAGTTGCCCATGTAGTTGACGGCGGTGCAGGTGTAGAGGCCCCGGTCTGACACGTGGAGAGATGGGATCATCAGGAAGGAGCGAACAGTGTCCTCATCCACCCGCTCCTGGAACTCTGCAGGTAAAAATGAGATTGTCAGTATTAACTGTCATGTCGTGATGTAAGCAGCTACTGTTTGGGGCCTCATTTAAACAGCTTTACACATTACTCTTGCAAGATTCTACTGAAGAGAGTAAACAGATTGGAAAAATTGATTCTAAAGTTATAAAACCAAAATGTAAATTCTAACCTCCAAACGTGCAGTGCATACTGTATTGTGTAGTAAAGGATTATATTCACTGAAATATTACTGAGCTCAACTGTCATTTACGTACCAAACGCTGTGTTTCAACACTACCTTATCAGATGATTTGCACACACTGCCTCACTGTTCTTGTGTGTCTGTAACAGTACCAGTGTACCAGTGATGCAGAGCTGGTGTGGCTGAGCTATTACATGTGAGAACAGAGAGAGGTCAGTGATGCAGAGCTGGGCACGTTACAGAGTGGACTACACATTCATTCATTAGACCACATCCCTCTGTAATCTCTCATTCTTAATCAAGTTCACATGCACACACACCCTCCATGGTAATTATACATGTGTTTATGTAGATTTGGAGCTTTCTGTTCACTGGACGACGTCAGCACCGTGATTAAACCCTCCTGATGTGTCTTTGCTGGGTGTGACTGGCTCTCACCATGAAATCCTCTGATTATCTTGAGTCCATATGTCCACCACAGTGAGGCTTGGGGCCGTGCCTTGGCTAAGCAGCGCAGGGTGGCGTTGGCGCCCTGGGGCAGGCTCATGTTGGCAGTGGCAGTACTGACCACAGGCTTGATGCAGGAGCGCACATCCACCTCATGGAAGAACTGCCCAGCCTTAAAGTCCGGCCCAGAGCAGCTCAAGTAAGAGTTCATGAGAATAACGGGAGGGCTCAAGGAGTGTGTGAGCTCCACAAAGCCTTTGAGGCGGCAATCGCACAACCAGGGGTTGTCGTGCAGTGCTAACACCACATTGGGCCCCACAGCGCCCCCTTCTGGCCCCTCCTGGTTCTGCAGCTTCTGGTACAGGGGCCAGTTGAGGAAGACCTCCTTGGATATGACTGTAAGCTGATTGAAGGATAAGTCTAAGTAAGTGAGCCCAGGTAAATATTTGAGAGCGTTCTCTGGAAGGACGTCCAGTTGGTTGTGCTTCAGGTCCAGGATCTTGAGGCTGGGCGTGTCCTCGAAGGCGGTCCATGGCAGAGAGCGCAGCTTGTTCCCCTGCAGTCGAAGCTCTGTCAGGTTGGACAGTCCCTCCAGACCTCTGGAGTTGATCAGAGCAATTTCATTGAAGTTGAGCCATAGGTTTTCTAAGGCGGTGCTCCTGGAGAAGACTCCATGTGGGATCTCAGCGAAGTGGGACTTCTCTATGCGCACTTTAGTCAGACCTTCAGGCAGCTCATCTGGGATGCTCCTGAACAGACTGTCCTCCATGCAAGTCAGGGACCTACAGCAAGAGAATGGATTATAGCAACATATTCAGACTAGCAGAATACTTACACTTTGAAATTCAATCCAAGGTACTTTTGTGCAAATGTCTACTAAACACTGGTATTGATGGTCAAAAATAACAGGAGCTTTATATAATGGCTTTTGTTGTCCACAGAAATCCTGGTTTATTTGCAATTCCAACTTCAGTCCTAGCTTCAGTTTGAGACTAAATCTCAGTACAAAAGCATCACCAAAACATTACCTCCTCACTACACTAAATGTTAGCTTTAACTATACTCAAAACTGTATTTCTACAGACCTGTTTATCGTCCCCTCTCTCAGTGACACCGTGAGAGGGTTAAAAATACTGTTGAGATTAATGGAGCAGCCTTACCTTCCATGACGGTCCTCTACACAGCTACACCCACGCAAACACTGGGAGAACGCCGCACTCGCCCGGATCTGAACCACAACTATCACGAGTAAATAACCCAATATGTCCATAGTCCAACCAAAAGCCCAGAGTTTAGGGCCACATTTGCGCTGTGGACAAGTCAAGGCGGTGGACAGGAGAAGCCTAATACTCTTAATCCATGACGTGCCGTGGAAGAAACAAGTAGCTCTAATTCTGCCTCAGATCATGATTAAGACGGCACTGCCCCACTGCTGTCCTGACCCACAAACCCCCATGTTACATAACCAGACAGGAACCTTCAAATTATTAAATAGTTAGACTGGAAAGTGGAGGTCAGATTGGGCAAGGGTTGATTCAAACAAAGCAGTGTTTCTTGTGTTCATGCACTAAGGGTAATTTGGGCCGTGCTGAACTAGATATACTAATTATACTAACTTCAGGCTCAAACGTTTAAAGGGTCCATATTATGCTTTTTGGGATCTATGTTATAATGTTGTTTCCATATCAGAAACATACCTGGAGTTGTGTATGTTTAATTCACACGTTTACCACACAAACTCTGCATATTTAGTTCTTCTTTCATACACCTTGAATCATTTGGATAACTAACTTGAAAATGCTTCATGACATCACAAGACGAAACAGAACTAGACAGACTAATAATAAAGGGTCACTCAAATACGTGTGAATTAAACAAAACACAACGTTGGGTAGGTTTTTGATGAGGTAACATTCTAATATGGCTTAAAGGAGAATGAACGTTTTTTACAATCTGAGCCTTATTTCGGTAATAAAACAAGTTGTTTTACTCACCCATAGCACTTTGGTGTCATATGGAGCACTTCCAGAGATGTTTATATCCGTAACGCAGTCTCCAAATAACACAAACTTTAGCAGTTTTCAAATCATAGAAGCTCAATGTCTTAGTCTACACTTTCATTTGAGTCAAACGTGGCCTGTAATCCGAGATT
The DNA here is from genome assembly GCA_036785185.1 of Paratrypauchen microcephalus. Lineage (NCBI taxonomy): Eukaryota > Metazoa > Chordata > Actinopteri > Gobiiformes > Gobiidae > Paratrypauchen > Paratrypauchen microcephalus. The sequence goes on from JAVJIX010000007.1 coordinate 673,365, forward strand.
TATCCATAATTTACAGCTTTGCGTTTCATGTTTGGGTCCCGGGAGCTGAGAGCGAAATAAACTGTGACTCCACACATGCGCACTGGCGTCCTCATCTACTCGAAACTATGGATGAATCTCGGATTACAGGCCACTTTTGACTCAAACGAAAGTGTAGACTAAGACATTGAGCTTCTATGATTTGGAGACCGCAAACATGTGCCCCGAGAACTCACATTACGGCTATCGCAAATCTAAAACATCTCTGGAAGTGCTCCATATGACACCAAAGTGCTATGAGTGAGTAAAACAACTTGTTTTATTACCGAAATAAGGCTCAGATTGTAAAAAAATTTAATTCTCCTTTAAATCTTACAAGGGTCAATTTTGCGTAATGTTGGACCTTTAATTAGACAGGACAGTTATTGGATGAAATAGGGGAAAAGCAGGTTGAGACATTTGGCAACGGTCATGACAGGGAGGGAAACAACTACGAGATTAACACCTTAAAGCACAGTAACTTTGATATAGGCATCTAGTAGCATTATGTGAGAATACAACAGGGGTAGGTCAGCCAATTTACGTACATACAGTGTCTTTAAGTGCTAATCACAATTAATCCGATGTTTTTAGAAAAGGTCTGTTGAAATCTGTTGCAGGGATAGCAGTTTTTACAGCTACATGACCCAATAGAGATAATAGAATATTGTGTTCACCTGTTGATGTAATCTGTTAATGTACGTATTTATTTATTGATTGATTGATTGTTAAAGGAGAATTAACGTTTTTTACAATCTGAGTTGTTTTACTCACCCATAGCACTTTGGTGTCATATGGAGCACTTCCAGAGATGTTTTAGATTAGCGATCTCCGTAATGTGAATTCACGGGGCATATAATATATGCCCCGAGCGGTCTCCAAATAACACAAACTTTAGCACTTTTCAAATCATAGAAGCTCAATGTCTTACTCTACACTTTCATTTGAGTCAAAAGTGGCCTGTAATCCGAGATTTATCCATAATTTACAGCTTTGTGTTTCATGTTTGGGTCCCGGGAGCTGAGAGCGAAATAAACTGTGACTCCGCACATGCGCACTGGCGTCCTCATCTACTCGAAACTATGGATAAATCTCGGATTACAGGCCACTTTTGACTCAAACGAAAGCGTAGACTAAGACATCGAGCTTCTATGATTTGAAAAGTGCTAAAGTTTGTGTTATTTGGAGATCGCAAACATGTGCCCCGAGAACTCACATTACGGAGATCGCAAATCTAAAACATCTCCGGAAGTGCTCCAAATGACACCAAAGTGCTATGGGTGAGTAAAACAACTTGTTTTTTTTTTTTTTACCAAAATAAGGCTCAGATTGTAAAAAATGTTAATTCTCCTTTAAGGATTAAAACTGCTATATTACGCAAAATTTACTCTTGTGAGTTTTAGTCCATGTTAAAATGTTTTTACCCCTTCAAAACATACCTGGATTTGGGTTTTGTAGCCCTTTATTATTAGTATTATATAGTATTGTCTCTGTTCCACCTTGTGATGTCATGAAGTGGTAGTTTTCAAGTTAACAGCTAAATTTTACCTTTTAGTTCAGTAGAGATGGGAAATTCCAGGATTGAAATGATGACAAATGATTCTAGTGAAGGTGTATGTACAGGAGTGTTTCCTGTATTACCACATGACATCACAAGGTGGAACAGATCGTTTTGTATTTGAGAATAACTCTGGCTAAATTTGCAGGGTTTGCGTGTTAAGTATGTGTGAATGAAACAAACGCAATCCTGGGTATGTTTTTGATGAGGAAACAACATTATTACAGAGATCATAAAATAGTGTAATATGGGCCCTTTAATTATCAAAACTACAACATGGGAGTTTGCAAAAATATTAAATAAAAGTCAGAATAAATGTATACATTGGGTTATTATCCATTTTTTAATATAAATATTTGACAGAACATGTCTATACACTGAGAGCACAGGTCAGGGGCTAACATAAAATGTGTAGAGAATAAAAATACATTAAATTTGATTTGTATTTACAGTGTCATAGCTGAGTTGCTCTCTCCAGCTCCAGCTCTCTCCTCACTGCAGTGTGTGAAAATGCCTGTGTGTATATCTCCTCAGAACCTATGACACATGTTTATTATACAGAGATATATACAGAGGCACACAGTCATGGAGCTATATGTACAAAAACACATGTGATCAAGATCTGCTCTTTCAGTGCCCTTCACACATCAGGAGACATGGGGCGCTATCCTATTGTCTGGCATTTCACTTTGTACCACTAGGTGGAGTAGTGAGCTTTAATTCCTGCTTTGTGGTTTGATTGTAGCATCTTCAAAATACAGTACGTGCAGAACATTTTATTCAAGAGCTTGTGCCTAGTGGGCCATAGAGGTGCACAGGTCTCTACACTGATATCTCCATGATGGTGCAGCGTGCAAATGCTCTCTGATAGAAGGTGGTTCTCTGTTGGGGTGGTGTGGAGGGCATGATCCAGCGAGGAGGGACAGGAGGAGGGCTGTCCCAGGGCAGAGGGGTGTGGGAGCGTGTGTTCGGCAGGCTGACTTCAGGTTGCGGTGGTGGGTGGGGACGGGCTGGGTGCTGGAGCTGTGGGTGCTGGTAGGTCTGCTGCAGGTGTGGGAGTGTACGGTGGTGTGGGGTGATGGCGTTCTGCTGGTTGAAGGGTGGGCGATGTGGGTGCTGCTGGTGGGTGCTGAGGTGCAGGTGGGGCAGGTGATGGGTGTGCGTGCGGGGTGTAGGCTGTGGAGCCGGAGCTGGAGCATGATGTCAGCAGAAGTACTCGTTAGGTTGTCCTTCGATCTTAGCAGTGGCCTCAGAGTCCAGACTGGAGCGGGCAGACAGCAGTCTGTTGGACTCCTCTGGATTCAGTCTGTTTAGATACTCTCCCTCCAGCCCTTTGGCTTTAGTGCCAGGGGACAGAGTCTCAAAGGTCACATAGGAGTCCTGGATATCCTTGGACTTCTTGCCCCAGTATTTCTTGATGCGCCTCTTGATGGCACCACAGCACACGATGACAGTGAGAGGGACAGCAATGATACAGGCCACTGTGATGACAATCACATTGATGAGTCTCTGTGTGCCTGTAGCACTGGCAGCTTCATCAGTGGAGAAGATCACACACTGCTCCTTCCGGGGGATTAGGCCCTTTACACACACACAGGCGATGTACTTGGTCCTGGGCACCAGGCCGTTGATGGTGACTCGTGTCTGTCCTGCTCCGACATTGATTTTCCTCATGTCCCTCTCTCCAAACACTGCGTACAGTACACAGAAGGATGTGCTGTTCTTGGCCTTAGGGGCTCTCCAGTTCAGAGAAATGGTATTGTCCGTGTCCCCCACCACTTTGACTCCTTTGACCATCCTGTCAGGGTCCTGCTGGAGGGAGGAGGTGTTGGCAGAAAGGCTGCTAAGGTTGGTCCTCTCCAGCTCAAGGAGGGTGTCTGGGTTAGAGGTGGTGACAGGAGTGGGTGTGGCCTGGTCTGCGACACTGTAACTGTCCACAGACAGCACTGAGCCCAGCCCCAAAGGGATGCCTGACTGCATGGCCTGCAGAGTGGGCGCAGTTGAGGTGGGCACCACGTACCGGGCCACCAGCTTCTCCTGGTATGCAGCTTTGCCCACTGGGCCAGACTTCTTCACCTTTGCTTTTCTCTCATTGTTTGATTGGGTTCCATCTGCTTTGGTTGAGTTGGTAACAAGTAGTGAGATAACTGCCTCTGCGCTCCCAGCGTAGTTTGTGGCTTTGCAGATGTACTTCCCCGAGTCCTGGTAGGACACTGCAGGCACACTGAGGATGGACCAGGTGATGCCCTCCTTAGATGTTTCCTGCTGGACTGTGGAGAAAACACATGTGTTGGTACATGACATCTGGGATGGTCTATGTGTGGAGTCATTTGTGCAAAGTATTTGAATGACACAGATGACCAGTTTTGGTGCTGTAATATTATTAAATTCTACGCCCTGGGATTTGATCAGACAACTATCCTTTGTGATTATTTAGTGTTGAGTCAATACTGATCAATGTTGCATAACTGTGTAGCAGCAGCAGCAGCTGTCAGTCAGACTCAGGGCATTACAATCCCCTCACAGCTTTCTCTTTAATTAACAGCTCTATAAAGCATCTTAGCTCAGACTGCAAATGTGGAAAAATAGAACAGACTCACCTGTACTGTTGAGAGGTCGTCCATCGGCCCTGCTCCAGCTCAGGTCTGGGATGGGCACGCCGAGGGTGCCACATCGGAGCAGTACACTGTTGCCCACGGCGCTGCGCACTCGTGCCACTGCCGTGTGGATCCGGGGCAGCTGGCACTGACGCAGCTCAGCGTCACTAAACAGGACTCCTGACACGCTCTCTGGAGCAGAGCAGCGCAGACGTGTGTCTATGAAAGCCACAGACACACTTGGAGACTTCTGAAACTGCACCAGCTCGTACAGGCGGCAATCACACACCCACGGGTTGTCATGGAGACCTACAGACAAGGGCAAAGGGCAGCTCAGTGGAGCAGGGGGAGTGTCCAGCTGCGGACAATGTGAAAGAGCAGTCTGCAGATGGCAGTGTGGATGTTACCATGGTAATCCTGTAAGAGGATCAACATTTAATTCATAAAGTCCAAACCCCTGTCCATGACTACACCAGGGACGAGTAGAGCACAGGATGGATGGACTTGATGAAGAGGAAGAGGATGGTGATGACTCAGGTGGTGGTTCTTCACAGAAAATGTGGAAATGAAAAGAATGTTCAGTAATGAATGGAATGAACCAATACATACCAAGACATTTACTAAGACTACACATATCACACTCATGTCGGCGATGGCCATTTTGTGCGGTTGTGTCCTATGTTAGACACTACACTCATTTAGATTTGGGATTTGTGTCCCAATTATAATAGTCGATATAAGCACAATTAACAATACGGTAATATCACAATAATTTTCAAAAAGTTCTAAAATTGTATTGAAAACACTGATATGTTCGAATGACGACTAAGTAAAAAAAAGAAAAAAGAAAATAAGTGTTGTGTTTAAACAACTATTGTACAATTGTTCTAACTATTGTACAACTATTGTACAAACAAGAATTGTACTTGTTCATAAGGTGATCTAGAGTAGGACATCATGGATCAGCTTCTTTCTGCACCGTTTTTTGTTGTTGTTGGGAGATTATGACAATTATACAAAAAGTATCACAATAATTATTGCCATTGTTTTTTATCCCAGTTGGTGAAATGATTATGTATCTCCCTGTCCCTGCTCCTGACAACAAACCCTGCACTCTCTGTAATAAAAAACTTTGGATTGGTCTGCTCCCAGCAGCTTTTAAACCGTAGCCCACTCCCACTGTCACAACCAGGCCTTTTGTGAGTTCATCAAATCAAACAGAATGAAAAGGAGAGAGATGTGGTTATTAAGTTGATCTGCCCTCATACAACACTAACATGTAGACGATTTCATTCTAATCATCACTATGATCCAGAGCTACTTATATCCACAGATGGTCGCTTAGCAACAGTGCTGTCCAGCTGTTGATGTGATGACTTATGAATGAGTTTTATCCTAATGAAGTACAGGATAACTGCACCTCACTTACCCAGTATCATCTTGGAGCTCTCCGGGCCTTGGGTAGGCCTCACTGCCAGCCAGGTGTTGAGCACCTCGGGGGGAAGGGTGAGCAGGCTGTTGCTGGACAGGTCCAGGTAGGTGAGGTTGCGGATGTAAGCAGTGGCCTCCAGGGGCAGAGAGCTGAGCTGGTTGTTATGTAGGTCCAACAGTCTGAGGCTGGGCATGTCCAGCAGACTGTCCCAGGGAAACACAGTCAGAGAGTTCCCATCCAGACGTAGTTCCTCCAGGCTCAGCAGCCCTCTGAAGCTGTCCCCAGCCACAGAGGACAGCGTGTTAAAGGACAGCCACAGGAACTCCAGACTGGATAGGGAGCTGAAGGCCTCACTGGGAACCCTTTGGATGGATGTCTTCTCAATGCGCAGTTTGGACGTGTCCATGGGGAAGCCCACCGGCACCAGGGACATGTCTGGGTCATTACAGATGACACTCCTGCAGCACACACAGGAGGTCAGGGGTCACTCCACATAAGGATCAGATTCAGGAAATGATCTACAGATTTATTCACTTACTATGATAACAATCGTTCAAAACACACAAGTTAAAATAACACAAATAAGACACAAAAGTGAGGATAAAGGTCATTAATTATTATTATAAATTAGCCTACAGACAAGATATTAATATGCAAATTCAGTCATAGAAGTTGGCCTACATCGAATAACTTTAACGCTGTGAGGCTGCAAAAGGCCAGTCCTCTAAATGATAACGGCATAGAAGGAGAAGCTGAAAGTGCCTTTGACACATAATCCTGCATTAAATAAAATTGGACGGACATGCACTCCCTGAATTATCTTCTGCACACGTGTTCACCTCTGCGCTCACATCTGTCGCGCCAACAGAACTCCAAAAGACGCACCAAGACGCGCGTAAAGGCGATGGTCACACATTTAAGTATTTAGTGCCGAACCTGGCCTTGGATCCGTCGCTGAGGTTGTGGAAGAAGCAGCTGCACTGTGATGGGCAACAGCTGACCGCGGAGAACAGACCGCCCGAGGCCACGCACAGCCCCACGAGCAGCACAGCCAGCATCTCGGCGCACTTTTACGCACACGCTCTCTCTTGGTTCGTGGCTCCAGTTTGCTCCGTGATGTGAGTCATTTACGGGAGTCTGCTCGTCATGGCTGTGCCCCGCCGCTGCCCTGTCCCATTGTGATGCCACGGCAGCGGGTCCCGAGATCAAAAGGATAGACAGGGATTATAGAAAGCACTGGCGTTCTTTTCATTTGGATGCGTATTGGCTCCCGCTGAATCCGACAGGCTGCGCGCAAACGTCTCAGTGCCCGAGCGCACAAACGTTTCCGAATGCTCATAATCCAGTGATGTTCGGATTTGTCTGTGCCTCAAATGGAGCTTGTTCATTTGGGTTCTGACGAGACTGTGCGCTGTTTTTCCACAAGAGGGCCCTTGCACCGCGCCCTGTGGCCAGACTTTGTGCCTGTGGCCCTGCAGTGAAGCAGTGCTCTGTGGCCTATTTTCTCCTGATACATTTAAGCGTCTATTAAGCATAAATAAACCATTTAATATCCTTGGAATTTCAGTATATATTTCATATTATAAAGTTACTCCTGTATATTTTGATCGTGGGTCTATAGAGTGTAATATCCTCCTGTGACCCGAAGAAAAAAGTGTGTCTAAATTATTATTATTATTATTATTCAGGGCTCGGTGCTTCAATTGCGTGCGAAATGCCGTGTCAATGCGTGAGACTTGAGACTTGTCTAAAGAGCAAACTTAAAGGGACAGTGTGTAAGATTTTTACCTGTTAATTACTGAAATTGAAGATACCCATTCAAAAATACATTGTTTTCCAAGCCTTTTCACTTCCATCATGAAATCAAAGTATTCTTTTGGACTTAGATATAGTCACATAAAAGGGGGATCTTCCCCATATAGAGGCAGCCATTTTGAATACGAGAGCCGCAGAAGGACATTTGGGCTCATCCTTTGCCTCGGCTCCGGCTAACAGCTGCTTAGCCGCGCTGCAGATGGCCCCCCCTTCCCCCTCCCCTTCCCCTTCTCTCCTTCGGTCCTCTGCTCACATATGCAGCCAGGAGCGAAGGAGAGAAGGGGAAGGGGAGGGGGGAGGGGGAGCATGCTGCCGGATCACACATCGTAATGGATATAACACGTATTTTGGACTAAATTGTTTTACTGGATTTTATTCGCTGGATCCTTATGGACAGATTGAGACCAAGTTTATGATGAAATACAGAGTTTGACCTGTGCAAAGCCTTCAAAGGTAAGCTAAGTAAGCTAAGTTTTGTGCTTTTCTGTATAAAAGCCCCATGTGCTCGGGGAGTGATTGTTTTGCAGGGAAATGAATTGCATAGTCAAAAAGAGGAGACTGTAAGGTTTCATTTGATGTGTAGATTGTCATGAATCATGATCGGGATTGTGTGTTTTCATGCGAAAAGAAAAAAAAAAAGTGAACGGGGGACCGTTTTATGTATACAGCGGTGCGCGGTTCGTGCGCGGGCACGCGAGATGACGGCGCTAAGTCGCGCCCGGGTGACCCTCGAGGTCTGCCGTAGCCAAAAGAGGAAGTGGAATAGCTAGTAACCACCTATGCGCCACGAATCCTACACACTGTCCCTTTAAACTACAAAGCAACTAATGAGAGTTATATAAATGAAGTTATTACCTGATGGTTCTCAGTTTGTTTTATCATCACTGCAGTGTGCGCTTAGCAGCTGAAACTACACTCTACAGTCTGCCCAACAACAGAACAATCTATTTTCTGATTGGCTGAAAAGGCCTGATATCTGAGATTTTTTTCCGGGGAGCAGGACGGGGAGGAGGGGAGAGTTTTTTTTCGCTGAAAACGCGCGGTGCCTGCATAAACTGAGCCACACAGACCGATTTTCTGGGCACAAAAAAAATTAAAAAAAATAAAAATTCAGCGTGAGAAATGCCATGTGTGCGTGTGAGCGTGTGAACACGTCGAATGCGTGAGACTTGAGAGCCCTGATTGTACTGTAATACGATGGCGAAGCTTGAGTGTGCACAAAATTCCTGTTTTCACCTACCCCCTATCTCCGCCCATAATTGTGTACTTACTTGCAATGTCATGCATGTTGAGTTCAAACCTGTCATGTAAAAATTGTGTTTGCAATAGTTTGATATTATAGATTCATGAGTAAAAAGCATAACTGACTACATGAAAACTTCTAGTATGAAATGTAACTGGGGGACCACCATCCAGCCAATTCCACCAAGTGCTTAGTTTGACGTCACCATGGCAATAATGAATAATAAATATTAGTCCAGTTTTGTAGTTTTATTTTTAGGTTTGTTATGTCACAGTGGTGAGGCAAGCTTCCATAAGTTCCCCTATCAACACACTGTAAACTCGAAAGCTTGAAATCCGTCTTTAAACCTGGACTTTTGCCTTTTCAATTGGTCACACAAACATTTATATTGACCTTTGAGATTAATTTTCTCATTTACTTTTCCCATACACATTCCAAATAACATTTATATTAAAGGAGAATTAACGGTTTTTACAATCTGAGCCTTATTTCGGTAATAAAACAAGTTGTTTTACTCACCCATAGCACTTTGGTGTCATATGGAGCACTTCCAGAGATGTTTTAGATTTGCGATATCTGTAACGCGAGTTCTTGCGGCACATGTTTGCGGTCTCCAAATAACACAAACTTTAGCACTTTTCAAATCATAGAAGCTCGATGTCTTAGTCTACACTTTCGTTTGAGTCAAAAGTGGCCTGTAATCCGAGATTTAGCCATAGTTTCGAGTAGATGAGGAGGCCAGTGCGCATGTGCGGAGTCACAGTTTATTTCACTCTCAGCTCCCGGGACTCAAACATGAAACGCAAAACTTTAAATTATGGATAAATAACTCCATGAAGTTATTAAAGCATTTCGCAGATTGTCAGAAGTTTATGTGAAAAATTAATCTAAATTTACTTCTGGAACCAGAGTGGAGGGTCACTGTTGAGTTCATTACAAAGCCAAATTTCAAACATTCAAAAATGTAAAGATAAAACTTGAAATTTTAGACAAACTTTAACCTTTGTAGGACACATAAAAATGTACCCCATTAAACCCTGAGTGCAGTTCCAAGGGAGATAAAGCATTACAGGTAAAGTGAAATCAATGATCAGGGCTGGGATACAAAAAAGTATGAAAAACATTTTTATATTGTGTCTTGATAAAAGTTTCTGAATTTCCTTGTCTGAAAGTCAAGATTCTGGTGTGTTTTTAGAGAGGGAAGCTCTCTAAAAACACACCAGAATCTTGACTTTCATTTGTCATTTGATGAGCACCAACCCAAGAGATTTCTGTTTGAGAAGAAAAACCTCAATATACAGGGTATGTGTGTAAAACATGTGTGAATGAAACAAAACAAAACTCCAGGTATGTTTGTTAAAACATAAATCAGAAAATCCTAATATGGGCCCTTTAAACCCCATCACTGATCTATAGCCATGAAGGATGTACCAGGTTCCACCATTCACAACTTAGTCAACATCTAGTCAAGAGTCTCTCATTGTTACATAACAGTACAAACATTCACACATCCGAGTTCTTATGGGAGTTACTTGTAGCAGGACCCTAAATTACACAAGACCGTACACACAACCCCCACCATTCTGCAGGATTTGAATAGTATAAGCAATAGTATAAGTACATGAATACATGTCTGTAGTATTATTGTGTACTGCATTTACAAATACAAACAAAGGGAGTTGATTAATAGCGTAATCCAGGAGTCTGAATGGATTAGAGGCAGCGGGAGCCATATGTGTGATGCCCATTCACTTAATCAGAGTACAGCTGCTGCTGATGTCATAAGAGCACACACACAGGCATGTTTTCTCACTCACATGTACAAGTACCAGAGGAGAGGGCGTGTCTGTCCTCTCAACACACTGGGGAATGGCTGGGGTTTATGGGTTAAAACATGCAACACATCAACAACAATATAGCAGAGTGGATGCTTTTCACACTATTTTATATATTTGAATGTGAATATGCCATATATACTGATCTAATCCTGACCAAGCCTAGCTCAAGATCTGGGGATGGGTCAAATGCAAAAGATGAAGATTTCGTTAATGAGGGATCAATAAAGAACACATAATATGTTAAATCAAACATGGATCGTAACTATGTTATAATAGTCACGCTTGTTTCATTAATACATTAATCCAAAGTCTTCTCTTGTGCTCTTTTCTGAGTGCTCAAAAATGATCTGTTTGCATATTCACGATCCAAAACCAGAATGGGGCATAGATTATGCTAACAGAGCTATGCATTATTAGTCTGGTTAACACCTGACCATATCACAAGTGAGATATGGGTCTGGAAACTCGCTTCGAAAAATCCCGTAGCGGAGGTGTGGTTAGCGATTGCCAACGGCCGTTTATTGGGCGTTATGAATGTCTATCATTGAGCGTATACGTAAGTCCATAGCCAATCATGTCAGTTGTCAGTTCAAACTACAAGCTTCCGTTTGTCATGTAGTACGCGTCACCGTCTTGCCACACCTCCCCCGCTCTCTGATTGGGGCCCTAAATCTGGGACTCTCGCTTGGACGAGTTTCCAGGCCGCCTTCCAGTTCGAAACGAACGGAAGCGGCCTGGGAATTCCCAGGCTAATGCATTATAGCTCTGTTAGCATAGTGGTACATTACAATATAACCAGCAAAACCCACTAACCATTTGGCAAAGACTCCTTTATTAAAGAACATAAGGTGTATTTTATTGATCCCTTGTGAGGGAAATTCATTCTCTGCATTTGACCCATCTTTTAACCGGTACCACTGGGGCAACCTGCAGGAGCAGTGAGCTGCTGCTGTACTGTGCTACCATCTCCAGATCTTGAGCTGGTCTTGGTCAGGACATCAGCTGGAGGAACTTACCTTTGTGCACTTACCTTTGGGTTGATAGGGGAAAAAGGATGGCACAGAAGAAACCCTCCAGACAAAGAGAGAACAGGCAAACTCCACACAGAAAAGCCTGGGCAACCCGAGGGTCAAAACCAGGAACATTCTTGATGTGAGTGGAAAGTGGTAGCCACTGTGCCCTCAAAGATAAAGTAGTGTTTACGGTAGACCAGATGCAGGAATGTAGGTGTAGGTGAGACACAGGAGCAGACTGAGACTTATGTAACCATGGTAACACTGTGAGGAGGTGAGGGACAGTGCACAGGACCTGAGGAAACAAACTCACAGCATGTAGATGTGTGAAATCAGGATGTCAGCAGTTTCAGGAGATTTATATGTCTGATGCCTTCGATAGAGCTATGTTCAAAATAAAGATCTATAAAATGTGTTCCACATTTAATTAAAGACCCTGTACATTTCCAGTGTAATATTATCATTTACATCTAATGCCAGTTAAAGGTTATATATTACACAAAACTGTGAGCTTTAAGCCATGTTACATTGCTGTAAATCAAAACATACCTGGAGTTGTGTTTTGTTTCATTCACACACATTTGAGTAACCCTTTATTATTAGTCTGTCTACATCTTTGAAACTCAAAATGCTCTGTTCCACCATGTGATGTCATGTTCAAAAGAGATTGGCAATTCCAGGTCTGAAATCATCATCTGGTGAAGGGGACTTTAAAAAACCAGTGGAGCACTTCTGTATTACCACATGACATCACAAGATGGAACAGAGAGTCTTCCATTTGAGAGAAAAACTCAGCCTGATATGCAGTGTCTGTCTGTCCGTCCGTCCATCGTCCATCTGTCCGTCCCTCCCCCTAGGGAAATTATCCTCTGCATTTCACCCATCCTTCCAGAGCAGTGGGCAGCGCATGAAGGATCCATCTCCATGATCTTATTCTTAGTTTTGATCCAGGACCTCTGGAGCATGTTTTTGTGTTGATGGGGGAAAACCAGAGTGCCCAGGGGAGGAACCCCACCCAGACATGAGAAGAACAGGCAAACTCCACACAGAAAGGCTGGGGATCGAACCCAGAACTTTCTTGCTGTGAGGTGTGAGTGCTAGCCACTCAGCCACTGTGCCAGGATGAGCCTTGCCTTTTGGCCTTCTGTCTCTTCATATTTCTCTGCAATCCGCTCAGAAAAACACAAATCTTGATTAGTGAACCACACATAATAAACATAATCTCTAAGTACAGAATATGTTAAACTGTATGAGACTATGAGCTGATAAAGAAAAATCTGCATTTGGCTGCCAGAAAATTGAGATTTGGTTGAAAAATAATCCGTAATGTTAATCTCCAATGCCAATTTTAAATAAAGTATGTGCTCACGTCAGCGGTGATGGAAAGCAGTGGAGCTGATGGGGTTAGCAAAGGGGTCTGTTGTCCCGGGCCCCAGGGAATTAGCAGCCCAGAATTAGACCCTCTTTTTATAAATTTATATTAGAGGGGGGCCCATGTGACACTTTTTGCCCCAGACCCCCAAATTTCTGTTGATGGGCCTGATGGAAAACAATACATTTATAGTCTCTAATCTTTGATAACAGCATGTAGGCCAGGGCTCACAAGTCTTACGCATTGAGAGTGTGATACACGCAATTCACGCTGAAATTTAGTTACGCAATTCAAGCGCAGCGCACAGCGCTTCTGTGCCCAGAAAATCGGTTAGATAATGCAGGCACCGTGCCAGACCTGGTCCAGTCCTGGTTTAGTCCAGGTCCAGTCCAGGTTTAGACCTGGCCTAGACCTGGTTTAGTTCTGGTCTAGACCTGGTTTAGTCAACGTTTAGTCCTGGTCTAGTCTCTTAGCCAATCAGGACGCAGAACTAGAGGTAAGATAGGGCCTAAAAAATCCAGCCCGACCCGACCCGGCCCGCGGGTATTAAAGCCCGACCCGGCCCGAACCCGACCAATTAACTTGATTTGCAGGCCCGAGCCTGAAGCAAACCCGAAATTTCATATTTTATTTGTGAGGACTCGGGAGGAGGAGGAGTGATTTATGATAACAAATTAAAGCCTGTCTTTTGTAACGAAATCTAAGTTAAACAAGACTGTATAAACATTTACATCTTTTATATTTGTTTCTGCAGAGGGTACATTAACCGACAATTTTCCATCATTGACGGATTTTTTAAAGAGTTGACGGGAAAAATTTAAGGCCGTCCGTCATTTTGACGGGTTGAAAATTGGGCCATAAACCACAGCAGCAGTACATCCTTAAGAATCTAGCGCGGCACTTTAAGAGAGAGAAGCAGAGAGACAAAGAAGAACAGTGACGGGTGGATAATAGACAGAGACAGGACGGAGTTCCTCACTCTTACCGGTGCGTGTATGTCTTTTCAGTTCTCCTGTCTTTAGTTTATCCTTAACTTCTTGCTCCTCCATATTGGGGATACCAGGTCAAAATAGATGCGGACTTGCGGAGGGGAAGATTATTAAGAGAGCGGCGTTCACGTGCGCAGAGCTCTGGCTCTGCGGCTCCTGTTTAGTAGTTCAATAGCAATTACATTACAGCGCCTTCTCTGTTTTATCCAAATTATTTATTTTAAAACAAGTATTCCTTAGTTTAGTATCCACACATCGTTTTAGTATACATTTTTATAAACATATATTTATTTTTAAAAAGTCAGCGAGAGAGAAGCCCGGCCCGACCTGACCCGAAGCAATGATTGACATTTTAGGCCCGACCCAACCCGAATTTCGGGTTGGGTCGGGTCGGGTCGGGTTCGGGCTTAAGATCTTACCTCTACGCAGAACCAATGTTACACTACAAAAAAAATGTTACACTATTTAAAAAAAACAACCTTGGAATGGATCAGGCCTTTTCCATTGAAACAGCTACTCAACTTACAAAAAATTCACGTTACGAAACCACTTCTGGAACGAATTAATTTCGTAAGGTGAGGTACCACTGTATATCGCTTTTTGGTTGGCGGTCCATCACCTGCTTGTTTCTATGGATATGCCATCGCTCTCCCTGGAATGTTCCACAGTATGACATTAAACAGCTCTACCGTACCATTACCATTTATTCAATTACAGATGGTTTTAAAGCTCAAATATACCTAGAAAAACAGTGAGTTTTTATAAGTACTGTGAGTGGGGTTGCCTCTCCACAGATCTGACCTGTAACTTGACCTGGTTCGGTCTCCATGAAGATAGAAAGGTTTAAGGTTTACTGTGAAACATTCCAGACAAAGCAAAAACATCTCCATGGAGACAAGCATTTGCTGGACCCTCCATCAGAAAAGTTACCTAATGTACCTTTAATGTAACAAAGGATGCCAGTTTCTGACAGGACACAAAACAGGATTAATTAGCAAAGGTTTATTGGTATCCTCAAACAACCCACTAATCATATTTAATACGGAACTTAAAATGTCTTTGCTTTTACATGATTTTTTTTTTTTGCCCTTGTACAGAGACATTGTAATAGCAGTTCTTAGTTAAAATTAGATTGCTGTGCTGTCTGTATCTGATGATAAAGTATTATCTCTGTAAAGTAATGTGCTAGTTGCTAGTTGTTGTTGGGATTACTGTAATGGCAAAACTCTGCTCTGACCTGATTAAAATTTGAAAATTTTAGCAATGCCTTCAGTAATTAGAATGCTAGGAATGCAATAAGAAAGCCAGACATTATTTTTGATCACTGCAAACTCTTTTTGTTTTTGTTTTGTTTTATTTTTAGGTCAGTAAAAATCAGGTACAACACCTTTAAATCAATTAAAGGTACTCTGCAAAATATGCATCCAGGGAGATTTTATTTGCATTGCCTGGAATTTTCCCTAGTAAAGGTAAGTAGCTACATTTTGACAAGTACAGTGCATGTTTTTACAAAGTATTTGTTTAACAATTAAACATCAAACAATTGAATACATCCAAAAAAGATGTTTAATGCAGAACTGTGGAACACTCCAGGCTTACTCCATAACACAGGAGCTCTGCAGTTAAACACTGTGTTTGTAAAGACTCTCGCAGAAAATATGGGTTTATATGTCAGGAGGAGGATTTTCTATGTAATTCTAAACTGCAGTAAGCCCAGAGAGAGTGACAGCAGTTTAGCTTTCATCTAACAATATATCTGTTTTACAGGCTTGATTTATATGTGCTGTGAATGAGAGCTCTTGGTCAAATAAGACTCCATTAGAGCTGGAGGCTACACCAGGCTTTGGGGCCTAGAACAGTGACCTCTGTTTTTGAATTATCATCCAGGTTTTTATGTCGTTCACACAGGCACCAAGTCTGCTCACTTGATCAGTCTGATCTGGTTTCATTGATAAGTACAACTATGTCTTTAGCATAGCAGTGGAAGTTAATGCCATGTTTTCTGATGGCATTAGCATATTAAGTGTGAACAGGATTGGGCTGAGTACTGAGCCCTGCAGCACACCATGTGTTACATTACAACACGGCAAGGAGCAACTGAGACAAGTGCATTGTCAGCAGCTAATAATAAGTAATTTGTAACTTTAACTAGTGCATTTTCTGCGCTATAATTAACTCTGCAAACTTACATCAAATAAATTATTGTTCTGTAGGTGCCAACAAAACTGTTTATACCTTTATACCTTTTTTAAAATTTGAAATGAGCCAATAGTTGGACAACAGGTCACTACTTCTACACTATGTTACTACCACTGCCACTACTACCACTACCACTACCACTACCGCTACTACTACTGCTACCGCTACTACTACTGCTACTACTACAACTACTACTACCTCTCCTGCTGCTTGTTGTTGATGAATGGTTTAGACTTAGACAAACTTTATTGATCCACAAGGGAAATTATTTGGACACAGTAGCTCACTAATCACAAAATAAATTGTAATAAAAAAAATTAAATAAGTAGCAAAAAAGATAGCAAGAGGCAGGTTTAGTTTAGTAGTAGGTTTAGTTGGCGTAAGTGTTGTTTACATCTCTCACCAGTGATCACAGTGTGGTGAATAATTATGCAACAGTGGAAAACATGAGTCTGTCAATAATCAGCTTAAAACACCATCTGAGGACTCCCATAGTGTTTTAGCCCATAGAGTTTTATCCCAGTGACATGTAATCAAGTATGAGAGCTATAGCTAATTATGTTAATATGGGGTTGGCGGTTGGATTCCCGCTCTGGACATAAAAAACAAACAAACAAACAAAAAACTTCATTGGTAGAGCAACGCATCCATTGACCCACAGGTTGGCGGTATGATTCCAGCTTCCGCAGATAAATTGATTGAGCTTTGAGTGCCTTGAATGTGGAAAAGTGCAATATAAAAATGTGACCATTTACTCGTATTGACTGTGTAAGTAGCCTACTGGGTCTGTATAGCGCTTGGGATTGGGTCGTCATACCTTAAAGAATTTAATTTAGCCTAATGTTAAACCAGTGGAGATCTAAGATGTTAAATACTAAATTTAGTGTGTAGAATCCCTCAGTCGTCCAGGTAGAATCCACGGCAAAAGGAGAAATTCAATTTGTCAACTGGACAAAAGTTTATTTGGTCGAATACGTTTCGCAGCTCATCCAAGCTGCTTCTTTCGTTCTGGCTAGAGTACTGGCCGACACCGCTTATATCTGCCTGCAGGGAGGAGCTAACTACAATGAAATTACTCTGAAACTATCACACGCTATTTGTTTACAGTTTCTGTTAGTTAGGTGGGCCTATTAAATATGCAGTGGGAGTGGAGTGTGGGGTCTTGTCAGCAGAGCCATTCAGGGCCATAATGGGTGTTTTCACACTTCTGGACCTGACCTGCTGTCCTATTGTTTTCTTTGTTTTGATTTAGGCTTGAGGATAGAGCTATAGGTGGGAGACATCTAAATTTAGTGTTAAAAAGTATTATGACAATGTGTATTACATGTATTTACCAGTAGTGACTCAGCGTAGTGGTACTGTTGGTAGTGTTTCGTATGCTGATATACACAAACATGGTGAATTTGGTTAAAAACAGTGGTTAAAAACAGTATCTTGATGTTTGATTCCAAGCTTGACATGAAGTAAACAAAAACTGCCAAAGTTCAGCATTTTCCATGGCGGTGAAAGTAAATAAAGAATACAGTTAGGCTACACAGCTGTTGTAAGTACAGAGATGATACAGGGCTCTCAAGGCTCACGCTTGAGAGTGTGACACACGCAAATCGACGTATTCACACGCTCACACGCCACACATGGCATTTCTCACGCTGATTTCTTTTTTTTTTTTGTTGTGCCCAGAAAATCGGTCTGTGTGGCTTAGTTTATGCAGGCTCCGCGCGTTTTCAGCGCCGCCCCCTCCCCCTGCTCCCCCTGCTCCGGGGGAGCAGGGTCCGAGCGGAGGCCGGAGCAGACGCGCCGTCCCCCGGGCACGTCCTGAGCCTCAGTCCCGGTGCCACGTCTCCTCTGAGACGCACCGACTCCGGTCCCGGTGTCTCCGCCTGTGCGTAACGTGTCCCCCCCAACGGCTTACGCGCGGAATACGCGCGGCCCAGAGCCGAACTGCCCGCGGTGAGACGCGGTGAGCCGCGGGCCTGGTGCATTAACCAGACTCTGGTTAATGCACCGGTTAAAAATGTCCCGCTCCCCCCGCCCCGGTCCCTCCTCCCCGCTCCTCTCAGCGCGCACTGACAAAGTGCGGTGATGATAAAACAAACTGAGAACCATCAGGTAATAACTTCATTTATATAACTCTCATTAGTTGCTTTGTAGTTTAAGTTTGCTCTTTAGACAAACAGGGCTCTCAACACGCAATTCGACGCTCACACGCTCACACGGCATTTCTCACGCAATTCAAGCCCTGGATGATAGGACATACAAATAATTGGCAAATTTGTGGTAAAATGATTCAGCAAGTGTGTTTTCTGTTTATTGTTTCAAAAGTATAGGGAAGGGTAATAGTGACCCATGTGAACAAAACTTACTCAATGTGATATTTCGTGATCAAATTCTTCTTATATGAAAATGAGCCACATGTTATGATGAGATTTTCAGACTTTTTTCAACCTCTACCCAAGAGTGGTGGATGAAGTACTACATTTTGTTTCTTAAGGAAAAGTACAGATAGAGGAGTAAACAAATACTCAAACAAAAGTCTCAGATTAGAAATCTACTGAAGTAAAAGTTCTGAAAAACTCTTGTACTTTAAGAGTAAAAAAGAAAACTGTATCACACAGTTGTTTTAAATTGAGTGTACTATAAAGAATTGTGCTGAATTTATGCTATTGTATTTACTTATCACTCAGCCATTTAAATAGGTCTCAAAACAAAGAGAAAAATAGTTTTTACTTTTCAGTTTAGTCCAAATGTAGAGTGGAAAGTACAGATACCTACATGTAGTGAAGTAAAAGTAAAAAGTATCCACAAATTTAAAGAAGTACAGAGATTTCAAATTTCTACTTTTATACTTATTTGCTTTTGTACTTTGTTATATTGGTTACCACGGATGCTCAGGACTCAATTACTATTATTATTTTGTTGTATTTTGTTTTGTTGTGTTACTAGTGTAGTAGGCTATAGAAATTAATACAAAGAAATTGCTGAAATCTCAAAATCTTTATTTATAATTTATATTCATCTGATAAATTACAATCCAGGATAATTTCAAAATACATTTTTTTCAAATCACACCTGTCAAAAAGCAACATACACAGAGACATACGACATTGTGGACTGTTAAAACAAAATAAAAGATCAGTTCAGTATTGTGCTTGGGTTAGTCTATCACCTCACACCACAGAATTGGGTGGACAGGGGTTTGCTGGTTTAGCTTATATATTTCAAGTCAAGACACGCACGCAGCAGTAGTTTGGCAAAGAACAACACACAGCAGTGATCTTAAAGATGCACTGTGTCACTTTTCTGGTGGAGGATCCATGGAGGCCCCAGCTGGCAATAGCACTTCCATGGAGAGATGTTACTGCTTGCCTGTAATGTTTCACAGCACAGCATTAAACTGGCAAATATTGAATTACACGTGTTTAAATACCTTGAATATCATGTGTTATGTGAGCGGCGTTATCTGAACTACTGTATATGGATCTGAGCTGTACCCTGCCTGGTTTATGTCTAGCACAGCATTTACAAGGAGACAAGAAAACTGCACACCCTCCACCAGAAAAAGTTACACAGTACACTTTTAAAGGGTTTAAAAGGTATAATTATACATATAGCCTACAATCAAAGCCCTCCACTAAGTTTTTCATACTTTAATACTGGCATTATTCTATAATTCCTTATAGTAGTAGTACTGATAGAAGTACTGATAACTTTGGATTATGAGCAACGTGGAGAACGTGATGGGGGCAATGGCAAAAACAAAACAGCTGTTTAATTAGTAGCAAATTAATTAGCCTACAACAAATCATATGTATTCTTTTTATGAACTCTTAAAGGTCATATTATGCAAAATTTACTCTGGTGAGCTTCAAGTTATAATGATGTTACCTCCTCAAAAACAGACCTGGAGTTGTGTTTTGTTTCATTCACACATATTGAGTAATCCTTTAGTATTAGTTTGTCTACATCTCCAAAGCTCAAAATGCTCTGCTCCAATTTGTGAAATTGGAACTGTTGAAGGGAAGAAGTCATCCTAAATATGCAGGGTTTGTGTGTTAAACAATGAAACAAAACAACTCTGGGTATGTTTGTGATGAGGAAACAACATTATAACATAACACATTATACCGAAATATGAGCCTTTTAAATTGACACTGCCCCATTTAGCGAGTGTGTATTTGCCAACATTCCTCACAAGATGTACTGCTTGGAAATGCGTTTATCTCAAAAAGCCTTGCAAATGTCATGACAAATCTGTTCTATAGTGACATTTCCGTGGCATTTCCGTCTGAAAGCTAATTAATCTGCCGCTTAGGCTAATCTGTAGCTTGTTGTTGGGGGTGAACAAATGCAAGAACAGCACTTTTGTTCATGGGATTAGCACATTTTTGCTCTTAATTGCTATCATTAGCATTAGAAGACGTTAACACACATGATTTTAGCTCATATGCTAATAAAAACGTGTCTGTGCGAGGAGAGGTGGGATGATGCTAATAGTGGCTAATGTTACTAGCCCCAAGCACTGAGCCATGAAAACAGATGATGGTGAGATCAGATGGCTGCCTTTAGGCTCTAAGATACGTCAACATTTTGTTTAGAACTCAAATTAATTAGTGTAACAGATAATGTGATTGTCAATACATATAAGCCCTATAGCAATTTATTTATTTAACACTAGAGATATGGTTTGAATAAGTAATGGTTCCAGTCAAGTGAAGCTCACAATGCTAGCTGTTATAGGGGCAAATTTGGAGCTGAGTTTCATATTAGGAGTAGGAGAGGTTTATATGAACATTTTCAGACCAAAATGACATGCCGGATAAAGTGAATTGGAGCCAGAGCAGATGGAGTTAGAAATGCGCCCACTTCCTATTTGAATGTGGCGGCTAGCGGGTTAGCTATGTCCATTTATATAAAGTTGATGGTTGAAGCTAGTCCCTCTTAAAGGAGAATTAATGTTTTTTTACAATCTGAGCCTTATTTTGGTAATAAAACAAGTTGTTTTACTCACCCATAGCACTTTGGTGTCATATGGAGCACTTCCAGAGATGTTTTAGATTTGCGATCTCCGTAATGTGAGTTCTCGGGGCACATGTTTGTGGTCTCCAAATAACACAAACTTTAGCACTTTTCAAATCATAGAAGCTCAATGTCTTAGTCTACGCTTTCGTTTGAGTCAAAAGTGGCCTGTAATCCCAGATTTATCCATAGTTTTGAGTAGATGAGGACGCCAGTGCGCATGTGCGGAGTCACAGTTTATTTCACTCTCAGCTCCCGGGACCCAAACATGAAACGCAAAGCTGTAAATTATGGATAAATCTCGGATTACAGGCCACTTTTAACTCATACGAAAGTGTAGACTAAGACATTGAGCTTCTATGATTTCAAAAGTGCTAAAGCTTGTGTTATTTGGAGACCGCTTGGGGCATATATTACATGCTATGTGCCCCGAGAACTCGCGATATCGCTATTGCTAATCTAATACATCTCCGGAAGTGCTCCATATGACACCAAAGTGCTATGGGTGAGTAAAACAACTTGTTTTATTACCGAAATAAGGCTCAGATTGTAAAAAACGTCAATTCTCCTTTAACAGTAGTTCATTTGTTTCCCCATTGCTGTTGGTGATTAACTGTTGCCGGAACTACCTGTGCCGTTATACATGGAAGTTCGCTTAGAATTCTCACTGACCAATACGACAATAAATTTGCTATTTTACTACTTTGGTGATATCCTAATATGTGATTTTTCATAACATAATAACATTCATAACATTAATGTGTGTTTAATGCTGCTCTATAGTCAAACTCAACTTTTACACACCTCCTATTGGTCGAGCTCTGTCATGGCCTGAGTGATTGACAGGTGGATTCACCCAATCACAGTGAAGTGACTGGTTGAACTTTCAGAAGTAGAAGATAGCCTTTATAACACTTCTGAAAGGTGTTATAAAGATGAAAGGTGTACACGAATTAGCCTATGATAAAACCAATATGAATATTTTTGCATATTGCCCCCTACGTGAGTTTACTGTCAACTCTTTTAAATACCACTGGCAAGCTCGCCCTCATTATTCATTATTGTTTTGGGAAGACTAAAATATAATTGTAACCACACCAGTTGTAATAAATATATTGCATTATGTTCAATTTCGGACAAGTAATGTCACAAAATTTACAAATTGGGACTATGTAAAGCAGTGCAGTGACAGCATCAGTGGTACATATTGTGTTGGTGTGGTTGTTTCAGGTTGATCTCTATGTTGGTTTGTCCCTGTTTCATAAATGTAAACATCCTCATATCTTTAAAATATTGAACCATGAACTCAAGTGTGTTGTAAGGCTATTGTATTTCAATGGAATGTTTAAAATGTGCCCTGACCCCCAGTTTTTCTTGGCTACACTAGAGATATACTGACATCGCTTTAAAGAATCTATTTTAGATGTTATAAATGTATGTATTTATGAAACAATAGAACTGGTAACCCTCTAGTTGGTGAGTGAAGATGACTGTGCCACTAAACTATACACAGCATATTTTTTCTTTCTGTCAACTCTGAATGTTTGAGTCAGAGCTTCTTAATGTTTCTTTTTTAAGTAGTCTATGTCATAAAAAAAACAAATCAAATGGTCAGGCTGGGTACCTAGTCTGCCCAAATTTGCATGTGTTAATTTTTTTTTTTTTAAATTAGACTGAAAATGCATTTGATAACAGGACATTTGTATTTATATCACATTGAAATAGAGCAAAGGATCATGGGTTATGTAGTTCTCTCTGCTTTTTACCATTCTATTGCACATATGTTCATAATGTGATATCAAAATGTTTATCTATACATTAGGTTATCTTCTGAACGTCAAAATCATATTATGTCTTACTCATGTTAATTTTCCAAAATTATTAGCTATTTACTGTGAGGAATGTTGGAAATCTCCCTTTTGTAATTAAAGCTCTTAAAGCCTACAACACAAATTGACTGTTCTGAGCCTTAAGCCATGCTACAAAGTTGTTACCTCCTCAAAAACAAACCTGGAGTTGTGTTTTGTTTCAATCCCAAATCCTGGATTATTAGTCTACAGGACTACATCTCCAAAATACAAAATGCTCTGTTCCACCTTGTGATGTCACGAAGCGGTAGTTTTTAAGACAGCAACTACCTTTTATTTATCACGTTTTATTTAGTAGAGATTGGCAATTCCAGGTCTGAAATAATCCAAATGATTCTAGTGAAGGTGTGTGGAGTTTAAAATACAGTTCCTGTATGACCACATGACATCACAAGGTGGAACAGTGTTTCCATATGAGAGAAAAACTTCACAACTTTAGGTATGTTTGTGATGGGGAAACAACATCATAACAGATCAGAAAATAGCATTGATATCAATAGCATTGATACCTTTAATCTGTTTGGCTTGTGTAACTTGGGTACTTTAATTATTCAGAATTTTAATAACAACTAATTTTGTGCTAAATCTTTTTACCACATTGTGCTTTACTTATCATTCATTGTGTAAAATACAGCATTTCTCATTTTTGCTAACATTTTAAACCGCAGAAACCAATGACTTTCTACTACACATGCACAACAAAATACATCTACAGAAGGTACCTTGGAGAAACCAGGACAATGAGCAGATTTTTAACTTATGACATGCTTAGTTTATTTGGACTTGTTCTCAATTTGAGGCACTTCAATCTTCTCTCCGGTGAGAAACTGCCAGATGCCCCCTCTGTAGTTCTCGTTGCCCAAAGCGTACAGAAAAGCGTTGATGGTGGGAGAGGTCTTGGCCAGGATAGGAGCCATCTGAGGTAGAAGAAGAAAATAGCATTAGTTGTTGGAAGAGACCATTTTGGGGTGGAAAAGGGGTGGTGGTGATGGTGATGGAGGTCGGGCGCACCATTCTTAGCTTGGGGGAGACCAGAGTTGCATTCTCAATGGCAGCGTAGAAGGCCAGGATGCCATAGGGACCCCAGCAAATAAGCAGAGTCTTGAGGGGAGTGTTAGGGTTGAACTGTAAGAGAAGAAATGAAAAAAATGATCCTGTCCAAGTACGGATATATTGTATAAACAGCTATTTAAGTCAAAGTAAATCACCTGTGTATTGCCTGCATCTGCTAGTAATTATAAATAAAGTTATAATGTCAAATTATAACGTTCATATGTGACTGACCACAGCAAAACAGGACTCAAGTCATCCCGGGGGCATTTTATTAGTTATTAAAGTGTAGATTCTAAGCTTTCCAATGATGCCTTGCACGTGGAAATCTGACAACATTTGAAGAAGTTGTGGCCATTTGAAAGCATACTCAAGGGATTTTGCTAATGGGTAAAAACAGCTCGTAAAGTTGTCCCGAGGAGAGACTCCTTCCTTCTTATGTAGCATTTACAGTCAAAGTTACGGATTTTTTAAGTTACGGATCCTGTTGAAATGCAGCTACATTTGCGGGTTGCTCACAGCTGATAGGCGGAAAAAGAAAACAAGAGCGCTAATGTCACGTGATTGGTTCGCAGCGATAGGATGGTAATTTAGACACGCATCGATTCTTTCCGAAAACCAAGCCAATTTCACAGACAAAATGTATGCTTTTTAAGCAGCCAATGCTGTTATCTGAAACATGGAGTGGCTTCTTCATGATCTTAACTAGCACATTCTGCAAAAAAACAAAAATCACAAATTTTGAAAAAAAATAACTAAAAACTCGATTATCTGGGTTTCACTAAT
Source organism: Paratrypauchen microcephalus (assembly GCA_036785185.1). NCBI lineage: Eukaryota > Metazoa > Chordata > Actinopteri > Gobiiformes > Gobiidae > Paratrypauchen > Paratrypauchen microcephalus. Next base: position 698,159 of record JAVJIX010000007.1, read on the forward strand.
GCCGACATGCGGCCTATTTCCGCGTGTTCAGTCACATATATGCTCTTTTCTGCTTCTCTTCAGGAAAAACTACCAGGAAATGCACAGTTTGCATGCTAGTTGTTCAGGTTCAGGTTTCAGTGTTTAAAACCTAATGATGTTGGCATTAGTGTGATGCTAAAACTCAGCTCTGAAAGTTGGGAAAAGTGTGTATAAACTCATCACAGTGAATAATTAGGATGCTCAGAATGCATAAGGTAAATGGACCACTACAAATGGTTTAAAATGAACTCGTTTTTAAGACGATCAGGTAATTTCCCCTATTGTACGTCCCCATTGTACTTTGCCATGAAATATCCAAAAGCAAATACTCAAATGGTGAACTTGATGTTTTCTGTACTTGTTAACTTGCTGTATTACAACAAAAATCTGCATTGTAAAGTGTCCATATAACACTATTTTCTGATCTGTGTTACGATGTTGTTTCCTCATCACAAACATACCTGGAGTTGTGTTTTGTTTCATTCACACATGTTTAACACACAAACCCTGCATGTTTAGGCTTCTGAGAGTTCTTCTCTCAAACAGAAAACACTTTTGTGATGTCATGTGGTAATACAGGAAGTGCTGCACTGTGTTTTTAAACTCCATACACCTTCACTAGAATCCACTGGATCATTTCAACCCTGGAATTGCCAATCTCTACTAAACTAAATGTAAAATGTAGCTGTTATTTTGAAAACTCCCACTTCATGACATCATGAAGTGGAAAAGAACATTTAAAAATTAAAAGATTAAAAATGCAAGATTACTCAAACATGTGTGAATGAAACAAAACACAACTCCAGGTCTGTTTTTGATGCGGTAACAACATTATAACATGACTTAAAGCTCACAAGTCAATTTTGCATATTATAAGGCCTTTAACAATATTAATTTGAGCTTAGCTTAGTATTACATATGACTGACTAATTGAATGTTGTGATCTGAAAACCAAGTAGCTTAGACTTAGACAAACTTTATTGATCCACAAGGGAAATTGTTTAAATACAGAAAATAATACAGAAATACTGACCCTGCTCTGAAACATTTAATACAATTTAATTTCAAAGATAAATTTCCTTTGCTACACCTCTCCCATTTACTTCTCAGTGTATTTGTGTATCGTGAGATTTTGAGTAATCCCTTTTAGTTGAACGGGGGTTGCCATAGCGCCCCAGTTGCGTCATGATCATACTGGATTAAAGGGCTTTTCTTGTATAAATATTTTGTCTGGACTAAAGACAATGTGGGTGAAGTGCTTTGCATAGAGATACTGCTGAACTGGTGATCCTTTGGTTGGTGAACACTTAACTCACTGCGCCACCAAATTCTGCACTTCTTACTCATGCGTATTTTTTCTTTCTTTTCACTCTGAATGTTTGAATCCTAGCTTTCTACTATTTCTTTTTTAGTTTATGTATTAAAAGCCAAATCAAAAGTTTTCTTCTAAACCTCTAAAATCATATCTTGTCTTGCTCATGTTTACCTTTACAAAATGTCCAAAATTAATAGTTATTTACCCCAAGGAATGTTAGAAGTCTTACCATCTGATAAAAATACTGCATTTTCTAATTAAAAGTCTTACATTATGCAGAATTAACTCCTGATGTGCTGTGAAACCTGCTTGTTTCCATGGAGATGTTACTGCTTTGTCTTTATTATTTCACAGTATGGAAATAAACTTGGCACATCACAAAGGAAGAAGATAATGGAATTTGTGTGTTTCAAGGTATTTTTGAGCTATAAAAGACATGTAATTGAATAAATGCATATGTTGTTATCTCCTAAAAACATATCCGGAGTTGTGTTTTGCTTCATTCACACATGTTTGAGTACTTTAAGACCAGTTTGAGACAGAACACCACGAGTCTGAACTAAGTCATACGCCTGGGATCAAGTCTGAGAAGCATGTTCCAGGTTTAAGATTGTACGTCCACTCCTGAGAAGGTAATCCAGCAGTCAAAAAGACCATTGTCCTAAAGGACTACTCAAGAATTTATCAAACATTTTTCTTCTTTTTTTATAAGTAGCTTTGAGAAATCCTCTTACTCTTGACTTATTGATAAGATATAGTATTTAATCAACCTACTTTTTAAGTCAGCTATAGTACAAAAATGCAAAAATGCCCCTGTTTAATATAATCACCTTCTTAAATGTAATAATTTTATGTCCATCCAAAGCAAATAATTTATATACATATATTAAAGGTTCTGTATCAGATTTCCCCCCATGTGTCTGAGCAAAAATTGTCTTGCCCCATATATACAGATATATTGCAAAAGCAGATTTTAAAATATCTGCTACATGCTGTCTATATGTAATTGGAAAAATATTGTCTCTGAGAGTTGCAAAATGATCTTATAAACTCATCACTGTGAATAATTAGGATGCTCTGAATGTGTAAGGTAAGTATGTGAGAGAGAAAGAGATATTTTTGAGTGTACTGTATGTTTTTAAAAACTTTTTCATGTTTAAATCGGCTGAACACTTCAACTGGGAAAAACTGTTTTAATTAAGATAAAGACCACAGTTCACTCAACTCATGTGGTTTGAAATGAAATGAAAACACGGCTTTTGAAGTGACTCGTAACGCACATCATTTCACATCATCAGCACATCATTTGTTTCCATGGATTGTTCAAATAAAGCTGTTTAAATGTGTAGTAAAAATGAACGGGGCAGCCTGGAGTCATGTGACCAGAGCATTCCAATGACAGAACGGCTCACAGCATCCAAAGGAATTTCCCTCTAAAACCTAATGGAGTTTTCATGAATTCTTTCTTCAAATTCAGTATTTTACGGTAATTGAATTGCAACCTCAACAGCACAAGCCAGGATGGTTTATAGATTATTAAGTGACTGTAGCTTCTTATCCTCCCATGTTACTCCATTAGAAAGTCGTTATCATACGCTATGATATTATTTCTCCACTATAGAGTTAAAAACCCTACAATTCTGGAAAAGTTTTTCGCAACAGTTTTCCTGCAAGATTTGACCAATTTTTATCCAGCTGATGAGGGCTGATGAGGGTGCCAGTCACGGGGAGAACATGTAAACTCCTCATCAAAGGCCTTACAGAATCAAGGAATTGAACCTGGAACCTTCTTGTAATAAATTTATCCTAATCTATTTCCAACTTTCAAAAATAACATTAGCAGTCACCCAGTATGTGGTGTATACAAAATGTGATTAGAGGGACCATGAGTAAAGAAATCAGATGATTTTGCTGTTTACATGTCATTTTAACAGTGTTATAAGTCCAAAAATCTAATAATAATCAGATTTTGAGGGTGCGTGTAACCGCAGCCAATGTTTATTTTAGTTAAAATAGCACTACATGCTAACAGTTGCACAAAAAGAACATGCACTCCTAGCATAGGCATTCCAATCATTTTGTTTATTTCAGTGAATTAAGTTGCTTCTACATTTTAAAAGACATTTTGTGGGATGAGAACCATAAGCAAGCAACTGCAAGATCTAACAAATGTATCCAATCAGAGATGTTGTTGGATGACAGCCATGTGGAGATAACTCCCTGTGAGTATCCCAGACAGTTATTTTTCATGTTTTAGCATCAGAGTGCAAGAAGGGACAAAGTGGGTGGGGCTAAGTGTTCATTCTGAAACATGTCCTCGCTCACCATTTTGAACCATATAGAGGCCCTTTAACAGCTCGCCTCAGTAACATTGCTGCTTTGAATTTACATCTTAGTGAGGTTAGCCAAATGTCTTGACGAACAAACAAAACACTTTCCAAAAATGTGCTTGCGATAAGAGCAATCCTGTTACGTAATTGGATTGTTTTGGTACTGCTAGGTAGCTTGGCGTCGGATGAGAAAGCTAGCTAACTGTGAGTAATAGCGTTTACATAACTGGCTGTGTGCTTGCGGGGTTTTAGCGTCTTCTCTACTATAACAAACCATCAACAACACTGGCTCATATTTTGCCAAAGGGGTCCGATGGAGTGGCCCTGACCTATATTCTGAGTCTGTGTGCGTGCCTGCCGTTTTGTGTGGCTCTGAATAGGACCACGTGAGGTTGGGGGGCTTCAAGGAGAATGGGAAAAAGATGTCTGACCAGACTTCAAAGCAGGAGAAGTATTTACCATTCTCAGTGCCCTTTTTTTCAGATTACATAAGTGTCTAGGGGGATGCAATTAGCTAAAGGTTTGGGGTTCTGAAAGATGATACTACTATTACTACTACTAGCCTACTACAATGAGCTCTACTACTACTACTACTACTACTACTACTACTACTACTACTACTAGCCTACTACAATGAGCTCTACTACTACTACTACTACTACTACTACTACTACTACTACTACTACTACTACTACTACTACTACTACTACAATGAGCTCTACTACTACTACTACTACTACTACTACTACTACTACTACTAGCCTACTACAATGAGCTCTACTACTACTACTACTACTACTACTACTACTACTACTACTACTACTACTAGCCTACTACAATGATATAGTGCTATAACATTAAACTCATTTCTACCAATACTGCAGTACAGCAGGTATTACGACTTCTATTGCAAAAAGTACTATCATTACTGCTACTGCTACTGCTACTATTACAAATTGTGTAGAAAATTCACATATATTAAAGAAACAGCAGATTTCTTAAATCTGATTTTAGTTAGATATGATAATTAGTCGCCTATTTAAAAGGTGATTTGGTGATATAGTGCCATCAAACTGCAGAGTAACTGGTTCAAACCTTACCAGAGCACCTCATGTTGTGTCCCTTGGCCTGACACCCACATTGCCTACTATCACAATATACTGGTTGTGGCTGGTGGTTAAAACCCCAATTCCTACCACAAACTTCAAAATGTTAGTACTGTTCAGGTACAGGTATGGACTTTGTCTTGTGTCTCGATTATAGCTTACTACAATAGTTTATTTTCAGTCTGTTCATAAAACACATGCATAGTGTCATTGACTTACCCTGGGGTTTCCAGTCTTCTTGAACTTCTGTGCAATGGACTGGTATGAGGACATCACCACAAACACCTGCACGACCATGTTGAAGATGGTCATGGGGATCAGGTAAGACACATAGTTTCTGCAAAAAGACAAGAATAAATGTAATAGTCAATGAAATGTGACATAATAATGATATATAGAACAGACATGGACATTTGGGCCACATACAGGCCTTTGGTTAATTCTGACCGGCCCCTTTATATTTGTATTTATTTATTTGTAAAGGGACAGCACATATTAATGAACATTTAAAATGTAAATATGTAAAGATTATAGCCAGCGTGGCTAATTTCCATCTTCAGTCCCTCGGCAGGTTGATGTCAAATCAGGGACAGGGACAGGGACAGGTACAACAACAATCACACAAAGTACGCTTAAGCTCAATTGGAATTACAAAATAAACATCTCTTAAAATTTTACCTCATGCATGGACTAAAGCTGCATTGCTTTTAATTTAGAGTCATTTTTTTAAAATAACATTTTTTGTAAAGCAACCTCAATTTTTCAATCCTTAGTCATAATATTTACTCTTGCCAGTCTAACCAGTGCATCAAAACAAAGCTATTTACTGCTTTTTATTTAAAAAATAAAAAAAATAAAAAAAATACCATTAATATTATGCAGAATTAAGTTAAGCATTTTGGCCCAACCCTCCACAATATTTTCTGTTTCTCATGTGGGCCCACCACCACTGATACAGAAAACCTTGCAATAATGTGTAATTGTAACTTCAGTTAGATTTGCAAAGTATTTTCTTTTCATAAAAGCAGTTTGAGGTTTGTTCAGGTTTGTGTGGAAGGTGAAGTGCCCAAATGAACCAAAACAAACATGGCGACGATGACAGACGTTCTTCATCCTGTTTTAGTGTCCGTGGACATGGCCAAAGGGGAAACAAGTGTGAATAAGCCATCCTAAGGCCAAGTAAGAGTCAGGTTTGTTGAGAAGCAACAAACCTGACTCAAACCTGTGCAATAAACACAAGCAAACTGAAAAACAACAAAAAACAAACATAAGTCTATTTTCTGGCTAAAAATGTATGCACAGTCACTTTAAGAATGTGTTTGTACAATTTTAAGTAACAGGGTTAACAGTTTCATCCATAAATCACAACTGTGTAACATTAAAACTGGTCTAAGTCTGTTGGTTTTTATACTTCAAAATATACCACGCCTCTCCACAGACCTGGCCCAGTGGTAGGCACCCACATTTAAACTTTGACTAAAGTTTTTATTGAAGTCTATTTAATGTCTGAACTGTTGAACAGTGGTGCTTCATCAAGACTCCATAAAATATTGTATTTTCTGCACAGGAGATGTCATCAAAGTGTTTTTCTTGTGACTATTGGTCATTCAAATCTTTTCTTTTTTTTTTTTGGAACATAGATTTCTTGCACCCACCTGTCTCCTTTGCTGTAGTCCAGGGTGCAGCAGGTGCGGAGGGGCTCGTAGTCATACTCTCCCCAGCCGATGAGGGGCATGGCGGACCAGAAGGCGCTGAAGAGCCAGATGAAGATGGCCAGAGTGATGGCACTGCTCCACTGAAGCTTTGTCCCTGTGGCCAAAACATATTCACACATTGTCAGGAGCAGATAAAAATAAAATGTCTCCTAAATGTCATTGTGAACGGTTGACGGTCCACACATGAGCTGTCGAAGATATAGGCACTGTCATGTACTAACAAATTGGGATTCTAATATAATAATAATATAAATGTTATTATATTATTATTATTATTATTATAGGGTCCATCTATTTTCTGATCTGTCATAATGATGTTTCCTCATCACATGTTTTGTTTCATTCACACATGTTTAACACACAATCGCTGCATGTTTAGGCTGAGTTCTTCTCTCAGACTGAAAACTGTTCAACCTGTTCCACTTTGTGATGTCATGTAGTAATACAGGAAGTACTCCGCTGTGTTTTTAAACTCCATACACCTTCACTAGAATCAGTTGGATGATTTAAGACCTGGAATTGCTGATCTCTACTTAATTGTTTGCTTGAAATCTACCACTAAATGACATCACAAGGTGAAACAGAGCATTTTGAACTTTGGAGATATAAACAGGCTAATAATAAAGAGTTGCTCAAACGTGTGAATGAAACAAAACACATCTCCTGGTATGTTTTTGATGAGGTAACAACATTATAGCCTGGCTTAAAGCTGAGAACAATCATTTTTCTCGATGTTTTTGAGGATTTAAATGTGTGCGACACAAAAATACTACTTTAAACGTGCTACTGCTGCTTTTACTACTACTTGTGAAAATACCACTATACCATTGTAAATAGTGTGTCCCTTTTAAAAGCTAATGGGATGTGAAGTTATTCTGTGCCTTCCCATTTTCACTGAATCTCCACTTTTAATAGACAGTCCATTTTTCATCCTCAGACATCTGTGCTATTTTTAACCCGGAGCTTTTAACCACTATTTACAATCCCAGGGAACCCAGATTTGTCACAGTTAAGCTCCCATTTTTCACTTTTTCACAAGCCACCTGTTCTGCTCATTGTCTTAAATAAAGCTAGTTAACTGACGACCCGAGCCAACAGACGTCAGGCGAGTTATGTCTATGGAAAGTAGCAAAGTACAAAAGTAAAAGTTCCGACCTTAAAGTTGTGTTCTGGTGGAGGGTACGCTACATTTTTTGTCTTAAGGGCAATGCTAATGCTTTGCTTGGTATGTTCCACAGTATGGCATTAAAAATCTATTCAGCCTTTGTTTCATTAGAGGTGATTTTATTGTTCAGGAATATCTTTAAGAATATGCATTCTTGCGTGAGCGGGCCCGCTTCTCCACTAAACTAATCTGTACCTTGTCCTGCTTGCTTGGATAGATTCATGTAATGCCATAAAGTGAAACATTCCAGGCTGAACAGTTAAGTACAGCTATATGGAGACTTTATGGTGCACCCTCTCTTAAGAAAAGCACATTTTTAGTTATCTGTACTTTACTTAAAGGAGAATTAACATTTTTTTACAATCTGAGCCTTATTTCGGTAATAAAACAAGTTGTTTTACTCACCCATAGCACTTTGGTGTCATATGGAGCACTTCCAGAGATGTTTTAGATTAGCGATTAGCGATTAGCGTTCTCGGGGCATAGAGCATGTAATATATGCCCCGAGCGGTCTCCAAATAACACAAACTTTAGCACTTGTCAAATCATAGAAGCTCAATGTCTTAGTCTACACTTTTGTTTGAGTCAAAAGTGGCCTGTAATCCGAGATTTATCCATAATTTACAGCTTTGCGTTTCATGTTTGGGTCCCGAGAGCTGAGAGCGAAATAAGCTGTGACTCCGCACATGTGCACTGGCGTCCTCATCTACTCGAAACTATGGCTAAATCTCGGATTACAGGCCACTTTTGACTCAAACGAAAGTGTAGACTAAGACATTGAGCTTCTATGATTTGAAAAGTGCTAAAGTTTGTGTTATTTGGAGACCGCTCGGGGCATATATTACATGCTCTATGCCCCGAGAACGCTAATCGCTAATCGCTAATCGCTAATCGCTAATCTAAAACATCTCTGGAAGTGCTCCATATGACACCAAAGTGCTATGGGTGAGTAAAACAACTTGTTTTATTACCAAAATAAGGCTCAGATTGTAAAAAATGTTAATTCTCCTTTAAAGGAGACATGAAACATGTCCCCAGATATGAGGTAGACATGTTTGATCCAAATCTTGCTTTTACTTGTAACAATTGTAATACTGATTTATTCTTAATTTAAAAATACTGGACATGATGGGTGAATTGTTAATGATATAATTTGGTGTTTTGAGGTCTTGAGACAACTATCCAGAAAGCAAAAGGAGTCTGTCATTTGGGTTGCTATAGTTTCAATGATGAACTCCAGTTGTTTAAACCTAAAATGCCTCTCTCTGATCTGAACGTTCACTGCCTAAACCCCAGCTCCTGTAGCCAGTCATGAGTCAGTGCTGCTGGAGCCTCTGCAGCTCAGTTAATGAATTCTGGAGGTTCTGAGCTTTTGGAAAGGAAAAAAACATGTGTCCTCTATCTGCAGGTTAAAGGTGCATTGTGTAACTTTTCTGGTGGAGGGTCCGTCAGATTTGCAGAGGCAACCCCGCTCACAGTCAGAATGCCTGTTTTTCAAGATATTTTTGAACAATAAAGCCACCTGTAAATGTAAAGCAGAGCTATTTAATGTCCTGCTGTGGAACATTCCAAGCACAGCAATGTCATCTCCATAGAAACAAGCAAGTGACAGACCCTCCACCAGAAAAGCTGCACCCTGCAGGCTGCCAACCAAGGTTCAGTTGTGACCATCTGAGCTCAGACTACATACAGTTCCTTAAAGGTCCCATGGCATGAAATTTTCACTTTCTGAGGTTTTTGAACGTTAATGTGAGCTCCCCTACCCTGTTTAGGGCCCCCCATCATGGTTAAAAGTTGCGAAATGTCTAAACTGAGCATTTGCGATCCTTTTCTGCATTAGAAAAAATCAGAGCTCAAACTGGCGATTTTGAACAAGGAAACTTATTGACGTCAGCTCGAAAAAAGAAATGCAAATGTAGTTCCACCCCCGTCTGTCTGTACTCAGCGTCTCTGTAAATCACGCCCAGAGAGTTTGGACTGCGGAGGAGCTACGCAATGCGAAATACGTTTTTTTATTTGCCTGGAGGAACTTGCGAGTGTTTCTAGGCTCGGAAGTCCTTTATCTGAGCCTGTGGATATCTGAAACAGCAGTGGTTTAATTTTATTTTCTGTGGAAATGTGTTTATTTTTCAATGGAAGGCTTCTCATCTCTCCCCCGTGCAAAAACACAGAAGTGGGTCACAGAGCGGAGCGAAGAGCTTGGCCACGCCCCCACCCCCTACTATAGGCCATCTCTGTCCTCCTCATTTGCATTCAAGCAACAACGCCCATAATGGAGTGTTCAGAGTGACATTTATGACTCTTTCTCATCTTATCTCTGTTTCTCATGCACTGAGTGTTGATTTTGAAGAAGGATTCATTTACAGTATTAGGGAACCATTAAGGAGCCATATAAAAGCATCAAGAAGTGCCATGTCATGGGATCTTTAATCAACACAACTCTTGATCACTACATTTGACTCTTTAATAGTTCTCAAAATCTGTGTGAAATACTTTTACTTTTTTACACTGAAAGTACATTTTAAAAGAGTACCTCATGTGATACTTTTACTTGAGTGTTTTTGCTTGTATTCTGTACTCACTTGTGCAGTACTGGTGGTAGCGGTCCCAGGCGATGGCAGCGATAAAGTGCAGACTGGCCAAAGCCGTCATGAAACCCTGGAAACCGTGCGTCTGGCAACCATCGGAGCCATAGGGCCAGTATCTGTGAGGAGGAGGGATCACAACACACTAGTGATGGTACATAAAGTAACTCACATTACTATAACTTACTATAAGCTTTTTTGAGTACACTTTTAAACATGTACTTTTACTTTGATCATTCTAACCATGTAATCATAAATAGTTCCATTTAAAATCACAGACCCTCACCCTATCCACATCTAAAATGCTACTAAAATTGTATTAGAACTAACTAGTACTTTGAGTAGTGGAAGTTTTCTTGCATACTTTTTACAATTACTTAAGTTTACTTAAGCTTTGGCACCAATATTTGCAGTTGAGTGCTTTTACTACTGATGATATAAGTATCGGGAATAGAGACACAAGCTGCAGATTGTGATTTAAAACAACTTAATCCATAGTTAAATTAATCAAGTATACAGTATAAAAGACTAATCTAAAATTCTACTAACAATGCATTCAAAACTAGTCATTTGATTTGTGGTAGTTTTCTTGCATACTTTTGATTTTTACTTACAATTTAGTACAATTTTGGCTTTAACTGTACTTTTACTTAAGTACAAATTTTATTTTTTTTAATTCAGATTTTAGTTTATTTTGCAGATGAAGAACAGACAAATCCCCCGCACTTAAACTTTGACTAAAGTTTTTATTGAAGTCTATTTAAGGTCTGAAATGTTGAACAGTGGTGCTTCATCAAGACTCTATCAAAAAGCACACAGTTTCAGTACTCTTCCTGACCCTGAGGTATTGGAAATCAAAATAAAGTTACAAAGCTGCAGTGATTGTCTAACAGAGGTGTAATCTGATCTGTTCGAAGGTACAACAACATTGTGCATCTTACAATGTTGTTGTACCTTTACTGGACAAATATTATCATGTAATAGAACCTTGACTCATTCACACTCAGCTGCCCTCATGCTTTCGTTCATCACTTATACCAAAAGAGGACACGACAACAATCTGTACTGCCAGACATTAGCGGAAATTGAACTCTCAACCTTTGCGTTGCCATGGGAACGCCTAATTACGTACTAGGCTTAGCTATTTGAAATGAAAATTACTTAGCGTATTTGTAATTATGATTATTATGGTTTGTTCTATTGATTTTAAAACAGGTCACTGGGTTCACATCACACTGTTGTTTACCTCTGACTGCCGCATTCAAAATTCTAGTTTAAAGACACTTGCAAGTCAGGATATGTTACTACAATAATAATAATAATAATAATACAATAAAATCATAGTTATTGTAAGAGAAAAAGAGATGTGGTGATCTAATAAGCCTACAAAAATAAATAAATAAACCGTATTTTCCGGAGTATAAGTCGCACCAGCCATAAAATGCATAATAAAGAAGGAAAAACATATATAAGTCGCACTGGAGTATAAGTCGCATTTTGGGGGGAAATTTATTCGATGAAATCCAACACCAAGAACAGACATGTCATCTTGAAAGTCAATTTAAAATAAAAATAGAATAGAGAACATCAGGCTGAATAAGTGTACGGTATGCTAACGTTACATGACGCATAAACAACGAACTGAGAACGTGCCTGGTATGTTAACGTAACATATTAAGAGTTATTCAGATAACTATAGCATAAAGAACATGCTAACAAGTTTACCAAACCATCAGTGTCACTCCATGTCACTAAATCCAATGAAATCTTCCATCCACACGCCTAGAGCGCCCTCTTGCGGTTTAGTGTGAAATGATATAATAATGTGTTAATATTTCACACATAAGTCGCTCCCTCTGCCAAACTATGAAAAAAACTGTGACTTATAATCCGAAAAATACAGTAGCTACATAAAATATATTGGAAAAAATACATAAATACATAAAATAAAGTAAATATAAACAAAAATAAAATAATATGTATATATATATATGAGTGTGTGTGTGTGTGTGTGTGTGTGTGTGCGCGCTTCATTTGAAAACATTGCCAAATTGTCTCCTTAATCCATGCACTATGTCCTTCATGCTCCCTCTTTGACCAGAGCAGAAGCACTATTGATTATTGCGCCATTGATTATCAGTTGATTGCGTGTGACTCGGCGCGCCTGCATGTCACCTTGCCAAAGCCATTACGAAAGTGCGCTACGGTTACATCACTGACCTCAGGAAGCTGGAGAAGGCAGCCACGGTGGCGTTCATGGAGATGCCGATGTCTGCCATGGCCAGGCTGAACACGAGGAAATTACTGGGCGTCCTCAGCTCCCGGATTTTGAAGAAAGACACGATGGTCACCGCGTTCAGTAAGAATCCCAAAAGCCCTGCGAAGAGAAGACGCGTGCGTAAAAGGCAATGCGTAAAAATGGAAATGAACGCCAACTTTTATTTATGTATTTATTTTTTGGCGTGAAAGTGATATAAAAATGAGTTTGAAAGCCAAAACAAAATGTAAACAGAAGCACGGGGTTTGAGCAGAAAGCCTGGAAACCCTCTTGGATCCGTTCCAAGATCACTCACCCTCCACGAGCAGGCACGATCCCAGGGAGAACACGTCAAATTCGGAGAAGCCTTCCGGGAGAGGGTATGACGAGACCATGATGAAGCCTGGAGGAGCACCGCGACCAACCACAACAACAACTACAACTATAGAGCTGGTTATTTCACTTTTCAACTCGCTGTCTCCACCTCTGCCCCTGCGCACTGCTCGTAAAGACGTGCCTCGGTTCTGGCTGGAGGTTTGTATAGCTTTATATAGACGGATTTCACGTGAAAACCCCTGCACTTTATTATGTAAAGCCGCCACGCTCTCTCTTTTTTGCGCGATTCGCCCCTTTATCCGCGCAGGAATGTCTTAATGAACGAACCCACACCAGCCGCGAGCCGCGCTTCTAATACGCATTTGACCACCGCGACACCAAAGCCCCTCAATTAGTTACACAACAAGCCTTTGTGTCCGGCTCCCCGCGCGGAGGATGCTGCTGCCTGTGTCCGTGGGTCTGTCCGCGCCTCTGCTGCTGCTGCTGCTGATGATGATGCTGCGGGGAGACGACGTAGAATGCGCCACAACAGGTGTTCGCGGCAAATGAGGAGGATCTTATTTGTACACAAGCATGTGCAGCTTTCTGTATGAAGGAAACGTGTAGATAGTTTATTAAATCACATAGGCAACAATCATTTAAAGGTAGACTATACTATGTACAATACCAAAACGTAAAACATCACTGGGACAATCTGCATTTTCTGTTAAAACAATCTCAGAATGGAACTTTCCACTGAGCTAAAACTGTGCAAAGACTTCAAACAATTTAGTGTAGGACTCAATCGACATTTCTTAAAGGAAAAGTAACGTGTTTTTTTTTACAATCTGAGCCTTCTTTCGGCAATAAAACAAGTAGTTTTACTCACCCATAGCAGTTTGGTGTCAATTGGAGCAGTATCGCAGAACTTATGTTGAGCCGTTCTGTTCTACTAATGATCCCGTATCCGTTAGCGTGAGTGCTCGGGGCACTGATTTGCGGTGTCCAAATAACACAAACTTTAGCACTTTTCAAATCACAGAAGATCGCTGTGTCAGGGTAGACTTTTAGTGGATTCCAAAACGGCCTGAAACCCGATATGCAGCTATAGTTTCATTTGATGACGTCATCAGAGAGGACAGTGCGCATGCGTGAACTCAGCTGTTTTGTAAACACCGCTAGTCCGAAAGAAGCTAACACCGCTCTGAACTTTACTTTTCTGTTGCGATATCGGGTTTCAGGCCGTTTTGGAATCTACTAAAAGTCTACCCTGACACAGAGATCTTCTGTGATTTGAAAAGTGCTAAAGTTTATGTTATTTGGACACCGCAAATCAGTGCCCCGAGCACTCACGCTAACGGATACGGGATCATTAGTAGAACAGAACGGCTCAACATAAGTTCTGCGATACTACTCCAATTGACACCAAACTGCTATGGGTGAGTAAAACTACTTGTTTTATTGCCGAAAGAAGGCTCAGATTGTAAAAAAAAACGTTACTTTTCCTTTAAGAATACAAACTTGGGTTCGATCCCTGGGTCGCCCGAGCCTTTCTGTGTGGAGTTTGCATGTTCTCCCCGTGTCTGGATGGGTTTCCTCCGGGCACTCTGGTTTCCCCCATCAACCCAAAACATGCTCCAGGTAAAATCCTCCAGCTTAGGTCCTGACCAAACCGAAGCAATAAGATCATGGAGATGGGTCCCCGGGCGCCTGAAAGACGAGCTGCCCACTGCTCCTGAAGGATGGGTCAAATGCAGAGAAATAATTTCCCTACGGGGATGAATAAAGCGTGTCTTCTTGTTCTTGTTGTCAGCATTAAGACAAACCTGAGAAGGGGCTGGGAAGGTGAAGGGGAATCATTTTAACTAATGTAAATCATGTACCTTTGATGAAATGTTTATGAAATGCATTATTTTATGCTGTGTTTAATGTTTTGTCATGTTGTGTGTCTCAGGGACTGCAGATGGAAATGACAAAGCATGTGATTAATGCTCCTGTACATGGTCCCTGTCAAATAAATTAAATCAATGAAAAAAATGAAAAAATATTACAAATACAATAATACCCACGTTACAATGTTGTTGCCTCCTCATAAAAAACATAGCTGGAGTTTTGTTTTGTTTCATTCATACATGCTTTGTTCCACCTTGCGATGTCATGAAGCGTTAGTTTTCAAGTTAACAGCCAGCTTTTACCTTTAGTTCAGGAAAGATTGGCAAATCCAGGGCTGAAATTATTCAAATTATTCTAGCAAATCACAGTGGAGCACCTCCTGTCCCACATGACTTTTCTAACACGGCTTAAAGCTCACAAGAGTAAATTTGCGTAATATAGGACCTTTAAAATGTTATTAAAACCTTCAAAGCTCTAAATATCCTTGCTTCCTGTTATAATGCTCTTCTATTATTATTATTATTATTATTATTATTATTATTATTGGATAACACACACAAAACTGACTGCATGCACCTTTCCATAACTTTCCAAGTTCATTTATGGAACGCTGCACAGGAGAGGTGTGTCCTGAAAGAATCCTGTTGGTCTACACATGTTCTACTGTTAATGTTGTTAATTATTGTCTATAAACTCTGCAATTAACTGAACTACATCAGCTATTCGTACCCGTAGGTAAAATTGCTTTGCAGATTTGTGAGGTTGGTTCCACATTTCACATTTCATTCATCCACACTACACAATAAACATACTATATTATAAAAGCACAGCTACAAATAAAGTTACAGTGCTCCAGTGCAGAATATTTTTGTTCTATAAATAATTAATTCATCCATCACTTGGCTTGGCTAAAAATCACAATAAATAAATGAAATGTATAAAAAAATATGATTTCCCAAGACAAAGTACTAAAGTCCATTGATTAATAGATTACAATTTATTCATAAGTACGATAGCAGCTGGAATTAAGCTCATTTTGCAGAATTAGAATACTGATTGTATTTTCAATAATAAATAACGACAAAGTTCTACAGGTCACATTATTATTCTTTAACCAAAAAGAAGTGAGAAGTAGTGCTTTGGATGTTCCGTCGACTGTATATACTGCATATATCAGAGGTCTTCAACAGGGGGGTCGCGTCCCCTAGGGGGGTCGCAGAGGTACTGCAGGGGGGTCGCGAAATCTTTTGATTTCACTTTAAAATAATATAATTTTATATTTTATAGTGTAAAATACAGTATTAACCTGTGTATTATGTCCTTGTATTGGATGTACCATAACAGAGTAGCAATGTTTATACATGACACTAAGCTCAATTTAATATAAAACACAATTCTATGCCGTATATATAGTAGGGGGTCCCTGGCCCAGTTCGCCATCTGTTTGGGGGTCCCTGGTTTATATAAATGAACATGTTCCAAAGAGGAAGTCCGCATGGGCCTTTACCCCTCTCTCTGTAACTGCTGCAGTCAGGCTCCTCATTTTGGTCTATTTTTATTTTATTTCACAGCTCATCCAAGCTGCGAAGCATATTCAATCAAAATAAACTTTTGTCTAGTTGACAAACTGAACTCTAAATAATACTGCACTAAACTACTTTTCATTATGCATAATATGTTTACTGCTGCTGCTCTGTATGAATGCATCATGTTTGTCACTACCTCACTGTAAACTACTGTTACCTGTGCAATAATCTGTGCAATAACCATTGTGCAATATTTATACTACACCATATTATGTACAATCTGTGAAATACTCTACTTACACCTTATTTAATCCTACCTGCACCTTTGTACATTGTACCTTGTATTTATATTACATTTTATTACATATTTTATTATATTGTTTATTATATTGTTTACTTCTTCCTCTGCACTTTTGCAACACTTTTTTTTTACCATGTACTATTATTGCATGTTATTAGTACTTCTTGACTATCTTAGCGAGTCAACGGTTCTTCTGATCCTAAACATTTCATTGCATTGTTGACCTTGTGTTGATTCTGCATATGACAAATAAACAATCTTGAATCTTGAATCTTGAATTTCTCCTTTGCCATGGATTCTACCTGGACAACTGAGAGATTTTACACACATTTTCAGTAAATCAGTTCGTGCTCCTATGGAACTCTCCTCCAAATTCATCCCAATAACTGCGAGCTTCATTTGACTGGAGCCGAGCGCTATCGGTGACTTCACACTCCCTTAGTCCACTTCTTTATACCGTCTGTGGATGAGACACAATGAGGCAAGATGCAAGATGGGTCCACAAGGACGATGAGACTTTGATATAATTCATAAGAAGTAAACTGTGCATTCCACTTCATAATTTTGGTCTCATAATTTAGTATTTATTTAATTGAATATCTCACTAACCCCTTTTTTGCCCAAATATAAACAAACTGAAAAGAAAGAAAAGATAAATAAACAAGATTTTCAAGAGATAATTTTCCTTTTGTGTTTGCGGAAAGTTTGTCTCACCAGATCTGGTCCCATCCCTGTTATGAAACCAAGATAACGTTTTGACTCTAGTCACCATGAACCGCTTCCACCATGATGTTCGGGTACGTTTTATCTGCTCTATAATAACCAGATTAACAGGTCTGGGGAAATATGCAGACACCATTTACAAAGACAATAGAAGACAATGAACGCATGAGAAGAGGTGTGTAGAGTAGCAAAAACAACTACTCAAGTAAAAGTGCATAGCGCCCAAAGAAATATTTGGGCAGCTGCAACTCAAGTCACTGTGAGAGTAACTGCCTGGAGGGGACATAACATCTTTAGAATTTGAAGTTAAAGGTCCTGATTTTTACTGCCTTAAAAATGTGAAAAAACTAGAAAACAAAAAACAGAACTAATTCATTTTAGTATGAAAGTGGAGTGTGCCTGAGTGTTGGAGGTGGTCGGAGGGGCCGATGGCACAGATTGGCAGCCTCGCTTCCGTCAGTCTGCCCCAGGGCAGCTGTGGCTACAGAAAGTAGCTTACCACCACCAAGTGTGGAGTGAATGAACGGTGAACTGTGGAGCGCTTTGGGATGAAAAGGCATGTCATGAAAGGCGCTATATAAATGCAATGGGAAAAAAAAATAATAAAAATAAAAAAAAATTTAACAGTTTGCAGCGGTCCAAAGTTGTGCCAGAGTTTACCTGATGATGATGGTGATGAGAGCAGCATGCTAACGGGCACCTACTGATTCTCAGTTCAATAAGATATTTTCTAATTAGATGCAGGCAACTCTCTGCAGACCTACTTTGATCTCAAGAGCTGTTTATACACTGCCTGACAAAAGTATTAGGACGATTGTGTATTTCTGAACTTTCATAAATGATGATAACAAGACGTATTGGTAATGACAACAAATCAATTTATTGATAAATTAAAGCAAATTTCATCATGTGTAAAGGCAGATTATTGCAAAAATTTAACAATATCAAGTTAAATAGCTTTTTCATCAAAATAACCACCTTTGGCCTTAATCACAGCTTTACAAATTCTGTCTGTTCTTTCAGTCATGCACATGGGCTGATTCAAGAACTCTATGATATGAGTTGATTTTAAAATATTAATTGAGTGTTCAAACTATTATTTTCATAATGAAAGGACGCTATGAAAACATGAGTAATATTCGTCCACAAATGGATTTGCGCACAATGATCTGAAAATATGAGAACGTGTGATAATATAATTTAATAAATGTGATGAAATAGTAAGTAAAAAGTAAGAACACCACATTTAAATAATGTTTGATACATTGAAAAGTTGGCTCAGTACTCCAGCATCACAAATTATACCATTGTCCCAATACTTTTGTCAGGCAGTGTACAATATATCTCTGTGGGGACTAATTTTGCTTAAATACATGGAGAAAATCAAGTACAGGGCCTGGATGAATTTGGAAAGTGAAAACATGAAATAATTATAGACAAAAATGAGGAAAAAAAGCATTGCAAGAAACACAATGTTCAAATCATTTCATTTCACCAGGATAGTGAGGATTTTGTCACTTGTAGACTTTCTCACATGGGAAGAGAAACTCAAGTAGTGCACCGTCAAATAGGAGTAAAACTTGAAAACAACAATGTGATTTAGAAACATGTTTTACACTCAACAAAAATATAAACGCAACACTTTTGTTTTTGCTCCCATTTTTCCTGAGATGGACCCAAAGATCCAAAATTCACTCCAGATACACAACACTACCATTTCTCTCAAACATTGTTCACAAATCTGTCCAAATGTGTGACAGCGAGCACCTCTGCCCCGCCGAGACAATCCACCCCACCTCACAGGTGCGCCACATCAAGATGCCGATCCGACATCATGACCAGTGCACAGGTGCGCCCCAGACTGCCCACAATAAAAGGCCACCCCGAAATGTGCATTTTTTTTTTTTTTTGCTTTATTGGGGGTCTGGGGACTCAGAACCAGTCAGTATCTGGTGTGACCACCATTTGCCTCATGCAGTGCAACACATCTTCTTCGCATAGAGTTTATCAGATTGTCAGTTGTGGCCTGTGGAATGTTGGTCCACTCCTCTTCAAAGGTTGTTATGGACGAAGAACACAGGTGCATTTTATTGATGGCATTTTGAATGCACAGAGATACCGTGATGAGATCCTGAGGCCCATTGTTGTGCCATACATCCATGAACATCACCTCATGTTTCAGCAAGATAATGCACGGCCCCATGTTGCAAGGATCTGTACACAATTCTTGGAAGCTGAAAATGTCCCAGTTCTTGCATGGCCAGCATACCCACCGGACATGTCACCCATTGAGCATGTTTGGGATGTGCTTGACCGGCGTATACGACAGCGTGTACCAGCTCCCACTAATATCCAGCAACTTCGCACAGCCTTTGAAGAGGAGTGGACCAACATTCCACAGGCCACAATTGACAATCTGATAAACTCTATGCGAAGAAGATGTGTTGCACTGCATGAGGCAAATGGTGGTCACACCAGATACTGACTGGTTCTGAGTCCCCAGACCCCCAATAAAGCAAATAAAATGCACATTTCGGGGTGGCCTTTTATTGTGGGCAGTCTGGGGCGCACCTGTGCACTGGTCATGATGTTGGATCGGCATCTTGATGTGGCGCACCTGTGAGGTGGGGTGGATTGTCTCGGCGGGGCAGAGGTGCTCGCTGTCACACATTTGGACAGATTTGTGAACAATGTTTGAGAGAAATGGTAGTGTTGTGTATCTGGAGTGAATTTTGGATCTTTGGGTCCATCTCATGAAAAATGGGAGCAAAAACAAAAGTGTTGCGTTTATATTTTTGTTGAGTGTAGATGGAACCCACTTAGTCCTGCCTGGGATAGTGTCATGCAGCTGTTTCCTTAAAGTTCCCCAGTGTCTGCCTGCTACTTGAAAATGAAGTGAAAATGTGATATGATGTCATGTGGTAATACAGGAAATGCTCCACTGTGTTTTTAAACTTCATGCACCGAATCATTTGGATCATTTTAACCCAGGAATTGCCAGTCTCTAAAAGGTAGCTGACTTTAAACTAAATTGAAAACCACCGCTACATGACATCACAAGGTGGAACAGAGCATTTGGAGCTTTGGAAATGTAAACAGACTGATAAGGCAGGATAACTCAAACATGCCTGGTATGTTTTTGATGAGGTAACAACATTATAACATGGCTAATATACGTCGGTGGGTAATATACTGTAGGCTCTTAAATAACAATTGGACAAAAAGGTAACTCTTCCAGTAGCTTTTGTATTAGATATGACCATAAAAATGATACTTACGTAAATAGAGATTATATTTTACAGTCTCAACTCTTTTTTTTTTTTTTTTTTTAGCAGCTTTTACCATATAATACATGATGTAAAGAGCATTCCATTCAATAATAAAAACATACAAGTGTAAATAAGTATCCACCTCTGGACATGACCTTTAAGAGCAAGACAGCGAGAGAAAGAGAGAGAGAGATGCTTTTAATATTTTTATTTATTTATTTTTATTTATTTTTGAACCCATTCGACCCTCTTTGTGGTGCACCTCTCTCCAGTCTCCAGTCTAATCTCAGAAAGTAACAGTTTGTGGGCAGGTTTCGTGTCATGTGTTGTTGGCGTTTAAAGCCGCTGTCCTGTAGCTGTTGCCACATCTCCAGAGCTTTTCATACCACTCACAGAACAAGAGGGACATTGTTGTTTAACCCTGTGCAGCTCGGGGATTATCAGATCAGCAGTCTGTGAAGTGGAGGTGCAAATGTGTTAATTGTAAAAATCATCACACTGGGTTTAAATGAGGTCCCAGTCATGCTCAGAATAATATATTATGTGTTTGACTGGAGCAGGTTTTATTACCCAGCATGCTGTGTAACTGACTTCAAACAAACAACTTGGACAGTTCTTTTCTGTGTCAGTCACACTAAAGTGAATACACCACAAGCCTCAGGAACCCAGGGTTGCTGGTTCAAATCCAGACATGGGCACTTTCAAATAGTCACCATATGAACTCCCTACATATTTTGGCCTATACTGTTACTAGAGCTACTAGTACTACTATTGTTACTTTTACTGTAATTAGACTGTATTTTTTGAGTGGTACTTTTAGTATTCATATGACTGTGTCCAGTGCACCCATAGTTTTCTACTTGTGAGCAGTTGTGGCCATGCTTGCTTGGCGTGATCTCATGAGATCTCTGAAAATAGCCAAGGTGAGTCTGCAAGTGTTTGTCAGAGAGTTTCTGAGAGTTTACTGCACTTTAGCTGTAGCAAGCATTAAGTATGAAATGAGTACAATACAGGCCTGGACTGGTAATCGGGCATACCGGGCATTTTCCCGGTGGGCCGACAGTCCTAGGGGCCGATGCCCTTCTTTTTTTTTTTTTTTTTTACTTAGAGACCGGCCCACAATTTAGGACTGAACCAGGATTAAACCAGGACTACATCAGGTCTGAACCAGGACTAAACCAGGTCTGAACCAGGACTAAACCAGGACTAAATCAGGATTGAACCAGGACTATTTACATCTAAATCAGGACTAAATCAGGTCTGAACCAGGACTAAACCAGGACTAAATCAGGATTGAACCAGGACTATTTACATCTAAATCAGGACTAAATCAGGTCTGAACCAGGACTAAACCAGGTCTGAACCAGGACTATATCAGGTCTGAACCAGGACTAAATCAGGATTGAACCAGGACTAAACCAGGACTTATTATGAGGGGCCGGTCTAAGCCTAAAAATGCCAGGGCCATTTTTTTGTCCTAGTCCAGACCTGGTACAATAAGATTATTATTCACCGACACCACTGGAAATACCAGGTACCACCAGGTAGTGGGATTGCAGTGGGCCTAGTGCAAACTGTGGGTGTGTCTTTAAGCAAGACACTTCACCAATTTTACCAATTCTGAATGTATGCGTGAGTGTTGGTGATGATCGGAGGGATTGGTGGTGCAGGTGGCCTTGCTTTTGTTAGTCCCAGGACATCTGTGGCTACAATAGCATCTTACCGCCATGTGGGGAGTGAAAAAATAATCTTTCAATAGAATTATTATTCATTATTCTACAGGAACAATTACTTATACCACAAATCCACTCCCACTAATATACTGCTAACATTAATGCTGCATTATGCATTATACTACATACTAACAAATACTACTATTACATCACTAGTGTCTAAGCCACTAATAATATCAGTAACTCCTTTATTATTACTTTAAACCGTACATTTGTGCACGCTAACTGTGACACTGCGTGCCCCACAACCCAGTCTTCAGTTCATAATTCTGATGAAAGGGCTTAAGATATAGAGATTAGCATTTGGAATGTTTAAGGTTTTTAATGTTGCAATAGTTAAGACTTGTAGCTCCCTAATAGCATACACACTGTCAACTTTGACCTAAAGGGAAGGTCAGTGGAACTCTTATCAAACTATTCAAACTCCTTGTTCTTCTTGTTTGATTTATTTTAGTGCTTTTGACTTCTTTTTTTTTTTTTTTTTGGCCAATATCAAACTATTGACTTATTTGGGTTAGTTCTGGTGCCAAGTTGCTCAAACATTCTGAGGCCTGAGTTTTCGTAATGTTGGCACGCTTTGAAAGGCTGCCAAGTGTTATGCAGAAAGTGGGTGATGAAATCAAGAAAGTTGAGATGTGGTAATAGCAAAATACCACAGGGGTATTTTTAGTTTGGGTTGTAATCCTGAGATAATTCAAAGATGGAGGTCAAATGAAGCAGTTCTGATCAAATTCCTCAACGATGCGGTCACTTCAAAACAATATTACTCAGTTAAATGTAATAAGTAAATATTATCTGATGTTTTAGTAGGGACGTGATTGGACTGAAAAGCATGTAATAATAATAATAATAATAATAATAATAATAATAATAATAATAATAATAATAATAATAATAATAATAATAATAATAATAATAAATACAGTACATACTAAAAAAATTAAATACATAGATAAATACATAAATAAATACATTAAAAAATTAAATACATAAATAAAAATAAATAAATAATAAAACATTTAAAATAAATTAAATACATAAATAATAAATAATAATATAATAAATAAATACAAAAAAATAAATACAAAAATAAATACATAAATAAATAAATAAGAAATTAAAAGGGAGTCTAAAAACT
Source organism: Paratrypauchen microcephalus (assembly GCA_036785185.1). Classification (NCBI taxonomy): domain Eukaryota; kingdom Metazoa; phylum Chordata; class Actinopteri; order Gobiiformes; family Gobiidae; genus Paratrypauchen; species Paratrypauchen microcephalus. The sequence goes on from JAVJIX010000007.1 coordinate 721,551, forward strand.
TTGTGAGGTGACTGTAGAAGCTTATCAGATGTTGGTCATCAAAAATGTTAGGTCGTTGGATTTAACACCAACAATGTCCCAGATGTCCATTACAAAGGACATGTTACTACATTATGAATAAAAATAAATTAACAAAATGTAAATGCTAAGGTGTTCATTTACCTCCAAATAGAAAATAATAATAATAATAATAATAATAATAATAATAATAATAATAATAATAATAATAATAATAATAATAATAATAATAATAATTCAGGGCTCTCAAGTCTCACGCTTTGAGAGTGTGACACACGCAATTGGACGTGTTCACACGCTCACACGCCACACATGGTATTTCTCACGCTGAAATTTTTTAAAGCAATTCAAAACTGTAGCCACTGTTCACAGCGCTTCTGTGCCCAGAAAATCAGTTAGTTAATGCAGGCACCGCACGTTTTCAGCGAAAAAAGTCACACCAGTACTCGAGTTGAGTGATCAGCTGTGAGGCCGATCTCTCACAGCTGATCGGCCTGTTCCCCGATCAGCTGATATTTACACGGCATTTCCAAGACAATAAGAATCCTTAACTTCCTACGTTAATGCTACGTAAGAAGGAACTCTCGCCTCGGGACACGGGATAAGTTCGGGAAATGTCCTTTTCTCCGGAGCTCCGGATTATTAAAGACCGTGACACGTGCATACATGGATACGAGTGACCGCGTTTTTATGGGTGAGTCATTTCTGCATCTATTTCGGCACTAAACCAGAACTAAACCAGAACTAAACCAGGACTAAACCAGGACTAAACCAGAACTAAACCAGGACTAAACCAGGACTATACCAGGACTAAACCAGGACTAAACCAAGACTAACCCAGGTCTAAACCAAGACTAAACCAGAACTAAACCAGGACTAGACCAGGACTAAACCAGGACCTGGCCAGGACTAAACCAGGACTAAACCAGAACTAAACCAGGACTAAACCAGGACTAAACCAGAACTAAACCAGGACTAAACCAGGACTAAACCAGGACTAAACCAGAACTAAACCAGGACTATACCAGGACTAAACCAGGACTAAACCAAGACTAACCCAGGTCTAAACCAAGACTAAACCAGAACTAAACCAGGACTAGACCAGGACTAAACCAGGACCTAGCCAGGACTAAACCAGGACTAAACCAGAACTAAACCAGGACTAAACCAGGACTAAACCAGAACTAAACCAGGACTAAACCAGGACTAAACCAGGACTAAACCAAGACCTAGCCAGGACTAAACCAGGACTAAACCAGAACTAAACCAGGACTAAACCAGGACTAAACCAAGACTAAACCAGGTCTAAACCAGGACTAAACCAGAACTAAACCAGGACTAGACCAGGACTAAACCAGGTCTAAACCAGGACTAAACCAGAACTAAACCAGGACTAGACCAGGACTAAACCAGGACCTAGCCAGGACTAAACCAGGACTAGACCAGGACTAAACCAGGACTAAACCAGGACTAAACCAGGACTAAACCAGGACTAAACCAAGACTAAACCAGGTCTAAACCAGGACTAAACCAGAACTAAACCAGGACTAAACCAGGACTAAACCAGGACTAAACCAGAACTAAACCAGGACTAAACCAGGACTAAACCAGAACTAAACCAGGACTAAACCAGGACTAAACCAGGACCTAGCCAGGACTAAACCAGGACTAAACCAGAACTAAACCAGGACTAAACCAGGACTAAACCAGAACTAAACCAGGACTAAACCAGGACTAAACCAGGACTAAACCAGGACTAAACCAGGACTAAACCAGGACTAAACCAGAACTAAACCAGGACTAAACCAGGACTAAACCAGGACCTAGCCAGGACTAAACCAGGACTAAACCAGGACTAAACCAGGACTAAACCAGGACTAAACCAGGACTAAACCAGAACTAAACCAAGACTAAACCAGGTCTAAACCAGGACTTAACCAGAACTAAACCAGGACTAGACCAGGACTAAACCAGGACCTAGCCAGGACTAAACCAGAACTAAACCAGGACTAAACCAGGACTAAACCAGAACTAAACCAGGACTAAACCAAGACTAAACCAGGTCTAAACCAGGACTAAACCAGAACTAAACCAGGACTAGACCAGGACTAAACCAGAACTAAACCAGGACTAAACCAGAACTAAACCAGGACTAAACCAAGACTAAACCAGGTCTAAACCAGGACTAAACCAGAACTAAACCAGGACTAGACCAGGACTAAACCAGGACCTAGCCAGGACTAAACCAGAACTAAACCAGGACTAAACCAGAACTAAACCAGGACTAAACCAGGACTAAACCAGGTCTAAACCAGGACTAAACCAGAACTAAACCAGGACTAAACCAGGACTAAACCAGGACTAAACCAGGACTAAACCAGAACTAAACCAGGACTAAACCAGAACTAAACCAGGACTAAACCAAAACTAAACCAGGTCTAAACCGGGTCTAAACCAGGATTCAACTGGGACTAAACCAGGACTAAACCAGAACTAAACCAGGACTAAACCAAGACTAAACCAGGTCTAAACCGGGTCTAAACCAGGATTCAACTGGGACTAAACCAGGATTAAACCAAGACTAAAAAAGGTCTAAACCAGGACTAAACCGGGACTAACCCGGCACTAAACCAGGACTAAACCAGGTCTAAACCAGGACTAAACCAGGTCTAAACCAGGACTAAGCCCAGACTAAACCAGATCTAAGCCGGGTCTAAACCAGGACTAAACCGGGACTAAACCAGGACTAAGCCAGGACTTAACCAAAACTAAACCAGGTCTAAACCAAGACTAAGCCAGGACTAAACCAGGTCTAAACCAGGCCTAAGCCAAGACTAAACCAGATCTAAACCGGGTCTAAACCAGCACTAAACCAGGACTAAACCAGGTCTAAACTAGGACTAAACCAGGTCTAAACTGGGTCTAAACCAGGACTAAACCGGGACTAAACCAGGACTAAACCAGGACTTAACCAAAACTAAACCAGGTCTAAACCAAGACTAAGCCAGGACTAAACCAGGTCTAAACCAGGACTAAGCCAAGACTAAACCAGATCTAAACCGCGTCTAAACCAGCACTAAACCAGGACTAAACCAGGTCTAAACTAGGACTAAACCAGGTCTAAACCAGGACTAAGCCAAGACTAAACCAGATCTAAACCGGGTCTAAACCAGGACTAAACTGGGACTAAACCAAAACTAAACCAGGTCTAAACCAAGACTAAGCCAGGACTAAATCAGGACTAAACCAGGACTAAACCAAGACTAAACCAAGACTGTGTGTGATAACATATTATCCTGTGCATTATTGAATGATAATATGGACTTTTAGTTATAAAAGCATTTCCATATTAACAAAGTACCTTCTAATTCTGCCCTGCCCTTCCACCATCCCCCCTGGTCCCCCCCTCCCCCCGCTCCTCACTCGCACAATGTAGGGTAAAATATCAAAAATCAGACAACAAAAACCCAAAGCATTCCGTTGGTTTAGAAAAGTTAAAAAGCCCTTATTGCATCTTGGCTATAAGGTTAAAAATGCACACACCATTGCATTTTGGCCAACACAGCCTTCATTAGGGCGCAAGGACAAACCCAGGTAAGAGGTGGACACTCAGTAATATAGGGTGGGGTTTCCATGCTACAACCACCATTTAAAGCAACAACACATAACTTTAGATGTGCACTAGCATTATATTTACATAATTTACAATATTACAAAATACAAATACATACATAATACATCAAGTTTAAAGCATTAATGTGTCACCGTGTTTCTGGTACAGGGCTCATCAAATGCTTGTCTCCATGGAGATGTTATTGCTTTGTCTGGAATGTTTCACAGTATGGCATTAAACCTTTCTATCTTCATGGAAACCAAACCAGACCAAGTTACAGGTCAGATCTGTGGAGAGGCACCCCTGCTCATAGTTAGAATGCCTGCTTTTATAGTTTTTTGTTTGTTTTTTTAGCTATAAAATCACCTGGCATTGAATAAATGTAAGGTAGAGCTGTTTAATGTCATACTGTGGAACATTCCAGGCAGAGCAATGTCATATCAATAGAAACAAGCACTAAACACGTGCAGGACCAGTGGTCTCACTCAAAAGAATAAGGCTATGAGGACATCTGCTGGACACAAAAGGGATTGGAAAAACTGTGCTCATATAAATAAAAAGTACGATTTTGAGGAAATATGTGTAGACTTCATGCATTCTGTGTAAGGATTTTAATTTTTTGTGCATCATATAATCAAAAAAAATATTTATAAAGCCAACTACCAGCTCCTGTGCATGCTCTGATATTGTCAGATACTGTATGAGGCACTGTTTAACTACACAATCCAATACAACTCCTTCCAAACCTTTAGCTCCATAAAGGAACAAAGACAAAAATATAAACTTCTGAAATGGGAGAACATGATTAAATGATGTGGTCTATGTCTAAAATGTGAGATCTGCTGCTGTTTAAAACCGAAGGGGAGAGGCCTGTGTTTGTGGTGGTGGTGTGCTGCCAAAGTTCAAAAGTTCAAAGTCAGCTTTATTGTCAATTCTGCCATATGTGTTCAACATACAGTGAATCGAAATTTCGTTTCTCTCTGGCCAGGTAGTGCAAAAAGACAGTGTACAGAATACAACATGAAGACAAAACACAACAAAAACTATCTAAGACAGAGATCTAAAGTTAAAACTAAAGTCTACGGTCTAAAATCTTAAAACAGTGCAACATAATAAATAACCTATACTATATACAGATTTCCAAAGTGTGCAGTGTGCATCAAAATGTGCAATGGAAGATACAGCAGTGAATTGGTCATGTGCAGTAGAATGTGCATTGGAGTTAAGATAAATAAAAATAAGTGTGCAACAGTAGTAATTCTAGTGCAACAGGAGTAAACAACAGTACTAAAAATTCCAGTAGTAAATGTGCAATAACAGTAGTAAACAACAGTGCAACAGGAGTAAAATCCAGTAGTAAATGTAAATGTGCAACAGTGCAACAGTCGTCCTTAGCAGCAGTTTTTTTTTAAAGTGTCTAGAGTGATGTGTCTTTTATGGAATACAGGTTATGCCAATATGGGGGGTGGGAGATGGGTAAGGTGGGAGTTCGGGTGTGAGTTCAGCCTCCTGACAGCCTGGTGGATGAAGCTGTTTGAAAGCCTGGTGGAGTGGGCCCGGAGACTCCGGTACCTTCTCCCCGAGGGCAGGAGGCTGAACAGGCTATGTGCGGGGTGGCTCGGGTCACCCACAATGCTGGACGCTCTGCGGGTGAGCCGGGTGTTAAAAATGTCTAGGAGGGAGGGGAGAGAGACACCAGCGATCCTCCCAGCTGCATTCACTATGCGCTGCAGGGCTTTCCTGTTCTGTTCAGTGCAGCTCCCGTACCACACAGTGATGCAGCTGGTCAGGACGCTCTCAATGGTGCCTCGGTAGAAGGTGGTCATAATGGGTGGAGGGGCTCCAGCTCTCCTCAGTTTGCGGAGGAAATAGAGGCGCTTCTGAGCCCTCTTTGCCAGTGATACAGTATTCACTGTCCAGGAGAGGTCCTCACTGATGTGCACCCCCAGGAATTTGGTGCTGCTCACCCTCTCTACAGCAGCACCGTTGATGGACAGTGGGGGGTGCTGGGTGGGGCCTCTCCGGAAGTCAATAACAATCTCCTTGGTCTTTTCAACATTCAGAAGGAGATTGTTATTGCTGCACCACTGGGTCAGAAGGCTCACCTCACTCCTGTAGTTTGTCTCATCGTTATTAGAGATGAGACCCACCACAGTCGTATCGTCCGCAAACTTCACTATGTGATTGGTGCTGAACGCTGGTGAGCAGTCGTGGGTCAGCAGAGTGAAGAGCATCGGACTGAGCACACAGCCCTGGGGGGCTCCTGTGCTCAGTCTAATGCAGCTTGAGGTGTTTCTGCCGACCCGCACTGCCTGTGGCCTCTCACTGAGGAAGTCCAGCAGCCAATTACAGAGTGAGGTCTGAGGTGGTCTAGTTTGATAATGAGCTGCTGAGGGATTATAGTGTTGAATGCTGAACTGAAATCTATGAACAGCATTCTCACATATGAGTCTTTATTGTCTAGGTGGGTGAGAGCCGGGTGAAGTGCAGAACAGATTGCATCCTCGGTAGAGCGGTTGGCCCGGTATGCAAACTGGTATGGGTCTAGGGTGGGGGGGGGGGTGGATTTGATGTGTGCCATGACTAGCAGTTCAAAGCACTTCATGATGATGGGGGTCAGTGCAACAGGGCGATAGTCATTAAAAGTGGCCGGAGTGGGCTTCTTTGGCACGGGAACGATGGTAGTGGTTTTGAAGCAGGAGGGAACGACAGCCTGGCTCAGAGAAGCATTAAAGATGTCTGTGAAGACATCCTTGAGCTCCTCTGCACAGTCTTTCAACACACGACCAGGAATGTTGTCCGGGCCTGCAGCCTTGCGGGTGTTGATCCTGGAGAGTGTCCTCTTCACGCTGGCTGCAGACACACACAGGGGCTGGTCGTGGGGAGGTGGTGGAGTTTTTTGGGGCCGGGTGTCATTTCCTGCCTCAAACCGTGCAAAGAAGCTGTTGAGGTCATTGAGCAGGGTGATATCGTCACAGGTCTGTGGCAGGGGTTTGTAATCCGTGATGTTCTGGATGCCCTGCCACAGACTCCGTGTGTCCCTGCTGTCTCTAAAGTGTCCGGTTATTTTCTGTGTGTATCTGTGTTTGGCTTTCCTGATGCCACGGGACAGGTTGGCTCTTGCTGCCCTCAGATGTGTGACATCCCCAGCTCTGAAGGCAGCGTTCCTGGCTCTCAACAGCCTGTGAACCTCCCCTGTCAGCCATGGCTTCTGGTTAGCCCTGGTGGTGATGGTTTTTGTGTGTGTGACATCACCAATGCATTTGGTGATGTAGGAGGTCACAGTGTCTGCGTACTCCTCAATGTCAGTGTGATTGTTGTATGTGGCGGCCTGTTTGAACACTGCCCAGTCTGTTGTACCGAGGCAGTGCTGTAGTGCAGACGAGGCCCCCTCTGGCCACACCTGGATCCTGCCACTGAGCAGAAGAGGGTTAGGACCAGAGAGGAACCTGTGAGCATCAGGGAAAGGGATCATTAGGTCTGTAGTAGGGGTGTGCAAAATAATCGTCATGACAATGCATCGCGATACTTTCACAATATACTGCATCGATTCTTGATGCCAAAAATCGATTTTTATTCATTAATAATTAATTAATTAATTATTAATACATAAATACCGGTATATTGCAATGCATCGCAATAATTCAAGTATCGTGATACATTGTGATCGTGGCATATGAATCGTGATTCGAATTGAATCGTGACTTCTTTGCCAATACCCACCCCTAGTCTGTTGTGATACTTTAGACTCTTATGTACAAAGCTCTATTTCATACCTAGATAGTTTCAGCTCAAAATTACTCAAATTTAATAACTTAAATACCTATTGCCACTGCAAATGTATAATTCTGACGCCTAACTTTGTGCACTAATAAATGAAAATGGTTTTATGTTTTAGAGGCATTTTACTGTACCCATAACTCCTATACAGTACATACCCAATTTCTTGTGACGCTATAATTAGCAGCTCTCTGTCATTTCTGTTTTGTAAAGGTAGCTCACTGTAGGAAAAAGGTTAAGAACCCATTCTAGCCAATCAAATTTACAAAAATGCAAATTGAGATTATGCATATAATATTTGCATAATCTCTATTGAATTAAGTCATGATAGGTCTGTCTGTCCAGTTCTGTTTGTAAGTGTTAAAGGTCCCATGACATGGTACTTCTTGATGCTTTTATATGGCTCCTTAATGGTTCCCTAATACTGTAAATGAATCCTTCTTCAAAATCAACACTCAGTGCATGAGAAACAGAGATAAGATGAGAAAGAGTCATTTTTCTCTCTCTGAACACTCCATTATGGGCGTTGTTGCTTGAATGCAAATGAGGAGAAAAGAGATGGCCTATAGTAGAGGGTGGGGGCATGGCCAAACTCTCTCTCTCTCAGCTGTGCGCTCTCTGATCCATTTCCGCGTTTTTGCGCGGAGAAGAGATGAGAAGCGTTCTATTGAAAAATAAACACATTTCCACATAAAATAAAATTAAACCACTGCTGTTCAAAGGTCCAGAGGCTCAGATAAAGGACTTCCGAGCCTAGAAACACTCGGACGTGCCTCCAGGCAAATAAAAAAACGCATTTCGCATTGCCTAGCGCATTCGCAGTCCAAACTCTCTGGGCGTGATTTACAGAGACGCTGAGTACAGACAGACGGGGGTGGAACTGCATTTGCATTTCTTTTTTCGATCTGACGTCAATAAGGTGCCTTGTTCAAAATCACCCGTTTGAGCTCTGATTTTTTCTAACGCAGAAAAGGATCGCAAATGCTCAGTTTAGACAAAGTGAAAATTTAATGCCATGGGACCTTTAAAGAAAATTGTATAAAAGTGCCTTTAATGAATTATCAAAGTGTTGTACTCTTCTTGTGTTGGTTCATCTCCTATTGTGAAACCATAGAATGTGATAGGACTGTGACTGGTTAACTGTTTAGACAAATACCACATGTTAACTCTTGCAACATGTATAAGACTGAGCCTTGCGACTGCTGATTAGTGATGTATGTATGTATGGTAAAGATTAACTTTGTTGTGATTGGTTCAACTGGTTACGCCTATGTGTTTGACAATAAAAGAAGCAGCGAGGAAGTGTTCTTGGAGATTTGAGTGTGTGGCCTGGAAAGAGGTAGAGGCGGCTCTGCTTAAAGGTCCCATGGCATGAAATTTTCACTTTCTGATTTTCACTTTTTTGAACGTTAATGTGAGCTCCCCTACCCTGTTTAGCCCCCCCCCCCCCATGGTTAAAAGTTGTGAAATGTCTAAACTGAGCATTTGCGATCCTTTTCTGCGTTAGAAAAAATCAGAGCTCAAACGGGCGATTTTGAACCAGGCACCTTATTGACGTCAGATCGAAAAAAGAAATGCAAATGCAGTTCCACCCCGTCTGTCTGTACTCAGCGTCTCTGTAAATCACGCCCAGAGAGTTTGGACTGCGGAGGAGCTACACAATGCGAAATACGTTTTTTTATTTGCCTGGAGGAACTTGCGAGTGTTTCTAGGCTCGGAAGTCCTTTATCTGAGCCTGTGGATATCTGAAACAGCAGTGGTTTAATTTTTATTTTCTGTGGAAATGTGTTTATTTTTCAATGGAAGGCTTCTCATCTCTCCCCCCGTGCAAAAACACGGAAGTGGGTCACAGAGCGGAGTGGAGAGCTTGGCCACGCCCCCACCCCCTACTATAGGCCATCTCTGTCCTCCTCATTTGCATTCAAGCAACAACGCCCATAATGGAGTGTTCCAGAGTGACATTTATGACTCTTTCTCATCTTATCTCTGTTTCTCATGCAGTGAGTGTTGATTTTGAAGAAGGATTCATTTACAGTATTAGGGAACCATTAAGGAGCCATATAAAAGCATCAAGAAGTACCATGTCATGGGATCTTTAACAGATGCTACACCTCATTCTCCCTCGTTAACGAGTATAATACTTCGGTGTCTGTTTTCTCATTTGTTCCTTTTGGTGATTTTTATTAGGAAAAATCCCTGACAGTAAGGTCCTATGTGTAGTATTTACTCTCAAAATTCCTGAAAATAATACACAAACAGCCTTAGATTCTTCAGTTTTTCCTCATACTTATACAGATGCCCAATAATATTTAAAGGCCCTGAATAATGCAGAGGCTCTATAAGCGCAGTGGTGACACCAGTATCTCTCACTTAGGCCTGTATTGACCTGTAAATAATCCGCACTAAACTGCACCATTGTCTTAAGTGACTCTTTGACAAACAGATCTATTTCTCCAATCACTCACTCCAAACAGGGCTGAGTCTCCTGGGACCTGCCTCTTGATGGATTATGTTTCCTATCTCTCTGTGCATTAAAGGCACACTGTGTAACTTCTCTAAACACAGTATATGTTGTATTTATTCAATTACAGTTTTTAATTCTCAAAACTATCATAAAACATGCGTTATTTCTGCCAGCGGGCCCACTTCTCCACAGATCTGACCTGTAACTTGGCCTGGTGGTGTGGCCTCCTTGTTCCTGTGGAGATTTGAGAGACGAGTGAAATCTGTTACACCAGCCTAATACAAGAATTCAATGCATTTCAATTTGTAGAGGTCTCAATTGTTTGTTTGTTTTTTTGTTTTATACGTTCAACTAAATAATTGCAGGTGATTTGATGATTGTGCCTTTTCAAACTGCGATTTTGATGCACAATTTAACATCTTCTTTTATTTTTATTCAGTCACAGAGCCCTAAGCATATACAAATTCAACATAAAAAAGAAGTGTGAACCCTGACATGTAAAATAAGCATAATAAAGGTAATTTAAATATACAATTTCTAGTTAACTAAATGCTTTGTAATTTATGATGTTGCATTTTAGACAATGACTATGTTTACATGAAAACTTGATTTCTGGAGTCATCAGATGATTGAAACGTCATATAAGCAGTTATATCTGATTTGGGTAAACTAATAAACCAAAGACAAAAATAAATAAATGAAAAATGTTAAAGACCGAAACTGTTATTTCAATCTACACTGTAGCCTACTTCTACACTGTCTCCAAATACAGCTCTACAAATCCACACATCACTAGATGTTTTTGACTAGATCAGTTTTCTCTAGTTGTCTATTTTAAAAAAACAAAAACAAAAAAAAACATCTTATATTAGTGCATTGGGTGGTCCCTTTGCTCCATCTGTCTCCAGATCTCCGGACCTCTCTGTGACCCTCGCTCCTCTCACTGCATTAAATGTTTCATTTTAGTGAATACGAACTATATATAAACACATCATATACATATATAAACACATATCATATATAAACACATCATATATCATATATAAACACATATCATATATAAACACATCATATATAAGTGACCTGCACAAAGCGTCATGTTTCACTACCAGATTCTACATCAAGTTCAGACTACATTTGGGCAACTGCTGTCTGAATTTTACTACACCAAATAATAAAACATAACCTTTTTATATCATATATATTTTTCTGTAAGATAATTGTCTCCAATATGTGAAATTAAAAGTGACGCTGCAAAGAAAAAAAAAAAGGAAGCTGTTTTAAGTGTGCTAGCTTGTGTATGTTCCAGTAGATGGCAGCATTGAGCAGCTCATCGTGAGAGGGACACGTAGGGGAAGCCAAAGTTAGAGTCGTGACGCGCACATTTTGTAACCTGTGGTTATCAATGATTATTATAAATACACAATTTAATAATATAACCTGGTTTAAAAAGAAAAGTAACACTGAACTGAAATAAAGCGTTAAAACACGAGCATCTATATTCACTTGCTCATGGTCGAAATTTGGAAAAAGTTACTTTGTAATAAGCTCAAGAATTTTGTGGGAAGAAAAACTTTCAGTGCCACAATGAGACCTGGGGCTGAATTAACGTTTCTGAAGCGCCAATGCGCGACGCGTCCTGGAGCTGTCCGCTGACGGTGGTGCTGAAACAAGTGGCCCTGCTTTTTACGCAACATTTTATTAGATTTTAAACCTTGTCTTGTCTCTCTTTGGTCCTCAAAGATAGATCATCAAAGGCACTTGAAGCGCCTAATCGAGAGCGTGTGTGTGCCTGGGCAGCGCTTTCATTGGGACTCTGAGGTAATTAGCATAAAAGATGTTGTGGAGAGCTGCGGGACTGTGCGTCATTGAGACAGCGCCAGAGTGGGAGGGGGAGGGGAACACCGGGGGAATTAACAAACTGCAGAGTGAATTCCGTCCAGGGCCGACAAAAGCAGTCCTGTACGAGTCAAACGATGACTGGCCATAGACCAGAGCGTTACAGGTAGCGGAGGACCGCGGCACGGCGGACTACAGCGTGGAAAACGGACACAGAGCGCAGCGCGGATGTAGCCTGCTCCACTCTGAGCTGAGCGCTGCCCGGGACCAGCGCGTCACCTGGATGTGGGGACATGAGACAGAAGAGCGCAGGGGCAGAGGGGACACCGCCAGCCCCAGTCACGAGAGTGGGCTCGCGCCAGCAATGACTCACAGAGCGCGCGGAAAAGAGACGAGGTAAAGCAGTGGAACTTTTCACAAAAGAAGAGACCGAACTAATGAGCCACGCGCGCTCTTTCCTGTGAACTATCAACAGTTTGAGCCTCGAGGTGCGCTTCCAGACACAAGAGACGCGATGGAGCCGGAGGGCAACACCGAGACAGCGGCCAAGAACCTGGCGCAAACCGCCGCCTCCAAACTGTCCCAGATGAGTGCGAGAACTAAACAGCTGGGCACGGCCATGCAGGACCCGCAGCGGCAGAAGCGCGTCATCTTGGTGATCGTGTGCATAGCGCTGCTTTTGGACAATATGCTGTTTATGGTAATAGTGCCCATTATCCCAGATTACCTGGAAAACCTGCAGAAACAAGCGGCGCACGGAGTGGTGCGCGCGAACTTCACAAACGGCACCGCGCCCAAAGTGACCGAGGAGAACTTTGACTTGCAGATCGGACTTCTGTTCGCATCCAAAGCCGTGGTACAGCTGCTCGTGAACCCGCTGAGCGGCACCTTCATAGACCGGGTGGGCTATGACATCCCGCTTTTCATCGGCCTCAACATCATGTTCCTTTCCACAATCATCTTCGCCTTCGCGGAAAACTATTCCACTCTGTTCGTCGCGCGCAGCATGCAGGGCCTGGGGTCCGCGTTCGCGGACACGTCTGGCATCGCGCTCATCGCTGACAGGTACACGGAGGAGGCGGAGCGCAGTAAGGCGCTGGGGATCGCGCTGGCCTTCATTTCCTTTGGGAGCCTCGTGGCACCCCCTTTTGGCGGGTTCCTCTATGAATTTGCGGGGAAGCACGTGCCCTTCATAGTCCTCGCGGCCATGTCCCTGGGGGACGGTATCATGTGCCTGGCGGTGCTCAAGCCCTTCTCCAACCGGGAGCGCGAGAACATGCCCGTGGGTACGCCCATCTACAAACTTATGGTTGACCCGTACATCGCGGTGGTGGCGGGAGCGCTCATCATATGCAACATCCCGCTGGCCTTTCTGGAGCCCACCATCGCCAACTGGATGGAGGAGACCATGCACTCGGACCAGTGGCAGGTGGGCTTGACGTGGTTCCCCGCGTTCTTCCCGCACGTGCTGGGCGTGTTCCTGACCGTTAAACTCGCGGCAAAGTACCCGCACCTGCAGTGGTTCTATGGAGCTATCGGCATGGTGTTTATTGGGGCGAGCTCGTGCACAATCCCCGCGTGTAAAACCTTTGGACAGCTCATGATCCCGTTGTGCGGAATCTGCTTTGGCATTGCCTTCGTGGACACGGCCCTGCTGCCCACTCTGGCCTTTCTGGTGGATGTGAGGCACGTGTCCGTGTACGGCAGCGTGTACGCCATAGCAGACATCTCGTACTGCGTGGCATATGCCATGGGGCCCATCGTGGCGGGAAAGATAGTGCATGACTTGGGCTTTATTCAGTTGAACTTAGGAATGGGCCTGGCCAACGTGCTTTACGCACCAGCGCTGCTGCTGCTCAAAAACGTGACCAAAATGAAGCCGTCCTACTCCGAGAGGAACATGCTGTTGGAGGATGGCACCACGGGACTGTACGACACGATTAAAATGGAACACCGCGAGAAGAAGAAGAAGGGCCTGTGCACCACAATAGACGAGAACGGCATCGAGACATTCGCACAGCGCTCCTTCTCAGAGGAGGAGTCCTCAGGCGGAGAGTACGCGTAAAGACGCACTGTTCCTCTATCCAAGTGCCAATGTAAACGTGTGTGCAACCCGTCCACCCACTCATCATTAGGATTGTGTAATAACATCCATTATTTAGTGCGTCACGGGAGCGCCTCCTCTGGGTATTGTCACATAGAGTTAATTGCGAGATCGATGTCCATTTATTAACACTGTATTTATCACTGTGGATATGATATTCAGGGACTGTCTTAACTAAAGAGCGATTGTCATGTCAAGGCCTCGTGTTCGCTGTTTTCTTTTTGCTGCTAACTCAATATGCAATACTGTGACTGACGTACTGTTTCTTTTGGATGATGTTCTGTGGAATGCATAGCCTATGTATATGAGCTCCCTGTACATTCATGTATATCATGTATATAATTAAATGAACAGAGTGGACACAAATATGTTATGATCCGTCATTTGTGCAATTAACATCTATGTTTAAAACTTGACTCTAATATGAATGAGAAATATAAAAAATACCATAAACCATAATTGATACATTGTACGAGGATTATTTCATATTTCCCATCAGAAATCAGATTTGACTCCAGAACGAGCCTTTTTCCGCAAACAGTATAAATCTGGTGCCTAACAGGCCACACACAAACCCAGTTATTACGTGTCACTCCTCATCTTCCCGGAGCAAATTTGGAAATAGAGCGAATCAGTTAAACGAGGAGAAGAGAACACGCGGCATAAATAGAAGCCTAAACAATCTCCGCGGGAAAATGGTGGAAATTCAAAAAAAAAAAAAAGGATCTTAGTCCAGTCAAGCGCGCTCTCCAAAATCTCCAAAACGGTTCCGATACGGATCACGCGTGGCACTGATGAAAATAAAGTGCCACGCGCGTGTCGGGTGCCAAATAAAGTTGCGGACAAATAGCAGGACTTGTGGGAGGAGGAGGAGCCTGCGCGCCTGGAGAGCGAGGTACCACCAGCATCTTCATCTTCACCAGCCCGGGGACTGCACGTTTTGTCTGAAGGGGACGGGGCGGTGGGGCTGAGGGATGCGCAAAGTGGCACCGGAGCGAGTGCGTAAAAGTCACCGGCTGCGACGCACGGATTTGGAACGACATGGAAACACCGTGACTGCGCTCCAGGACGAGGCGCGGGCTCCTTCTAATCGGTAAAGCAATTTCTGATTCCTTGATGTGCAAGTTAATTTTTTTTTTTTTTTTTATTTGTGAAAATACACTGTGGGTTTTGGGGATGTTTTTGCACGTGCCCTTTGCCCTCGGGCACTTTTACGCATGACTATATATTACAACTTACATGTTTTTATTCAACCCTTTCCGCATCAATCGGGCGTAATTGTCATATTTAAAGATAACTGATTCACCGCAATCAAATGTAAGTGATATTAAATAACTTAAAGCTTTTTGTCCACAATTTCGGAAAGCATATCAACAAATTAATTCAAAGAAACAACAATTTAGCTGGTTCTATTTTCGTCTGTGCGTAAATAAACTCACATAGACAGCGAGCAAGTGCGTAAAGGTGATTAATGCGTGGTCTGTGAACGTTATTGGTTCCCTCGAAACATTTTCATAACAAGAAACAGCGTTTATATTACTAGTTTATGGAAATATTTTATGTCGGCACATGGCAAACGAAATATTTGATAATGATATTGGATTTGATGATTAGTTTTATGTGGTGTAGCATAAGTTTGGGGGCTTACGGTCAGCGCAGTGTCACTACTTTGGGCAGTTTTTAATGTTTGTGGACCTTTTATCTATCATTTATTTACATTTTCGACGTGAGTTGATTGAAACATTGGTGCGTCTACAGCGTGACCTGACCCTTCGCCATCATGCCGGTCATGGAGAGAGAGAGCTCCAAAGACAAAGGAGGAGACAATGTGAGTGATTATTTTACATATTCAAAACGGCCAACCGGCCCGATTGCCTTCACCCTTCATGGTGTAGTGAATCTTTTTAGACATTTTTTGTATGTGTGAAGCGATTTTTTAAACTATTTGACTCAAACCTGAATTGAATTAGATGCATATCTGAGTGATATGAACACAGGGAAAATAAATAATTATCAGCAATTTATTTTTAATACAAAATAACAAAATGAACAGAATAAAAGAAATATCTGTCCTGCTTAACTTAATACTGTATAAATTAATATAAACAGGGATGAAAGTGACCAGTAATGGAAAAGCTGAGAGTCACTGAAAAGCTAGGGGGGTCCGGGGGCATGCCCCCCTGGAAAATGTTTGAACTCTAGATGCTCTGAGATGCAATCTGGGGTCATTTCAGCCACTTTGCACTACCTTTTCACAAAATGTGACTTGCACTGGATGGAATCAGCTCCGGATGCATAGTCTGGACAGGAGCTGCTGACAGCCAGACTCAAGCACATTTCTAAATGATCATCAGTCATGGTGGAACAGGACTTGGACTTAATGATCTTCATGTGGGAAAATGCTGACTCACATTAATAAGTTTTCATAAATCTATCTCCATTTTATCTGATAAATGTTAATTTTAATCTTAAAATAAGATAACAATCTGTATGAAATGTAAGGTAAAAGGTAGCTGTTAATTTGAAAACTACCACTACATGACATCACAAGGTGGAACAGAGTATTCTGAGCTTTGGAGATGTAGACAAGGATTTTTAGTCAAACATGATTGAAAGAAAACACAACTCCAGGTATGTTTCGGTATGATTTAAAACCATTACAACAAAGCTCACAAGAAGCATTTTCGTGTAATGTGAAAAAGTTTTTTTGTTTTTGTTTTTAATGGTTTGTGAGGGGGGGTTGAAGAGGCTATTTTTGTCAAAAAAGAGAATCCGTCGTTAAACAGAAATGGTGGAGTTAGACATAACTTGTCTCCCATTTATAATTCGATTCTTAAACCAAGTCAAAACAGACAAAGAAACATTAGGGCAGACGAGCCAGGGCAGAGGGGTGGAGAGGGTCGTTAGACGTTGAATGGGGGTCGAAACTAGTCGCCAGAGTAATTTGAAAAACAAAGAGACAGATTAGGGGGGATCGTTTTCAGAGCTTTTTCAGTGTAGGGAGCGCCTCCCGGCAGCTAGATATAAGCAGTGTCTAACCAGCACAATAACCAGAGCTGACGAAGCCTCTCGGATGAGCGGCAAAACGTTTTCAACCAAACAAACTTTGTCCAGTTGACAAATTGAACTTCTCCTTTTATCATTAATAAAACAATCATGATGTCCTCAGTTTTGAAGCCGCATCACATATGAAGTATATTTATTGTGGATTTTGCACCAGGCCCTTCCTAAACTACCGATCCCAGAGCTGGCGGACACTCTGCACCTGTACCTCCGCTGTGTGAAGCACCTGCTCACAGAAGAACAGTTCAACAGGACACAGACCATAGTCCAACAGTTCAGTGCCCCCGGAGGAGTGGGGGAGCAACTGCAGCAAAAACTCAAGGAGAGGAGGGACAAGACTGACAACTGGGTAAATATGTCCAAATGTTTAGTACAGCAACATAGTACCAAATCTCTAAATCAAAGTTGAATTTTTTCTCACGCCCATATCCCTTATTGGCTTTCACGGTTTGTTTTGTTTTATGCAGAATTATCCAGTGTTGGGACAGGCATTGCTAGCAGAACTGTCTACCATCAATGAGCTAATCATTTTGTCATTTTGGATAATAAAAAAATACACACAGTGGATTTTTGATATCTTGTACACAAATAGCACATTCAACTTCAATAGCCGTTCCCGCCAAATGCAATGTTTGGAGGAAACGGTTGTTGAAGTTACAATGTCACATATACATCTATGGAGGCAAGTTCCATTCACCCATTTTCTTCTGCTTTATCTGGGGCCGGGTCGCGGAGGCAGAAGTCTGAGCAGTGAGGCCGAGACTTCCCTCTGCACACACACTTCCTCCAGATCTTCTGGGGGATCCCGAGGTGTTCCCAGGCCATCCAAGATGATCCAATGACCCAATCACATGTCCATCCATCCATCCCTAGATCCATTTTCTTCCGCTTATCCAGACCGGGTCACAGGGGCAACAGTCTAAGCAGGGACGCCCAGACCTCCTTCACCCCGGTCACTTCCTCCAACTCCTCCGGGGGGACCCCAAGGCGTTCCCAGGCCAGCCGGGAGACAAAGTCCATCCAGTGTATCCTGGGTCTTCCCCGGGGCCTCCTCCCGGTGGGACATGCCCGGAACACCTCCCGAGGGAGACGTCCAGGAGGCATCCGGAACAGACGCCCGATCCACCTCAGCTGATCCTCTCAACGTGGAGAAGCAGCGGCTCTACTCCGAGCTCCTCCCGTGTGACTGAGCTCCTCACCCTATCTCTAAGAGTGCGCCCAGCCACTCTGCAGAGGAAACTCATTTCGGCCGTGATCTTGTCCTTTTGGTCACATGTCTCACCCCTAATACAAACCTTTTCTTGTCAAAAAATATACACTTTCTGTCTTGAATAGTTCCTGTGGCCCTGATGGTAAAAGTTGGCAGTGTTTTTATGAGGGTACATACAATAGCTGCAGCTGTGTTGCTTGTGTTGTAATAGACTCACTGTCATTTATGTATATGGTTAATATTTGCAGACCATATCAAATGTGGCCTATAGCACACACACCTGAAAGTGTAAGATTATAAAACAAGTTTGATACTTTGCAGTGACATTACACTGGGGTTCTCCATGTATCTTTATGGTGGAATGGTCAAACATTACCATGGTGACCCAATTCACACATTAGCAAACACTCAAAAAAGATTTAAGGTTGTGTTTATGAAATTTAAAATCTAACTCTTAAAATAAAGGTTCAGTGAAAGATATAATCCCTTTTTAAATTGGCTAATTACATCAAAACTCCAGATAACAAGTTAGATGTCCAAAACATGAATGGATTTTTTTTCTTTTTTGCCCAATTATTCTTACACTTCACCAATAACCAGGCCTATGTATTTGTCAGTTATAATTCCTGTACCGTCTGAAGCAGTGCTCCTTTCACCGAATATAATCAGTGCACCTTAGACTAAATATAAAATGCATTTCCTTTAACCCATTTCCTTTATACATTTTCAGAAATATATTGTAAATGATGTGTTTTATGCTCGTAATACCACATAGCTGATTAGCCTCCAATAAGCATATAAACATTTAATATTAAAGGCCCTGTACTGCATTTAATTCCCAGATAGTTGTGAAAAGTGCTTATAAACTCATCATGGTAAATAATTAGGATGCTCAGAATGCATAAAGTAACTGAGGAATAACTTTGTACCACTGCAGGCCATTTAAAATGACTAGTTAAAAACTAGTTCTGTTTTTCATGTTTTTAAGACGGTAAAAATCAGGTGCAGTGCCTTTAAAAGTGCAATTAAAAAAAGATTCTAGACAGAAGTTTAATGCTATACGGTGTAACATTTTAGACAAAGCAATAACATCTCCATGGAGTAAAGCAGGTTACAGTCCAGAAAAGTTACACAGTGCACCTTTATGTGCAGTATGCCTAAAATGTTTTCAAAGCTTAAAATGTGAGATTGAAAAATAATCTGTACCCTTGCTTTAATAATGCTTGCTTATTGGTTTACTTTTATTTGAGTGCGTCTTGTCTCCATGGTGACAGGTGTACGAGTACTGGCTGAATGACATGTACCTGAACAATCGGCTGCCTCTGCCCGTGCACTCCAGCCCCGCCATGGTGTTCCCCCCACAGCACTTCAGAGGACCCTCAGACTGTCTCAGGTACAAGAGCAATACAAAACACACAGAATTATACTATTATTATTATTATTATTATTATTATTATTATTATTATTATTATTATTATTATTATGATTATTATTATTATTATTATTATTGATAAAAGAAGAAATTCAATTTGTCAACTGGACAAAGTTTGTTTGGTCGAAAACGTTTCGCCGCTCATCCGAGAGGCTTCGTCAGCTCTAATTAGAATACTGGTAAGACACTTGCTTATATCTTGCTGGAGGGAGGAGCTAACTAGCTAACTACTTTCCAAAACTATCTCATTGGTTTCAGTCTTTTGTTTCTCTGGCGTCTAGATTAGCATACCTATTCATCCCTACAACGACTGTTTTTCACACCTCTGGCCCTGACCTGGCTAGCCCTATTGTTCCCCTGTTTGCTTGATCTAGGCTTAAGAATGGAATTATAGATGGGAGAGAAATTATGTCTGACTCCACCATTTCTGTTGAAAGGATTCTCTTTTTTGACAAAAATAGCCTCTTTAACTCCCCTCTCAAACCAGCTCTTTTCCCTGGCTAAGATCTGAACCTCACTGTCCTCAAGCCTAGATCAAGCAAACAGGGGAACAATAGGGCTAGCCAGGTCAGGGCCAGAGGTGTGAAAAACAGTCGAATAGGTATGGTAATCTAGACGCCAGAGAAACAAAAGGCTGAAACCAATGCGATAGTTTTGGAAAGTAGTTAGCTAGTTAGCT
The DNA here is from genome assembly GCA_036785185.1 of Paratrypauchen microcephalus. Classification (NCBI taxonomy): domain Eukaryota; kingdom Metazoa; phylum Chordata; class Actinopteri; order Gobiiformes; family Gobiidae; genus Paratrypauchen; species Paratrypauchen microcephalus. The sequence continues at coordinate 741,753 of JAVJIX010000007.1, forward strand.
CCTCCCTACAGCAAGATATAAGCAAGTGTCTTACCAGCATTCTAATTAGAGCTGACGAAGCCTCTCGGATGAGCGGCGAAACGTTTTTGACCAAACAAACTTTGTCCAGTTGACAAATTGAATTTCTTCTTTTATCATGGATTCTACCTGGACGACTGAGGGACTCTTCACGTATTATTATTATTATTAAGTTTTAGTAATTTTATTGTTTGTGTGGGCAAGTATTACAGGGTTTCAGATGACATGACAACATTCTATACTCCCATATTACACTATTTTCTGATCCATTTTATAATGTTGTTTCCCTATCACAAACATATCTTTTCTTTCATTCACACATGTTCTCTGAAATGGAAAACCTTGCAATGTCATGTCATAATACAGGAAGTGTTCCACTGTGTTTTTAAACTCCATACACCTCCATTAGAATCATTTGGATGCTTTCAGCCCTGGAATTGCCGATCTTTGCTAAACTAAATGTAAAAGGATGTATTATCTTGAAAGCTACCGCTTCATGACATCACAAGGTGGAACAGAGCATTTTAAGCTTTTGAGATGTAGAAAGAAAAATAATAAAAAATTACATTAAACATGTGTGACTGAAACAAAACACAACTCCAGGTATGTTTTTGAGGAGGAAACAACATTCTAACATGGCTTAAAGCTCACAAAGTCAATTTTGCGTCTTATAGGACCTTCAGCTAAAGTGAATATTGTTAAATTGCAGATCGTTTGTTGCAATACACTGAGTTCTTGGGTCCAGACATTAATGGAAATGATCTGGTTCAACATTTGCACGTTTATCTTTTGGATATTTCATGGCAAAATACAATGTAATCAATAGGGAAATCTGTCTCTTGTCCCCATCTGACATCATCACATCCGAAAACCACCTATATGCACTCACATCATGGGGACTTTAGCATTTAATAAAGAACGTATTAATTAAACATCAGATCTGGGTTGAAAAAGGCCAGGGTTTAGGTTAAGGTTAGGCACAGTAGTGACTATGGTTAAAGGAGAATCAACGTTTTTTACAATCTGAGCCTTATTTCAGTAATAAAACAAGTTGTTTTATTCACCCATAGCACTTTGGTGTCATATGGAGCACTTCCAGAGATGTTTTAGATAGGCAATATCCATAATGCGAGTTCTCGGGGCATATAAAATATGCCCCAAGCGGTCTCCAAATAACACAAACTTTAGCACTTTTCAAATAATCTTTTGTTTGAGTCAAAAGTGGCCTGTAATCTGAGATTTATCCATAATTTACAGCTTTGCGTTTCATGTTTGGGTCCCGGGAGCTGAGAGCGAAATAAGCTGTGACTCCGCACATGCGCACTTGCCTCCTCATCTACTCGAAATTATGGATAAATCTCGGATTACAGGCCACTTTTGACTCAAACGAAAGCGTAGACTAAGACATCGAGCTTCTATGACTTGAAAAGTGCTAAAGTTTGTGTTATTTGGAGACCGCAAACATTTGCCCCGAGAACTCACATTACGGATATCGCAAATCTAAAACATCTCCGGAAGTGCTCCATATGACACCAAAGTGCTATGGGTGAGTAAAACAACTTGTTTTACTACCAAAATAAGGCTCAGATTGTAAAAGAAAAACGTTAATTCTCCTTTAAGGATAGAATCAGTCTCCAGGAAATTAATGGAAGTCAATGTATGTCCCCAAAGAGCATGAAAACCCAGTGTGTGTGTGTGTGTGCGTGTGCGCGTGCGCGTGCGCGTGCGTGTGTGTGTGTGTGTGTGTGTGTAAAAAAATTAAAGAAAATTGTGCAAAATAAAAAAAATTTCAAGAAACGTAGAAAAAAGTGAATTATATATTTGTATTTAGTTTAGCTCAAATGGAGATGAGTTGTGTCTATTTTTTCCAATTTTGTTTTCTTACAAAGATGCCCCAAGCTATATTGTAAACGTCAAGGCCTATTTGTACATAAAAATGATTGTATATAAGACATATGATTCAAAATGTAATACATAAAAAACTTTTCCTTACAAAGATGAATTCACAATACACGTCTTAAATAAACGTCTATAGATCTATGGTTCAAAATGTCCTATAAAAATGTGTATTGTACAATTTGGGGGAGAATGTGTTTCTTCAGATCACAGATGTCTACAACAGTGAAGCGAAGACTTGACGGATAGGGCCATTACCCAGAATCCCTTTGGGCTGTTGGGGTTAACTGGTGGTGAAGGTTGCTCTGTGATTAAGGCGGTATTGATCCTGAAGCACCTCCTTAACCAGATGATTTACATAAAACATTTGTGTGGCTAAATGTAGGGCATACTGGAAATAAATCAAGGGTTAAACACACCATCCCCCTAACCCTTATTCTTTTTTTAAGGTTCACAGCACATTTGATTTCTGGGGTGTTGGACTACAAGACACTACTCGATGCGTGAGTCAATTCTTGCTTTAACTTATTTTATAAAAAAGACAGGTTTGTATGCTATTCAAACACCAAAAAAGAGCAGCAGGAAGATAAAGTAACTCCCTTTTTTCCCGTTACATGTACTTAAGCAAGCAAAACTGTCTTAGTACAGTACAGATATATTGTATAAGCCAGGGCTGGACTGGGACACAAAAACGGCCCTGGCATTTTTGGCTTAGACCGGCCCCTCATAATTAGTCCTGGTTTAGTCCTGGTTCAGACCTGATTTAGTCCTGATTTAGTCCTGGTTCAAATCCTGATTTAGTCCTGGTTTAGTCCTCGTTTAGTCCTGGTTTAGACCTGATTAGTCCTGGTTTAGTCCTGGTTTAGACCTGATTAGTCCTGGTTTAGTCCTGGTTCAATCCTGGTTTAGTCCTGGTTTAGACCTGATTAGTCCTGGTTTAGTCCTGATTAGTCCTGGTTTAGTCCTGGTTTAGTCCTGGTTCAAACCTGATTTAGTCCTGGTTCAGACCTGATTAGTCCTGATTTAGTCCTGGTTCAATCCTGATTTAGTCCTGGTTTAGACCTGATTAGTCCTGGTTTAGTCCTGGTTCAAATCCTGATTTAGTCCTGGTTTAGTCCTGGTTCAATCCTGATTTAGTCCTGGTTTAGTCCTGATTTAGTGGTTTGGACCTGATCAGTCCTGGTTTAGTCCTAGTTTAGTCCTGGTTTAGTCCTGGTTTAGTCCTGGTTTAGTCCTGGTTCAATCCTGATTTAGTCCTGGTTTAGTCCTCGTTTAGTCCTGGTTTAGACCTGATTAGTCCTGGTTTAGACCTGGTTTAGACCTGATTAGTCCTGGTTTAGTCCTGGTTCAATCCTGGTTTAGTCCTGGTTTAGACCTGATTAGTCCTGGTTTAGTCCTGATTAGTCCTGGTTTAGTCCTGGTTTAGTCCTGGTTCAAACCTGATTTAGTCCTGGTTCAGACCTGATTAGTCCTGATTTAGTCCTGGTTCAATCCTGATTTAGTCCTGGTTTAGACCTGATTAGTCCTGGTTTAGTCCTGGTTCAAATCCTGATTTAGTCCTGGTTTAGTCCTGGTTCAATCCTGATTTAGTCCTGGTTTAGTCCTGATTTAGTGGTTTGGACCTGATCAGTCCTGGTTTAGTCCTAGTTTAGTCCTGGTTTAGTCCTGGTTTAGTCCTGGTTTAGTCCTGGTTCAATCCTGGTTTAGTCCTGGTTTAGTTCTAAATTGTGGGCCTGTCTCTAAGAAAAAAAAAGAAAAAAAGAAGGGCATCAGCCCCTAGGACTGTCGGCCCACCGGGAAAATGCCCGGTATGCCCGATTACCAGTCCAGGCCTGGTATAAGCAGGTCTTGAGGTCAAAATATACCCATTGCATAGAAAGTGTTTTATTGTCTGCTAATCAGGAAGCTTTACATTGAAAGAAAAAGTCATAAAAAATGAAATAATTTTTAAAAAACTTTATGGTGGCCGCAAAAATCATGATGAATAAATAGAATGATCTGAATGCATAAGGTAAGTGAGGAATAACTTTGGACCACTGCAAACTGTTTAAAACAAACTAGCTCTCTCTTCAAGACAGTAAAAATCAAAATACAGCACCTTTAATTTTTTTTTTTTTTTTGTGCTATTGTTAGCCGTGCCCTGCCTGTGGACTACGCTCGGGGACAGTTAGCAGGGACCCCTATGTGCATGGAGCAGTACTACCGCCTCTTCACCTCCTACAGACTACCGGGGCCTCAGAGGGACACACTAGTGGCCCAGGAGAGCAGCGTGATGCCTGAACCAGAACATATAATCGTGGCATGCAAGAACCAGGTCAGTGCTAAACTAACAGCTAACACTAGAGGCAATTCCATGGCTGAAATTATCCAAATAATCCTAGTGAAGGTGTATGGAGTTTAAAAATACAGTGGAGCACATCCTCTATTACCGCATGTCATCACAAGGTGGAGTGCGTTCAGCTTGAGAGAAGAACTCGGCCTCAGTATGCAATCTATGGAGAAGCTACCCCTCTCAGAAATTAAATTAATTTAAGATCGATATGTTTAATGCCATACTGGGGAACATTCCTGGCAAAAAAAAAACAAAAAACATTATCTCCATGGAGACAAGCAGGTGTCTCCATGGAGATACCTGCCAAACTGACAATGGCCTTTACTCTGCTTCTAATTAGAAATCCTGCTGCCAGGATCCTGTTCTCCAGTCACTTCATTGGTTTCCCATCCACTACCATATCCACTATAAACATATCAGTGTGTCCATGGAACAGCCCCGGGCTACCTTAGGGAGCTCTTCACCCTGCACACCACCTCCAGACATCTCCAGTCCACCTCCACCTTCTGTCTTCACCAGCCTCGGACTAAACTCTCCACAATGGGAGATAGAGCTTTTCAGGCAGCTGCCCCTCGCCTGTGGTACGCCCTCCCAGAGTCCCTGAGGGAATGTTTAGGGCTTTACCAAAGGTCTAAAAACATTTCTTTTTAAAATGGCCTATTAAAGGGATAGTGCGTTTTTGTTTTATGTTAATCTGTATGGGTTTCCTTCTAAAAGTTACGTGTGTTGACACCGGCTTACCTCTGACAGTCTCAGCTGATCCCGGTTCGGCTCGCTTTATGGAGCCCACGTAAGTAGGTCCGGTAACTTCCCTGGAACATGAAATAAAGCTTGTTTTTCTTCTCAAAACAAAATATTTGTTAGAAAGGTGATATATTTGCGTCCGAAACAGTTGTCCACGAAACATCCAGCAGCGTATTTCGCATTCGCGTATTGTCTCTTTCCACTCGTATCACTACGCCCATGTTAACTCTATCAGCCTGTTCACTTGTAAACTTCGGCGTAGACATCCGCTGAAGGTGAACAGGCTGAGACTGTCAGAGGTAAGCCGGGGTCAACACACGTAACTTTTAGAAGGAAACCCATACAGATTACATACCTGCAAACTCATGAGGGTTGAAAAAGGTGACAAACTACCGGTAACCTCGCAGCCCCCTTAAACAGCGCACAGTGCCGTTGAGTGAGCGCAGTGCGCCCTGCCCAGGACTAGACCAGGTCTAAACCAGAATTGCAGTTCTTTGCCTTGTTTCTGATCGGGTGCTTTCTGTATCTGAAAACCATCCGATGTGAACAGGGACATTCTCCAGGCAACGCACTAAGCAAATGTGTTCGTTTTCAACTCTCATATCCGACGACAGAACAGCTAGCAGCTAGCATTTACATCTGCAGCTGTTTTATGCAGTTAGCTGGCATAATATTAATTTTCAGCACGTATAATGTTAAAAAAAATACATTCATGTATATATTTCTGGCACTGAAAAACTTACCTCAACGCATGTAACAGCAACGAAATCCTTAATCCAAAGACAAGTTTTTCATCCGTTCATCCCACAGAGTATATTCAGACAGACTGTCCCAGATCCTTTCACGAAATGAGGTTGCCAGATCACTCAGTAAAAAAGGTGACTCTGCAGACTCTGAATCCTAACTGCTATGGAATTTTCAGAAGCGAGGACTGGCAACCAGAACTCCAATGGAAAAGATGCGCACCGTTACTGTTTTATTTAGCGACAAACCAAATGTTCGGCAACGTAGACACCCCCCCAAAAAAAAAAAAAAAAAAAAAAAAAAAAACTTCGGATCTACACGATTCACACAAGTGACCCATTTTGGGATCAAAACAGCGAATTTCGCCGAAAGGTGACTAGTTTCCAGGTATGAGATTAACATAAAAAAAACGCACTATCCCTTTAACACACTTTTATGATATGATAATCATTTTATGTATATGTAGTGTTTTTGATTTTTGCATGTTTTTTTTTTTTTTATTATGTTTTATGTCATTTATCTGCTGTGTACCACTTTGAGATTGAAATGCAAATAAAATGCATTATGTTATTATTATATTTGAGTCATAATAGGCTAAGACAACAATAATACTTTATATCTAGCGACGCACGATCTGATGTGTGGTCCCTATAATAGAAGCAAATGTTGTGATGTGTTCACACGATTTCAGTGACAGACGGACGTATGCACCAAAGCTCCTCTCTTCTGAATCTGCAATCTGCAACTGAATCACTGCAACAGAAATGACTAATTAAAGCTTGGACAGGTGTAGTGAGATAATTAGCGTCATAACAGGTAGCATTTGCATATGGGTCTCTGAGCTGTTTATTTCAATTCTTAAGTCATCATTTTAAGAAAGCATAAAATAATGTTCCAAACACTAATCAAATTGTAGTAATTATTTTCACTTTGGCATTTTTGTTTTTATTTGGCCACACTGGCAGGAGTAGCTAATAATTATTAAGTGATATGGCAAAATTGTGTCTTCTACTTGAAGGTGCTCTGAGGTTTTGATTTAGTTGTAATAGAGACAGCCAGCCGAGCACATCTAATTACCTTAACCAGAAATCAAGTAATAAAATCTGTAAAGTTAATAAGTGTGACAATAAGTGTCAGATGTCTTAAAGGAAAAGTAACGTTTTTTTTACAATCTGAGCGTTCTTTCGGCAATAAAACAAGTAGTTTTACTCACCCATAGCAGTTTGGTGTCAATTGGAGCAGTATCGCAGAACTTATGTTGGAGCCGTTCTGTTCTACTAATGATCCCGTATCCGTTAGCGTGAGTGCTCGGGGCACTGATTTGCGGTGTCCAAATAACATAAACTTTAGCACTTTTCAAATCACAGAAGATCGCTGTGTCAGGGTAGACTTTTAGTAGATTCCAAAACGGCCTGAAACCCGATATCGCAACAGAAAAGTAAAGTTCAGAGCGGTGTTAGCTTCTTTCGGACTAGCGGTGTTTACAAAACAGCTGAGTTCACGCATGCGCACTGTCCTCTCTGATGACGTCATCAAATGAAACTATAGCTGGATATCTGGTTTCAGGCCGTTTTGGAATCCACTAAAAGTCTACCCTGACACAGCGATCTTCTGTGATTTGAAAAGTGCTAAAGTTTGTGTTATTTGGAGAGCGCAAAGTAATGCCCCGAGCACTCACGCTAATGGATACGAGATCATTAGTAGAACAGAACGGCTCAACATAAGTTCTGCCATACTGCTCCAATTGACACCAAACTGCTATGGGTGAGTAAAACTACTTGTTTTATTGCCGAAAGAAGGCTCAGATTGTTAAAAAAACGTTACTTTTCCTTTAAGGCTACAGTACTACAAAAGTTCTACGTATCACTTTTCCCCATCTCCCTCTAATACAGGGGTGCCCAAACCTTTTTCCTCTGCTGGCCAAAATGAAAATACGTATTAGCAGTCCAAGGGAATGAATCTCATTAGTGTTCTCACCTGGCAGTAAGAAGGTCCTGGGTTCAACTCTGTGGCGATGAGTGGCAATTTCTGTGTGGAGTTTGCATGTTCTCCCTGTGGGTGCGTTTCCCCCGTTGACCTATAACAAGCAGAATAATCAAATCCTCCACCTAAGGCAGTCCTGACCAAAACTGGCTCAAGATCTGGAGATGAGTCCTCAGGCGATGCTCTTCCAGACAGGTTGGAGTGGTATTAAAGGAGAACTAAACGCTAAATCTCCTTTTTTTGATATTAAATTTGTTCCTTCTCCTTTGTTGGCAGTTTTAGTATGATCTAGCTAAACGAGCAGCTTTCTGGTCCAAAATAGTCCAAAACTGAGTGCACACTGCCTCCAGTGGACGCTGTAATTTCAAGTACTACGCGACATCACACAGAACTGCCCTGATTACAGCCAAGTGTTTCTGTTGCAAACGTCTGGCTGCAGGGGCGGAGTTTGAAGTGTGGAGAACACCCATTAGACCAGGGGTCGGTAACCTTTCCACTCAAAGATCCATTTGGACCCGTTTCACACAGTAAAGAAAACACTGGGAGCCACAAAACCCTTTTGAAATTTAAAATGAAATAACACTGCATATAACAGCTTTTTTTGCTTTTGTGTCATAGAATTACATTTTGAAAATGAATGAACTAAAATAAAATACATTTCAGTTAAATACAATGGTCCCTCGCTATATCGTGGTTCACGTTTCGCAGCCTCGCTGTTTCGCAGATTTTTTTATTCCATTTTTTTTTAAATAGTGTATCAACGTGGATTTCTACATCCTGATTGGCTAAGGGAATGTAGACCTTTGCTGATTCATCAGTCATTCTCCGCCGTGCCGTGTCTCCTGTACAGAATGCGTTCAGTTTGCCAGATTTATATAAATGTTGGATCGCAGTGTGACTCTGAAGTGCTGTATGTTTGCAAGTTTTCTCCCCGACAAAACCCGCCACAGCGGAGCGGCACCAGGACGAACAGGCTCGGTCATAAGAACTGTGAAATACACACAATATGTTTATGGCCTGAAAACAAGTTTGGATCTTTGGTTTTATTCTATAATACTTTTCTTTGTTGAAAATGTACAAAAGTTTGAGTGTTTAAACAAGAGAGAAATGTGAGAAAATGTTAATGCCAGTCTGAGAAAAGTGTAGAATGTGTGTTATTTTTAAAGGTCCCATGGCATGAAATTTTCACTTTCTGAGGTTTTTGAACGTTAATGTGAGCTCCCCTACCCTGTTTACCCCCCCCCCCCATGGTTAAAAGTTGCAAAATGTCTAAACTGAGCATTAGCGATCCTTTTCTGCGTTAGAACAAAACAGAGCTCAAACGGGCGATTTTGAACAAGGCACCTTATTGACGTCAGATCGAAAAAAGAAATGCAAATGCAGTTCCACCCCCGTCTGTCTGTACTCAGCGTCTCTGTAAATCACGCCCAGAGAGTTTGGACTGCGGAGGAGCTACCTGGAGGAACTTGCGAGTGTTTCTAGGCTCGGAAGTCCTTTATCTGAGCCTGTGGATATCTGAAACAGCAGTGGTTTAATTTTATTTTCTGTGGAAATGTGTTTATTTTTCAATGGAAGGCTTCTCATCTCTCCCCCCGTGCAAAAACACGGAAGTGGGTCACAGAGCGGAGCGGAGAGCTTGGCCACGCCCCCACCCCCTACTATAGGCCATCTCTGTCCTCCTCATTTGCATTCAAGCAACAACGCCCATAATGGAGTGTTCCAGAGTGACATTTATGACTCTTTCTCATCTTATCTCTGTTTCTCATGCACTGAGTGTTGATTTTGAAGAAGGATTCATTTACAGTATTATGGAACCATTAAGGAGCCATATAAAAGCATCAACAAGTACCATGTCATGGGATCTTTAAGAACGTAACCACCGCGATAAACAAGGGACCACTGTACTGATCCGCATCAGAGGGATCAAAGCCGGAGCCGCAGGTTGCTGACCCCTGCATTAGACCAATCACAGTGTTCCTTATACCTCCAGACCCCACCTCCTCCTCCTCGTGCTCCCCGTTAGTCCTCCAGGTACTGCTCAGCTCTATTTGAAATGTGGTTGTGAGAGGAGTTTAGGTGTCGATGTAAGTAGAAAATGTATAGATTATTTTGTTTTTCATATTAAGATTAAGATTAAGTTTAGGCTTAAGCCTTTATTGGTCTCACACACAATGACACACAGTGACACACGGGAGAAATTTGACTTCTGCATTTGACCCATCCTTTTACAGGAGCAGTGAGGCGCCCGGGGGGGCAGTACCGTGAAGGGTCTTGCCCAAGGACCCACACTGGTTAGCTCATTGCCCGGGGGGGAACCCACAACCCCCAGGGGGAAAGTCCATGACTTACCAGTTGAGCTAACCAGCCGGTGAACCCACCCCTAAATAAACTCTACTGCCATGTCTCCTGTCCAGTTCTTCGTGTTGGACGTGGTGATAAACTTCCGCCGCCTGAATGAGAGAGACCTGCTCACTCAGCTGGAGAGGATCGTCAAGATGGCTGACAGCAAGGAGGAGCGCCTGCCCCCAATCGGGCTACTCACCTCAGACGGGCGCACTGAGTGGGCGGAGTCTCGTGCTGTACTCATGAGAGGTCAGCTGTTTCCTCAAAATTGTTTTGTATTGGATTAGTCTAATGTTCACCCCTCAGTTTCAGCTTTGCGTTGTTTATCCGAGAGCCACGGTGAACATGACTATACCAAGCAAACTTTTCTCAACCTCAGACTGTATAAAGAAGTGGACTAAGAGTGTGTGATATCACCACCGTGCGGCACAAGTCAAATGAAGCTCACAGAGGCTAGCCGTTATAGTGGCAAATTTGGAGAAGACTTCCATTAGGAATAGGAATTGACTTACAGACAAAATGGCGAAATGAAAACACCAGGATCAAGTAGAGCAGGTTAATACAAACATTTTAAGACCCAAATGAGGAGCCTGACAGCAGCAGTTACAGAGAGAAGGGCGAAGTTATAGGAAAATTACAATCTGAGCCTTATTTCGGTAATAAAACGTTGTTGTTTTACTCACCCATAGCACTTTGGTGTCATATGGAGCACTTCCAGAGATGTTTTAGATTAGCGATCTCCATAACGCGAGTTCTCGGGGCACGACGCTGCAGTCACCAAAATAACACAAACTTTAGCACTTTTCAAATAATAGAAGCTCGATGTCTTAGTCTACGCTTTCGTTTGAGTCAAAAGTGGCCTCTAATCCGAGATTTAGCCATAGTTTCGAGTAGATGAGGACGCCAGTGCGATTGTGCGGAGTCACAGTTTATTTCGCTCTCAGCTCCCGGGACCCAAACATGAAACGCAAAGCTGTAAATTATGGATAAATCTCGGATTACAGGCCACTTTTGACTCAAACGAAAGTGTAGACTAAGACATTGAGCTTCTATGATTTGAAATGTGCTAAAGTTTGTGTTATTTTGGTGACTGCAGCGTCGTGCCCCGACCACTCACATTATGGAGATCGCTAATCTAAAACATCTCTGGAAGTGCTCCATATGACACCAAAGTGCTATGAGTGAGTAAAACAACTTGTTTTATTACCGAAATAAGGCTCAGATTGTTAAAAAAAAAAAAAAAAAAAACGTTAATTCTCCTTTAAACAGTCAAGGCATGAAAATGAACGAAAAATGTACTTCTGGAACTGGACTGGACTTTGAAGTGGGTGGGACGGTTGATCTCGGTGTCTGCTATAACCGTTTTTCTTGATTCTTTGCAGCAATTTAAAAAAAAAAAATGGTCAGAAAATGTCCAAAAATGTTGTTCAAGGGATGACCATAAACAAAAATGTAACTCTAAACTTTTGCATATGATACTTCTTCCAGAATCGACCAACAGGGACTCTCTGGACATGATCGAGCGCTGCATGTGCCTGGTCTGCCTGGACGATGCGAGTGGACCAGAGATCAGCGACAGCACACGGGCTATGCTAATGTTACACGGGGGAGGGCCACACAAGAACGGGGCCAACCGCTGGTACGACAAGCCCATGCAGGTTAGCAACAGCCCCCCTGGATAATACGCCATGTTCATCCAACAATGTTACATCATATTTCATAAGACTCTGAATATGTGACTGTATAAAAAGTGGGTCAAATGCTTTTAATTGGTGATGCGAAAACTGGAGCTAAGCGAGGAGCAGTGCTGTGTAATGTATTTAATGTGATATTTCTCGACTTAGATCAAAAGTAAAGGTTCCCCCTGGATTAGGAATATTCTCTAGTGAGATCGTATTAGCATAGACCTATATACTGCTATGTTTAGATTAGGGGTGGTTATTGCTTTAATGAATTACAATATAGCCTATATTCTCAATATACACACTACCAGTCAAAAGTTTAGACACGCCTTCTAATTCTGTGGTTTTTTTCCCCTTATTTTTTCTACTTTCTGCATTTTAGATACATACAGAAGGCATCAAAAACTATGATTTAAGACCCCCTATGGTCCACGTGCTGACACATGAGCAGTACAATCCAATTAAATCCCTAGTAATGTATCATGCTCTGCTTTGGTCTTTTGATTAATTTGGTTCAAGTGAAGGGTGTTAAAGGTGCTATACGCAATTTTCCCACTGAAAGGCTGCCTGCCACCTGCTCGTCTCCATGGAGCTATTAATGCTTTGCCTGGAATGATCCGCACAATAGCAATAAACTACATACACTGCCTGACAAAAGTATTAGGACGATTCGTGAAAAGTCCCTCAGTCGTCCAGGTAGAATCCATGATCAAAGGAGAAGTTCAATTTGTCAACTGGACAAAGTTTGTTTGGTTGAAAACGTTTCGCCGCTCATCCGAGAGGCTTCGTCAGCCGAGAAGCCGAGAAGCCTCTCGGATGAGCGGCGAAACGTTTTCAACCAAACAAACTTTGTCCAGTTGACAAATTGAACTTCTCCTTTGATTATTAGGACGATTGTGTATTTCTGAACTTTCATAAATGATGATAACAAGACGTAATGGTAATGACAACAAATTAATTTATTGATATATTAAAGCAAATTTCATCATGTGTAAAGGCAGATTATTGCAAAAATGTAACAATCAAGTTAAATAGGTTTTTCATCAAAATAACCACCTTTGGCCTTAAAGGAAAAGTAACGTTTTTTACAATCTGAGCCTTATTTCGGTAATAAAACAAGTTGTTTTACTCACCCATAGCACTTTGGTGTCATATGGAGCATTTCCGGAGATGTTTTAGATTAGCGTTAGGCTAACGCCGTTAGCCTAGCGCGACTTATAGCCATAGCTCGGGGCATTCCCCGAGCATGTAATATGCCCCGTGCTCCAAATAACACAAACTTTAGCACTTTTCAAATCATAGAAGCTCGATGTCTTTAGTCTACGATTTCGTTTGGTCAAAAGTGGCCTGTAATCCGAGATTTATCCATAGTTTCGAGTAGATGAGGACGCCAGTGCGACCCAAACATGGAATGCAAAGCTGTAAACCAGGGCTCTCAAGTCTCACACATTGAGAGTGTGACACACGCAATTTGATGTGTTCACACGCAACACATGGTATTTCTCACGCTGGAATTTAGTTATGTAATTCAAGCGCAGCGCTTCTGTGCCCAGAAATCGGTTCAGGCACCACGTGGTTTCAGCGCCATTTGTCCCCCACCCTCCCACCCCCCGCTCCTCGCAGAAAAAAAATAGTCACTCGCAACCCCTCCCCCCGGAAATTACGCAGTCACACGCACGACCCCGCTCGAAAGTTGAGAGCCCTGTGTAAACTATGGATAAATCTCAGATTACAGGCCACTTTTGATTCAAACGTTACTTTTCCTTAATCACAGCTTTACAAATCCTGTCTGTCCTTTCAAGCACGCATGTGGGCTGATTCGGGAACTCTATGATATGAGTTGATTTTAAAATATTATTGAGTTATTTTCATAATGAAAGGACGCTATGAAAACATGAATAATATTCGTCCACAAATGGATTTGCGCACAATGATCTGAAAATATGAGAACGTGTGATAATATAATTTAATAAATGTGGTGAAATAGTATTAAGAACACCACATTTAAATAATGTTTGACACATTGAAAAGTTGCCTCAGTACCTCAGCATCACAAATTATGCCATTGTCCTAATACTTTTGTCAGGCAGTGTATATTCCGTTCTATTCCATTTATTGAATTATAGGTTCTGACCTGTCACTTGTTCTGGTGCTGTCAGCTTTTCTCCATGGATATAGATCTGTTTAATACTATACTGCGGAACATTCCAGGCAAAGCAATAGCAACCTTGTGATGTTATGTGGTAATACAGGAAGTGCTCCACTGTCTTTTTTAAACTCCATACACATTAACTAGAATAATTTGGATTATTTCAACCCTAGAATTCGCAATCTCTACTGAGCTAAAAGGTAAAAGGTAGCTGTTAACTTGAAAATGTCATGACATCACAAGGTGTATTTTGAGCTTTGGAGATGTAGACAGACTAATTATGAAGGATTACTCAAACATGTGTGAATGAAACAAAACACATCTGCAGGTATGTTTTTGATGAGATAACAACATTATAACAATATCCTCCTGGGACCTGAAGAAAAAAAGTGTAGCTATATTATTATTATTTTAATTTTAATGTTCTATTTGGAGGTAAATGAACACCTCAGCATTTATATTTTGTTAATTTTATTTTTATTCATAATGTTGTAACATGCCTTTTGTAATGGACGTCGGGGACATTTGGTGTTAAATCCATCTTATTTATGTATTTATTTATTTTAGTATTTATCTTTATGTATTATTTATTTTGCATTCATTTATTTATTTATTTATTTATTTGACAAGTTTTTTTATGTACTGTATTATTTATTTTCTCTTTATTTATTTATTTTTATTTATTTATTTATTTTAGGTTTTTTTTATATTATTTATTTTCTATTTATTTTTATTTATTTATTTTAGTTTTTTTAATTTATTGTTATTTTTATGTATTATTTATTTTGCATTCATTTATTTATTTTAGTATTTATTTATTTTAGTTTTTTATGTACTGTATTATTTATTTTCTCTTTATTTATTTATTTTTATTTATTTATTTATTTTAGTTTTTTTTATTTCTTTTTATTTTTATATATTATTTATTTTCTATATCTTTTTATTTATTTATTTTAGTTTTTTTATTTATTGTTATTTTTATGTATTATTTATTTTCTATTCATTCATGTATTTATTTATTTTTAATTTTTTTTGTATTTTTTTTATTTATTTTTATGTATTGTATTATTTATTTTCTTTTTTTATTTATTTTTATTTTTATATATTATTTATTTTCTATTTATTTTTATTTATTTATTTATTTTCGTTTTTTTTTATTTTAATTTATTGTTATTTGTATGTATTATTTATTTTGACAGACTGGTTAACTCAATGTCCACTATAAAGGACACAAATGAATGGGCGGGTCTCAGGAGGATATAATGATGAAAAGTAGCTATCTAGAAATTAGTATGTTGGTAGATTACAAATGATTCAGTTATAAAGACGTATTTTCCAATATTAATTTTATTTCATTGTCAGTTTATCATAGGAGCGGATGGCTGCTGTGGAGTTGTGTGTGAGCATTCCCCGTTTGAAGGCATCGTACTGGTCCAGTGCACGGAGCATCTGCTCAAATACATGTGAGGAATATTAGAGCAGAGGTCCCCAACCACCAGTCCAGGGCCCAAAACTGGATAGACCCCATGGGAAAATAGTATATATCTTTTTTTTAATAGTCTGTGTGTTCTGCTTTGAAAATATACTGCAATATTTAACCTGGTAAACAGCAAACATGAGGATTAAGACCTTTTTTTTTTTTCAAACTACGGTTAGAGATGTATGCATTTTGATCTACTATTACTTGTCCCGCCTCCCTCCACTGGGCCTTGAAAAAATTTGAATGTGTATTACGAATAAAAGGT
Source organism: Paratrypauchen microcephalus (assembly GCA_036785185.1). Lineage (NCBI taxonomy): Eukaryota > Metazoa > Chordata > Actinopteri > Gobiiformes > Gobiidae > Paratrypauchen > Paratrypauchen microcephalus. Next base: position 757,389 of record JAVJIX010000007.1, read on the forward strand.
TGGGGACCGCTGATTTAGGAGACAGATTTTACATTAGCCTGTGTCATAATAGAACATTAAAGGTCCCATGACATGGTACTTCTTGATGCTTTTATATGGCTCCTTAATGGTTCCCTAATACTGTAAATGAATCCTTCTTCAAAAACAAAACAGAGATAAGATGAGAAAGAGTAATTTTTCTCTCTCTGAACACTCCATTATGGGCGTTGTTGCTTGAATGCAAATGAGGAGGACAGAGATGGCCTATAGTAGAGGGTGGGGGCGTCGCCAAACTCTCCGCTCTCAGCTCTCAGCTGATCCATTTCCGCGTTTTTGCGTGGAGAAAAGATGAGATGCGTTCCATTGAAAAATAAACACATTTCCACAGAAAACAAAAAAGGAAACCACTGCTGTTCAAAGGTCCAGAGGCTCAGATAAAGGACTTCCGAGCCTAGAAACACTCGGACGTGCCTCCAGGCAAATAAAAAAACGTATTTCGCATTGCCTAGCGCATTCGCGGTCCAAACTCTCTGGGCGTGATTTACAGAGACGCTGAGTAGACACAGACGGGGGTGGAGATGCATTTTTCGATCTGACTTCAATAAGGTGCCTTGTTCAGAATCGCCCGTTTGAGCTGTTTTTTTCTAACGCAGAAAAGGATCGCAAATGCTCAGTTTAGACATTTCGCAACTTTTAACCATGGGGGGGGCTAAACAGGGTAGGGGAGCTCACATTAACGTTCAAAAACCTCAGAAAGTGAAAATTTCATGCCATGGGGCCTTTAATTATTATTATTATCCATTATTCATTGTTCCTTTAGGATTGGCAGTCCATCTAAACTGGTGAGAGCGGCCAGTGTGAGCGAGCTGCCTGCTCCGCGAAGGCTCAGATGGAAATGTACCCCTGAAATCCACAAACTGTTATCCACATCTGCCGACAAGCTACAGAGGTTCGCATGAAAACACAGCCAAAAACGTAAAACAAAAGTGCTACATGCATATAAAAGCTGACTGTCTGTTTGGTTGCCAGGTTGGCGAAAAATCTGGACATGGACGTGTACAAATTTTACGAGTATGGGAAGGAGTTTATAAAGAAGCAGAAGATGAGTCCCGATGCTTACATTCAAGTGGCTCTGCAGTTAGCATATTACAGGTAAGACATTATCACATTATCATAATAATTATCCTTTTGTTATTCTTTGTGCACCAGTCTGAAACCAATGTCCGTAGCATATTCCAATACAATATTTAGCTAGTTTCACCCTCCAAATCTTGTGTTGCTGTCCAGTTGGTTGTCCAGAAAGTGCTCATACATTTGTTTAAAGGTAGAGTGTGCAACTTCCTGGAGGTGGCATATCACTTGTTTCCCTAATGGTAGTAAACTCATTCATTAATGACGTACAGTATATTCAAAGTTTGGAAGCTGAGGGGTAATCAGCTGTGTGGTAACTAATGACCATTAGACCTGTAATCTTATGTTGAATCTGTTTCTGAAACTTTATAAACCACTAAGTTATTTCAACATTTTGCTGAATCTTGTGTTTAAAATTGCATTATGGATATAAGCAGTGTTGTCCCTGAACGCGTTCACTGAACGATAGTTCATGAACGTGTTCATATTTTGGGTGAACATGAACTGAACGCTCTGTATTACTGCCTGATGAACGAACTGTGAACGAGTTCTTTCTGGTGTCTGTGAACGACACGCGCTATCTCTTTAACTTCGTTCAATAGGGTCTCAGATTTCTGATCCATCCATCTGAAATTTCCGACCGGCACCTCTCTCCCTCTCTCCCTCTCGCGCAGCACGCGGCACTTCCTGGTCTTGCGAGAAACAGCGCAGAGTGGTGCACTAAAGGGGGCCACATTAAAGGGGGAATCACTAATGTTAATTTGCGGGTTTATTTTGTTTTCTTAAGTCTCTTAGTTAATTAAGTCATATCATATGGGGGTTATTTAAGTATTTTCTTTATTATGTTGAACTGCAGGTGTTTTATCATTATGGGGACCGTTATTTGTAGTTGGATAAGGATGTGAAATTGGATATGAAGATGGAATCTAACACATGGTTTGATTGTTAAAACTTATATAATAATTGCTGTCTATGGTTCTATATGGGCTTTGGCAATAATATTGAAAAATAATAGCTCGCAGCAATGTATTGGGAAAAAAAAAAAAGAACTATGAACTAGTTCATTTTTTGGAACTATGAACGAACTACTAACTATAAACAATTATGAACTATGAACGAACTAGTTCATTTTGAAATGTGTGAACTGAACTTTGAACTAGTTCATGTAGAAAATGAACTTTCCCAACACTGGATATTAGTTACCACATAGCTACAAATGGCACTAATGGCACTGCCATTAAACCGTAGCCTGTATAAATGGATGTAGCTAACCCGCTAGCTGCCATGTTCCAAATAAGAAGCGAGCATAGGCGTGTTTCCAGCTCCATTGGCGGCACTTTGTATTGAAAAAAACGTTGCCCCTTGCTCCATAACTGCTGACAGACTCCTCATTTTGGTCTTAATTGCCTTAAAATTAACCCACTCTACATGATCATAGTGTTTTCATTTACCATTTTGTTGGCTGTACTCGACTGAGCAGCTCAGGTCAAAATAAGACCACTGTGTGCTACCAAATTATTATTCAAATGACATTTTTCTCTGATTTTGCCAAATTGTCAGTATAAATGATCATCATAATTTTCAAGTCGACAACCTTTAGAGTACAATTTGAATGTTATTGAACAAACCTCCCAATAATAACAGTGTTTTTTCAAAAATAAAAATTTAAAATGCACTGTTCCATCCAAATAATTATGCACAACAGAGTTTCAAACCATGTTATTGTTGTAAAGAATTGAAAATGATCATTTGTTGATTTTACAATTAGAAGCATTAGCATTATTACGGAAATCAAAAGCTATTTCAATCAAAACATCTTAACAGGTCAAGCTACATTTGAACATAAGAAACCTTATTTGATAGGAGCTTCATAATTCTTGCATCCATTGAACTTGTGAGTTTGTGGAGAGATTCTGTTTGCATTTCTTTACAGGATGTCAGAATATCCCCCCAGAGCTGCTGTTTGGAGGTGAACTGCCTCTCGCCCTCATAGATCTTTCGCTTGAGGAGCTCCAAAGGTTCTCAATAGGGTTGAGGTCAGGGGAGGATGGGGGCCACACCATGAGTTTCCCTTCTTTTATGCCCATAGCAGCCAGTGATGCAGAGGTGTTCTTGCAGCATGAGATTGAGCGTTGTCATGCATGATGATTTTGCTATAGAAAGAACAGTTCTTCTTTTTGTACCATGGAAGAAAGTCAGTCAGAAACTCCATGTACTTTACAGAGGTCATTTTCACACCTTCAGGGACCCTAGAGGGGCCAACCCGCTCTCTTGCCATGATTCCGGCCCAAAATATGACTCCTCCACGTCCTTGCTGATGTCGCAGCCTTGTTGGGACATGGTGACCGTCCACCAACCATCCACCACTCCATCTAACTGGACCATCCAGGATTGCACGGCACTCACCAGTGAACAAGACTGTTGGAAAATGAGTCTTCATGTATTTCTGGGCCCATTGGAGCCATTCCTGCTTGTGAGCTTTGTTTAAGGGTAGCCAAATAGAAGGTTTATGCAGAACTGCCTTTGGAGGAACCTACACCTTGATGTTCGCGGGACTCCAGAGGCACCAGCAGCTTCAAAAACCTGTTTGATGAATTGTAATGGCATTTTAGCAGCTGCTCTCTTAATCTGATGTAATTGTCTGGCAGAAATCTTCCTCATTGTGCCTTTATCTGCAGGAATCCATGTGTGCTCTGAATCAGCTACAAATCTCTGAATAGTTTGATGATCACGCTTTAGTTTTGGCAAAATATTTAAGGTTTTCATACCTTGTCCAAGATATTCAACTATTTCACACTTTTGGACACTAGACTTAGATTTAGACTTAGACAAACTTTATTGATCCACAAGGGAAATTATTTGGGTACAGTAGCTCACGAATCACAATATAATATAATATAACAGAGAGTAACCAAAATAGATGGTATAGTAAAAAAGAGAGCAAGAGACAGGTGTCAAATCAGACATAATTATAAAAATAAATATAATACGAGTACAGTGGTACCTCACCTTACGAAAGACCCTACATATGAAAAATCCAAGTTACGAAACGCCTTCACGTCAAATTTTGGTCTCTAGATACGAAAGAAAATTCAAGTTACGAAATGCGAAATCTTAGGTTCCAGAGGTGGCCCGCGGTGGGAGAGGTCCACGAGGTAGGACAACTTTGTATTTTGCAATTGTTCTACATGTTTTAGGGCTGTAAATGCCTCACCACACACATTCTACGCTTTTCTCAGACTGGAGTTGGGTTTTTCTCGCATTTCTCTCTCGTTTGAAAACTCGAACTTTCATAGATTTTCAATGGAATGTGTTGATAGTGAAGCGTGGGGGGGGACACGGCTCAATATAGCGCCGAACGTGCGAGGGGAGCGGAGACACAGGATTACTATCAACAACACATCATCAGCAGGGTAAAACTCACCTGTCTCACGACGGTCTAAACCCCGCTCACGTTCCCTTAGTGAGTGAACAATCCAACGCTTGGTGAATTCTGCTTCACAATGATAGGAAGAGCCGACATCGAAGGCGCCCGGGCCGTGCCTCCCACTCGGGGCCGCGGGCCGCCCACGCGGGCGGGCCAAGCATGGGGTGATTTAATCCTGGTCTGGTCCCGGTTTTGTCCGGGTCTGGACCTGATCCGGTCCTGGTTTAAACCTGGTCTAGACCTGGTTTAGTTCTGGTCTAGACCTGGAAGTCACATAGAAGCAGAGCGCGCCCCGAGCGAGACCCCGCGGTCTTGCCCGCCGATAGAGCACCTTTCTCGGCCTGTTAGCTCTCAGTGTCAGCCCCCCAGCTCTAGAAGTCACATAGAACTAGAACCAGACCCGCCCCGCTCTTATTACCGCTGAAAGAGCGTCTTTCTCGGCCTCTTAGCTCTAGCGCGGAACGCGCAAGGAGCGCGGAGACACGAGCAACGCGCTCCTCCAACGGCACTCCCATGTCCCGGGATAATCCTGGTTTAGTCCAGGTCCAGTCCAGGTTTAGACCTGGTTTAGTTCTGATCTAGACCTGGTTTATTCCAATCAGGACGCAGAACACAAATGTTACACTATAAAAAAAAGTTACACTATAAAAAAACAACAACCTTGGAATGGATTAGGCCTTTTCCATTGAAATACTACTAAATGCTACTCAACTTACGAAAATTCACGTTACGAAACCACTTCTGGAACGAATTAATTTCGTAAGGTGAGGTACCACTGTATATGTACAAGTCAAAATAAAATAGAAAAATATGTAATAACATATAAAACAAAATATAAAATCACAGCTATATACAGGAGACGAGAACGGTCGTGCAATAATATACTGATTGACAGAGCATAAGGTTATCCATTACTTAAGATTGAGCTGTTGTACAGTCGTAGGGAGTATTATCTGTGACATAAGGTGAGTTGTTGTACAGTTGTATGGAGTATGGTATGAATGTCGTCCTGTATCTCTCACTGTTAGAGCAGAGCTGTAGGAGCCTGTTGGAGAATGAGCTCCTCTGTCCCTCTGTGGTCTGGTGCAGTGGGTGAGCAGGAGTGTCCATGATGGAGAGCAGTTTGCCCAGTGTCCTCCTGTCCCTCACTGTGACAAATGTCTCCAGCTCACAGCCGATTATATGACCAGCTTTATGGATCACTTGGTCAATCTGCCCAATATCCCTTTTACTGCTCTCCCAGCAGACCACAGCAGAGTTCAGGGCGCTGGCCACCATAGACTGGTAGAAGATCTCCAGTAACTTACTGCACACATTGAAAGACCTTTGCTTCCTCAGGAAGTAGAGTCTGCTCATGCTCTTCCTGTAGACAGCATTACAGTTGTCCCTCCAGTCCAGCCTGTTGTTCACATGGATGCTAAGGTACTTGTAGCAGTCCACAATCTCCACCTCATGACCCTGGATGGTAATGGGCTCCACTGGTGTTCTCTTTCTCCTGAAGTCAATCATAGTTCCTTGGAGTTCCTAGGAGCAGATGGTTTGCTTGGAACCACTCCACAAAATTTGCAATCAGTGTCCTGTACTCCATCTCCTGTCCATCCCCAATACACCCAACCACTGCAGAGTCATCAGAGAACTTCTGCAGATAGTAGGACCTGAAGCTGTACTGGGAAATAGAGTTGTACAGAGTGAACAGGAACGGAGACAGGACTGTACCCTGGGGGACTCCTACATTACAGAGCACAGTGTCAGACAGAGTGGTCCCCAGTCGCACGTACTGAGGCCTGCCTGACAGGTAGTCAGTAATCCAGGAGATAAAGGAGGAGCTGACACCCATCCTGAGCAGCTTCTCACTCATCAGAAAAGGCACTAGAGAGATCCTTTTTCTTTCCCATATTGCTTGAAAATGTTGCTCTGCTTAATAATGTGGAACGTCCTTAAGTCGCTTTTCCTTTAATTGGACTCACCTGCAAACTCATTGTCACAGGTGTGTGAGACACAAGACCATCCAGGAGTTTCACTGGAAAAATAAACATTTGATCTTTAGGACACTTAAACACAATTTGCATAATAATTTGGAATGCGGTGTAAAGTTTTTTTATAGTCTACAAACCACGAAGTGCACTGTTAGTAAGCAGTTCAGTGTAGTTATTAACTTCACTGTGATCTCTCTGGTCTGTGAAAGTTTGGACCACTCCAGTTTAAAATGAACGACTTCTGTTGTTCACGTTTTAACTCCCCTTCACCAGAAAGAAAATATAGCCTACTTCAACAACACAACAGACTTCCACTGGTTTTACTACCACATAGAAAAATGAAAAATGTCTGTCTTCAGAGTATAAATTCTTTCTTTAAAAGGTCACTGGGGCGTATTTGCTCACATTGATGATACAGAACACACGATAAATATGCCAGAATAAATAAGTGGGCCAGCATTAGAAGTATCTTACTTGATAGAGACGCCCAATAACCCAACAGCTGCTGGTTCAATCAGGGCACTGCATGATTTTGTTGTGTCTTTGGGCAAGACACTACACCCTGTTAACTGCCTTCTTGATAATGGTTGAAGTAGTATAGTGAAATAGGCCCCTTTGAATATCATAAAGGGTGTTACATTAAACAATAGCGATTTTAATATTATCAAACAGTCTTGTGAGCTTGTGAGCTTTAAGCCATGTTAGACTGTTGTTATACTGCAGTCCAAAGCAAGAAAAATGATTTGACGCCAAAACATTATTTAAAAATAAAAAAAATCTATTGGACATTGGCCATCTGAGTGTTCTATGTTTTTTTTTTTTTTTTTTTTTTTTTAGAATGTTGTTTCCTCATCAAAAACATACCTGGTGTTGTGTTTTGTTTCACCCACACATGTTTGAGTAACCCTTAATAATTAGTCTGTCTACATTTCCAAAGCTCAAAATGGTCTGTTCCACCTTGTGATGTCACGTAGCGGTAGTTTTCAAGTTAACAGTTACCTTTCACCTTTGGTTCAGCAGAGATTGGCAATTCCAGGGCTGAAATTATCCAAATGGTTCTAGTGAAGGTGTCTGGAGTTTCAAAAAACAGTGGAGCACTTCCTGTATTACCATATGACATCACAAGGTGGAACAGAGTGTTTTCAGTTTGAGGGAAGAACATAACCTATAAATATGCAGGATTTGTGTGTTAAACAAAACAAATCCAGGTATGTTTTTGATGGGGAAACAACGTTATAACATAGATCAGAAAATAGCGTAAAATGGGACCTTTAAATGATCGATTTCGTATATCTTTCCTGTCACAGGTGTCATGGCCGACCCGTGTCCACCTACGAAAGCGCCTCAACCCGTCGATTCCGAGAGGGACGAGTAGACAACATCCGCTCGGCCACGCCCCAAGCTCTGGCCTTTGTCGCAGCAATGACTGATGGGAAATTGAGTTCAAGCGTAAGATGTTTAATAGGGGCTGTAGTCATCGTGTCACTGCTTAAAGGAAAAGTAACGTTTTTTACAATCTGAGCCTTATTTCGGTAATAAAACAAGTTGTTTTACTCACCCATAGCACTTTGGTGTCATATGGAGCACTTCCAGAGATATTTTAGATTAGCGATTTCCATCATGTGAGTTCTCGGGGCACTTGTTTGCGGTCTCCAAATAACACAAACTTTAGCACTTTTCAAATCATAGAAGCCCGATGTCTTAGCCTACAATTTCATGTGGTCAAAAGTGGCCTGTAATCCGAGATTTAGCCATAGTTTCAAGTAGATGAGGACACCAGTGCGCATGTGCGGACTGTGCTCTCAGCTCCCGGGACCCAAACATGAAATGCAAAGCTGTAAACAATGGCTAAATCTCGGATTACAGGCCACTTTTGCTTCAAACGAAATCGTAGACTAAGACATCGGGCTTCTATGATTTGAAAAGTGCTAAAGTTTGTGTTATTTGGAGCCCGCACGGTGCATATTACATGCTTGGGGAATATATTATATGCCCCGAGCTATGGCTAGAAGTCGCGCTAGGCTAACCACAAATCTTAAAACATCTCTGGAAGTGCTCCATATGACACCAAAGTGCTATGGGTGAGTAAAACAACTTGTTTTATTACCGAAATAAGGCTCAGATTATTAAAAAAAACAAAAAACGTTACTTTTCCTTTAACAAATGCTCTCTCCAGCCAGCAGCGCACCATACAAATCTATCTGAATAATAAAACTATATACGGCGTTCCCATATTTTTCTAGCTGTCATAATCATCATTCCTTCACTCTATATTTAAGCTTGGTATTAATAGGCTGTTTATTGATTCTTTGTTCCAGGAGAAGATGGAGCTGTTACAAGATGCCATAGCAGCCCAAACAAAATATACTCTTCTGGTAAGTGGCATCATCAAAGCCATTTTCTGAGCTGTGTTATAATGTTACCTCATCAAAAACATACCTGGAGTTGTGTTTTGTTTCATTCACACATGTTTAACACACAAAACCTACATATTTAGGATGAGTTCTTCTCTCACACTGAAAACGCTCCATTCCACATTGTGATGTCATGGGGTAATACAGGAAGTGCTTCATTGTGCTTTTAAACTCCACACACTATGATTCACTAGAATCATTTGGATAATTTCAGCGATGGAATTGCTAACCTCTACTGAACTAAAGGTAAAAGGTAGCTGTTAACTTGAAAACTTCAAAACTATCACTACATAAGATCAGAGGGTGGAACAGTGCATTTTGTGGTTTGAAGATGTAGACAGACTAATAATAAAGGATTACTCAAACGTGTGAATGAAACAAAACTCCAGGTTTGATTTTGAGGAGGTAACAACTTTATAACATGTCTTAAAGCTCCCAAGAGTAAATGTTGCATAATACACGACCTTTAAAGGAGACATATTTATAGCTTGTGTCTGCTACATAGGGCCTGTTTACAAGAGAACGCTTACGGATAAAAACGAAAAAATATTTTATCGGAAGTGCCTTTCATTTAGACGGTGATGGCGTTGTGGTGGCTTAAAAACGCATAAAACTTGAATACGCTCCGCCGTAGCGTTTTCGTCTACACTGCCCAAGACGCAAAACTGTGGTCAAATCTGCTGACGTCGCGTACGCGTTTACGTCACATCGGTCCATATATCAGTGTACTTTGTTTGGCAGGACCTTGTTGCGACTTCGTTGCTTTGTAGTCTAACGTGGTCTGAAGCAATAGTTGAACTTGTTCCTCTGACCACACAAATTTTTTTTGCTACCGGTAGCCATGTTTTGTTTTGCTTTTCGCGGTGCAGATGAGAAGAAGGAAGATTCTACACATGTGCACGGACATAGTGATAATGTATCACAGCACCACTGACCGCCTGGCATGCATACCCAATCAAATTCCACACACATTTGCATCACCGTATGCACGCAGATTTCCTCCCGAAAATGCTCGTCTAAACGTGGAATAAAAAGTGAAGACGCGACGCCACTTTTGCGTCTTCTGTTCAGACCGTCATCATATAAACATAGCCATAGTTAGAATCTATGACAAACACAGATCATTATTTTATCATTTGTACATTTTAAAATGCAATATTGATCTAAACCAGCTTAACAAATGAAACAAGTCCGCTGATTTATGGACATTGCCATAAACATCATCACAACAAAGGGTCATGCTGTTGTCAGCACCTTCGATGGATAGCTGCAGATCACACTAAAAAGTAGCAGATTTTTTTCTTTTGTACCAAAATGGCTACACACTGCTGCCGAATCCTATATGTATCATGATTTAGAAAATTAAATGAAGTACAGAGCTGTGGGCGTCTAATGGTGGTGGTGATGAAAACGGGTGTAGATTGACCCAATGTCTTAAATACAGGAGAATAAAGATTACTCAAACATGAATTCATCACTGTAACTCGAGAGAGTAAATGAGAAGGGGAACAACCATATTATAGTTAAAAGCTCTAAAAGGTTTTTGCATCATAGGTCTGATTTAAACCCTATAAGGCCGTACGTATCATATTTGAACTAGCATCTCCACATCATAAAAACTTTACCAATAAAACCATTAGAATATATTGTGCAACCCAACTGCATATCATAAATACTGGTAGGTAAAAAATACTAGTTAAAGTACTTTTGTGTTGTAGGCGATTACAGGGATGGCCATAGACAATCACCTTCTGGGACTGCGAGAAATAGCACGAGAGCTTAAGATGGAGACACCAGAGATCTTCACAGATGAAGCCTATCTCATCAGTAACCAGTTCATCCTCTCCACCAGCCAGGTAGGACTCTTTTATACTGAGCTGTGGGCAACACAAAGAAATATTTAAATATATATTTTTTTAAAAACTTTACTCAATATGGCTCTTCTGAAGCTATACAATTTAAACTCATGTCATGCCAGGTCAGGGCCAGAGGTGTGAAAAACAGTCGTTGTAGGGATGAATAGGTATGGTAATCTAGACGCCAGAGAAACAAAAGACTGAAACCAATGAGATAGTTTCGGAAAGTAGTTAGCTAGTTAGCTCCTCCCTGCAGCAAGATATAAGCAAGTGTCTTACCAGCATTCTAATTAGAGATGACGAAGCCTCTCGGATGAGCGGCGAAACGTTTTCGACCAAACAAACTTTGTCCAGTTGACAAATTGAATTTCTTCTTTTATCATGGATTCTACCTAGACGACTGAGGGACTCTTCACGCGTCATGCTAAAGGTTATCTCTTCTATTTGGATCTAATAATAATAGCAATGGCTTACATTTGTATTCTGCTTATGAGCTTGACAGGACTGTCAGAGTGCTCCACTGTCTATAGTCATTCACTCCTCTGCGGAGATAAGTTGCTCCTGTAGCCACAGCTGCCCTGGGGCAGACTGATGAAATACACGCTGCCAATCTGCACCATGGCCTCTCCAATCACACACTTGTATGTTTTGCAAAAGGACAAAGCCACTGCTACTTTTGTATTAATACTCACAATAAGTGTGAGTATATAGAAACATCAAAAACATACATAACAAAGACTTGAAAAGGCGTAAAAATGTTCAGTGTAAGGAGTCACTTTTAGTTTAAGTTATAAAAGGGATCTTCTTTTGAGCTGTCACTCGGTCATAATAGTAGTGAGTAGAGAAAAGTGTGTTTGAGCATAGAGCTGTATTAAACTAACCTTAAACGAACACAAGAGAGACGTGTGTACCATTCTGAAGTTCTACACATTATTAATCTGGGGTGGCTCTTACTGAACGCAATTTGGACATTCAAACTAATGCTCCAAGATGATAACAACAGCGGAACAAGACTAAAAAATTTAACTTTTGGCTCATTTGGGTGCTTCATCTTTGGCTTCCACCCAAACCACAATGCTGCTCTGTCACTGGTCTGAACACCTGGTTGGCCAGGACCAAGCAGGAGCCTGCCAAGATAAATTCTCATGAGTTGACAAACATTGCAAGAATCCATTTTGCTGATTAACTGACTTGCTAATTAAATGTTATACCACCATATAAAGCTGGGCGGTATGAATAAAAATCGATATCACAGTATTTTTCTAAATGATATCATGGTATTTGATGGGGGTTTTTTTCATGCATGACGAGGTGTTAACCCCATTTCCTAATAATTTAGAGAATAATTACTGCAGTAAATTCGACTTGGTAAAACATATCTGGGTCCAGTGCTTCATCTCCTTGAAGCTCCTTTCTCAACACGACTAAAAGTGGTACCATGTCTAAATGGATAGTAACAGCGTTGGTAATATGGTTTCACCGTTTGCTTTTCTTGTCGTAGGCAGTCCTCTTAGCAAACGCGTCTTTGAGTGACGTCTGTGTCACTACAACTTTAGCCCGACAACATTACAGAATATGTTTGTTTGATTTGTTTTTAAAGTACTTCCACACAACTGACACGGCTCCTCTTTTCGGTATAAGTTCCTCTGTTTCTAACAACAACGTCCATATCGCTCAACACACACTGTAGCCATGTCCAGTACTCGAGTTGAGGGGGGATGGGGGGTGGGTGGCATCCCCCCTGGGGGGAAAAAATAGTCAAAATCATCCCTCTTCTAAAACGGTCATCCCTTCTTCCATCCCTTGTGGCATTTTATCCCTAAACTTTTGGCGAAATTCACCGTTTTGAAGTCAAAATAGCCAGTGCCAAGAGCCAATCATAGGCCGATCATGTTTCCAATCATGTTGCAGCATAATTACGCACCGATACGCTCTCCCGCCAATCATGACGATTAGTGCTGTTGCGTTTGGGCCTGTTCGCCAATCAGCTGTGAGCGAGTCTCAAGAATAGGTACGCAGCATTCCAAGAGAAGAAGAATCCTTAGCTTGCTACGTTAATGCTTCCTAAGAAGGAACTCTTGCCTCGGTACACGGGATACGTTCGGGATATATCCGGAGCTCCGGATTATTAAAGACCATGGATATACGCGACACCAACAGTAAACACTAAACCAGGACCAAACCAGGCCTAAACCAGGTCTAAACCAGGTCTAAACCAGGTCTAAACCAGGACTAAACCAGGACTAAACCAGGTCTAAACCAAAACTATACCGGGACTAAACCGGGACTAAACCAGGTCTAAACCAGGACTAAACCAGGTCTAAACCAGGTCTAAACCATGACTAAACCAGGACTAAGGTGTGTGTGTGTGGGTGTGTGTGTGTGTGTGTCTGTGTGTATGTGTGTGTGTGTGTGTGTGTGTTTGTGTGTGTGTGTGTGTGTGTGTGTGTGTGTGTGTTTGTGTGTTTTTGTGTGTGTGTGTGTGATAACATATATCCTGTGTATTATTGATTACTGAATGATTATATGGACTTTTTGTTATAAAAGCAGGGGGGGGGGGCTTAGCTTAATGTCAGGCAAATTAGTTCCTTTCTGTTCCACAAGCAGATCTTTAATGGGGAATTTCTTTAATGGGGATTGTTGCCTTCAGAATGTGCTGCTTTCCCCAGGGGGGTTGTTTCTTTCCGATAAATAGTATTGTCTTGTGGAGGCCATGCAACTGAGAATGCAAGCTATGAATCAGATGGAAAATGTCACATAAATAAAAAATTTCTCCATCCCCCCGGTTTCATTTTACAACTCGACTACTGGCCGTGTCCCAATTCGAGGGTTATTGATCCGTAATTTGCATGGTTCGTGTTGTTAGCATTAGTGTTAGCAGCATGTCTGGGCGCTGCAAGTGGCTCCATGGACCTGTCCCATTGTAGCAACAGCCTTGCAGTCCGCGGAAGCTAGTTTGAGGGCTACAGCTTTTGCAGCCTTCGGAGCGGCCGAAAAAGCAGCGAAGGCTGCAGCCCTCGAATTGGGACACGGCTTACACTACCACCGCTCTCATGGCACTGCAAAACAGTGCCCCGGCGCAACGTTCCGCCGGTCTGTGTTCCCGACGTTTTGAACGCACACACTCACTGGTATTGTGGTAAATGAAAAATTAAAAAATTCAAACTCATCCATGGTTTTTCACCAGGTTCCTACCACAGTGGAGATGTTCTGCTGCTATGGTCCGGTGGTCCCAAACGGGTACGGAGCATGTTACAACCCCAAGTCTGATCACATCATCTTCTGCATCTCCAGCTTCTACAACAGCCCCCAGACCTGCTCCACCAACTTCTCCAAAGCTATGGAGCAGGCCCTGGTGGACATGAGGGACCTGTGCTCCAAACCTACCTGCAAACCTGGTATCTGCAACACAAGTGCACAAAGACAAAGCAAACAGGGTCAGAGTGTGGAGAGCAAGGGGAGCACCACACCCAGAGCAGAGGAACCTCTGCCCAAAGTGGTGCTGAAGGCAGCGGAGAAGAGCTCAGCACAGGGAGGAGGGCACTGAGGAGAGGGACTAGACAACCATATAAGTGCACTTAATGATACAATGACTATGTTCTATGTGAATCAGTGGTACTTACATTGTGCAGTAAGTAGTAAAAGTACTTTCAAGTTTGGAATCAACTAAATGTTAATAAACAGAGTAAATATGGATGTAGATTCAGTAATAAGGAATTATAACTTGACAAAAGTATTATAGCCTATAGCCTATATATGAGAAACCCTGTGTGTTTTGAAGTCAGAGTAGCTGTATTCAAATATACTGTAATGTTAAAGTATGATATATATTAATGTGAAGTTAAAGCAGGTTTATTAAGAGGTATAATCTTTATTCATAAGAGCTACAATAATGTCATGATATTATTCTTAAGAGACCACTAAACTGTATGTAGCCTATTGAGTGCATGTAGCTATCATATTCTTATTATTGTGGAACTATACGTTCTATGCAATTTGTGTGCTGTCTTTTTGTACAGTTTGTTTATGTGCAATAATAATGTTGAAGTTGAAGAACTCAAATGACTGAGACACATACTGTGCTTATAAACAGGGAGTTACTTCCTGTCTGACAATGATGTTCTAGAAAGTGTTAAAGTAGGTTTGTGTGAGCCTACAACTATGTATTAGATTAGCAACAATCAAAGTGTATTTATTTTGCAATACAAGAGACAATATGAGAGGCTAAAAAGCTTCTATGTTAAAAGTACAATGTACATATAGAGAGCAAAGTGAGCTATGGCAGCTTTACACCTATAATAAAGATGATATTACAATGAAAACTATTCTTGTGATTTCATTGAAGCTCAGATAGAACAGGGCACATATCAAAGATCAAAGTCAGCTTTATTGTCAATTCTGCCAAATGTGCTCAACATACAGCCAATCGAAACAGCCAATCTCTGTATTAAGCATCACATTATGTATGTCATAGTTGATTACTCAGTGGGCTACTGGTTCTCAAAATCATAATATGTGTTAAATTAATTGTCTGTAGGATAACTCAAGGGTTGCTAAGGCAACCGACAACAAACAATGAGTGAGCAGACGGCGCTCGTGACTGTGCTGTACGGGCCTTACGAGTCCTGTGGGCTCGTGCAGCACCGGACCCACCGGCTCCAGGGCATCCAGGGTAAAAAAGTGACTTATTAAACAAACACAAAGATCTGCTTTAGCTTTAGCTTTAGCTTTAGCTCATGTGTGTGTGTGCGCGCCGCGCAGCCGCGCTGGCGGCGCGCGGATACAGGTGCGCGCTGAAGGAGACGCGCGAGAGGAACCGCGTGGAGCTGCTGGTCCGCGGCAGGATCGTGTTCCGCTGCGACATCACGAGCCTCGAGTTCGGTCAGTGCCTGTACCCCACGTGACACGTGCCCTCACTATGGAGGTGCTCTTTACAGCCTACTCAATACTACACAATACTACACAATACTACACAATACTACAGTATACTACAGCCTACTACACAATACTACACAATACTACACAATACTACAGTATACTACAGAATACTACAGCCTACTACAGAATACTACAGTATACTACAGAATACTACAGTATACTACGACAGAATATGACAGTCTACTACAGAATACTACAGTATACTACTACAGAATATTACAGCCTACTACAGAATACTACAGTATACTACAGAATACTACAGTATACTACGACAGAATATTACAGCCTACTACAGAATACTACAGTATACTACTACAGAATACTACAGTATACTACTACAGAATACTACAGAATACTACAGTATACTACTACAGAATATGACAGTCTACTACAGAATACTACTACAGAATACTACAGCCTACTACAGAATACTACAGAATACTACAGCATACTACAGAATACTACAGCCTACTACAGAATACTACAGTATACTACTACAGAATATTACAGTCTACTACAGAATACTACAGTATACTACTACAGAATATTACAGCCTACTACAGAATACTACAGAATACTACAGTATACTACAGAATACTACAGCCTACTACAGAATACTACAGTATACTACTACAGAATATTACAGTCTACTACAGAATACTACAGTATACTACTACAGAATATTACAGTCTACTACAGAATACTACAGAATACTACAGTATACTACTACAGAATATTACAGTCTACTACAGAATACTACAGTATACTACTACACAATACTACAGTATACTACACAATACTACAGTATACTACTACAGAATACTACAGCCTACTACAGAATATTACAGTATACTACTACAGAATACTACAGTATACTACTACAGAATATTACAGCCTACTACAGAATATTACAGTATACTACTACAGAATACTACAGTATACTACTAGAGAATACTACAGCCTCCTACAGAATAGTAGACTTGATTTTCTGCTGTGATGTATTTTTCAGGGGGGGACGGCAGACTGGACCCTCTGTGCAGAGACGCAGTTCTGGCGGTGGACAGCGCTTTAAGGACATGCACTGATTAAACTCATCTTTCACTCAGCTACTTTTTACTTGCTCACGTTTTCAGCCATTTGTTTTTCTCAAACACTTTCAAAATATGCAAATGAGTTCATCTCAGGTTTAACATAACTGCAGCTGAAGCTTTATATAAATCCACCATACATATTTCTTTTAAACATGAGGATTATAATGATTATAAGTGGACCTCGTGGCCTGTCAGGTAGAAGCCATAGATCCTTGGTTGTAAACATGATGCCAGTCTTGGCGCCAGCTGGCTCTTGTCTCCTGGTGAAGTGAGGTGTGACAGTAAATACCAATCCTTCCTCCAGCATCTCCAGCACACGGAGTAAACAACAGCCCCATAAAACTGGTCATGTGTAGTTGTGCAGTCATATCTGTAATTTGTCATTGAGATTCTGGCTCAAACGCTGTACAATTAGAGACAAAAGAGTACTACTGCTACCTAATTTTATATTTTACCTACCTAATTTTATGTACAGTTTTATTCCAGCAGTAAACACCTGTGTATTTTAAACATTAGCAGTCAGTGCTTTAACCCAGAGCTGGGAGGACGCATACACTTTTTCTCTTTCTCATATCCAATGTTTTTGTAATTAAGAATAAAATAGCATTTAGAGGACCAAAAATGACATAACTGGAAATAAATAAATGCAAGGATGAATGTTGGAATGCATTAAATTAAATGGTTGGTGAAAATATATATATATATAATATATATATACAGTATATATATATATTTATATAATATATATATATATAATATATATATACAGTATATATATATATTTATATAATATATATATAAATGAGTTTCCTCCGGGCACTCCGGTTTCCCCATCAACCCAAAACATGTGCCATAGGTAAAAGCCTCCAGCTTAGGTCCTGACCAAACTGAAGCAAGAAGATCATGGAGATGGTCCCCGGGCGCAGTAATGTGCTGCTCACTGCTCCTAATAACAGGATGGGTTAAATGCAGAAATGGAATTTCCCCACTGTGGGACTAATAAAGGCATAGCTTTCTTTCTTTTCTAAATAAATAAATGCATTTATACATGAATGCATACATTATTAAAGAGCTAAAATATGCTATACACATTTTATTTTCTGTAATACAATTACACTTCCATTTAACACAGAGGTCTTCAACAGGGGGGTCGCGACCCCTAGGGGGGTCGCGGAGGTACTGCAGGGGGGTCGCGAAATCTTTTGATTTCACTTTAAAATAATATAATTTTATATTTTATAGTGTAAAATACAGTATTAACCTGTGTATTATGTCCTTGTATTGGATGTACCATAACAGAGTAGCAATGTTTATACATGACACTAAGCTCAATTTAATATAAAACACAATTCTATGCTGTATATATAGTAGGGGGTCTCTGGCCCAGTTCGCCATTTGTTTGGGGGTCCTTGGCCTGAAAAACGTTGAAGACCCCTGATTTAACATACTCACCCATGTCAGCTGTTGTGATTCTCATGTCCCGTTGTCTCAGATGCAGTGACTTCCATCTGCTGCACCTGATCCAGCAGAGTCGGCCTGATGGTCAAAGAACATGATTCACACAGTGGAGTCGGATGGTCCAGGCTGGTGTAGACTTTGTGGAGCAGGTAGATGATGGCGTGGTCTGCACTGAGGTGGAGCAGGTAGAAGAACTGGAGGAGGTCCTGTAGATGTTTCACCAAAGGCCACAGCTGCTTCAAAATGAGATCGATGCGTTTCCCAATTACTTTATGTGTAGTGCGCATTCATATCGAGTGCAAATAAATGTGCAAATCAACACGGAGAGCTTGACTTGGTCATTTTGGGTGGGAACTATTTTCCAGTGTGGAAGAATACAGCTGAATCAAGGCACGCTGTCTTCCACACCAGGAGGCCTCTGTTGCACAACGTGGTGCGTGATTTGGCTGTATTCTTCCGCACTGGAAAATAGTTCCCACCCAAAATGACCAAGTCAAGCTCTCCGTGTTGATTTGTACATTTATTTGCACTCGATATGAATGCGCACTACACATAAAGTAATTGGGAAACGCATCGAGCAAATTAATTCCTTTTGGCCGAAATCTTTCTCTGGCGACGTTAGACTCCAGTCTAAGGCGGAGGAGCACCAGATACCGCGGCGGTCAGTGGCGACAGACTCGGACAATGGCTGGGTGAGCAGGAAAACGCTTTCCACCACTTATTTTAGTCTCTGGACTGTGGGGAGATGCCCAAATTTGACCTGGGGGTGGCATATCCCTTTAATCTGTATGGGTTTCCTTCTAAAAGTTATGTGTGTTGACACCGGCTTACCTCTGACAGTCTCAGCTGATCCCGGTTCGGCTCGCTTTCTGGAGCCCACGTAAGTAGGTCCGGTAACTTCCCTGGAACATGAAATAAAGCTTGTTTTTCTTCTCAAAACAAAACATTTGTTAGAAAGGTGATATATTTGCGTCCGAAACAGTTGTCCACGAAACATCCAGCAGCGTATTTCGCATTCACGTATTGTCTCTCTCCACTCGTATCACTACGCCCATGTTAACTCTATCAGCCTGTTCACCTTCAGCGGATGTCTACACCAAAGTGAACAGGCTGATAGAGTTAACATGGGTGTAGTGATACGAGTGGAGAGAGACAATACGTGAATGCGAAATACGCTGCTGGATGTTTCGTGGACAACTGTTTCGGACGCACATATATCACCTTTCTAACAAATATTTTGTTTTGAGAAGAAAAACAAGCTTTATTTCATGTTCCAGGGAAGTTTCCGGACCTACTTACGTGGGCTCCAGAAAGCGAGCCGAACCGGGATCAGCTGAGACTGTCAGAGGTAAGCCGGTGTCAACACACAGAACTTTTAGAAGGAAACCCCATACAGATTAACATAAAAAAAAACGCACTATCTCTTTAAGGCTTGGCCTCAGGGTGAAGAGCTGGTGCAGAACTCCACTAAAATGAGGAGCACAAGCTTTCATCATGGTCTCTTGTGTCTTGGTTCATCACAGGGCAGCAGTGTGTTTAGGGGGTGAAGTGTGAAGCTCCCAAACAAACCAAAACCGACATGGCAACACTGATGGACCTTTGGCCTGTTTTAGTGCAGAGACACTTGTGCTTTTCTTTTAGTCTGAACTGGTTCACTCAATCAAAATTTATTTATACAGCCAAGGTGACCAACGTGTTTCACATTACACAATATAAAAGCATACAAAACATTAAACAAGGAGATCAGAGAACAATCAGATTTACAATATTGGTCGTGACCTTTCACCTTTTCTCAGCCACGTTCAGTGAGTTCATGAGTGCTGTGTAAATTCAGAGTGCTGCACATATATCTGGTATGGTTAGGTTTGGTTAGAACAGGGGTGGGCAAACTTTTTCACTCGTGGGCCACAAAGGGTTCTAAAATTTAACAGAAGGGCCGGACCAGGAGCAGGTGGATTTAGTGTTTTGGTAAAAACACTAAAAATAGCATGGGATATGTAGAAATGTACATACAGTGTACAATGTACACGTATTTTCAATTAAAAATGAACAAAAGCATTACAACAAAATGTCCATCTTTCCACGGTATTTAGCTATTTATTGAATGACTCTTAAAACTGAAAATTTAATTAGTAAAATACTTGCCTGGAAGAATCCATGACTCATCGCTGTACCAGCGGTGAGTCTGGTAACGCTTGGTCCAGAATGCGCTGCGGTTGCGCGTAGACAGACAGCTAAGTGAACCAATCAGAGATTGCGCCATCTTGATTCAAAACTGAGGAGGAACTTCCGCTGCCTAAGAGTGACTTTGCGGGCAAAGGCGGGTGCACTGACGTCACCATCTTTGAACGAATCAGAATCGCGGAGTCCGTTTTTAACCGGAGGAGCGAGGGTGGAGCAAGGGTGTCCAAATGGTATCGCGCTGTATAGGAAATACAGAGAGATATCATTTGGCTGGCCAGGTAAGTAAAATACGGCTTTTTTATTATTATTACTAACAGTTTTAAAGCACTGAAAGTTCTGTTCTCCTTCAGGTTCTTTCGTTCTTTCGTTGACTGTTTTGGGGCAAAGTGACGGCTGATATTATATTCTTTAAAAAACGCTACAGTCTCTTGGCATATCAGGCATACAGCAGTTGATAAGTATTCGGTGAAAAAATATTTACTTGTCCACTCCTTATTAAACACTTGACATTCTGTCCACTTTTCTTTTCTTAGCTCCGCTCATCTTTACAGGAGGGCTGAGGAGTTAAAGGGACAGTGTGTAAGATTTTTACCCGTTAATTACTGAAATTGAAGATACCCATTCAAAAATACATTGTTTTCCAAGCCTTTTCACTTCCATCATGAAATCAAAGTATTCTTTTGGACTTAGATATAGTCACATAAAAGGGGGATCTTCCCCATGCAGAGGCAGCCATTTTGAATACGAGAGCCGCAGGACATTTGGGCTCCGCCTTCGCCTTCGGCAAGGCTCGTGGTTTTGGGTAAACAACACAAGCATGCTGCCGGATCAGACGTCGTAATGGATCTAACACGTGTTTTGGACTAAATTGTTTTACTGGATTTTATTCGCTGGATCCCTACGGACAAATTGACAGCAAGTTTATGGTGAAATACAGAGTTTGACCTGTGCAAAGCATTCTAAGGTAAGCTAACCTTGTTTTGTGCTTTTCCGTATAAAAGCCCCATGTGCTCGGGGAGAGATTGTTTTGCAGGGAAATGAATTGCATAGTCAAAAAGAGGAGACTGTAAGGTTTCATTTGATGTGTAGAGTGTCATGGTACATGATCGGGAATGTGTGTTTTCATGAGGAAAAAAAAAAAAACGGGACCGCGTTACGGCGCGCCCGGGTGACCCTCGAGGTCTGCCGTAGCTAAAACAGAAAGTGCAATAGCACCATCCACCTATGCGCCACGAATCCTACACACTGGGGCTTTAAAGAGTAAAGCACAAACGTGGAGCAAAACGCCGCACCTCAACAAAGGTTAATGTATGTAGTGCACCAGCTATTGGAAAACACCAGAACTGCAGGGAAATTAAAACATTAAAACATTAACAAGGTTTATTAATATAATTTCTTCAAGTTCCGCGAGCCGGATTAAGAAGCTTAATGAGAAAAAAGAGGAAGCTTATGGCCCCCGGGCCGTAGATTGCCCATGCCTGGGTTAGAACAACTTTTTTCGCCACACATAGTGGGGTCCAAATATGAAAAACTACCTGTTAGTATAAAATCTGTTCACATTTTGCTCAACACACACAAACCAAAGATAATAAGAGATTTGTGCTGTGCAAAAATCTTCACTTGAGTTAAAGATCCCATGACATGGTACTTCTTGATGCTTTTATATGGCTCCTTAATGGTTCCCTAATACTGTAAATGAATCCTTCTTCAAAATCAACATTCAGTGCATGAGAAAGACACATGTACACAGACATGGTCACAAATTCACTCTCTGAACAACTCATTCTGGGCCTTGTTGCTTGAATGCAAATGAGAAGGACACAGATTGGCTTAGAGGAGCGGGTGGGGCCCCCTCCGCACCCGCTCCTCTAAGCCGCTGGAGCGCTGCGCTGTGGCTGTTTCCAACTTCCACGTTTGAAGCACGAAGACAGAAACAAGAGCCATTTCAGTGAAAAAACACATTTCCACAGAAAATAAAACTAAACCACTGCTGTTTCAGAGGTCCAGAGGGTTGGGTAAAGGACTTCCGAGCCTAGAAACACTCGGACGTGCCTCCAGGCAAATAAAAAAACATTCCGCATTGCGTAGCTCCTCCGCAGTCCAAACTCTCTTGGCGTGATTTACAGAGACAGGGGGTGGAGATCCAGACGATGGTGGAACTGCATTTGCATTTCTTCTTTCGATCTGACGTCAATAAGGTGCCTTGTCCAGAATCGCCCGTTTGAGCTGTGTTTTTTTCAAACGCAGAAAAGGATCGCAAATGCTCAGTTTAAACATTTCGCAACTTTTAGCCATTGGGGGGGCCTAAACAGGGTAGGGGAGCTCACATTAACGTTCAAAAACCTCAGAAAGTGAAAATTTCATGCCATGGGACCTTTAAAACCACACGTCTGGCTTACTGTCATCTGGGGCTTAATGTCTGGAGCAGGCACACACACACACACACATACACACGCCAGCGCTGGGACAAAGTAGAGTTTAGACTAAATACAAAAATACAAACTCCAGTGTTCATCCATCCACAGCGTCTTTCAGAACAACGCCCTCCCACAGGCCTCACGCTGCTCATTTACTCTGAGCCATTTTCTCATGGTCCACAAAGCAGCACATCTCCACCAAACAGACAGGGGATCAGTTATACCAGCGAGGAGGAGGAAGACGAGCAGGGAGGGCAGGAGGAACACAGGTAAGAGGAGGAGGAGATGGGGGGAGAGGTGGAAGAGGAGGGGGAGAAGGAAGAGCAGGACAGAGATGAGGAGGAGGGACAGAAAGAAGAGGTGGAGGAGGGAATGGAGAGGAAGAGAAGAGGAGGGAGAGGAGGTGGAAGAGGATGGAGAGGAGGAGGAGAGAGGAGAAAACAAGAGGAGGAAGTGAGGATGAGGAAGAGGTGAAAGGAAGAGGAGGGACAGCGGTGAGAGGAGGAGGAAGAGGTGGGTGAGGGAGAGGATGAAGAGAAGGAGGAAGGGGAAAGAGGAGGAGGAGGAAGATGTGGAAGAGGAGGAAGAGCAGTAGGGAGAGAATTGAGAGGAGGAAGATGTGGAAGAGGAGGAAGAGCAGTAGGGAGAGAATTGAGAGGAGGGAGATGTGGAAGAGGAGGAAGTGGAGGAGGAGGAGAAAGAGGTGGAAGAGGAGGGGGAGAAGGAAGAGGAGGATAGAGATGAGGAGGAGGGACAGAAAGAAGAGGTGGAGGAGGGAATGGAGAGGAAGAGAAGAGGAGGAAAAGGAGGGGGAGGAGGTGGAAGAGGATGGAGAGGAGGAGGAAGAGGAGAGAGGAGGAAAAAAAGGAGGAAGTGAGGAGGGAGAGGGGGAGGAAGAGGTAAAAGAGGAAGAGGAGGGACAGCAGTGAGAGGAGGAGGAAGAGGGGGAGAAGAGGAGGGAGAGGACGAAGAGGAGGAAAAAAAGGAGGAAGTGAGGAGGGAGAGGGGGAGGAAGAGGTAAAAGAGGAAGAGGAGGGACAGCAGTGAGAGGAGGAGAAAGAGGTGGAAGAGGAGGAAGAGCAGTAGGGAGAGAATTGAGAGGAGGAGGGAGAGGAGGAAAAGGACAAATAGGAGGAAGAGGAGGACAGGTGGGCGTGATGAAGGTCTGGGCACTGGAAACACACAGGTTTGAATAATTGTTTGATTTTGAGTGACAGATTATTTGAGTAACATTTTAAAGAGTTGGAAGAATGTGAGGCGGTTAAACACGAGCTCTAAACCGTTACACGTGAATGTTTGGGGTGAAGGAACACATCACCAGTAAAACAGAGTGACAGCAGCTCAGTTGGTTGAGTGTACGTCCACTCATCCGAAGGTTAGCGGTTTGAATCCTGCTCTCAACATACAGTAATCCCTCGTTTATCGCGGGGGTTAGGTTCCGGAAATAACCCGCAATAAGAGAAATCCGCGAAGTAGGATTACATGTTTTAAGGCTGTAAATGCCTCACCACACACATTATACGCTTTTCTCAGACTGGAATTAACCTTTTCTCACATTTGTCTCTCGTTTAAACACTCAAACTTTCATAGATTTTCAACAAAATGTATTAATAGTGAAGCGTGGGGGAAGACACGGCTCCGGAAGCCCCGCCAGAGGCGCGAGGAGGGCAGAGACATGAGTCACTGGATCCGCAGGAAGCACCGCGCTCATCCAACGGCAATGCCACGTCCCGGGACGCGACTCGCACCAACCCCTCAGAGAAGTGCGCGACACGTGCACCCCTCATCATGGTCAAATCCGTGACAGAGCAACGTGACCGGCGCGAGGCCGCGTGTACACCGGGGCTGTGGGCACGAGATCGAACCGCAGCGCCCGGACCGCGTCCTCTCAGCCCGAGCCACAAACCAGCCGCACGAAACCAGCAAAGAGCGGCACGTGGTGGTTTAATCCTGGTTTAGACCTGGTCTAGTCCCGGTTTAGTCCAGGTCTAGACCTGGTCCAGTCCTGGTTTAGTCCAGGTCCAGTCCAGGTTTAGACCTGGTTTAGTTCTGGTCTAGACCTGGTTTAGTCCACGTTTAGTCCTGGTCTAGTCCCGGTCTAGTCCCAGTCCCCCGCGTCCCCCATCTATCAATCGGCAAAGGTCTACAGTCTCTTAGCCAATCAGGACGCAGAACACAGTGTTACACTATAAAAAAAATGAAAAAAAAAACAGTGAACCGCGATAGAGCGAGGGACCGCTGTACACATCAATGGGAGAGTCAGATCCACTGTGTTGGGAAGTAACTGAATACAGGGGGTCCTCGGGTTACGACGTTGATCCGTTCTTAAGACGCGTCGTAACCCGAATTTCGTCGTAAACCGGATTTTGCCTTTGATCTTCCAACCAAAGCACCAATAACCTTTCCATCTCAATAATTAGACCACTACGCTGCTTGGTTATCACTGCCGCTTTCATAGGAGCAGATCAGAGCCCACATCAGGTACTTCCGCCCACATTGGACACGCACACGAGGCCGTCTTCTTCTCCCTACAACCACAACAGAGCGTATTCTTCCGCCGTGCGCCGCGCGCCGTTCGCGTTTGTTTACATCTCTTACCACGCTAAACCGTGTAAGACGGAATGACGCGTAATATATACATATTTTTTTTAATGGGGGCGCGTTCGTAACCACGAAACGTCGTAACCCGAGACCGTCGTAACCCGAGGACCCCCTGTACTGAAAATACATACTCTGAATATAAACTGTATTTTGGTACAGTTACTCTTTCATTTGGTGGTATTCAGAATTCAGTTACTTTTCTAAATTAAAAGGAATACATCACAGTACTTTATCATGTAATTTTGTCTTTTAACTGCACATTATTAGAGAAGAGAACAGCTCTTGTGGTACATATGTGTTTTATTAGACATAAATTGCATAATGCGTAATGAACAGGGCTACAAAAATAAATAAGTTTGTAATATTATGTATTATTTTTCTCACTAGAAAACAATGGAACTCAGTATTCCAAGTATTCTGAATACAGTACTCCATGTAACAGAATACAAAAGACATTTTAATTTGAGTATTCAGAATTTTGTAACTAAATACAAATTCAAAATATTCAAAATACAGGTTGGCGGTGCGATTCCAGCTCCCATAGATAAATGCTATCATTGTGTCCTTGGGCAAGACACTTAACCCACCTCTCCTCTAATGTCTGTGTGAACGGGTGAGTGGCTCCTTGATTGAAAGCGTTTTGAGCCTTGAAGGTGGAAAAGTGCTGTACAAAAATGTGACCATGAACATTTAAAAGAAAAAACAGCTCAATACAAGATTTGTTTTGTTAAGGAAATAAAAAAAAAAACATACTGTATGTGTAAACAAAATGGGGCAGTAGTTGGTCAGATTCTTATAAGACTTTTTAAACTCCGTACACCTTCACTGGAATCATTTGGATGATTTTAACCCTGGAATTACCCATCTCTACTGAACTAAAAGTAATGGTAGCTTTTAATGTGAAAACTACACTCATGACATCACAAGGAGGAACAGAGCATTTTGAGCTTTAGAGATGTAAACACACTACTGATAAAGGGTTACTCAAACATGTGAATGAAACAAAACATAACTTTGAGAAGGTAACAACATGGCTTAAAGGAGAATTAACGTTTTTTACAATCTGAGCCTTATTTCGGTAATAAAACAAGTTGTTTTACTCACCCATAGCACTTTGGTGTCATATGGAGCACTTCCAGAGATGTTTTAGATTTGCGATCTCCGTAATGTGAGTTCTCAGAGCACATGTTTGCGGTCTCCAAATAACACAAACTTTAGCACTTTTCAAATCATAGAAGCTCAATGTCTTAGTCTACGCTTTCGTTTGAGTCAAAAGTGGCCTGTAATCCAAGATTTATCCATAGTTTCGAGTAGTTGAGGACGCCAGTGCGCATGTGCGGAGTCACAGTTTATTTCGCTCTCAGCTCTCGGGACCCAAACATGAAACGCAAAGCTGTAAATTATGGATAAATCTCGGATTACAGGCCACTTTTGACTCAAACGAAAGTGTAGACTAAGACATTGAGCTTCTATGATTTGAAAAGTGCTAAAGTTTGTGTTATTTGGAGACCGCTTGGGGCATATATTATATGCCCCGAGAACTCGCATTATGGCTATCGCTAATCTAAAACATCTCTGGAAGTGCTCCATATGACACCAAAGTGCTATGGGTGAGTAAAACAACTTGTTTTATTACTGAAATAAGGCTCAGATTGTAAAAACGTTAATTCTCCTTTAAAGCTTACAAGAGTCAATTTTGAGTAATACAGGACCTGTAAGTAAAAATCTAAAAGTAGATGGAAAAAAAAGTCGGTCAGTATTTGGTTAGATTCCTATAAGACTTCCTAAGACTAAAACACATAACCTCCCTCTCCTATAGTCACTCACCCTGGCCCTAGTGGACAGAACTAATCCTGGCTTTGCTCTGTCTAATAGTTTGATCAATAGCCCATTCGGAGATGTATCTGGCCACTCTATGCTGATACAGCGAGGAGAGGTGAACACTTCCCTCTGCCCAGCACCCAAGGGACCCCGCGGACACCCTAATGAAGACACTCTGCTCCGGATGAATCTCCAATCAACATTTAGGCTATTAGCGATATGGGTGGGACATGAATGGGGCTGTTACAAGCTTAGGTGGAGAGCTAAATCACTGAAATTACTATGAGTATTTAACTGTGCCTGTCATGGGGTAATATAGCAAAGTGGTTTGGGTCATCTCTGCTGATCTTGCAAAAAATGATAATAGGATGTATGGATTGAACTAAATGTAAAACATTGGCACTATGTCATACTTGACCAATGTTTCCTTTAGTCCTGCTGAAAAACCACTAAAGCTAGAGTCAATGACGTGAAGTGAAGCGCACTGTGGTGGTCTACATGGTCTACGTGGTCACTGTATATATAAAATGGACATGGCTAGCCTCCGCATTCCATATAGGAAGTGAGCATGGGGACATTTCCGACTCCATCGACTCGCTCCAATTGACTTTACACTGAAAAATTGTCACCCCCTCTCTCTAATTGCTGCAAAGAGTTTCATTAAAATGTTTTTATTAAAGATCCCATGACATGGTACTTCTTGATGCTTTTATATGGCTCCTTAATGGTTCCCTAATACTGTAAATGAATCCTTCTTCAAAATCAACACTCAGTGCATGAGAAACAGAGATAAGATGAGAAAGAGTAATTTTTCTCTCTCTGAACACTCCATAATGGGCGTTGTTGCTTGAATGCAAATGAGGAGGAAAAGAGCTGGCCTATAGTAGAGGGTGGAGGCGTGGCCAAACTCTCCGCTCTCGGCTCTGAGCCCTCAGCTGATCCATTTCCTTGTTTTTGCACGGGGGGAGAGATTTGAAGCGTTCCATTGAAAAATAAACACATTTCCACAGAAAATAAAATTAAACCACTGCTGTTCAAAGGTCCAGAGGCTCAGATAAAGGACTTCCGAGCCTAGAAACACTCGGACGGGCCTCCAGGCAAATAAAAAAACGCATTTCACATTGCCTAGCGCATTCGCAGTCCAAACTCTCTGGGCGTGATTTACAGAGACGCTGAGTTCAGACAGACGGGGGTGGAACTGCATTTGCATTTCTTTTTTCGATCTGACGTCAATAAGGTGCCTTGTTCAAAATCGCCCGTTTGAGCTCTGATTTTTTCTAACGCAGAAAAGGATCGCAAATGCTCAGTTTAGACATTTTGCAACTTTTAACCATAGGGGGGGCCTAAACAGGGTAGGGGAGCTCACATTAACGTTCAAAAACCTCAGAAAGTGAAAATTTCATGCCATGGGACCTTTAAGCCACTCTACATGATCCTGGTGTTTTTATTTCACAATTTTGTCCACTTCTTTATACAGTTTATCCTCCTGAGACTTGCCCATTCATTTGTGTCATAGTGGACATTGAGTTAACCAGTCTACTAAGTGTTTTGAGATAGACTCTAGTTTGTGGCTGCACTATGATAAAAACAAAAAATATAATAATAATAATAATAATAATAATAATAATAATAATAATAATAATATTCATTTTTCATTCATTCATTCATCTTCTTCCACTTTTTCCATTCTCTGGGTCACAGGGGCAGCAGTCCAAGCAGTGTTCCACTGCCCAGAACACAATGCACCAGCCTCCATGAATCCTCCCGCGGGTGGTGGGTCCACAGGAAGACGGCTCACGTCACAACTGGCCTTGATTTTTATGTTCTGCCATGGGGGCTACCAGTGTCCGCAGACACTGGGGGCGAGGTGGGGCCAAGTGTCTTGCCCAAGGACACAACAGCAGCGCTCATCTGTGGTTGTCTGGGATCCTGAGGCGAAACCAAAGGGAATCTTAGGTGGCCATATAAACATTAGAAGTATATTATCCAAGACTGAACAAATACAACATCTACTGCTGGACTCCAACCTGGATTTTCTTTGTATGTCTGAAACGTTTCTCAAAAGTAACTCTCCATCAGCAGCTTTAAATATCTCTGGTTACAATATATATAGGAGAGATAGGGATGGACCCAAAAAGGGAGGGGGGGGTGATGGCTTATGTAAAAAACACACTTAAATGCCAACAAATCCAATGGACAAATGACCAGTTGTTAGAATGTTTAGGCCTCAATATTTCCCTTTCTCTACAAATGTCTTTTGTAATCATAGTAATTTACAGGCCTCCGTCTGCCGACATCAGTTTCTATGAGAACTTTGAAAACCTACTAAAGCAATGTAATTTTGATAAGGAAATAATTATTATGGGGGACTTCAACATAAACTGGGAAGACAGAGACACTCGGCAGAAACTTAAGAAAATCACAGACAAATTTGATCTTGTTCAAATTATAAAAGGACCAACAAGAATCACTAACTCAACAAGAACGCAAATTGACCTAATTTTTAGTAACAGGCCAGAGAGAATTGTGAAGTCACTTAATATGCTATCAGGCCTATCTGACCACAACCTCATCCTGCTAAATAGAAAAATTAGCAAAAAGCGCTTTAGTGCAAGCAATACTGAGGAATTTGTAGGCATTCCTAAAAACAAATATCAGAACTTTCTTGATAAAGTTAATGAAGTCTCCTGGGACAACCTAATAACTATGGAGGATTGTGAGCATGAAATCTTCTTAAATCATTGGGAAAAATTATAAAAGAATTCTCACAGAAAATTAGGCATAAGCAGAGAAAGAATAAAGTTCCATGGATAAATGATAACCTTAAAAAACTAATGAAAGAAAGAGACAGTGCTCTAAAGATTGCAAATAAAAGCAAGTCCTCACATGACCGGGGTCGTTTCACAATGTTAAGAAATAAAGTGGTAAGGTCCTTCAGGAAAGCCAAAGCGGATTTCTTTATGACATTAATTGAAAAGGCAAATGGAAACTGTAAAATAATATGGGACCAAATAAAAAAAATGATTGTTGATCACCCAAAAACTCAGAAAACAGTGGAGATAAAAATTGACCAAAACCTTGTAAGTAGTCCAGCGGAAGTGGCAAAAGCCTTTAACCATTATTTTATTGACTCTGTGGCTAGCATCGCAAAACAGTTCTCCCCCGAATGTACAGTCACCTTCTCAGTAGATTTACACGCACCCGTACTTAGTCTCAAAAGTGTCTCTCAGTATGATGTGCTTCAAACCATTAATTCACTTAAATCATCTACATGCAAAGATATCTACGGTATGGACTCAATAATGCTAAAGGAACTCAGCACATCACTCTTACAACCCATAACACGGATAATCAATCAATCTATTTCTCAGGGAGTATTTCCAACCATGTGGAAGTCGGCCATCGTCGTCCCAATATTCAAAAATGGTGACCCTCACTCAGTAGCCAATTACAGACCAATAAGTATACTTCCCATAATGTCCAAAGTTGCTGAGAAACTAGTTGCGGAACAGATCATGAACCATCTCAACACCACCCCATTTGCCCTACACCCAATGCAATTTGGATTTAGAACCAACCACTCAACCGAAACCGCCATTTGCTTCTTTACAGAAAATATCCGTCAATCACTGGACAAGGGCGGGGTCATTGGCACTGTTTTCCTCGATCTGAGAAAAGCATTTGACACTGTTAACCACAACATCTTATTAAATAAATTACCGTGTGTGCGGTGAACAGCTCCAGGTGGTCCATGAATATAAATATCTCGGTGTCATCCTTGATTCAAAACTCTCTTTCAAATCCCACATAAAAATGGTCAGTAATCGTATCAAATTCAATCTCAGCAACTTTGGACATATTCGACCTCAGATGTCCATACAGTCAGCTAAAATGTTTATGCACTCCATGATACTGTCTCACATCACTTACTGTCTAACTGTCTGGTCTCACTCAACTGCTACAGCTTTAAAACCCATCCACTCTCTTTATAAACGCACCATCAAAACTCTGGACCGGAAACCCCACTCTTATCACCACTGTCCAATCCTGCAAAAACACAATCTGCTTAACTGGGAAAACCTGGTCAAATTTGCTCATCTGTGTCTCACATATAAAATCATTCATGGCTTGTCATCTCCTCCACTCACACAGTTTCTTCACATCAGGACGTCAGAACACAGCAGAACCAGAGGGGCATCGAGAGGGGACTGTATCATCCCCCTTAGAAAAAGTCTCTTTGGCCAAACCTCCTTCTCTGTGCAAGCTGCCCATGACTGGAACACCACCGCCACCACAATCAGAAACCTCCCCACTTACACCTCATTTAAATTACACTTAAAGAAATGGTTAATTGAGAATCAATCCTGTCACCACTAACATCCACCTCCCGATGCCCCTGTCGCTATCCTGCCTCTTGTGTGTTACTGTTTGACTGTGATTGTATGAGTCTGTATGTATGTGTATGTGATGCTCTTAATGGTATATAGTGTTTGTGGCTGGAAATGAATGTATGTGGCGGAATGTGGTTTTATGTCTGTATAGAATTGCATGGAGCTGTATGTGACTGTATGTATGAAGGATTTTAGAGTGTAAATATTAACCCTGTTTTTATTTTATTTTATTCTATTTTACTTCTTGTAGGTTTGACATGTTACACCTGTCCGGGACAACAGATGAAAAATAGCCCTCAGGCTAATTCTGGCATATTTACATGCAAATGTTTATTAATGTGCACTGTCCCTGAAATAAATAAATAAATAAATAAATAAATCTGTGGGAGCTGGGATCACACGCAGTCCACCCGTCAAGAGCGGGATTCGAACCGCCAACTAGGCAAGCGCTCTACCAACTGAGCTACTGCCGCCCCTATAATAATAATAATTAAATAAAATAATAAAAAATAATGAATACAAATATAAATTAAACATAAATAATACATAAATAAGTAAATGAATAAATAAGAAATTACTATTATAAAAAAATAAATAATCATAATAAATAAAATAATACAAAATAGATACACTTTTTTTCTTCGGGTCCCGGGAGGTTATGGTTCTCACAAAAGGACATACTGAAGGCTCACGTAGGTAAGTACCTGATTTTTACCGTCAGAAATAGTTCATTTTAGAAAGTTTGCAATGGTTCAAAGTTATTTCTCACTTACCTTATGTACTCCAAGCATCCAAATTATTCATTGCAATGACTTTACAACTTTTAGAGAGCAGTGGGGAGTTAACAGCACACCAGCATTACTTCTTGGTTCACTCACAATAATGCGGAAATTGGCATTTTATTGTATAAATGAACAAAAAACTGGTCCACCCAAAGAACAAAACACCGAGCCATAAACAAAGCAATGTGGTCTACTCCATTCAGTGTAGTGAAGACTGCAGTGAGCGCTACACTGGAGAAACAAAACAGCCACTTCACAAGAGGATGTACCAACACAGACGGGCGTGCCAGAGTGGACCTTCATCTGCCGTACATCTTCACCTAAAACCCATGGGCCACTCCTTTGAGGACAGTGAGGTACGATCTTGGCCCCCACTGCATATTTAATAGGCCTACCTAACTAACACAAACTGTAAACAAATAGGTGAGATAGATTCAGAGTCATTTCATTGTAGTTAGCTCTTCCTTTCAGGCAGATATAGGCCGTGTCCACCAGCGTCTGACCAGAACTGAAGAAGCAGCTTGGATGAGCTGTGAAACATATTCGACCAAATAAACTTTTGTCCAGTTGACAAACTGATTCTCCTTTTGCTATAAATGAACAGTTTTTTAGGGCTGTCAGTTTAACGCATTAATTGATTAATTAATTACATTGCAAATTAACGCGTTATAAAAATTAACACAATTAATTATGAGCGGCAATTCAATGTGCACGCATTTTAAGGTCGTTTTCACACCTGCCTTGTTTGGTTCGTTTAAAATGAACCAGAGTTCGTTTGCTCCTTTGATTCGGACCTTTTGTTCTGGTGTGAATAAAAACCAAAAGTCTCGATCCGGAGCAAACAACCGGACCGAGACCACCTAAAAAGCTCGGTCTCGGTCCGGTTCCATACGAACTCTGGTGCGGTTCGTTTGAGGTGAGAATGCAGACCGGACTTGATCCGACACAAGTTGGCTTTTTGTACTTAACGAGCTCCCGTCGTATGTTGAGCATTATGGGAAACCGAGGCTGACGAAACGAAACAAAACTAAACAAAACGAAACTTACGAGGCTTACTTACGTTTTGTGTGAAGAGCAAGAGTCAGAACTTGATGCACACATGAGCGCTGTCCTCCGTAGGCGTCTTGCCCTGTGTCTTCATCGTTTGGAAATAGATTGTAAAATAGTGTAAACCTCACGATGCTGCTCAAACATTTGTGCAAACTGTAAAAACTGAGCAAACCATATCGCTAAGGCTAGATTGAAAACAGCACGTAACACCATTATTCTCCTCCTTTGGACAGGGCTCATTTTTGTCCAATGTCTGAGCGACCTCAGCACATGTGCTTTTGTTTATAGATGTTGGT
The DNA here is from genome assembly GCA_036785185.1 of Paratrypauchen microcephalus. Lineage (NCBI taxonomy): Eukaryota > Metazoa > Chordata > Actinopteri > Gobiiformes > Gobiidae > Paratrypauchen > Paratrypauchen microcephalus. The sequence goes on from JAVJIX010000007.1 coordinate 791,201, forward strand.
TCGCTTGGGGAAAAACTGCAGTGTGAAAGCGAACCACACCAAAATAAAAAAAATAAAAAAACATTTGGTCCGGACCAAAGCAAGTGAACTATCGGACTTTCCTGGTGTGAAAACGACCTAAATTTGGCGTGCGGGTTCCGGGGGTCATGGGAGCCATGAGTAATTTGCACGGGCAATTATTTGTATTCTCTGTATATTTGAAGCTTTGTATATTATTTATTGATGTTGCATGAAAGCTACTGCACGTGCTCGCCAGAAATATTCGCCATTTAATAGTGGAATGGTGTAAATGAGCTTTCGAATGAATGTTACGTAATGTGGGAGGGGGAATGGGGGTATATACAGGAAAATTTTTAAATTCTGAAATTTGGATTTCTATATGCTATATGTTAGCAATAAAGTTAAACTGTACATAAAAGTACAAAAAAACACATTTTATTAACTGGTAGGCCTACTAGTATTATATATTGGAGTTGTTTTTGCTTTGCACTTCGTCTAATCAGAGGCATTGAGGAGGAGCTTATGCTAAAAGGCGCAGGTGAAAAAGTGAGGAGCGATGCGTTGAGGCACGGGCAGGTAGGGTGAGGTATAGGATGTTTTATAAAGTTTAACCTGTGTACACGCAATGGTACACGCTGTTACGAAAGAGCTGTGCTCACTCGCTCGGTGCGCGGCTCCAGACACGGGCTTGCGCGGCCCGCAGTTTAATACGAAGTTTAATACGAAGTTTAATACGAGATACACATACTTTTGTTCTGAATACAGGATGATTCTGTTTTTCAAGGGACGGTTGGCGACCCTAAACACAACTATACATATATATATATACACCCAAAATCTTTCTCAACGAATTTGCACAGATGTAAAAAAAAAAAAAAAAAAAAAAACTACCCCGCAGCTGGAAAAAAGCGGAGATCCGCTAAAAAACGGAACTCTTTCATCCCTGTATATAGGTGCACTCTGCAGGTCTGCCCACAGTCTTGTCTTGTGTGCACGGAGAGAGAGAGAGCCAAAGACTGAAAAACTTAATGACTTAAAGGGGAAGTCTGCAGTCTTTTCACTGTACCACTATAAATCACACGTTTGACACCTTTTTTGCACTGTGGGAGAACCCAATAAACCACCTAAAAAAATGTATTAAAATGCGATTAATTAGATTAATTAATTACAAATCCTGTAATTAATTAGATTTTTTTTTTTTTAATCGCCTGACAGCACTATTTTTTTTTTTTTTTTGAATTATCATTGTTGTATCGGAATCAATATTGATTATTGAGTCTACTCTAGTATCGAAAATTGAGTTTGAAATATTAGTATCATGACAGCGCTTGTTGCAGCTGCCACACAGACAATTTGGGCAAAGTTTCAGTAACAGAATTGGCTACCTTCCAGTCGCTGGGTAAATGGTCAGTATGCTGCTCCACTAACACCAACTCTGAACCATATCGTGAATGTCATAAGAATTTCCTAGCTAGGTAAAAATGTAAAAAAACAAAACATCATTATTAGAAAAAAAAAATGCAGCATTTCAAATCTTGACAAACCCGACAATCAGACAACATTCAAACCCACATAGAAGTACAGGTAGATTATAAAATGGTGCAGGAAATGTTACTCTCTTATCTTACACCAGGACATACGGCAGATAAGCAGCGGATGAGATCTTCTCCATAATTACAATAACGAGGCCATGGTCTGCATAATTGTATTGTTTGATCCTCACACCCCTTACTCTACACAACCCTCCTTGTATAGAATCCCATTATAGAGGACTAATGGAGATAACATATTTATTTAGCATCACCAGACCAACTAAAAAGTAGTATGAGAAAAAAAAAAAAAAGCTTTCTCCTGGATTGCTTCACATTTTAAGTCTAATTCACACTCTCGCGCATATTCGGATACGCACAGTGGTCCGGTGCCTGGGGGCCCCATTAGTCAGGGAAGGAGGGGAAGGAGGGATGGAGTCATAAAGTCATTACTCGCCGCGCTTGGGTGCGTCACATAGCCTGGACCAGTCGGCCATGACGGGACAATATGTTCCCCCAAAAACTGGAGGGAGAAAGGAAAAAATAGATTATAAGAAGTACAATAGGAAAAAAGTACATGTATTTATGGTGTCTGATTTGCTTGGGCATCAGGAGTTATTTTGTAATGGGGAGCAAGCATGGGGTTTCATTTTGCCTCATCCATGGGCTTTAGATGGAAGTAAAGAAATGTTCTACTCTTTGGAGTATCTGAATGATGGAAAGTATTGCTAGACCATAGGCCAGATGTCCTTCCTAGGCACACTGATAGCACTTGACATGATTTGAAGAGGCTTGCAGCGGAACAAGCAGAAAAATCGAATTAATCCAGTTGAGGAAAAAAACATTGACATCTTTGAAATCTAGAAATGCACAAAGCTCTTCACTCTGGACATAAAAATAGTCTGTTTTTCTGTTAAAATAGGCCTAAATACGTTGTAAAGTCTTTGTTTTGCCCAAACCACAGTGCTGCTTTGTGAGAGAAACATACAAACTCTGCACAGAAAGGCCCAAGAGTTGAACCCGGAACCTTTTTGTACTAGATACTCTGCTACCATGTAAAGGTCAAAGGTCATATCCTATCACCCTGTTCATGTTTTGACTGCTGCTATTTTTAAAGGAAAGCACCTCTTTGTCTATAGAAGGGGACAGAAAAGAGAGGAGCACAGAATACATGGTAGTGATGCTTAGACAGAGTGATGTGTAATTTGGAGAGGAAAAAGGTAGAGTGAATTGGTTAAACAACTGAAAACTACAAACTGTCCTCTAGACATCTTCCCCACTATTAACACTTGTATCAGCTCAGGTTGTGTCCCTGATTCTCTTAAACACGCCATAGCGAGACCTCTTCTCAAAAAAACACACCTTGATGTCAGTGTTTTGTCAAATTTTAGACCGGTTTCTAAACTGCCTTTTATTTCTAAGATTCTTGAAAAGGTTGTTTTATTGCAGTTGCAGTTGTTTCTAGATAGCAGTGCTGTCCAGTCTGGGTTCAGATCCCGGCACAGCACAGAATCTGCACTACTTAAAGTACACAACGGTATTGCCTTGTCAGTTGATGCTAAACGCCCCCATCGTCTTGGTTTGCTGTCTCGCCTGAAAAATTATGTTGGCATCACAGGAACTGCACTTGGTTTGAGTCGTACTTGACAAATAGAAGTTTTTCTGTTAGTATTGGTGAGTTCTCCTCCTCCTCTGTGGACTCGCTGTTTTGTGGAGTGCCCCAGGGCTCTATTTTGGGCCCTGTTTTATTCTCTTTGTACCTGTGTTTCCAGATCAAAAATGGTGCTCTTCAGTCATTAACTGACTGCATCAAAGACTTAAAGTTGTGGTTGGGACAACATTTTCTTATTTGAATGCAGAAAGCAAAACAGAATACATTTTATTTGGTGATTCTGCATCTTCCAATTTTGATTGGTTATCATCTAAATTAAAATTGACCGTCAGGAACCTTGGGGTCACTTTTGACAACAATTTTAAATTTGATAAGTAGATTGACAGTGTTGTGAGAGCCAGTTTTTATCAGTTACGCCTTTTATCTAAAGTAAAGCCTTTTTTAAATCGCACCAACCTTGAAAGGACCATTCATGCTTTTATCAGTTCTAGAATAGATTATTTCAACGCACTTTATGTCGGTGTCTCCCAAACTGCTCTCAGTCGCCTTCAGCTTGTGCCGAATGCAGCAGCTCGTTTTTTAACCAACACACCTCGACGTCAGTACATCACCCCAGTCCTTTTTACACTTCATTGGCTTCCAGTTTCTTTTAGAATTGATTTAAAAATTTAACTTTTTGTTTTTAAAGCTCTTAATGGATTAGCACCTTGTTATTTGACCAAGCTTTTATCTGTCCGAAAATCAAGTCGCACTTTAAGGTCAAATAACCAACTTCTTTTGGAGGCTCAAACACTGGGGTGATGGAGTTTTCTCTGTGGTTGGTCCCAGACTGTGGAACAATCTGCCCTTTGAGCTACGTATCATCACTGATTTGAACCTTTTTTAAATCTAGGCTCAAAGCACATTTATTCAAAATGGCTTTTAATACTTAGTAGTCTGTGGCACGTAATTTTTCTGCATTGTGTGTTTTACAATTTATTGTTTACATTATTGTATTCTGTATAATGTTCTGTCTTTTGTATTGTTGCATTTTCTGTTTTTAATTGGAAAGCACTTTGGTCACCATTGGCGTTGTAAAGGGCTATATGAATAAAGATAGATAGACAGGCGGAGATGGGCTTCTGTGTCCATGTGTCAGTTGTTCTAACCACAACATGACAACACCATGTGGATCTTGGGCTCCCAGGAGCTGCTGCTCACTGTCAGACTGCACCAGCTCCTCTGAGCCACACCAGATCCAGATCAGCCCAGCCTCTTCAAAGGGATGCTACGTGCAGATTCTGCCTAGTTGCGCTTAGGCGCTTTGTGTTACATTTCTTGTATTAGATTAGATTAGATTAAGTCTTTATTTGGTCTCACACACAATGACACACAGTGACACACTGGAGAAACTTGACTTCTGCATTTGACCCATCCTTTTTCAGGAGCAGTGGGCAGCCATCTTTCGGCGCCCGGGGGGCAGTACCGTGAAGGGTCTTGCCCAAGGACACCCCCCCCCCCTTCCCCCCCCTTCACGGCAGTACCGTGAAGGGTCTTGCCCAAGGACCCACACTGGCTTGCCCCCCCCCAGGGAAAGTCAGTGACTTACCAGTTAATAATAATAATTCATTGCATTTATACAGCGGCTTTCATGACACCCAAAGCGCTTTACAGTTCATTGTTCATTCACTCCACACTTGGTGGTGGTAAGCTACTTTTTGTAGCCCCAGCTGCTCTGGGGCGGACTGACGGAAGCAAGGCGGCCAATCTGCGCCATCGGCCCCTCCGACCACCACCAACACTCACACACACTCCACATTCATACTAGGCAATGTGGGTGAAGTGTCTTGCCTAAGGACACGACTACAGTTTTTGCAACTGGCGCCCCACTGTGGCACCTGGAATTCCCAGCGGTCTCCCATCCAAAGCTAACCAACCAGTGAAAAGCGCTTTATAAATGATGTTTGATTGATTGATTGAAGAGAAATTGCTTTTTATAGTGTTTTATTGTTTTATTTTGTGTGTTCAAAGCTGACAAAGGAACCAGTTGATTGGTATAAAAAGCAATCACGAGATGCCATACGCCCCCTAACTAGCCACATAGATTGTAGTACGCTATATTATTGTGTATATCCTTTGAAAATACCAGATTTTGTGCATTATTTAATGTTTTGTCCTCAAATTGTAAATCAGATATATGGCGTCCTCGTTAAATGACTCTTACCTGAGTAATTTCGTAGACCACTACTTTCTACTTTTACTTACAGGTCCTATATTAGACAAAATTGATTCTCTTGAGCTTTAAGCCAGTGTTGTTAGCTCATTAAGTTGTGTTTTGTTTCATTCACATATGTTTGAGTAACTTTTATTATTAGTCAGTCTGCAACTCCAAAGCTCAAAATGCTCTCTTCCACCTTGTGATGTCATGTAGTGGTAGCTTTCAAGTTAAGAGCTACCTTTTACCTTTTGCTATGTAGAGATTGGCAGTTCCTGGGCTGAAATCATCCAAATGATTCTAGTGAAGGTGTTGAGACATCGCATAACATCACAAAGTGGAACATAGTGTTTGACAGAAGAACTCAGCCTAAATATGCAGGACATGTGTTAACCATGTGTGAATGAAACAAAACACAAACCCAAGGTATGTTTTTGGTCCTTTAAGTAATATTATTTTGAAGTAATGTTACACTTACTTGAGTACAATCATTGGCTACTCTACTCAGCTCTGACCAGGACCTGCAAAAGACTCCTATGATATAAAAACCCCATTGTCGTACGAGAACAAAAGCACACAGTTACAGAAATAAAGCCAGTCCTCTTTTACAGCCAGCAGGTCACATGACATCAAGAACTAGCCCAAGACGTACAGCCCGCCATATATCTGTGACACCTGCGTATAAACCACACTTTAAACCAGCCATTCCGACCAGGAAAAACTACTTCTCCAATCCCATTTAGCCTCCATTGAGCAGTACACACCCCACTCACTCACAGTGGCAGTAAATTGGAAGTACAGAGGCACCAGTTGCTTTTAGGCAGTGGGTGATATCCAGTGTGATTGAATGCAGACATAGTGAAAGAGCTTACAGTAGCCAGTAGCCAGTATACAGTATACTAACTTACAAATGACAAACAGCTACAACAGCAGGGCGAGCGCAAGGTATAAGCAGGGTGAGGAAAATGCGCTGGGGCCCACAAACACTAGGGGGCCTCAACTTAAAGCGCTGTAGCCTGATTTGATCGACAAACAGAAGTAATTCATTTGAAAGAGGGGTAGGGGTATTAATCGCTACATATACATAACATATTTAGATGACCTTATATTGTTTTCAAAATGCTATATTCACCATATCCTGCTATTGAAACTAATGCACAGTAGGGCTGAGCAGTATACCGCTTCATACCAAATACCGGTGTTTTTTTTAATGATATTAATTTTTCATATATCCCAATACTGGTGAGTGTGTCTGTACAAAACGTCGGGAACACAGATCCTGGAACGTTGGGCAGTGGCATGAGAGCGGTGGAAGCTCAGTGTGTGTTGAGCGGTGAACAACATAGATGGAGAAAATGTTACAGACACAGAGGAACTTATAGCGAAAAGAGGAAAGAGGAACCGTGTCAGTTCTGTGGAAGTACTACGGCTTTAAAAAATCTGGCGCTGCTCAAACGACCATATTCTGTAAATGTTGTCGGGCTAAAGTTGTAGCCGCAGGACAAGATAAGATAAGACTTTATTGATCTCACACAGGAGATATTCACTTGCCACATTAGCTCCAGGCAGTTTAGTGCAAAGAAAAGTTTGAACAGAAAGTGCATGCAGACAAATAGTAATAATAATAAAATAAGTAAATAAGAGAGTATAGAGAAATATTGCACGTCTGGACTATACAGTAGAATTATACAGTCTGATGGCAGTGGGGATGAAGGATCTGTGGTCGTGCTCCTTCTTGCACTGGCTGTGCCTCAGTCGGCTGCAGAAGGAGCTGCTCAGCTCCTCTACAGTCCGGTGCAGAGGGTGAGAGGTGTCGTCCATGATGGACGTAAGTTTGGCCAGCACCCTCCTCTCAGCCACCTCCTCTACAGAGTCCAGAGGACAGCCCAGGACAGAGCTGGCCCTCCTGACCAGCTTATTAAGTCTCTTCCTGTCCCACTCTGTGCTGCTCGGGGCCCAGCAGACGACAGCGTAGAGGAGAGCAGAGGCCACCACAGAGTCATAAAAAGTCTTGAGCAGAGGCCTGCACACTTCAAACTACCTTAGTCTCCTCACGAGGTGGAGGCGACTTTGGCCCTTCTTGTACAGTGCGTCAGTGTTGTGGGACCAGTCCAGTTTATTGTTGAGGTGAACACCCAGGTAACTGTCCACAGTCTCTATGTCCTGCCCCTGGATGTTCACCGGTGAGTGAGGTAGTGGTCTCCTCCTGAAGTCAATCACCAGCTCCTTTGTCTTACTGGTGTTAAGGCTCAGGTGGTTGCGCCCACACCAGTCCACAAAGTCACTGATGACTTTACTGATGACAGTACTCCAGCTCATTCCCCTCAGACACACAGCCCACAATGGTCGAGTCATCAGAGAACTTCTGGAGATGGCAGCTGTCCGTGTTGTAGATGAAGTCCGAGGTGTAGATGGTGAAGAGGAAGGGTGAGAGGACAGTTCCCGGGGGGCCCCAGTGCTGCAGACTACCACTTCTGACTCACAGCCGCGCAGCCGCACGTGGACTATACAGTAGTCAGTAGTCCATCTTCATGAGGTGGGAGGTCAAGGCGACAGGTCTGTAATGGGCCGGTTCCCTGGCGTTTGTTGTTTTGGGAACCGGGACCACACAGGAGGTCTTCCACAGGACGGGGACCTTCTCCAGGCTGAGGCTCAGATTGAACATGTAGCAGAGAACCTCACAGAACTGGTCCACGCAGGTTCTCAGCAGCCTGCGGCAGATACCATCGGGTCCTGCAGAATTCCTCTGCTTCAGCTGCCTTAGCTCCCTCCTCACCTCGTCCGGTGTGATGGAGAGGGGGGACTGTGGTGGACTGCAGTAGGTGGGGGGATTGGGTCCATGTGAAGGGGGAGGGGGGATGTGGCCACTGGAGGTGAGGAGGTGTGAAGAGGGAGGAGTCGGAAGAGGGGCAGAGGGGGTCCAAATCCAGACATGTTCCTCAGTCCTCTCCACACGCCCCGTGCGTTGTTTTGGGCCAGCTGCTCCTCCATCTTCCTCCCGTAGTCCTTCTTGACCCATCGGATTCTCCACTTGAGCTTCCGCTGGGCCCTTTTCTGCTCCTTTCTGTCCCCTGAGTTGAAAACCCTTTTCTTCTGGTTCAGGAGGGCTTTAAGCTCAGGGTTGACCCAGGGGTGGTTGTTGGAGAAACACCGTACCCTCCTGGTTCGTACAGTGTTCTCCACGCAGAAGTTGATGTAGTCCGTGATGCAGTGGGTCAGGCCGTTGATGTTGTCTCCATGTTGTCTCAGTGTTCTGGAAACTCTCTCTGATTCTCACAGGCCTCATCAGTCTAAACTTTCACAGACTGCTTCTGCGCAGGTCCTCTCCACACCCTGGGTGTGTATTCTGGGAGCAGGTAAACCAGACAGTGGTCTGGGCGTCCGAGCGGGGGGAGGGGGCAGAGGTGTAGGCGTCTTTGATATTTGCATAGAGCAATCTGCTTCACCACCTCCGTCACAAACATGTCCTGGAATATGAAGAATGCATGAAACTAAGATTTCCATCCTGCAGGGAACATTCAAGTTGGCACTGCAACACAAAATGCCACTCAGCAGGGGACCACCTACGACAAGAAAAGCAAACGGTGAAATGATATTACCAAAGCTATTACTGTCCACTTCACCAAAGACATGGTACCACATAGTTAGTACATGAGAAAAAAATACCGTCAAATACCGTGACACTGATATAATTTAGAAAAATACTGTGATATCTATTTTTGGTCATACCGCCCAGTTCTACTGTTGCCTGGTTTACACCTGACTATATCACAAGTGATATATGGTCTGGAAGCCACCTTCGAAATATCTCATAGCGGAGGTGTGGTTTACGATCGCCAACGGCCGTTTATTGGGCATTACGAATGTCTATCATTTGGCGTATACGTAGCCCATAACCAATCATGTCAGTTGTCAGTTCAAACTACAAGCTTCCGTTTGTCACGTAGTACGCCTCACCGTCTTTCCACCCCTCCTCGCTCTCTGATTGGCTCCCAGAATCGGGAGAGTTTGCTTGCCATAGTGGCCAGGCTGTCTTTCAGATCGGAACAAACGAAAGCAGCCTGGGATTTCCCAGGTTAGTTCTACTGCACATCACATCAGATTTATGAACCTGTTCTGTATTTTATTTTTATTTTTTTTTGTTTTTGTTTGTTTGTTTGTTTGTTTTTGTCTTTTGTTACATCCACACATGTCTGAGTAACCCTTTATTATTAGTCTGTCTACAAATACAAAACTCAAAATGCTCTGTTTCACCTTGTGAGGTCATCTAGTGGTAGTTTTCAACATAAAAACAATTCTTTTGCATCAATTGATCTGTTTTACTCCGCAATACAGTACACTAGAATAACCATTATTTGTTGCCTTCAGAAAGGGCAGCAAATAATTCTAGTGAAGTTGTGTGGACTTTAGAAACTCACAGGAACGCTTCCTGTATCACCCTTCAGTGACATCACAAGGTGGAACAGTGTTTTCAGTTTGAGATAAAAGCACAACCTACCTATGCAGGATTTGAGCGTTAAACGTGTGGATGAAACAAATGAAAAGAGAATACGACATTATAACGCAGATCCGTAGAAATCCATAGATCCGTGTACACAATATAGACCCTTTAAGGAACTGAAATGGGACAGAACTATCCTATAGAACTCTCTACAACACCGGTTTAAATACACAAAGACATTTTACTACTTTATCTACTACTCTTCCTTAACTATAAAGCATATCTTTCGCATTCACTTAAAGAGACACAGCACAGGCGGACTCAGGGTTCCTGTGTGCACCTGACCAACTGGACCTGCTCAGTGTTAGAGCCCACACAAGAGGAGACAGGTGCAAATCACATTAACAACAGTCAAGACGAAACACAGAAGGCCTATAGGCACAACATCAGCTGACCGAGCAAGTCTCTTATCATTTAAAGAGAACTACAATGCTTTATTCTGGATTTTTAAACGTCCTACAATGACTCTTATGAGCTTTAAAGGAATATTAACGTTTTTTTTTACAATCTGAACCTTATTTCTGTAATAAAGCAAGTTGTTTTACTCACCCATAGCACTTTGGTGTCATTTGGAGCAGTTTCGTAGATGTGGTGTAGCGATATCGTGATCGTTAACGTGAGTGCCCGGGGCAGGCGATAGCAGTCACCAAATAACACAAACTTTATCACTTTTCAAATTACAGAAGCTCAATGTCTTACTCTACACTTTTGTTTGAGTCAAAAGTGGCCTCTAATCCGATATTGGTAGATCATTTTACTTGCAAAGTGAAATTTACTCAAACCATGATAAAACAGCCTTAAAGGGATATGCCACCCCCAGGTCAAACTTGGGCATCTCCCCACAGTCCAGAGACTAAAATAAGTGGTGGAAAGCGTTTTCCTGCTCACCCAGCCATTGTCCGAGTCTGTCAGCACTGACCGCCGCGGTATCTGCAGCTACTCCGCGTTAGACTGGAGTCTAATGTCGCCAGAGAAAGATTTCGACCAAAAGGAATTAATTTGCTCGATGCGTTTCCCAATTACTTTCTGTGTAGTGCGCATTCATATCGAGTGCAAATAAATGCGCAAATCAACACGGAGAGCTTGACTTGGTCATTTTGGGTGGGAACTATTTTTCAGTGCGGAAGGACATGGCCGAATCACGCAGCATGCTGCCAGGGGAATCCCAGTTACGCACCGGGAAGGGAGTTCCCCTGTTGCACAACGTGGTGCGTGATTCGGCTGTATTCTTCCGCACTGAAAAATAGTTCCCACCCAAAATGACCAAGGCAAGTTCTCCGTGTTGATTTGCACATTTATTTGCACTCGATATGAATGCGCACTACACAGACAGTAATTGGGAAACGCATCGAGCAAATTAATTCCCTTTGGCCGAAATCTTTCTCTGGCGACGTTAGACTCCAGTCTAAGGCGGAGGAGCAGCAGCTCGCGCGGCGGTCAGTGCTGACAGACTCGGACAATGGCTGCGTGAGCAGGAAAACGCTTTTCATCACTTGTTTTAGTCTCTGGACTGTGGGGAGATGCCCAAGTTTGACCTGGGGGTGGCATATCCCTTTAATTCCAGTAATCTTAAAGGTCCCATGGCATGAAATTTTTCACTTTCTGAGGTTTTTGAACGTTAATGTGAGCTCCCCTACCCTTTAACCCATGGTTAAACGTTGCGAAATGTCTAAACTGAGCATTTGCGATCCTTTTCTGCGTTACAAAAAATCGGAGCTCAAACGGGCGAGTTTGAACAAGGCACCTTATTGACGTCAGATCGAAAAAAGAAATGCAAATGCAGTTCCACCCCCGTCTGTCTGTACTCAGCGTCTCTGTAAATCACGCCCAGAGAGTTTGGACTGCGAATGCGCTATACAATGCGAAATGCGTTTTTTTATTTGCCTGGAGGCACGTCCGAGTGTTTCTAGGCTCAGAAGTCCTTTATCTGAGCCTTTTTATCTGAGGTTTAATTTTATTTTATGTGGAAATGTGTTTATTTTTCAATGGAACGCTTCAAATCTCTCCCCCCATGCAAAAACAAGGAAATGTATCAGCTGAGGGCTGACAGCGGAGAGCGGAGCGTTTGGCCACGCCCCCACCCTCTACTTTTGGCCAGCTCTTTTCTCCTCATTTGCATTCAAGCAACAACGCCCATTATAGAGTGTTCAGAGTGAGAAAAATTACTCTTTCTCAGCTTATCTCTGTTTCTCATGCACTGAGTGTTGATTTTGAAGAAGGATTCATTTACAGTATTAGGGAACCATTAAGGAACCATATAAAAGCATCAAGAAGTACCATGTCATGGGATCTTTAAAGGTGCATTGTGTAACTTTTCTGGTCAAGGGTCCATCAACTCCTTTTCTCCATGGAGTTTGTATGTTCTTCCCGTGTCTGGGTGGGTTTTCTCCGGGCACTCCGGTTTCCCCCACAAACCCAAAACATGCTCCAGGTAAAATCCTCCAGCTGAGGTCCTGACCAAGCCGAAGCAAGAAGATCATGGAGATGGTCCCCGGGCGCAGTAATGTGCTTCCCACTGCTCCTAATAACAGGATGGGTTAAATGCAGAGAAGAATTTCTCCTGTGTGAGATCAATAAAGTCACTTCTTCTTCTTCTTCTTCTTATTGCTTCAACTGGAATGTTTCATAGTATATAAACCTTTCTGTCTTCATGGAAACCAAACCAGAGGTCAGATCTGTGGAACGGCGACCACGCTCACAGTCAGAATGCCTGTTTTTCTAGGTATGTGTAATTAGTTGTAATTAAATAAATGTAAGGTAGAGCTGTTTAATGTCATACTGTGGAACATTTCAGACAGAACATTCCAATGACATCTCCATAGAAACAAGCAGGTGACGAATCCTCATCAGAAAACTACACAATGCACCTTTAACTTGGCTGGATTTGACTTTTTGTAGTGTTATAATTAGCATGTACAATAAATGACACAATACTATGATCTCAGCAGTGGGATCGCAGCTAAAGAGCCTCAGACCTTCCTCTCGGTCTCTGTATAACCCATTAGTGTGTGTTCGATCTGGGGCCCGGGCTGTTCCTCACACACCGACGGACGCTCTCAAATGAAATGGACAATGACAAGAAGAGGGTAAGATTAATACGAGGCTTTAAAGCAGGCAGAGTCACAGTGTGGTGAGTCATGGACGACCAAGAGTTATGTTTTATTATGCAACTATAAATCTATGGACAGCTTTATCGTGTTAAAGATGAGCAAAGGCACATTGTGGTCTTATATCTGTAATATTGTTTGGCTGATCTATGTTGTATGTATTTGGAAGTATAAGTCAAACACTGAATTTACTCACTTGGTTAGTAGTGGTTCAATTAAAAGTGGTGTCATGGTAATGCTGACAACAACTAGCATGCTGACAGCGCATTTTGGGGATCACAGTATTATTAGATGCAGGCAAACAGCACATAGTGGTTTCATTTTAACCCTATACACCCTATATTTCACTATATATCTGTACTGCAGCAAAACAAGGGACAAGTCAGGGGATTTGGTGGCAGATTAGTCGCTATAACTGCTATAGCCTTGATTATTTGCAGTTTGGTTGTAACTGAGCGCTACAGTTGAGGTCACACTATCTTAGTCTGCCTTTAAAGACACTTAAATGACACTGACACTGCTGCTGAAATGACACTTAAATGACACTGACATTGCTGCTTAAATGACACCATTTAAACTTTATTACGCTACACGTTGTGTGTTTTACCTACAGTGGTACCTCACCTTACGAATGACCCAACAAACGAAAATTTCAAGTTACGAAACGCCTTCACGGTAAATTTTGGTCTCTAGATACAAAAGAAAATTGAAGTTACGAAACGCGAAATCTCAAAAATTCAAATAATGCTCGCTCAGCCACACACATTATAGCTTTTCTCAGACTGGATTTAAACCCCTCTCACACCTGTCCCCCGTTCAAACACCCAAACCCCCACAGATTCCCAACAAAACGTATCAATAGTGAAGTGTGGGGGGAAGCGGGAGGGGGGAGAAGACTGCGCGCGGACTTGTGTGATAGCGCAGCATGACCCGGCGCGGAGCTGCCAGCAGGTCCAGACCAAGGTCTAAACCTGGACTGGACCAGGACTAAACCTGGACCAAACCAGGACCAAACCCGGACCAAACCAGGACTAAACCAGGACTAAACCAGGACTAAACCAGGACTAGACCAGGTGGACCAAAGCACCGCGTGCGCGTCCACCCCCTGGCCTCACCTCGAGCCACAGCCGAGGCGAGCCGCCGCTCGCACGCAAGAGCCGCGGGGGTCCAGACCCGCTCCAGACCTGCCTGCGTAAGGTGCTCACAGAGCGGCCTGGATAGAACCGTGAGGTCGGCCTCTTAAAGACCTCCAGGCCGGTGACCGGGACAATCCCCGGACCCATGCCCGTTTAGGGAGCTCTTAAGACGGGCTGGCAGTGTCCCCCTGGGTCCAAGTTTGAGTGTCCAAACGAGAGACAAACGCGAGAAAAGTCCAAATCCAGTCTGAGAAACCAATCAGGAGGCAGAACACAATGTTACACTATAAAAAAGTTACACTATAAAAAAATAAAAAAAACTTGGATCGGGGCCTTGGAACGAATCAGGCTTTTTCCATTGAAATAGCTACTCAACTTACGAATTTTTCATGTTACGAAACCACTTCTGGAACAAATTAATTTCGTAAGGTGAGGTACCACTGTATTTGTATTATATACAAGTTTACTGTACTTTTGCTATGGGTATATGTGATGTTTTGGCGGCACGGTGGCTGAGTGGCTAGCGCTCATGCTTCACAACAAGAAGGTTCCGGGTTCAATCCCTGGGTCACCCAGGCCTTTCTGTGTGGAGTTTGCATGTTCTCCCTGTGTCTGGGTTTCCTCCGGGTACTCCAGTTTCCCCCATCAACCCAAAACATGCTCCAGGTCCCCCGGGCGCCTGAAAGACGAGCTGCGCACTGCTCCTGAAGGATGGGTCAAATGCAGAGAAATAATTTTTTTATGGGGATGAATAAAGCGTGTCTTCTTCTTCTTTAGTCATCGTGTTTGTCTTGTACTTTTGCTGCGGGTATATGTCATTGTGTTTATTGTCTTGTTTATCAGATGTTTTATGTTCACTGTGCGCCTAGGGGGCGCTGCAATTTCAAATCCTGTGTGTGCGACCTGCACATATGTTTTTTGACAATAAAGCTGACTTTGAACTTATTATACAGTCTATGGTACAGCCCCTTTAACTACAGCATAGTTTAGGGAAATGATCCAAGCTCTGACCTGAGCATACCTCTGTCTCCTCCACAGCAGGTGGGGGGCACCACCTCTTCAACATGAGGGTGCTCAGAGCAGCTTCAGCATTCAGAGTCTGCACAGTGATTGAGCTAATGACTATAATAATGACTCATTACAAACGCTAATTATCTCAAGACATTACTAGTTCTATTTGTACATTTACTACAGGTTGTAAAGGGGAGTGGCAGCAGCACAGCGGGTTTGCCCTCCAACCACAAGGTTCAACTGAAGAACAGGGGAAAGCCAGAACCTATTGAAGCCAGATGCAGTAGAGCTCTTGACAAGACTCCACTCCTCTGTAATATAAAGGGAATAATATAAATATTTACTGCTAAAGTGGGCCATATAGAGGAATATGCTTATGACTCCAATGCAGAGGTACACTGAGTTCATTAGAAGGACCTGTACAGTTGGCTTTCATCAGCACACAGCCTCCAGAATCACTCCTATGAGCAGGCTATTTATAGATCTGTAGCTCAAAAGCGCTGCACTTGATTTTTACCATCTTAAAAATGTGAAAAACATTCAGTATTTTGATATCAAGAGCTGCTTATACATTATATCTGGGGAAGACAATTTTTTCTCAAATACATGGAAAATGTAGGCATTTTAAAGGTATCTATTTTGCATTTGTTTACTTTTTCATTGGGGGTTGTTATCTGTTTGCTTCTATGGATACGTCATTGCTCTGCCTGGAATGTTCCACAGTGTGACATTAAACATCTCTTCCTTACATTTATTCAATTACAGGTGGTTTTACAGCTCAAAAATACCTAGAAAAAGAGGCATTCTGAGTGTGAGTGGGGTCACTTCTCCACAGGTCTGACCTGTAACTTGGTCTGGTTTGGTGTCCATGAAGATTGAAAGGTTTAATGCCATATTGTGAAACATTCTAGACACAGCTTGCCTGGAAGAATCCATGACTCATCGCTGTACCAGCGAGTGAGTCTGGTAACGTTTGATCCACAGAATGCGCTGCGGTTGCGCGTAGACAGACAGCTAAGTGAACCAATCAGAGATTGCGCCATCTTGATTCAAAACTGAGGCGGAACTTCCGCTGCCTAAGAGTGACTTTGCGGGCAAAGGCGGGTGCACTGACGTCACCATCTTTGAACGAATCAGAATCGCGGAGTCGGTTTGGAACCGGAGGAGCGAGAGTGGATGGAGAGTGTCCAAATGGTATCGCGGTGTATAGGAAATACAGAGAGATATAATTTGGCTGGCCAGGTAAAGACACAGCAATAACAGAGTAAAGTATTTGACAGACCCTCCACCAGAAAAGTGACACAATGCACATAAATTGCAATTGCTACAGCTCAAAAATGTCTTGGAAAATATGCATTGTTTCTTACTAGAGGCACAGTCCACAGATCCGACCTGTAACTTGTCCTGGTGACGCCAACCGCTTGGACAGGTAGAGATTAATGCCTATTTTAGTTTAAAGGAAAAGTAACGTTTTTTTACAATCTGAGCCTTATTTCGGTAATAAAACAAGTTGTTTTACTCACCCATATCACTTTGGTGTCATATGGAGCACTTCCAGAGATGTTTTAGATTAGCGTTAGGCTAACGCCGTTAGCCTAGCGCGACTTATAGCCATAGCTCGGGGCATTCCCCGAGCATGTAATATGCCCCGTGCGGGCTCCAAATAACACAAACTTTAGCACTTTTCAAATCATAGAAGCTCGATGTCTTTAATCTACGATTTCGTTTGAATCAAAAGTGGCCTGTAATCTGAGATTTATCCATAGTTTACAGCTTTGCGTTCCATGTTTGGGTCCCGGGAGCTGAGAGCACACTCCGCGCATGCGCACTGGCGTCCTCATCTACTCGAAACTATGGCTAAATCTCGGATTACAGGCCACTTTTGACCAAACGAAATCGTAGACTAAAGACATCGAGCTTCTATGATTTGAAAAGTGCAAAAGTTTGTGTTATTTGGAGCCCACACGGGGCATATATTACATGCTCGGGGAATGCCCCGAGCTATGGCTATAAGTCGCGCTAGGCTAACGGCGTTAGCCTAACGCTAATCTAAAACATCTCTGGAAGTGCTCCATATGACACCAAAGTGCTATGGGTGAGTAAAACAACTTGTTTTATTACCAAAATAAGGCTCAGATTGTAAAAAACGTTACTTTTCCTTTAATAATAATAATTATTTTTGGGGGGATGACAGAGGGAATGACAATTATATTATTCTTGTTATTATTGCTATCATTATGTTTAAAAAAAAAAAAAAATTATTGTGTGAATTTCTGTATGGCTTATTTTAAGATTTTTTTTGTATGCAAAGTTAAAAAAAACAAAATGAAGTATGAAAAAATTATGTATAATAATAAACTAAAGAAATAAAAAGACCCGTGCTGAGGAGATCTTTTATGTCAATACACTTACAGTCGTACATAACACAGCAGGATGGCTACAAGCTGCCAGCACGAGCGCTACTTTACCCAATCCACAGACTCTGAGTAATCCCTGGGCTAATTCTGTGCATTAATTGGGGGCAAGGGGAAATGTTGCCACCTGTTTTGTTTAGGCAGTCTCTTTGATATTGCGGATTTCAAAGTACGGAGGTTAAGTAGGTTAGCAATAATCTTGTAATTAGCATAGCCTAGCGCTGCGACAAACAAATTGTGTATTCCTTTTAATACGCGGCAAGGTAAACAGCTCTCAGTGCCAGTTAGCATCTGTCGTAGCATGCCAAGTGGGTTTTGTGCATGCATTTTTCAATCGGGTACAAATAGATGGCCAATTGTGGGTAGACGAATATGACGTCTTATTTACAGATTATGTGACGGTTTTAGACTTGAATTATTCACCGCAGTGACTTTATAAGCGCTGTTCACAATTCTCAACCACCCCGCGGAGCTTTTAGGGTTTTGCAGTGACGGTAAAGCTAACTACAACTAGCATGCCAACGCGCACCTCTTAATTTCTAGGACTGTAAGGTGCTTTCGAGTTAAAAGGGGACAGTACAAGGATTATTTTATTCATTTTGACCTCAAGAGCTGCTTATGTCCACACCAATTTGGGCACCAATTTTGAATAATAAGCCTACCTACATGGTACAGGTGCACTTAAAGGAGAATTAACGTTTTTTACAATCTGAGCCTTATTTCGGTAATAAAACAAGTTGTTTTACTCACCCATAGCACTTTGGTGTCATATGGAGCACTTCCAGAGATGTTTTAGATTTGCGATCTCCGTAATGTGAGTTCTCGGGGCACATGTTTGCGGTCTCCAAATAACACAAACTTTAGCACTTTTCAAATCATAGAAGCTCAATGTCTTAGTCTACACTTTTGTTTGAGTCAAAAGTGGCCTGTAATCCGAGATTTATCCATAGTTTCGAGTAGATGAGGAGGCCAGTGCGCATGTGTGGAGTCACATTTCGCTCTCAGTTCCCGGGACGGAAACATGAAACGCAAAGCTGTAAATTATGGATAAATCTCGGATTACAGGCCACTTTTGACTCAAACGAAAGTGTAGACTAAGACATTGAGCTTCTATGATTTGAAAAGTGCTAAAGTTTTTATTATTTGGAGACTGCAAACATGTGCCCCGAGAACTCGCATTACGGATATCACTAACCTAAAACATCTCCGGAAGTGCTCCATATGACACTAAAGTGCTATGGGTGAGTAAAACAACTTTTTTTTATTACCGAAATAAGGCTCAGATTATAAAAAATGTTAATTCTCCTTTAATACTAGTCAGTTTACATAAGGTTATACTCATTACAGTTTAACGCCTTGCTTTTCTTTGAGGCTTTAATTGAAGATATATTACATTTAAAACTTGCAACAATCATGTATCATAACACTAATTAATCAGTTATAACGAAACAACTCAAAATGGCAGGTCATCATTTTAAATCGCATATACTGTATGTCCCCTCATTAATTACATAAGCTAATTAAGCTTTCATAATGGCCAACAGTGAGTGATTGGCGCCAGTGCTTGCAGATGGATGGTCTTCTTCAGTGAGTGGGTTAAACAAAGGCATAATTGGTACTTACTGCCCCACCCCCCCACCCCGCTCCTCCCTCTCCTGTCTCACTTCATCATCATAGTCATCCTCTCTGGTACTCAAGGAAGGAATATTATCATAACTATATTATTAACTATCGATAAAAGGTTTTGGTGTCTGATGTCACAGAATAATCATTTTAAAAAGGAGGTATTTTACTTCTATGGGGTATTATCTGTATTAACATAACATACAGCTCTGGAAAAAATAAGAGACCACTGCAAAATGATAAGTTTTTCCTGATTTTACTATTTATAGGTATGTGGTATTTATAGGTATTTATAGGTAAAATGAACATTTTTGTTTGAGTCTATAAACTAGTGACAACACTTCCCCCAAATTCCAAATAAAAATATTATCGTTTAGAGCATTTATTTGCAGAAAATGACAAATGGTCAAAATAACAAAAAAGATACATGTTTTCAGACCTCAAACAATGCAAAGTAACAAGATCAAATTCATTTTACAAACATTATACTAATGTTTACACTTAAGAGTGCAGAAATCAATAGACTAGAATAGAATAGAATAGAATAGAATAGAAAGTCTTTATTATTATAGTATGCAGTGGTACCTCACCTTACAAAATTAATTTGTTCCAGAAGTGGTTTCGTAACGTGAATTTTTCGTAAGTTGAGTAGCTATTTCAATGGAAAAAGCCTGATTCGTTCCAGGGCCCCGATCCAAGTTTTTTTTTTATAGTGTCACTTTTTTTATAGTGTAGAGACTGTAGACCCAGGACTAAACGTGGACTATACCAGGTCTAGACCAAGGTCTAAACCTGGACTAAACCAGGACTAGACCAGGTGGATTAAAGGGCCGCGCGCGGGTCTATTTCCTGGTTTCGTTTCGATTCACGGCTGAGGCGAGCAGCGAGGGGGACCGCACGCATGAACGAGACCCGTGCTCAAACCGTGCCTCCTCTAGACCAGGTCTAGACCTGGTCACAGATATGGTCCTAGACCAGGTCTACACTACCGCGGCTCTTGCATACGTTCGTTCATGCGCTCAGACTGCGTGCGGTCCCCCTCGCTGCTCGCCTCAGCCGTGACTCGAAATGAAACCAGGAAATAGACCCGCGCGCGGCGCTTTAATCCACCTGGTCTAGTCCTGGTTTAGTCCTGGTCTAGTCCTGGTCTAGTCCTGGTTTAGTCCTGGTTTAGTCCTGGTTTAGTCCTGGTTTAGTCCTGGTCCAGTCCTGGTTTAGTCCAGGTCTAGACCTGCTGGCAGCCCCGCACCGGGTCATGTGCGCTATCACACACGTGTCCGCGCGCAGTTTTCTCCCCCCTCCCCCTTCCCCCCACATTTCACTATTAATAATTTTGTTGAAAATCTATGAAAGTTTGAGTGTTTAAACGAGAGACAAATGTGAGAAAAGTTTAAATTCAGTCTGAGAAAAGCGTATAATGTGTGTGGCTGAGCGCGCATTATTTGAATTTTTGAGATTTCGCGTTTCGTAACTTGAATTTTCTTTCGTATCTAGAGACCAAAATTTAACGTGAAGGCGTTTCGTAACTTGAAATTTTCGTTTGTTGGGTCTTTCGTAAGGTGAGGTACCACTGTAGTGAGATGTCTATAGAGCCATTTCTCACTGGAATGTGCTGCCACAACACATAATGCTCATACAAAATCATGCTGTTTTTAAAAAATGTGTTAAGAAATTACTATTTTAAAATGCTATAAGTTGAAGGTAACATATTTTAAGTGTTTAGTATGTGTTTTGGATAATGTAACTTAATCTCACTGTTTTGATTGGTCTGTTTTTATGGTGCTTAAATGTATTAAAATGTATTGTATTTCAAATTGGACCCCAGGAAGACTAGTCTCTATGTTTGTAGAGACTAATGGGGATCCGTAAATAAACAAATAAACAAACAAAATGTCGTTTGGAGCAGCCAACAACAGATGCATAATAGACAATATTTGGTGCAATAACCCTTATTTTTAATCACAGCTTTGACGCGTCTTGGCATGCTCTCCACAAGTCTTTCACATTGTTCTTGGGTGACTTTATTCCACTCCTGGTGCAAGAACTGAAGTAGCTCAGCTTTGTGTTTGTGTTGGAATTCAACAGACGCTGGAATGGAATGGCTGTAATACATGTAGAGATGCTGATTTCAGGAAAAAAATGCAGTGGTCTCTTATTAGAGCTGTATTGCGATCACAATGTTACCTTTTGTTGTTTTGAAAATGCGTAATACCCCCTCTTTAACACACCTTTTCATAAACACAAGCCTCATTCAGAGCCATTTCTTCTAGTCTTCGGTTATCCTGCATTGGGGGAGAAAGGTTGTAGGTACGAATTTCCGTTTGAGAGAAGAACACAGCCTAAATGTGCAGGATTTTTGTGTTGAATGTGTGAATGAAACAAAAACACAACTCTAGGTATGTTTTTGATGAAGAAACGAAACAATATTATAACATGGGCTCGTTAACAGTAAGTCTTACTTGAGTACAATTTTTGGCTCTGCTATAGATCTCTATATCTTTACATTACAAAACAGTAGACTCCCTTTTACACGGGGCTTTCCCATTTACTCTGTTTGCGTCTGCATCTACAGCTGCCCCAGAGAACATGGGGTCAGGCAATTATCAAGTAAAATGGCATTGTGTAGTGGGGACTGTGCACGCTGACAGAGATGGAGTGAAAACCAGTTGCTTTGCTGTGGCTTTGTGATATTAATAGTTCCCATTGAAGAAAAGACTAGTGCCGCTGGGGCTAACAATCCGAGCCTGGTGTTAAATGAGATCTTGTTTAGAATAATTATAAGAGCGTTCAGTGTTTGGGGTAAGGCATCAAAGCAATGCGGTGTCGTGATGTAAACTTGGATTATATTTAGTGCAGTGTTTGAAGACTAAAATAAAAAATAACTGACTGCACCAATGTAACTGTATATTACCTGAGAAATTGCCATATTAGTGCATATTATCATTTAGTAATTGTGGGCCCTGGGTACAAATGATCTTGGTGAGACAGTATTATTACCTTACCAGACAGAATCACTTGCTTTGACCAACCTTTACAAAGACGAACGGATCTGGAGATGTGTCCCATCTCCCTGATTTCAGAGGGGATGATTGACAGGCAGATAAACCAATCAGAGACGCATGCTCGGTTAGAGTCAAAATCAAACATGGCCACTTACACAATAAAAAGGTAGAAAAATCTACATGAAGGACTGAAAAACAGTGCTGATTTTTACACAGTCAATCACTGAAGCACCAAACTATTATTTATTTAAGGAAGTTATATACAGTATTTTGTTCTGAATGTTAAAGGAGAATTAACGTTTTTTACAATCTGAGCTTTATTTTGGTAATAAAACAAGTTGTTTTACTCACCCATAGCACTTTGGTGTCATATGGAGCACTTCCAGAGATGTTTTAGATTTGCGATCTCCGTAATGTGAGTTCTCGGGGCACATGTTTGCGGTCTCCAAATAACACAAACTTTAGCACTTTTCAAATCATAGAAGCTCGATGTCTTAGTCTACGCTTTCGTTTGAGTCAAAAGTGCCTGTAATCTGAGATTTATCCATAGTTTCAAGTAGATGAGGACGCCAGTGCGCATGTGCGGAGTCACAGTTTATTTCACTCTCAGCTCTCGGGACCCAAACATGAAACGCAAAGCTGTAAATTATGGATAAATCTCGGATTACAGGCCACTTTTGACTCAAACGAAATTGTAGACTAAGACATTGAGCTTCTATGATTTGAAAAGTGCTAAAGTTTGTGTTATTTGGAGACCGCTCGGGGCATATATTACACGCCCCGAGCACTCGCATTACGGCTATCGCTAATCTAAAACATCTCTGGAAGTGCTCCATATGACACCAAAGTGCTATGGGTGAGTAAAACAACTTGTTTTATTACCGAAATAAGGCTCAGATTGTAAAAAACTTTAAGTCTCCTTTAAGAGAATGTATGAGAGGAGCTGTCTTCCGCATTTGAGGGACACGTGTTACAATTTAGTGGTGGTGGTTGGATCATCAAAAATTGTAGGTTTTTCACATGCTACGGTCCGGTTCAGAAGGTGACTTCATGTTCTCTATATGAAAATTGCATATTACAGATTTTGTGAAGAGCCCACTCCCTGCACCGGGCCATGGGTCAGCGGTACTATTTACCCCTCTCAGTCTGATGCCCCTGTTGATTCCAGGAGACCCCCTCATTTAAGTTCCCATCCAGGTGACTCAAGAAGACAGCCCCGGAGAGATAGATGGATCAAACCCAATTACTACCACAGCTCGTTTGGGCAATGCCAGTCCGGACCTGAGCAGCAGATAATGTGTAATCTATTTAAGCTAACCAAGCCTAAACACGGTCTACGGGAGTCCACGTCACACACGGATTTAGGCACCATAATTCATCTAATAAATGACGTTTGGACCATGAATTCAATTTGAGGTAGAGAGGAGGTACATGGGCTATCACAAAATGAGAAGAACATGGAAAAGTGTTAGATGAGGGTTAAAGGTTGTAAATTAGGAATATTTTTTTCATTTGTGAAATTTTGACAGTTTAGGTTTAGTTAGCAGTTTAAGAATAAATAAATAAAAATTTCAAGGTATTTACGACTGGTTTCAAATGTCCCTTTTTTGTCTAATTTGAAAAAAAGACAAAGGCCACATAAATGCTATGCTAACAGAGCCATGTGTTCTTTTGGAAATACAACTTGAGACCAGAATGTGTCCGGTGATGGTTTATGGACTTAGAAACTGTGCAGGAGAAGTCTGTCATTTTACCTGTGACGCAACAAAATGGGCAAAATGCAAACAGTGCTTTTTTTTTTTTTTTTTTTAGTTTTTTGAGACTTGACTTTGGATCAATAAAACCTACATACAACTCCCGGTATGTTTCTGACGAGGGGTCAACAACATAAAAGTCGTTAAAAGCTTGGACCATGAATTCAATTTGAGGTATAGAGGACACATACAGGCACAAAATTAGGTCCCATGGCATGAAATTTTCACTTTCTGAGGTTTTTGAACGTTAATGTGAGCTCCCCTACCCTGTTTAGGCCCCCCTACCATGGTTAAAAGTTGCGAAATATCTAAACTGAGCATTTGTGATCCTTTTCTGCGTTACAAAAAAATCGGAGCTCAAACCGGCAATTTTGATCAAGGCACCTTATTGACGTCAGATCGAAAAAAGAAATGCAAATGCAGCTCCACCCCCGTCTGTCTGTACTCAGCGTCTCTGTAAATCACGCCCAGAGAGTTTGGACTGCGAATGCGCTAGGCAATGCGAAATGCGTTTTTTTATTTGCCTGGAGGCACGTCCGAGTGTTTCTAGGCTCGGAAGTCCTTTATCTGAGCCTCTGGACCTTTGAACAGCAGTGGTTTAATTTTATTTTATGTGGAAATGTGTTTATTTTTCAATGGAACGCTTCAAATCTCTCCCCCCGTGCAAAAACACGGAAATGAATCAGCTGAGGGCTCAGAGCCGAAAGCGGAGAGTTTGGCCACGCCCCCACCCTCTACTATAGGCCAGCTCTTTTCTTCTCATTTGAATTCAAGCAACAACGCCCATTATGGAGTGTTCAGAGAGAGAAAAATTACTCTTTCTCATCTTATCTCTGTTTCTCATGCACTGAGTCTTGATTTTGAAGAAGGATTCATTTACAGTATTAGGGAACCATTAAGGAACCATATAAAAGCATCAAGAAGTACCATGTCATGGGATCTTTAAGGTTAAATGGCGTGAATTAAGAATATTTGGTTTATTTGGGTAATTTTGACAGTTTAGATTTAGTGGGTTAAGAATTTTGAGTTTGTTTCAACGTATTTTGGACTGGTTTCAAATTTCACTCTTTCCAATTTGAACAAAATACAGTGCACTAACCAAATAATTTAAAAAAATAGTCAAAACTACAGAAGTGCTGATCCAATAGTGGTATCGGATATCGGCATCAATACTGCAAAATAAATTCTGGATCAAATATCAGCTTCAAAATATTGGATCGATATATCATATGAATTTATGTAAAAGACTATTTACTGGTTGTATTCAGCTCAGAAAGTCTCATAATGTTTGAATTTGTACCTATACTAAGTTGTTCTGTAGTGACATGAGGGATAATTAACAGCTACAGAACACATTTCAATTGGTTTTGTCTTAACATTGTTTAGAGAAAATAAATATAAGATATCGTGTATTCAGATACTTAATGCTACAGTATTGACATCAGAATTGGAACAGAAAAACACTGACCTGTGCCTCAATTAAGCAAATTATTCTTAATTCAAGTAATTTAACTCATAGAAATTTAGCTTTTACCATGAAACAAAACACATTATTTTGTCAGTTTTTAGTATTTTTTTTGTATTAATATTTTTGAAACACAAAGCCCATACCACTTCAGAGGATATATTTTAATACAGAAATTATAATAAAAAGAGTATAACCTAAAAGTACAGTTTTAGGCAATATAATACACTCTTTACTTTATGGATCCTGTTCCTGTCAAACAATATCAAAATAAATCAACACAAACGACTACATTTGTAAAAACATAAAATCACATCCATGTGCAAATTTAAATGATTTGTTCCCCAAATCCTTTTAACATGTTGAAATATGTTGTTTTTTTGGTGACAGTTAAAAGTGCACTGTGTAACTTTTCTGGTGGAGGGTCCATCAAAGGCTTTTCTTCATTGAGATGTTATTGCTTCGTCTGGAATGTTTCACAGTATGGCATTAAACCTTTCTATCTTCATGAAGACCAAACCAAACCAAGTTTCAGGTCAGTTCTGTGCAGAGGCGACCCTGCTCAGTCAGAATGCCTGTTTTTCTGGGTATTTATGAGCTATAAAACCACCTGTAATTGAATAAATGTAAGGAAGAGCTGTTTAATGTCATACTGTGGAATATTTCAGGCAGTTAAACAGTTCCACCTTACTAAAAATGGTTTTATAGCTCAAAAATATCTAGAAAAACAGGCATTCTGTCTGTGAGAGGGGTCACCTCTCTGCAGATCTGACCTGTAACTTAGTCTGGTTTGGCCTCCATGAAAATAGAAAAACTGAATACCATACGGTGAAACATTCCAGAGAAAGTAATAACATCTCCATAGAGAAAAGCATTTGACGGACCCTCCACCAGAAAAGTTACACAATGCACCTTTAATTAATGAAAATGAAAATTTGTGTTTCAAATGTTGACATCCCAGAAGATATCAAAAAGCAGCATTTGATTGTATATTATGAATAATTGTAACCCATGCATAGAATACTATATGGTAAACCAGTCTGCACTCATCACTATGTTAAGATATTCCAAAAAGTGAACATTGTATATGGCAGAAGAACCCGCATCATACTAAAAACTGACCACCATGCATATTACTAATATATTTGGCCATTTCTGGATTTCTTTTTTCATATTTACCCCATTACACCAAGACTAAAAAGGCCTAAAACAGCAACCGGATTTACTATTGCTATAAGTCTTGACACCACTAATACAAGGCTCCTACTGAAGGCAGAAGTGTGTGTTGGGTAGTTAAAGTAGTTAAAGTGCCTATGACAGGTTGAACTACTCATTTGACTAAAACACACTTGAGTTCATTATATTTAAGATTTGACCTAAAAAAAATGTAAAAATTGCCCAGTGTGGCAGTTTTTTCGGTTTAAAATTTTACTTCCTGGTTGGAAATCATGAGATCACGCTCGGGAATTCCCTAACTGTTACCTAGCAATCATGTATTACACTGGGCCAAAACTCTTCTACTGTACATGGAAATTATTATATGACTAATAAAAATATAAGAAAACACCTTTATTTTGTTGAAACAACAGTTTAAGTATCTGAAAAAATGTGTTTCTTTTGTGTAAATTGTGCTGAAATTTTTCAGCTTTTCTTTAAAAACTGACATGTTTTGATGATTCTCTTAGACTTAATTAGGTGGGATAATACCTGCTGTAAATATAAATGATAGTTTTACACAAATCAAGAAGCAATTGGGACCCCAAATGTCTGTTGATGGGCCTAAAGACAGCACACTAAGAGTATTCTAGCTAAAAGACAAAAAATACACACAAAAATAGACACTTTTTTTTTACATGATTTCAACAAAATAAAGGTGTTTTCTTCTATTGTCATTCATTCATTCATTCATTTTCTTCTGCTTTTCCATTTTCTGGGTCGCAGGGGCAGCAGTCCAAGCAGTGTTCTGCTGCCCAGAACACAATGCACCAGCCCCCATGAATCCTTCCGCAGGTGGTGGTGGTGGTTCTTCTATTGTAATTTGTTAAAAAAAATAATTTCTGTGTACATAAAGAGTTTTAGACCACTGTATACCATGGTTACTAGGTAACAGTTATGGAATTCCCTAGCATCATGATTTCCAACCAGGAAGTAAAATTTTAAACTTAAAAAAATGGCCAGTGGGAAAGTGAGAAAAGAATAAGACAATTTTTAGATAAAACTTAAATATAATTACCTTAACTGTGTCTAGTTAAATTAGTAGTCTAACTTGTCATAGGCACTTTAAAGGGGGGGAGGTCTGTGTGAGAGGTGAGCCTGGTTTGTACTAAAGTGGTACATTTGAATTAAATTTTAGATTTTTTGTTTTGTTTGTTAAAATGGCACATAAAGAGCCATTACAGATACAAGGTCTTTTTAAAGGTGCACTGTGTATTAAGTAGTATACAGTAATATTTCTGTTGGGGTTCAGTATTGAAAGTTGTTCCCAAGAGCTATAGCATCAACAACTTGGGACTGGTATGAAGTCAAATTCCAGTATGGTCAAGTTTATGGTTAGAATGCCAACAAAATAATAAATTAAAGTCTGTGAATTCTATCCATAACATAATGTATTTGGAAATTTCTTGCAATAGTTATTTGGAATAAAGATGCACCGATACAATACTGGTATCAGATACTGGCACCGACATTTTGAAATTTTGATGGATTGGGTATTGATTCCAAGACATCAGTTCACTCGATATCCCATTTTGGTCTGCATGTTGTATTGAGACAATTTACAGTGTGTGTGTGTGCGTGCGTGCGTGTGTGTGTGTGTGTAGTCTGAGCTGGGGTTAGGCATACAGTTTTACATGAATCCAACAGAACTAAAGCTAAAATACTGTACCACTCAGTGCAAACCAGACTTACATTTAAATGACACATATTATGCAAAATATTTGTGGTCACCTTAGATAAGGATTTCACATTTTCTAACTTAAAATAATGTCTGCATTTGGAAAACCCACTTTATAAACAGCACCTCAGTTTCCAATGAGGTATGTAGGTATTGGTGCTCCTGCTGTGAGCAATGGGGACCAATTAAGCCCATCCATCCATCCATCCATCCATTTTCTTCTGCTTATCCGGGACTCCCAGATTTCCCTCACCACAGACACTTCCTCCAGCTCCTCCAGAGGGGCCCCAAGTTGTTCCCAGGCCAGCCGAGAGACATAGTCCCTCCAGTGTCTCCGGTTTCTTCGCCGGGGCCTCCTCTCGGTGGGACATGGCCAGAACACCTCCCGAGGGAGGCAGGAGGCATCCGGAACAGCCCGGAATGCCCAAGCCACCTCAGCTGGCTCCTCTTGACGTGGAGGAGCAGCGGCTCTACTCCGAGCCCCTCTCGTGTGCCTGAGCTCCTCACCCTCTATCTCTAAGGGAGCGCCCAGCCACTCTGCGGAGGAAACTCAATTCGGCCGCTTGTATCCGTGATCTTGTCTTTTGTCATTACCCAAAGCTCATGACCATAGGTGAGGGTAGGAATGTGAAGTGACCAGTAAATCGAGAGCTTCGCCTTTCGGCTCAGCTCCCTCTTCACCACAACGGTCCGGTACAGCGACCGCATCAGTGCCGACGCTGCACCGATCCGCCTATCAATCTCACACTCCATCCTCCCCTCACTCGTGAACAAAATCCCGAGATACTTGAACTCCTCCAATTGAGACAAGGAGGAGTTCAAGTGCCTCAAGTGGAGGAAATTAAGTCCTGTAAATGCTATACCTCCAGACCCATGTGTTCCATGTGAACACAGTTTGAACACAGAATGAGTCTGGTGATGGTTTATGAACTCAAAAACTGCACAGGGAAGTCCGGAATTTTACCTATGACACAACAATTAAGGCAAAATGCAAACAGAGATCTTTTTTGGAGTGTTTAGAGAAGACTTGGATTAATGAAACATACATACAATACAACTCTAGGTATGTTTTTGACAAGGTACATTATGGATCTATGGATATGTCACTGCTTTGCCTGGAAAATTCCACAGTATAACATTAAGCAGTTCTACCTTACATTTATTCAATTACAGGTGGTTTTAAATCTCAAAAATACCCCCCCCCCCAAAAAAAAACAAAAACAAAAAAAAAAAACATTCTGACTATGAGCAGGGTTGCCTGTCTTGTTTGGTCTCCATGAATATAGAAAGGTTTAAGAGCATACTGTGAAACATTCCAGACAAAGCAATGCCATCTCCATGAAGAAAAGCATTTGATGGACCCTTCACCAGAAAAGTTAAACAATGCACTTCTAAAAATATTTTTTTTTTTGCATAATATGTGTCCTTGAAAGAGATTGTAACGCTATAACACTGTTTTGATTGAACCTGGTTGTGTGAAGCGGACAGTCCTTATGGTGTTAATGGGAGTCTGAGGTGAGGGAGCTGCGTCCAGGGTCTTTGCAGTGAGAGGAGACCTGCTCGTAGATGAAGCTGTACAGGGTATGGTCAGGCCTGGAGGTACGGCAGTTCTTACAGACATCACTGAAGTACTGGAGCAGCAGGCTGTACACACGACCTGGGACCAGAGAGGGAACAGTAAAGAGAGGATGAGTTAAGAAAAGAAATATAGAGGAAAGTGTAGAGTACAATGTATTTTAGCTGTTCAGTGAATTAATTGGACCAAAATTTGTGTAGTCAAGTATTGTTTTATTTAATAATAATAATAATTCATTGGATTTATATAGCGCCTTTTCATGACACCAAAGTGCTTTACAGTTCATTGTTCATTCACTCCACACTTGGTGGTGGTAAGCTACTTTCTGTAGCCACAGCTGCCCTGGGGCAGACTGATGATAGCAAGGTTGCCAATCTGCGCCATCGGCCCCTCCGACCACCTCCAACACTCATGCACACTCCACTGTCATACTAGGCAAATGTGGGTGAAGTGTCTTGCCTAAGGACACAGCGACAGTTTTTTGCAACTGGTGCCCCCCTGTGGCACCTGGAATTCCCAGCAGTCTCCAATCCAAGTACTAACCAGGCCCTGCCTTGCTTAGCTTCTGAGATCTGACGGGATCAGGCTTTGACAGGCAGGTATGGCCAAATTTAGTTATAAAGGATTCACAGGCCCGTACAGCTCCACTCATACAGTGAGATACAGGACTACATTCATACCATACTCCATACAACAACTCACCCTTACGTAACAGATAAGCCTATGTCCTGTTAATCATATCATCTTTGCACTGTTTTCCTTACAACCTTTTGTATACAGTGGTCCCTCACTCTATCGCGGTTCACTTTTTGCGGCCTCGCAATTTTTCAATTTTTTTTTAATAGTGTATCAACATTGTGTTGTGCGTCCTGATTGGCTTCTCCTCCGTGTCTCCTGTACAGTACAGAATGTGTTCAGTTTGACACATTTATATAGATGTTATAGAGGGGGGACCTGGGGGGGCTCCGGGAGTCCCGCTGGATGCACGAGGAGCCGAGACATGAGTCACTGGATCTGTAGGAAGTCCAGACTGGGACTAAGACATGAGGACCAGACCGGGACCAGACCGGGACCAGACCGGGACCAGACCGGGACCAGACCGGGACCAGACCGGGACCAGACCGGGACCAGACCGGGACCAGACCGGGTCTAGACCGGGACTAGACCGGGACTAGAGCAGGACTAGACCAGGACTAAACGTGGACTAAACCAGGACTAAACCAGGACTAAACCAGGAGTAAACCAGGACTAAACCAGGACTAGACCAGGTCTAAACCTGGACTAAACCAGCACTACATCAGGTCTAAACCAGGATTAAACACCCGCATGCGGCCCTTTGCCTTGTTTCGTGCAACTCTTGTGCGTGTTCGCTTCGACTGTGTCGTTGGACGCGGTCCCGAGGGGGAGGCACAGTCCGGGCGCTGCCGGCCTCAGTCTCGTGCTCGCAGCCCCGGGTGGGACGCACGGCCTCGTGCCGTTCATGCTGCTCACGGATTTGACCACGATGAGCGGGTGCACGTGTCCGCGCACACACTTCTCCGGTCCCAGGACTAGACCAGGTCTAAACCTGGACTAAACCAGGACTAGACCAGGTCTAAACCAGGATTAAACCACTGCATGTGGCTCTTTGCCTTGTTTCGTGACCATGCTCATCGTGACCACAATGACCCCCGGATTTCACTTATAACGGGTTATTTCTGGAACCTAACCCCCGCGATAAACGAGGGACAACTGTATAGCTGAGATTTATTTTTCTATATTACTTTGACTTATACATTTATATAATTATACCTTATTTGACACCTGCTATCTTTTCTGTTACATTTTTAGAATTGATTATTACCTTTATTATTTACCTATATTTTTTTTACTCTTTGTTATTGAAGTCCAAGTTATATGGGGCAACAGCAGAAAAGGAGGAGGTATTGGTATTTTTATGTAAAAAAGACAGATTAAACTCATGATTCACAAGTCATTATATAAATACAGTTTTTCCTAGTAAATTTTTCTGCATAAAGTTGTTTTTGCATGAATACTGAATACTGTTACTAGTGTATTTCATAAGGTTTGTGTATATATAATCTGGAAAAGTGTGTTTGTGTTTTTTAAAATAGTTGAATTTACCATAAATGTTTTGTTATTAGAAGTAATTGCCATTTAGATATTTGTCACATACAATACACATACATTCAGAGATACAGGACAACGTAACAGCTCAGTAACATGGTACAAAAATGTTGCATACATCACTTAGTTGGTTGCTTGAATTCTAAAAAGCTGTATAGTTTCTGGAGTGAATAGAGCCCATGACAAGATTTCCTTTCATTAACTGTATATTACTCAATCTTGCCTAACACACACACACACACACACACATAAACACACATAAACACACACACACACACACACACACACACACACACACACACACACACACACATAAACACAAGTCGTGAGTCTTCTCTGTACATCCACTTTAGGAAATGGATGGCTAGAGGGGAATTTCTGTGAAAGGCTTCAATAAATGTCAGTGGAAGAAAAATGAAAGAGAGAGAGAGAGAGAGAGAGAGAGAGAGAGAGAGAGAGAGAGGAGGGGAGGAGGAGGTAGAGGGGGTGAGAGCGAGGAGGGCGAGAGCAAACGGGGAGGGGTAGAAAGAGAGGAGAGGACAGGAGGAGGGGGAGAGAGAAGAAGAAGAGGAGGAAGAGGAGGGAGAAAACAGAGGGAGGAGGGAGAGAAAAGGAGAGGAGGAGGGGGAGAGGGAGAGAAGAGATGAGGAGGAGAGACAGAGGAGAGTGGAGGGTCAGCTGAGGCAGTAATCCACTCTCGTGTGCAGGCTAAATGAATGGGCAGAGACACAGAGATGGCCCATATAGTGGAATAACTTAACATCCAGATAGACTGGGCTGTTATTTATGCAGATAGTCCTGGTAATAGAAACAATGAGTAAAAGCCTGAATGAAGTCTGTGCATGAAGAACTAGCAACCTCCAAGTCGAGTCATACAGCTTTAGAGAGAGAAAAAGGTCAAAGTAAAGTGCATTTTACAGATTAGGCTGAATTTCCTTAAAACACAGCTATAATAATTATACTTAAGATTTTAATGAAACTCTTGGCTATTTTTTTCTACAGTTTTAATTTTTATAAGTGCATTGTGTAACTTTTCAGGTAAAGGTCTGCCACACACACATTGCTTTGCTTCGAATGTTCCACAGTATGACATTAACAACTCTACCCAACATATATTTTAATTACAAGTAGTTTTATTGCTCAAAAACACCTAGAAAAACAGGCATTCTGATTGTGAGTGGGGTTGACTCTACACACCTGATCTTTAAAGGAGAATTAAAGTTTTTTTTACAATCTGAGCCTTATTTCGGTAATAAAACAAGTTGTTTTACTCACCCATAGCACTTTGGTGTCATATGGAGCACTTCCTGAGATGTTTTAGATTAGCGATATCCGTAACGCGAGTTCTCGGGGCAGCGGTCTCCAAATAACACAAACTTTAGCCCTTTTCAAATCATAGAAGCTCAATGTCTTAGTCTACACTTTCGTTTGAGTCAAAAGTGGCCTGTAATCCGAAATTTATCCATAATTTACAGCTTTGCGTTTCATGTTTGGGTCCCGGGAGCTGAGAGCGAAATAAGCTGTGACTCCGCACATGCGCACTGGCCTCCTCATCTACTCGAAACTATGGATAAATCTCAGATTACAAGACACTTTTGACTCAAACGAAAGCGTAGACTAAGACATTGAGCTTCTATGATTTGAAAAGTGCTAAAGTTTGTGTTATTTGGAGACCGCAAACATGTGCCCCGAGAACTCAAATTACGGAGATTGTAAATCTAAAACATCTCTGGAAATGCTCCATATGACACCAAAGTGCTATGGGTGAGTAAAACAACTTGTTTTATTACCGAAATAAGGCTCAGATTGTAAAAAACGTTAATTTTCCTTTAACCTGGCCCTGTTTGGTTTTCATGATGATAGAAAGGTTTAATGCCATACAGTGAGTGAAAATTATGACACAAAGCCATACCATCTCCATGGAGAAAAGCAGAGGGCAAACCCTCTATCAGAAAAGTTACACAATGGACCTTAAGTTTATATTTTACTTCCTTGTTGGACATGGGCACCACATAAGTCATACATAACTGTTACCTAGCAACCATAATGTTAACAAGGGACAAAACCCTTTCTAAATTAGATATAATTACAAAAGTGAAAACAGGCACACCTTTATTTTGTTAAATCAATGCTTAATCAGTTAGAGCAATATTCCTGTTAATGACATAGGTAGAGGTATTCCATTTTAAACAGCTAGAACTTCTTGTATTTTTGTACTTTTCTTCTTCATTTTTTACATAGTATAAACTGCCATATAAATCTGTCATATGCATTTTAACCTTTGCTTTGACCAAAAGTAATTGACGAAGCAGTAGCCCTGTCCCTTGGGGAAAGTGGTGGTTCCCTCAGAGGCCATATTATTAAAGGTCCCATGGCATGAAATTTTCACTTTCTGAGGTTTTTGAACGTTAATGTGAGCTCCCCTACCCTGTTTAGCCCCCCCCCCATGGTTAAAAGTTGCGAAATGTCTAAGCTGAGCATTTGCGATCCTTTTCTGCATGAGAAAAAATTGGAGCTCAAACGGGCGATTTTGAACAAGGCACCTTGTTGACGTCAGATCAAAAAAAGAAATGCAAATGCAGTTCCACCCCCGTCTGTCTGTACTCAGCGTCTCTGTAAATCACGCCCAGAGAGTTTGGACTGCGAATGCGCTAGGCAATGCGAAATGCGTTTTTTTATTTGCCTGGAGGCACGTCCGAGTGTTTCTAGGCTCGGAAGTCCTTTATCTGAGCCTCTGGACCTTTGAACAGCAGTGGTTTAATTTTATTTTATGTGGAAATGTGTTTATTTTTCAATGGAACGCTTCCCATCTCTCCCCCCGTGCAAAAACACGGAAATGGATCAGCTGAGAGCTTAGAGCGGAGAGTTTGGCCACGCCCCCACCCTCTACTAGAGGCCAGCTCTTTTCTCCTCATTTGCATTCAAGCAACAACGCCCATAATAGCCTGTTCAGAGAGAGAAAAAATAGTCTTTCTCATCTTATCTCTCATGCACTGAGTGTTGATTTTGAAGAAGGATTCTTTTACAGTATTAGGGAACCATTAAGGAGCCATATAAAAGCATCAAGAAGTACCATGTCATGGGATCTTTAAATACAACTATTGTCATTTCTAAATTGAATCAACATGGGTAAGTGAATTTGAATGTAGGAATGTTGGAGTGAGACAACTTTTACTATCTTTATGTGATTGCAAGGATCTGAAAACTGTATGCAACTTCAGACACTCCTTTCTGGCACTAAATTAATCTTTACTACTATATCTGTAATGCCGTGCACACATACAAAGTGTCAAATGGAGCTACTTTTTCCTTGACAAGTCTTCAGTATGAATCATTACTATTATACTCACTTATAATCCAAAGAATTAAAAGTGCTTAATAACTGTTATTTTATCATGTAGTCTGCACTAAAATGAAACAAAGGATCATGGTGTATGTAGTTCCCTCTCTGGCAGTATATTGTGGCAGTCTACAATATTATTTTGAAAGTTTTGACGATGCAGTACCGCAATATTTCGGTTATCGTTACATCCCTAGTGCATCTGTACTGATCAGCTAGCGTGTGGACTCCAGCTTACCTACTGCAACGCGTCTCTCTGTGAGGAACTTGTGCATTTGGTGAACGTCTCTCATCAGCTGTGCGTCTCCGAATGTGAAGTATGCCACGTCCCTCCCGGCCTCGGCTGCAGCCATCAACTGAATAAGAGCTGGAAATGACAACAGCGTTAGCAAACTCTACTGCTAATTGGTCAATGATTCTCGTCACATTGGCCAGTTTCACCCCTGGAATTGCCCAGTTTTTCTTTATTTTTTATTTTTTTAGTTTTCCAGTTAATCGCCCATTAACTGGAAACCTACTGCTTCTTGACATCACACGGAACACAGCACTGGAAAGGTAGACAGACTAATAAACCAGGAGAAGTCAAAAATGTTTGAATGAAACAAAACACTCGGTATGTTTTGAGGAAGTAACAACATTGGCTTAAAGCTCACAAGAGTCAATTTCTGTGTAATATAGAATCTTTCAAATATGAAAACAAGATAGAAAATAGTTTTCTCCGTGAGGAACTCATGCATCTCCAAATGTGAAGTCCCTCCCAGCCTCGGCAGCCATCAGCTGAATAAGAGCTGGAAATGACAATAGCATTAGCAAACCTCACCGCTAATTGGTCAATAAGCCCCATATGCTAGCGCTTTAGCCGGGAAACACAAGTGACAGGTGCAATTTGTATTTGAAGAGTGAATAATCCTCCGCTGGTCACATTGCCTCATCAACGCCACTCAATATATTATCCGTCACAAATTAGCTCTAAAGCCTTTAAATATTTACAAGAATGGCTGTTGACTTCAGATTAATGAACGTACAAAACAGAGCAGCGCTTGGAAAAGGGTTGTAATCTTTATAATAACATAAGCAGAACCACAGCATATTAGCATCTAGTGTAAGTTATAGTTATGGTGCTCTAAAATAATAGCCATGCTAATGCAAAGGCTAATAGGGAGGCTGTTGAAGAGCTAATGTTACACAGTGACAAGAAGACAATTACAGTGGAACTAAACACTAAACTAGGGCTGCTATGGGGAAAAAAGAATCACAATATTTTCCCCCATAAAGATCAATCTAGATTTTCGATTCAATCTTCTTTTGGACATACAGACAGATCAGGTGGACTTCAGGCATTGAGAGCAGGTGTCAGGATCACTACAGCTTTTTTATTTTTATTTCATGTTGATGGGAATGATATTTACAGAGAAATCCAGATGTAACATGCAGCGACTCCTCTTCAGCACCACACGCTCTTGATTGGCTGTAGTCCTGTTGATTAAAATGCATTGGCCATATCATCAAGTTCGGCCTAAGTTTTGATTGCGATCTATCGATTTTTGGCACAGTTCTACACTGACTACACAACTGTTCTGGCTACTAAACTGTGCATATGGTGTTTTAACAGTACTGTCTATAGTCCATAGTCCTGCAAACTATTTAAATTTGCAGATTTCTGGTCAAAAACAGCCATTTCAAGAACTATGTGACACCATGCAGCACTGCCCAGATTAAAGACAGGAGGTTTGCGATTACAAACACCTGGCTTCAGGGGAAGAGTGTGAAGTGTGGATACCTGTGGACCAATCACACACATTATAACATTACGCATAATATAGGACCTTTAAGCAACATCAATTTTATGTCACACCAGTATTTACACTGACCTGATAGGTGGTTACTAAACAGAAATATGACAGCAGAAGGCCGTCCTCCAGCTCAGAGTGATGTGTTAAACAGCCCATTGAGAGCTGTTAGAGCAGGAGTTATGTCGTCTTTACCCCAGAATCAATTGGCCTATTAATGGAGTGCATAAACCTATGTCAGCGATCAATACAGAGGCAGAGAGAGGCTGAGTGACGGAGAGAGAGATGCTAATTGACCAGGAAGTGTAGAATAGACTAGCAACTGTCAGGGCACTGCAAGCTAGCAAATAGAACATGGTTATACAGTATGTGAGGAAAAAAATGGGAGAATGAAATTGTCTACAAGAAGATAACAACCAACAACCATTTTTGTTTTGAAAATATGCAAAAGATCTGAAATACAAATAAATACAGAATACAATGAAAATAATCTTATAATGTGAAACTTATTCACTATTTGTGAGAAACTTAAGCCTCAACCCAGACATTTTTTGCACATTTCTGATGTGCAAATGTGACTATACATTTTTGAGAGGTGCAAATGCTTGCAGTTAAAGGGGTGAATTTGGAGCTGAGTTCCATATTAGGAATAGGTATTTATTTAAAGACAGAACACCAAAACAAAAACATCAGGATCAGGTAGAGCGGGTTTAATACAGACATTTTAAGACCAAAATGACAAAGTTCACCACAGTTACAAAGAGAGGGGTGAAAATTTGAAACAAAGTAGATGGAGTAGGCAAGCGCACCCATGTAACATGGCAACATATCTTACAAGTTTGTGTTTAAGAAAATGCTTCCTAATTAGATGCAGACTACTCTTCTTCTCTCCATTAACTCCTGGTAATACCCATTACAGAAAACATGCAAAGTAAGAATTTCATTGTACAAGGAAACATGTTTCTTTACTGTGCATATGACAATAAAAGCTTTGAATCTTTTAATCTGAATGCATTCACTGACATGTAACTTTATTTAATAAATACAGACAAATAAAAAGGCTAAGTGTTATCAAACTTGCCTGTACTGTATACCACTTCATTATTGCACTAAAACATAAACTATTGTTACCTTTTAGCCTTGTATCTCCTCCGAAAGCTCCACAGCCCCAGTTGCCCGTAGCGACAGCGGGGAGATGCTGGCGGTTGGCATTATGGCGGAAGAATCCACAGTATGCCTTGAGGGAATCCAGGAAGTAAGTAGAAACACACTATGTTAATGATGTTTGTAGAAGAAAAGATTGACCCACGAGTGACACTAAAATATTGTACATTAATTAGTTCACCGACAATCGACCTCATGATAAATAAGGAGGATGAGAACAGGGGTTTCTAGGAGGGATGTAAATTAAAAATAATGCAGAGATTGGCGGTGAATGTCTGAATCGTAATTTCTAGTGCTGTCAGGCAATTCAAAAAATAAATCTAATTAATTACAGGATTTGTAATTAATTAATCTAATTAATCAGATTTTAATCGAGAGAGAGAGAGTGAGAGACAGATTGAGAGGGAGAGATTGAGAGGGAGAGATTGAGAGAGAGAGAGTGTGTGAGTGAGAGAGTGCGAGTGAGAGAGTGAGAGAGAGTGAGAGAGAGAGGCAACCCACTTTGCAATTGAGTTTGCCAGTTTTCAAGTGGTCGCTTTGCTCATTCGTTTCCCAAATTCTTGTTGAAGTGCGCTCACGCTCGCACTATCACCGTTAACTATGGAACTTGTCCAGACGTGTTTATCGTTCAAATGATCCGTCAGGCTGGAGCAGCTTCGGTGATTGGAAAATTCTTTTTTACAAAAGCTCCAAATCACCGCGTTCTTATTGATAGTCCCGTCTTCGTTCTTTTTATAAATAAACTTGCCGTTCAAAGGCCCATGCAGCAATTTGCTCGCCACACGCCAAATTTAAAATACGCGTGCATTGAATTGCCACTTATAATTGTGTTAATTTTTATAACGCGTTAATTTGCAGTGTAATAAATTAATCTAATTAACGCATTAAACTGGCAGCCCTAGTAATTTCAATTACCGGTACTCTAACAGCCTTCGCTGTATTAATACAGCTGTTGTGTTTAAAGGGCCCATATTACGCTGATCAATGTTATAATGTTGTGTTTTGCTTCATTCACACATGTTTAACACACAAACCCTGTATATTCTCAAACAGAAAACACTGTTTTACCTCATGATGTCATGTGGTAATACAGGAAGTGCTCCACTGTGTTTTTAAACCCCATAAACTTTCGCTAGAATCATTCGGATCCTTTCAACCTGGAATTTTCAATCTTTACTAAACAAAAGGTAAAATGTAGCTGATAACTTGAAAACGATAGTTACGTATGTAACTACGGTTCTATGAATACCGGATGACCGCCAGAGGGCGGTGCTGAAAGCACTGAATGTTCCCTTCGCACATGCGCAGTTCGAGTAGTAATACCAAATGAGTCACACCTGTGACCCAGGATGACGCCCCGGAGGTAATATAGTCCCTCGTCATCCGTGACTCTGTTCCTTCAGAATCTTCTCGCGGAAACGCAAGGATCCTGAGTGACAGAGAATCTCTGGCGGTCATCCGGGATTCATAGAACCGTAGTTACATACGTAACTATCGTTCTATTTCATCCCTCCTGACCGCCAGAGGGCGGTGCTGAAAGCACTGAATGACTAATACCAGCTATGTCACGAAGAATCCTGAGCACATACCTCACTGAGAGGGGCCCAGAGATTCATGAAGAACCACGCCAAGAGGATGGGGAGAGATCACATTGACGTTGTAGAATCTGGCAAATGTGCTTGGGGAAGCCCAAGATGCAGCAGCACATATTGTCTCCAAAGGGACCCCTCTCATGGCCGCCCATGAAGTGGAGACGCCTCTAGTAGAATGGGCCCTCACACCAGATGGAGGGTCGCGACCTGCAATGCTGTAGGCATGGTGAATGGTCTCAACGACCCAGTGTGAAAGGCGGTGTCTGGAAAGAGGACAGCCCTTCCTAGTACCCCCATAGCACACAAACAGCTGGTCTGAACGCCTCATACCTGCTGTGACTGAGACATAGACCTTCAGTGCCCGGACCGGGCACAACAGCTGTAGCTTGTCCCCGTCCTCACCAAGCGGGGGCTCAAACCGAGCCAAGCCCAAAGGCTCGTTACAATGAGACCGGGGCAACACCTTCGGCATGAACGCTGTGTTTGGCCACAGAGTGACACCAGAACCATCCGGACTCCACCTGAGACAGGAAGGGCTGACAGAAAGGGCATGTAACTCACTGACCCGTTTCGCTGACACAATAGCCAATAAAAAAGCAGTTTTACATGAAAGCCACTTGAGGTCCGCCTGTGCCAAAGGCTCAAATGGAGGACCACATAGAGACTCCAGGACCAATGGCAAGTCCCACATTGGAGCCCGTGGTATAGTTGGTGGGCGCAATCTGCGAGCACCCCGTAGAAAAAGAGAAACTAAGTTATGGCCCCCAACTGTACAGCTTCCAACCAAACCATGATGGCAGGATATAGCAGCAACATACACCTTGAGAGTGGATGGAGACCGTCCATTATCCAGGAGAGACTGGAGGAACTCCAGGATAATAGGCACCGAACAAGACACAGGATCCTCACCGCGGGCAGAGCACCAGTGAGAAAACAACTTCCACCTGTTCTCATACTGCTGACGAGTGGAAGCCGCTCTGGCATTCAACAGCGTTTGCCGAACAGGATCGGTGAGACCGATCAGCTGCAGCTCGGGCCTGCCAATGGCCATACCCACAGTTGGAGTCGATGGGGCCTCGGATGCCACACTTGGCCCCCCAACTGAGACAGCAGATCTCTCCTGGCCGGAAGACACCATGGGAGACCGCAACACAGACTGTACAGCAATGGGAACCATGGTCGTGCTGGCCAGTATGGTGCGACCAGCAACAGTCTGTGGCCTTCCCGGAGAACCCTCTGTAGGGTTGGCCAAATCAGACGAAGAGGGGGAAAAGCGTAGAGGAGGCACTGGGGCCAAGTGTGTGCCAGTGCATCCTGTCCCAGAGAACCTGGTTCCCTCACGAGGGAGAACCACAGGGGACAGTGAGTCGACTCTTTTGAGGCAAACAGATCTACCTCCGCCTGCCCAAAAAGGGTCCAGATCCTGTGCACTTCCTCCGGGTGAAGACGCCATTCCCCTGGAGAAGGTTCCCTCCGGGAGAGATAATCCGCCACTTGATTTCCGTCTCCCGGTAAATACATTGCTCGCAGCGTGGACAGATGAGACGCAGCCCATGTTAACAGATCTCGAGCAACCCCGAGAAGTCGTGCTGATCTGACACCCCCCTGATGGTTTATGTGATAAACAGTCGAAGTGTTGTCCGACCGAATAAGAACGTGTTTCCCTCTCAGGTGTGACAGAAAGCTCCTGAGAGCGAAATGGACAGCACGCAACTCCAAGACATTTATGTGGTCTAAGCGATCTCTGGCAGACCAAACCCCTTGAGCTGTCCTGTGCTGCATGTTTTTGCATGTTCTCCCCGTGTCTGGGTGGGTTTCCTCCGGGCACTCCGGTTTCCCCCACCAACCCAAAAACATGCACCATAGGTACCTCCAGCTTAGGTCCTGACCAAGCCGAAGCAAGAAGATCATGGAGATGGTCCCCGGGCGCCCTAATGTGTGTGCTGCCCACTGCTCCTAATATATGTATATATATATATAGGATGGGTTAAAATGCAGAGAAGAATTTCTCCAGTGTGAGATCAATAAAGTTCACTTCTTCTGCCATACAGCACCCCATCCTGTGAGGCAGGCATCTGTCGTGACCACCTCCCTGCGACACACCACCAGACCCATGGGGACCCCTTGTGACAAAAAACTCCCGTCCCTCCATGGGGTCAATGCACGGGAGCACTGCCACGTCACTCTGAGCATCCGTCGTCGATCCCTTGCAGGGTCCAGATGAAAACTGTTCAGCCACATTTGCAGCGGACGCAGTGACAGCAGGCCGAGAGGCACAACTCGTGTGACAGAAGTCAGCTTTCCCACAAGCTGAAGAAAGCTGACAAATGGATGCAGACTGCCCAGTTTGAAGCGAGAGACCAAAGCTTGAATATCGTCTCTGCGACGTAGGGACGGGCGAGCCTTCATTGTCACAGTGTCCAAGTCCAGGCCAAGAAAAGTTGTTGCCTGAGTTGGCGTCAGGTTGCTCTTCTCCATATTCACCGTGAAGCCCAACCGGGCCACATGTGCAAGCAGGTAATCGGTGTCCTGCTTCACACACACTTTGGATGGGGCGCAAATCAGCCAATCGTCCAGATAAGGCAATATCTTTAGCCCAGCGGCTTGTAACGGAGCAAGGGCCGCCTTCACGCATCGGGTGAACACCCTCGGAGAGAGGGAGAGCCCAAAAGGGAGAACCCGGAATTGCCAATGACGACCCCGATAAGCAAACCTGAGAAATCTCCGGTGTTGTGGAGCGATAGGCACATGGAAGTATGCATCTTTGAGGTCTACAGAAGTGAACCATTCCCCCACTGCAACGGTTTGGAGAACCTCTGCTGTGGTGAGCATATGGAACGGCAAGACCTTCATGAAACGATTGAGTCCCTGTAGATCTAGAATGGGACGAAATCCGCCTGTCTTCTTGGGCACGAGGAAATATGTGGAGTAGTAGCCCTTGGGCTGCAGCAAGGGATCTACTGCTTCGATGGCCCCTTTGCCCAGGAGGGCGGACAACTCCCGATCCAATGCCTGAGCCTTCACCGGGTCGCTGATTATAGTCATCTTGACCCGGCCTGTCATGTGTGGCCGGCGTCGGAACTGCAGCCGGTACCCATGAGCCAAAGTGGCAACCACCCACGGGTCCGACGCATGAGCAGCCCAATAACTGAGCTGCTGATGGGAGAAGTATCCGACGGCCGGCCTCGAGCTTTCAATTCCTGGCCCCACGACCCCTAGGGGCCCTGGGGGGCAGCGACCAGAGTTTGGGTGTCTAGGCCGCTGCGGTGGCTGGTGAGGTTCACTCCGAAAAGTCCTGCCAGGTCTGTCTTGATGGAAACGTCCATCACTAGGCCGACTGCGAGTGGGTGGCCGAGCACTGAGGCCAGCAGTCGGGTGCCTTGGTTGCCGAGGAGAAGGCATAGCTCTACTGAGGCCAGAAAGTTGCTGCCTCGTCTGTCGAGCATGGACAGTACGTTCCAATGCCTCCAAGGCAGCTGAACCAAACAACTGCCCGGGCTCCACAGGCACACTGCGGAGGGTCCTGCGGCACGCCTCCGTCAGGGGAGATTGAGCGAGCCAAATCTGCCGGCGAGCCTGAACCAAAAAAGACATAACACGTCCAAGCTCCCTTGACATCAGTGCAAAGGCCTGCAGTGCCGCATCACTAAATTCTGCGGCTGTTGCAGCACCATCACCCTCCTGGAGGGAGGCAGAGTGGGCCAAGAGCAGGTGGGCCAAAGAATTGCCCAGTCTACCAGCCCGCGCACCGGAGTTATAGGCCTTGGTGATTAAGTCATCCGTCACCCGGCATTGGGGTCTTGGACACCTAACATCTTGCCGCAGGGCCTCCTCAGGTGAAACAATAAGGGAAGCCACAGCAGGTTCAACAGCAGGCATGCGATCCAAACCAGCTGCCGGTGCATTGTGCATAGCAGCCAAAATCCGGCCATCTGATGAGAGCCTGGAGAGAGCGCTTGGATCCCTCCAACAGGCATGCAACTCTCTGAGATACTCCACAGAGGGGGGTACAGCAAAAGGTGTAGGGGCACGCCCGCATCTAAAGAAAGCGCTACCAGGGCCAGGCCTTTCAGGCTCTGGAAGTTCCAGCTGCAAACGATTCAGAGCCCTGCACATAACATCCCGCATGGAGCCATTCGTCGAGTCACTATCCAGGCTCTGCGTGGAAGAGTACGAACCATCCTCAGAAACACGGGAGGATGGTGCATGCTCTGCCTCCTGAAAATAAGAGGCCGATGCTGCCAGAGAGAGCACATCATCCTCTGGGGCCAGAACGGGCATTAATTGGGAAGACGTCCCAGCCTCTGAAGCA
This sequence comes from Paratrypauchen microcephalus, assembly GCA_036785185.1. Classification (NCBI taxonomy): domain Eukaryota; kingdom Metazoa; phylum Chordata; class Actinopteri; order Gobiiformes; family Gobiidae; genus Paratrypauchen; species Paratrypauchen microcephalus. The sequence goes on from JAVJIX010000007.1 coordinate 835,343, forward strand.
GGTGCGTCCACACGATGAGCCTGCAGTAAAGACTTCATTGTTTCCAAGTCTGCCGACAACTGCTCCACTTTAGAGGCAAGATCATCATCAGATCTGGGCTTCTTCTTTGAAGGGGCCCTTGCAACTGTAGACTCGGGACGGCGTTTTGAACGCCTTGGAAGGGGCAATGGTACCTGCACCGATGGTGGGAGATCACCACTACCTGCGGGGTTTAGTTGTGCCATCCTTGCCACCCTGACAGCAAGTGGCATGTAGCTGCAGTTCATGCATGGGTCATCAGACAATGCCTCCCTCAAATGGTCAGGGCCGAGGCATGTCGGACACAGGTCATGGCCATCATCCACCTGAAGCGTGGACCCACAGGCCACACAACAATGGGAGCCGTCCATCAATGTGGTGCGATGGTCGACCACAACTAGTATGTATAAGAAAAACCAGACAGCGTAGACAGCGGTCAATTGGTAAGTCAGGAAACCAAGGTGGGAGAGGGAGCGGGAACACGACCTTCACCAACCAAGGTACAAATGCGGGATATGAACACCCGCTAATTATAGCAGATGGTATGTGGCCCACAAAAATCAGAACTGAGAGTGGGGGCGCGAACGCTGCCTTCACCAATTAGGGCCAAAATCAAATAGGCCAAAATTAATCAAAACAAAACGGCTAACAACGTTAGCAGTCGCTTCAGCAGTGTACCGCTAACAAAACAAAATGTACTCGATGGGAGAGGGTGCATGAACGCGACCGTCACCAGAGAAATTTTAACCAAAGTACTGTAGTCAACAGAAAATCTACAGTGTATCGCTAAGAAAACAAAACATACTCGATGGGAGAGGGTGCGTGAACGCGACCTTCACCAGAGAAAACCAAAATATTTTATAGTTAATAGAATCTGCTGTGTACCGTTAAGAAAACAAAACGTACTTAATGGGAGAGGGTGCGTTTACACGACCGTCACCAGAGAAGAATCAATCAAATACTTTATAATCAACAACAGAAAAACCTGCAGTGTACTACTAACAAAACGTACTCGATGGGAGAGGGTGCGTGCACGCGACCGTCACCAGAGAAAATTAACCAAAATATCTTATAGTTAACAGAAATCTGCAGTGTACCGCTCAGAAAACAAAACTTACTTAATGGGAGAGGGTGCGTGAACACGACCGTCACCAGAAAAAGAATCAATCAAATACTTTATCAGTTAGCAACATAAAGTCTGTAATGTACTGCTAACAAACAGATGTGTCCGATGTGGGAGGAGGCGCGCACGCAGCCTTCACCAAACAGATTAGTGCAAGTCAAACGCCAAGTGTTTGGAGAGGGGCGCGGACGCAGCCATCACAAACAAAAGGCTGTAAAATATTGAAAGTGGTACCTCAATCCTTAGCAACACGCAACTGTCACAGCCCTCGGAGGGCGGAAAGCCGCAGCTCCTACCGAAACGGTGAACGGGCGTCCGGCGACAGTAGACAAAACAAGGTTCTGAGTTAGGGCTAATGCCATGTGGTACGAACCGCACGCGAGAAGAAAAGAGGAACAGAGTCACGGATGACGAGGGACTATATTACCTCCGGGGCGTCATCCTGGGTCACAGGTGTGACTCATTTGGTATTACTACTCGAACTGCGCATGTGCGAAGGGAACATTCAGTGCTTTCAGCACCGCCCTCTGGCGGTCAGGAGGGATGAAATAGAACTACTGCATCATGACATCACAAGGTGGAAAAGAGCATTGGAAATGAAGACAGGTAGACAGATGAATATCCCAGGATTACTCAAACAGGTCTGAATGAAACAAAACAACTCTTGGGAAGGTTTTTGTGGAGGTAACAACATTTTAACATTTCTTAAAGCTCAAAAGAGTCAATTTTGCGTAATATATGACCTTTACAATATCACAATACAAAACAGTTCTCATACTGTGCAGTCCTGATTTTAGTGTTTAAAATTCCAACCATGAGATCTGCTGTGTTCAGCGACTATTTTATAAACTTCTTTTGACCTGGAGACAGCACTCTGATTTCTGCTAACGAAAAGTTACCTTAGCTGATAATGCTTTAGTTTGCAAGCACACTGTTTAGACATTATAGCTAATAAAGTACATATAGTCATTATCACATCACAAACATTGTAATTAGTAATCAATAGACCACAGTATGCTTAAGTGAGTTTGGCCATCTTGTCTTAGATAAAAAGAGACCTCTGCTATAATACGGTACCTGTCCAATTTAATTAGCTATAAAAGTTAAAACTTGCTCCATTAAAACAGCCTGGGCTCTTCCTGACAGCACTAAATTGGCACCTCTGTCCTTGTATGTACTCAGCACTGTTTTCAGATGCTAAACTCCCATTAGTGCCGCTATATCATGTCTGGAAGTGGCAATACAGAAGGGACTAAAGAAAACTTTTGCTTTTGCATATCAATGAGTTTATACTAGGATTTTATCTATAAAAGCAATGACATTATTTATTCGGTTTACTCATTCAAGCCACCATTCATGCACTCAGTCAGTCCATTTACATTTTTTGTTGTTTGTAAGCCTTGCTTGGAAAAAATTATATATCTCTTGATGACAAATAATAATCAATTTGCGAAGCCCAGTGAGTTTATAAAATACAGAAAATGTTTAGTCTTTGTTACAGTGTATATTTACGTTGCTCTGTAGACGTAATTTAAAAGTGCTCTATGGAGATAGCTTAGTGTCTTTATTATCAAATAAATATCATGCCATTCACAAATACATTTCTTGGTCCAGAAACAAATATAACAACATTCACAAATATAATTCATGACTGACAGATAAATGTAGCAACATTCACAAAAGCATTTCTCGACTCAAAAGAAAATGTTACGTGATTCACAAAATGTCAGTGCAGTTACATTTATTTGCAAACTGATGAACCTGCGTTTATTTGTGGATCTTTGAGACCTTCCTGACCGCGTTCAATGCACTTTTTTTTTTTCAGTGTATGGTTTATGGTTGACAACATTGTGCTACTATTGCACATAGTAGTAGTAGCAGTAGCAGTAGCAGTAGCAGTAGTAGTAATAGTAGTAGTAGTAGTAGTAGCAGTAGTAGTAGTAGTAGTAGTAGTGTGCATAGTTGCCAGATGTCATTTTCAGGTTGACAGGCAAAAATGGTGGGGGAAGGCGGTTTGTATAACTTCTCCTCATACTTTAACTTGTTTAAAGTCCTTTATTCGTGACTGAACTTAATTTAAAGTATATGAAAGCATTTAATTAACATTTAGCAAATGTTAGTCACCATTTGAGTTGGCAGACTAGCATGGCGGTCAGATTAGTTTGTAAAACTTCCACAAACTGGTCTTTTACACAAAATTATAGTTAGCATAGCCAAGTGGTGGAGGCAAGTTTTTTGCAGTCATTGACGTTATTTCCATTCAGCTTTCCATTAGCATAAATAAAATGGTATCCAAATAAAGAAATCATATCTGGAAACGCTTGTCATTTGCTTAAACTCTGTTAATGCTAATGCAAGGTGGACACTGATGCATATTTGGTTTTAACACGAAATTACAACAAATGTGCACAGTTCATGCTAAAAGAATTAAATGAATGGTATTGACTAACATTATCCAGACTTGCTAGTTTACCAACTCAAATGGCAAATAACATTTGCTTAACGTTAACTAAATGTTTTCAAATACTTTAAACTGAGTTCAGTCACAAATAAAGGACTTTAAAGAAGTTGAGGAGATAAGCAATTTATACCTTTCCCCCATCCCACAGATATGTACGGTGGTTTGTAAATGCAGGTTCATCAGTTTGCAAATAAATGTAACTGCACTGACATTTGTCAATCGAGTAACATTTTCTTTTGAGTCGAGAAATGCTTTTGTGAATGTTGCTACATTTATTTGTAAGTCATGAATTATATTTGTGAATGTTGTTATATTTGTTTCTGGACCAAGAAATGTATTTGTGAATGGCATGATATTTATTTGATAAAAAAGGCACTAACCCATCTCCATAGTGCACTGTGTAACTTTTCTGGTAGAGGGCTCATCACCTGCTTCTCTCCATGGAGATATTGCCTGGAATGATCCATAGTATGGCATTACACTTGTATATCACTACAGAGACAGCAGGTGACAATGCGAAGTCTAGTTACATGTCAGATCTGTGGAGAGGTAAGCCCACTCACAGGAAGAATACAAGATTTTAGGTTAATAAAAGCCCATGTTATTGAGTAAATGTGAAATGGATACGTCTAATGACAAACTGGGACATTCCCCCCCAAAAAGCAATAACATCTCCATGAAGACAAGTAGATGGGGGACCCTCTACTACAGGGGTGTCAAACATGCGGCCCGGGGGCCAGATCGGGCCCTCCAAGACCTTTAATCTGGCCCTCAGCTGATTTTCTATTCAAATATTTTAATTATATTTTAATTTTCTATTAAAATATTGGTAATTTTCTGCATAGTTTAGCATAGCAGCGTCTCCAGCGCCTCTGTACGTGGCCCCTCCCACCATATCAGCACAAATGAAGACTCGCCTCTTTCCAAGCGCTCTCAAAGGACCATCGTTTTGACTGTTGACCCTGACGCCCTCATCAGCAAAATGTCAAAAATGAGAAAAGTGGACGCCGAGGGCAGGATTTTCCAAGAAAAATTAACTAATTCCTATTTGTTCTCGGAGGTGAATGGGAAACATGTACGCTTGTGTTGAAATAGCATTTTTTTCTCAAAGTTTCAGGTTGTTCATAATATTATATTTTGTAAAAGAGTTCATCAAATAAAAAAGACTTCTGTAATAGATTTCCGATTCTTTGCACAAATATTTGGACTTATTGCTATTTTTGGGGTATATTTGCCATGAGTTTTTTGATCCGGCCCCTTTGGGATCAAAGTAGGTTGGATACGGCCTCCGGACCAAAATGAGTTTGACACCCCTGCTCTACTAGAAGCGTTACACAGTGCACCTTTAAGTCATCTGCTTCTTCAGAAACTTCACACTAACCCAAAATCACAATCACAATATGGCAGTTTTACCAAAATAGCATAATGTCACTGAAATGAGATCTTGATAACATTTTGAAACACTCTTTCTCTCAGCCCTACTTTAAAGGTGCATTGTGGAACTTTTCTGGTGAAGAGTCTGCCATCTTCTTTTCTCCATGGAGATGTTATTGCTCTGTCTAGAATGTTTCACAATGTGGTATTAAACATTTCCATTTGCATGGAGACCAAAAACAAACTCCACCAGTATGCCTGTTTTTCTAGGTATTTTTGAGCTATAAAACCACCTGTTATAGAATAAATATAAGATAGAGCTGTTTAATGTCATACTGTGGAACATTACAGGCAGAGCAATGACATATCCATAGAAACAAGCAGGTGACGGACCCCCTACCAAAATGTTACATAGTGCACCTTTAACGATTTTCTAATTCCAAAAGAGGTGACAGTGGCTTAGTGGTTAAATCATCTGCCCATCAACCCAAACGTCAGAGGCTTGATCCCAGCTCTAACCTGTGCATACTGCCGTTGTGTCCTTTGGCAAGACACCTCTTGAACTGTATGAATAACAGTCATAATTCAAACCATCATTATCAAACGAAGTAAAGTACTTGTGTTTGTGAATTGCTTGCTTTCCAATGATGTGATCACGATCTGAGTGAGAAGAGGGCAGCCAAAATGATGATTAGTTTATCTGCAAATAAATGGACACTAAATAATTATAACACCTATTATAAAAAAATAAATATTCTTCCAAAAGAAACACATGTTGGCTTCCCCACAGACTAAAAACAAGCTGTACAAGACTGGTAATACAAATGATACTTTATGCTTCTAGTTATATCATAAACATAGAAGTAGCTATAGTTAATCTGCATTATATTGCCACTAGTAAACAGTAGTCCAGTGGTCACTTGCTTCTAACTCAGTACAGGTCATGTCCGATATAGTTTCCATTACACATCGCTCTTACCTTATTAAGTTCTCTTGTAATCTTCTCCGGAAGGAACTGCTCTAAGAAATGTCTGTATTTGTACGCATCAATGGCTACTATCTCAGTACACCGTCTCTGCCAGTCGTCCCTACAAGAAAAGGAGAGATCAGTTATTCAGGCAATTCAGTGGTGTTCTTAGTTAAAGTGTACATGACAGGTTTGGATCCTCTTTTCACTAAAACAACATCATTATATTTAAAGGGGCCATATTACACTATTTTCTGATCTCTGTTATAATGTTGTTTCCTCATCACAAACATACCTGGAGTTGTGTTTTGTTTCATTGATACATGTTTAACACACAAACCCTGCATATTTATTAGATTGATTTCTTCTCTCAAACACTCTGTTCCACGTTGTGATGTGGTGTGGTAATACAGGAAGTGCTCCATTGTGTTTTTAAAATCTATAAAACTTCACTAGAATCATTTGGATAATTTCAGCCTTGGAATTGCCAATATCTACTGAACAAAAGGTAAAGTAGGGATGCACCCATGTGAAAATTTTAGCCGATACCGATATCTGGTATTAATGTTGCTTATATCGGCCAATACCGATAATAGCCGATACCTATATTTATTTATTTTTAATTCTGAGATAACATTTTATACAGACTGAAAATCATGTAAAATGAATTTTTGAATGTCTTCTTTTATTTTGACTCCTGATACTCCCCTCGGGACCACGTCCCCTCAGGTCCCGGGGCACGCAGTCTGAGCACATCAAACCTCGACATGAACGAACACATGAGCCGCACGAAACCAGGCAAAGAGCCGCATGCGGTGGTTTAATCCTGGTTTAGACCTGGCCTAGAGGAGGCACGGTTTTGGCACGGGTCTCGTCCTTGCAGCCCCGGGTGGGATGCGCGGTCTCGCGCCAGTCATGCTGCGCTATCATGGATTTGAGCACGTGCACACATGGAAGTGACATTTTAACATGACTTAAAGCTCACAAGAGTCAGTTTTGTGTAATGTAGATTTCGAAAAGGAGATGGAAGTTTCTGTGTTCATGACACAGGGAGAGATATTCCAATTCCAAGACTGTAATTTTGTAATCTTGAGCCGCCACCTTAACGTGGTGGAGGGGTTTGAGTGCCCGAATGATACCGGGAGCTATGTTGTCGGGGCCTTTATGCCCCTGGTAGGGTCACCCAAGGCAAACAGGTTCTGGGGGACGGGTCAGACTAAGAGCGGTTCAGAAGCACTTTATGACGAATAAGAGATCAAGGCCAGTTACGTCGCCCGGATTGGCGTCACTGGAGCCCCACCCTGGAGCCAGGCCTGGGGTGGGAGCTCGCCAACGAGCGCCTGGTGGCCGGGCCTTTCCCCATGGGGCCCGGCCGGGCTCAGCCCGAAGGAGCGACGTGGGGCCGTCCTCCCGTGGACTCACCACCCGCAGGAGGATCCATAAGGGGCCGGTGCAGAGAGATCTGGGCGGCAGCCGAAGGCAGGGGCCTCGGCGACCAGATCTCCGGACATGGAGACTAGCTCTGGGGACATGGAATGTCACCTCGCTGGGGGGGGAGCCTGAGCTCATGCGGGAGGTTGAGCGCTATCAACTAGATATAGTCGGCCTCACCTCCACGCACAGCTTGGGCTCTGGAACCCAACTCCTTGAAGGGGGCTGGACTCTCCATTTCTCTGGCGTTGCCCGCGGGGAATGGCGGCGGGCTGGTGTGGGCCTGCTCATTGCCCCACAGCTTAGCCGCCGAGTGTTGGAGTTCACCCCGGTGAACGAGAGGGTCACATCCCTGCGCCTTCAGGTCGGGGACAGGTCTCTCACTGTTGTGTCGGCCTAAGGGCCGAACAGCAGTGCAGAGTACCCGGCCTTCTTGGAGTGCCTGGGAGGGGTACTGGACAGTGCTTCAACGCCCACGTGGGCAACGACAGTGACACCTGGAGAGGGGTGATTGGGAGGAACGGCCTCCCTGATCTGAACCCGAGCGGTGTTCTGTTATTGGACTTCTGTGCTATACGCAGTTTGTCCATAATGAACACCATGTTCGAGCACAAGGGTGTCCACCAGTGCATGTGGCACCAGGACACCCTAGGACGGAGGTCGATGATCGACTTTGTTGTCGTGTCATCTGACCTCCGGCTGCGTGTCTTGGACACTCGGGTGAAGAGAGGGGCAGAGCTGTCAACTGATCACCACCTGGTTGTGAGTTGGGTCTGCTGGCGTCGGAGGAAGCCGGAAAGACCTGGCAGGCCCAAGCGCGTAGTGAAGGTCTGTTGGGAACGTCTGGCAGATCCCTCTGTCAGGGGTACCTTCAACTCACACCTCCGGGAGGGCTTCACCTGGATTCTGGGGGAGGCTGGGGACATAGAGTCCGAATGGGCTCTGTTCTTGGCCTCTACTGTGGATTCGGCCGCCCGTAGCTGTGGTCGTAAGGTCTGTGGTGCCTGTCGCGGCGGCAATCCCCAAAGTAAGGGATACCGTCAGGCTGAAGAAGGAGTCTTATCGGGCCTTATTGGCTTGTGGGACTCCGGAGGCAGCCGACGGGTACCGGCGGGCCAAGCGTGCTGCAGCCCGGGCGGTTGCAGAGGCAAAAACTCGGGTTTGGGAGGAGTTCGGAGAGGCCATGGAGGAGGACTATCGGACGGCCTTAAAGAAATTCTGGCAAACCGTCCGGCGCCTCAGGAGGGGGAAGCAGTGCTTCACCAACACTGTGTACAGTGCGGGTGAGGAGCTGTTGACCTCGACTGGGGATGTTATCGGACGGTGGAAGGAATACTTTGAGGATCTCCTCAATCCCGCTGTCACGTCTTCCGAGGAGGAAGCAGATGTTGAAGGCTCGGAGGCGGACTCACTCATCACCCTGGCTGAAGTCACTGACGTGGTTGGAAAGCTCCTCGGTGGCAAGGCCCCGGGGGTGGATGAGATCCGTCCTGAGTATCTCAAGTCTCTGGATGTTGTAAGGCTGTCTTGGCTGACACGTCTCTGCAACATCACGTGGCGGTCGGGGACAGTACCTCTGGACTGGCAGACCGGGGTGGTGGTCCCTCTGTTTAAGAAGGGGAACCGGAGGGTGTGTTCCAACTATCGGGGAATCACACTCCTCAGCCTTCCCGGTAAGGTCTATTCCAGGGTGCTGGAGAGGAGAATTCGACCGATAGTCGAACCTCGGATTCAGGAGGAGCAGTGTGGTTTTCGTCCCGGCCGGGGAACACTGGACCAGCTCTATACTCTCCATCGGGTGCTCGAGGGTGCATGGGAGTTTGCCCAACCAGTCCACATGTGCTTTGTGGATCTGGAGAAGGCATTCGACCGTGTACCTCGTGGGGTCCTGTGGGGAGTGTTCTGGGAGTACGGGGTTCGGGGCCCTTTGTTAAGGGCTGTTCGGTCCCTGTATGACCAGAGCAGGAGCTGTGTTCGCATTGCCGGTAGTAAGTCGGACCTGTTCCCGGTGCATGTTGGACTCCGCCAGGGCTGCCCTTTGTCACCCGTTCTGTTCATTAAATTTATGGACAGAATTTCTAGGTGCAGTCAGGGGCTGGAGGGGATCCGGTTTGGGAACCACAGGATCTCGTCTCTGCTGTTTGCGGACGATGTTGTCCTGATGGCTTCAACGAACCGGGACCTCCAATGTGCACTGGGGCGGTTTGCAGCCGAGTGTGAAGCGGCTGGGATGAGGATCAGCTCCCAGCTGATACAGCTCACAGCTTCCAAATCCGAGGCCATGGTTCTCGACCGGGAAAAAGGTGGCTTGCCCTCAAGTATCTCGGGGTCTTGTTCACGAGTGAGGGGAGGATGGAGCGTGAGATTGACAGGCGGATCGGTGCAGCGTCGGCAGTGATGCGGTCGTTGTACCGGACTGTTGTGGTTAAGAGGGAGCTGAGCCAAAAGGCGAAGCTCTCAATTTACCGTCAGTCTACGTTCCTACCCTCACCTATGGTCATGAGCTCTGGGTAACGACCGAAAGGACGAGATTGCGGATACAAGCGGCCGAAATGAGTTTTCTCCGCAGAGTGGCTGGGCGCACCCTTAGAGATAGGGTGAGGAGCTCAGTCACACGGGAGGGCCTCGGAGTAGAGCCGCTGCTTCTCCACCCAGGACACGCTGGAGGGACTATGTATCCCGGCTGGCCTGGGAATGCCTTGGGGTCCCCCCGGAGGAGCTGGAGGAAGTGTCCGGGGTGAAGGAGGTCTGGGTGTCCCTGCTTAGACTGTTGCCCCCGCGACCCGGCCCCGGATAAGCGGAAGAAAATGGATGGATGGATGGAATTTTGTAAATTTTCTTCTCAAATTTTCCCACAAACTGTCACTTCACTAGTGTAAAACTATGATTAATATTTACCACAGGTACTATTCCACCAAACCCTAGTCATAGTTAGAAAATCATGAAAACCACTTTAAAGGTCCTATATTATGCAAAATTTACTCATTTGAGCTTTAATCCATCTTATTATGTCAACTGCATAAAAACATAAATGGAGTTGTGTTTTGTTTCATTCCAACATTAGGATTATTAGTCTGCATCTCCAAAGATCAAAATGTTCTGTTTAACAGCTATTTTTACCTTTAGTTCAGTGGGGATTGGAAATCCCATGGCTGTAATTATCCAAATGATTCTACTGAAGGTGTATGGAGTTCAAAAACAAAGTGGAGCACTTCCTGTATTACAACATGACATCACAAGGTGGAAGAGAGCATTTTCTTTGTTTGAGAGAAGAACTCAGCCTAAATATGCAGGATTTTGTGTGTTAAACACATGTGAATGAAACAAAATGGCATTATAACAGATTAGAAAATACAGTAATATGGACCCTTTAAAAGAATAAAACAGGATAGACATTTACCGTGGGGTTTCATCTTTATAACTGCCCACCCACTTGTAACTCTCTGCGTAGCCCGAATATTTACTATACTGCTCGGTACCTGCAAAATACAACCAAACAATACACAAAATGCATTATGTGGTATTTGGCAGTCACAGCACAGAAATCCCAGCCTTGATAATCTCTTTAGTGCCCTAATTCAATTGAGTCTATCTGGTTCTAGAGCGTGTACACTGTTGGGGTATTGGATTGTCATAAATAAAGTGCATTGATTGATTAAGTAATCCGCTTAGAGGGTTGAAATAAAAAGCCTTAGGGGGCAATGCCAGGAAATTGTTACACAGGAGAAACTAACCTTGGCAACAAAAGCTTCAGAAAAATGAAATAGCTAACACTTGAATTGACACGCTGGCATTTATACTTATAGGTTACAGTGTTTCTGTTCACTCTCCATCATCATAAAAACAGAAGCTGATTCTGAAATGAGGCCTATTAAAGCTCCCAGACCTGATACATAATGCATAAGGGGAAAGACGTGAGGGGGAGATAAATTACTGCAATGATGTCAGTTACAAACTAATAATAACTGTCTTTGACTGTTTATCCAATAACAGTCTAAAGTAAACTGAGAAGAAGTTCTAGATAGAAAATTAACATAATATTCTGTTGCAGAAAATATGTCCAATCTGCATCTGGAGGAAACTAAAAGTCAGAAAAAAAGAGAGTTACGTTTGTAACTACAGTAATATGAATCCCAAATGAAACCCCTGAACAGGCGTTCAGCACTGCCCTCTGTCAGACAGGAGGATGAAATAGAAACTTTACTCTCAAAAATATTTCACTAATCAGTTAGTTGAGATTAATCAAATTTGTTTTGGTTGTACTGTATGAATAAAGCTTTGAAAATTGTTTTCCAACATGCCATCATATTCCATACTTAAAATTTAAACTTGCTTTTAATACAAACTAAACACCTAACAGCCAATAAAGATTACAACCACCTTCTTAAAACGTAGTTTCTGATATAAATCAGGACTGGTCCAAACTGTTTCAGGAAAGGTCAGATTTTATCGTATGTATTTAAATTTTTGTTTTTCAGCATTAATACTTTTAAATTAGATCTTGATCAATTACTTTAACACAATACTACGAACAGACTCAAGCACAAATCTAATACAGTGGTACCTCACCTTACGAAATTAATTCGTTCCAGAAGTGGTTTCGTAATGTGAATTTTTCGTAAGTTGAGTAGCTATTTCAATGGAAAAGGCCTGATCCGTTCCAAGGTTTTTTTTTTATAGTGTAACTTTTTTTTATAGTGTAACATTTGTGTTCTGCGTCCTGATTGGAATAAACCAGGTCTAGACCAGAACTAAACCAGGTCTAAACCTGGACTGGACCTGGACTAAACCAGGATTATCCCGGGATGAGCGCGTTGCTTGTGTCTCCGCGCTCCTTGCGCGTTCCGCGCTAGAGCTAAGAGGCCGAGAAAGACGCTCTTTCAGCGGGGCTCTTTAAGAGCGGGGCGGGGTCTGGTTCTATCTGACCTCCAGAGCCTGGGGGCTGACACTGTGAGCTAACAGGCCGAGAAAGGTGCTCTATCGGCGGGCAAGACCGCGGGGTCTCGCTCGGGGCGGGCTCTGCTTCTATGTGACTTCCAGAGCCGGGGGGCTGACACTGTGAGCTGTGAGCCGCGCGGGCGGGCCGAACCGCGCGGGCCGAACCGCGCGGGCCTGCGGCCCCGAGGGGGAGGCACGGTCCGGGCGCCGCGGCGCCGTGTCGACGTCACTTTTTGATCCTTCGATGTTGGCTCTTCCTATCATTGTGAAGCAGAATTCACCAAGCGTTGGATTGTTCACTCACTAATAGGGAACGTGAGCGGGGTTTAGACCGTCGTGAGACAGGTCAGTTTTACCCTACTGATGATGTGTTGTTGCAATAGTAATCCTGTGTCTCCGCTCCCCTCGCACGTTCGGCGCTATATTGAGCCGTGTCCCCCCCCACGCTTCACTATCAACAGATTCCATTGAAAATCTATGAAAGTTCGAGTGTTCAAACGAGAGAGAAATGCGAGAAAAGCCCAACTCCAGTCTGAGAAAAGCGTAGAATGTGTGTGGTGAGGCATTTACAGCCCTAAAACATGTAGAACAATTGCAAAATACAAAGTTGTCCTACCTCATGGACCTCTCCCACCGCGGGCCACCTCTGGAACCTAACCCCGTGTGTGTGTATTTACGTTTTGGGGCGTGCATCTGAGAGCGCATTAATTGAATTTTTGAGATTTCGCGTTTCGTAACTTGAACGTATCTAGAGACCAAAATTTACAGTGAAGGCGTTTTGTAACTTGAAATTTTCGTTTGTTGGGTCATTCGTAAGGTGAGGTACCACTGTATTGCTAGTGTTTTGAAATATAACTGGGCCTGGGATTTCCCTAATTGAAACCCTGAGTACATATTTTTTAGTACCCTACTCACTGCAATTACTACATAAAATACTCCACCAGTAGAAACATGTCCTTAACCTTGTGTCCAAGATAAAACACAGAATACATCCTTCAGATCAGGGACTTCCAGTGAACCAGCGACTCCTATCGTCACAAAAACAGAACACCTCAATCTCTTTATCACGGCCGCCCCCTTTCCTCATTCACCTCCGCCCCGTCCGTCCCATTTATCCTCTGCCTGCCCCATAACATCATCGCCATTGCAAAATTACAGCATAACCAATAACTGTCTACTGTGTAAATAACAAGTGACGATCTATGACACCTTAAAGGTGCACTGTGTAACTTTTCTGCTTGTCTCCAAATATTACTCTTTTGCCTTGATTAATATACACTTTGGAAATAAACTTGGTAATCACAATGGAGACAGGTTAATGGTCAGATCTATGGAGAAGAACATTCTAAGAATTCATATTTTAAGGTATTTTTGAGCTATAAAACACCTGCAATGAACAAATGCAATGAATATATGTTGATAATGTTGATAATGCCCTACTGTGGAACATTCCAGGCAAAGAAGTAACATCTCCATGGAGACAAGCAAGACCCACCACCTTAGACGGTACACAGTGCACCTTTCAAATACAAAAGAAACATGAAAAAAAGCTTCGGCGTGGCAAATTTCTCAAGCAGATTTTGGGACCAATGCCTGGTGTTTTAATGAATCTATGGCGTAACTGGCCCATTCCATTAGGGGACCACTGACCTTAGTTGGGTTATAAATTCCTTTCTGTCCAAATGTAATAAAGTTAAGTGGATGGGAGGTGGGGTGGGGGTGAGAGGAGTGGATGGGGGGGTGGTGTGTGGGCGGGCGGAGACGAGCGGGCGAGCCACTGAAGGTGACTTGTGTGTACCACGCAGACAAAATGGCGCCGTTCGATTCAGACAAGAGGGAGAGAGAGGAAGGGTAAGTTCTTCTTTATCTGTTCGTCTGCCATCTTTGGATGACATCAGAATATAATAAAAATGTATGACTGTTTTGTTACTAGGGTTGTCTAATACTAATCAATGCTAAAACTTGTACTGAAATAAAGATACTCTTTTAAGCAAATATCTGAGACTGTGAAAAAAAACATAACTGGATAATATTTGACCATTTCTTCTTTTATCAAGATCACGTGGTATAATACACATACTTTTATTTTGTGTTGAAAATCACAATATTGTCTAAAAAGAGCTTTTAAAATCATGTGGTTGTCAGAAATCAAATAGTAATTGATGCTAAAATTAGTATTGAAATAAAGATACTCATTTAATCAGGTATGAATCAGGTGTGATATTTATGTGAAATAAATATCACATAACTGGATAAAATTTGACCTTTCCTAAACAGTTTCATTTTGAGTTTTATCATTACTAGTATAAGAGCACATGGTATAAGACACACATACTTGTATTTTGTGTTGAAAAAATAAAATCTCTAAAAAGGAGCTTTTAAAGTCATCATTTGGTTGTCAGAAAGTATCATAAATCAGATGATATTTGATAATAAAACTAGTATTGATACTAGTCAGTTCTGAAAAAAATATTTTTTTATTGAACTAGTGTAAAACCACATGGTATAATACAGAAATACTTCTATTTTGTGCTGAAAATTACAACATTTACTGTTTAAAAAAAGAGCTTTTAAAATCATAATTTGGTTGTCAGAAACACTTGGTTCATACCCATCAACTATACTATAGCATCAAAAATACCCCATATGTTGTCCAAAAGGTTGGCGCTATGATCCAAGTTATAATAATGTAATTACTAGGGATGGTACAAAATTTCGTGCAACAAGACTGTGCACACATAAGGAAAATGATCTTGTGAGATTTTTTTTTCTTACATTTTTACATTTGCCTTGGAGAAAAGATGGTGAACTTGGCTGAATGACTCCTGTTGAGAAACGGTAATGCAAAAAGGTAGTGCTCGTAAAACTATAAAATTAAAAAATTAATAAAACAACTGTGAACTGAATGGCCAATTTATTGTAAAAAAATTACAATATGAATATATATATTACAATATCAAAATCTTGTCATCTTGTCTCATTCTCGTAGGCTGAATGTCTCATCTCGTAGAAATTGTGTCTCCTCCCACCCCTAGTAGTATTTAATTAAAATTACAGGCTAAAATTTATTGTTAATTCTCCTGGGGAAAAAAATCATATACACAAGTGATTTTTTTCTGAAAACTGAAACCCCATTCAAAGTATTTTTAATTGATGTAAATATTATATGAACACGCTCAAGCCAAACACTGGAAATGTATAAAGAATTATTATTTTCTGTCTCGCTTTTGTTTTTATATCTTACATAAAGAGGGGGTATTTTTCTGCTATGGGGGATTTACTCCAAATACATAACATATTTAGATCACCATGTTACCTTTTATCGTTTTGGAAATGCTATATTCACCAATTATATTATTAACATATTTTTTTGTTTTTAATACCCTGAGCCTCCCCTCTCTTTGCTCTGCACTCTAAGTCACTCCCCTTTCAGAGCGTTATCACTGCACAATGGGCTCTATTCAACCTTACGTCACAAAACCGGCAGTTGTGTGGAAACATGCGGATGGTGATTTCCTTTGGGCTCTGTTGGAGATAGTCTGACAAAATCTGGGAAAACTGAGAAAATAGCCATTGTATTCTTTTTTGTTTTCCTTTTATAAATTGCCTAGTAATTTGTGTATTATAATTTGTCTAACATAATAAAAAAAAAATTCGTTCCATTATGTTCGGCAGATCAACAGTTCCAACCAGCTGCCTGTGAGTGACACTGAAGATGCGATTAGAGTCCCGTCCCCCATGGAAAGCTTTGGCAGTTTGTGAAGATCACTGCTGCTGAATCCATGGTTTTATCACATGCCCAGTGTCGGTAACTACACCAGAAGTCGTCATCCGCATGTTTCCAAACGTCTTCCGGTAAGTGTGAATAGAGTCCACCAGTGTACGTCCCGCTTATATGAACAACTGCACATCATATCAGGTTTGTCAAGTTGTTTTGTACAGTTTTGTATCCTGCTTTTGTATATTTATAGACAATTGTCCTGTGGGAGCATGAATGACATAGGCTTTTGTGCTGAGCACTGCACAGAATCTTACAGTAAAGAGGGTTCAAATAAGGCCCGGGAGAGCTCACTCAATTACTGAAACATGCATGGATGACATCTAAAACTCCTTCAGCATGTTTTTGATGAAGGAATATTATATAGTAGAAAGCTCAAAAAAACAAACAAAAAAATCACCCCCCTTTAATAAATTAGATCACTGTACCACTGTAATGTCATTTTCTATAATTGTTGTTATGTAAAATAAATAACCTGTTACTAAATACTCAATACCGTCACTTGTGTTTTGGTATTCAGTGTAATAAACGATGTAATGTTCTATGCAAAGGGATTTCAATCAAGGAGATGTAAGTTATAACACATGTCATTTTAAGATTAAGAACATTTAATCAGAGCTGTTAATGGAGCTAATTCTTCCTACAATCACATGACTTGACATCTGTAATTAACGTGACGTCTATTTAAACACATCACATACGAATGAATAAAACATGAAAAGTCAAAATAAGTCAAGTTAGATGCATTAACTGCAATTGCCTTTTTGTAGTTTCAGCATTTAAAAGTTTGAAGTTAGGAGAAATAATGTTTTTGTAGACATCGTTATAGTAACCACTGTATCCATTAAGGGCAGTTCTGAGTCATACTAAGCAATTAAAATTTCAATTAAATTTAATTTTCTACTTTTGTATTTTGTATGTTTAAATAATACAAAAGATTAGAGTAAAAACTGCTTTTATTTAGGAGCTAGTTATGTGCTATGCTTTATAGATGATTTGAAGGATTTCGTGAGGATCTTTCCCCATTCAAAAGATATATTTGATTTTAAATGCTCAATTGCTATGACAACGGAAGACTGTTGCCATAGCTTGAACCCTGTAAATAGACATATATTTCTGTGTAAATCATTATTATTATATCATTAATGACAGTTTTAGGTTAGATGTGAAGCTAGCAGTTTATTTATTTATTTTATTTATTTATTTATTTATTTCATTCATAAGTATAAAAAGACATCAACATTTGTGATAACAAATAACAAAATATTGAATGAAAGGGAGCAGAAAGAAGAGTTATCTTATGTTATCTGCCCCCTCTTCCCTTTTCCAAACCCCAACACCGATAGTGACTGTAAAACCTTTCCTCATTACATTCCATTTCAATCACAATTATTAATCAATTGTAAACATAAAGCTTCATTTTCAAGTGTAACAATTTAGTTTTCTTTTTCATACATACACATTACATTGGATTTTATGTATTTTTTAAATGCCATTATTGTACTTGATTCTTTGATTTCTTTGTCAAGATTATTCCATAAATTAACTCCTTTCACAGCGACGCTTCGCTCCATAACCTTGGTTCTGAATTTAGGTTTTTTAAACATGTAGGTTCCCTTTAAATTGTATTGGCTTGTTCTCATCTCAAACAATCTTTGGATATTTACAGGTAACACTCTGCACTTTGCTTTATACATGACTTTGAGGAGACTTAATTCAACAATATCACACATTTTCAACACTAAGTTTAACAAATAATGGGTTGGATGGCTCTCTATAATGACTGTTGGTGACAATTCTCAAAGCCTTTTTCTGTAAAATAAATAATGGCTGTAGGTAAGTTTTACATGTCGGCCCCCAAATTTCCACACAGTACATCAGATATGGTGCGATTATGGAGTTATACAAGATTAATAATGCTGCACTGTTTAGTGAGAACTTTACTTTATGCATCACCGCAATTGCTTTAGCTATTTTGCTTTTTGTGTAATTTATATTGGGGGCACACACACACACAAATGGAGAATTGTTTAAACCTAGAAAAAACATAGATTAAAAGAAGAAAATATTACTTTCTGAAGTTACAGCAACTACTAAATTCATTAAGGACAATTTAGAGTCATGCAAACTAATTCAAATTTCAAATAGAAAGAATTTGTATAACTTTTTTTTTAATTGTAAATAAATAACAAATACAGTTATATAGGAGCTAGCTAGGTGTGTTTGTGCTGTGATTCACAGATTGCTAATAATAGATTGAGTAATGGTTCAGTGTAAATTTGTATTTTTATGTCTACTTCTAAAAATTAAGTTATATGTGAAGCTATGAATTCATTTATCAGAAGTGAATTGATGCCACACAAAAAACACAGAATAACATTAGAAAAAAAAACATTAGAATAACATTAGAATAAACACAAAAATATAGAATTGTTCAAATCTGGAAAGACCCTGGCTTTCAAATGCATACTCTAAGCATGTAGTGAATGTGATTTTGAAAAATAGAGCAATTTTGCTAGAGAGATATGAATGATAACTGGGCAGTCCCATGTGAATCAATGCCATAGATTTACCTTCAGAACGGATGGAAGGACGGGCTGGAAATGAACTGAGCACAATAAAAGCACAGGGCTTAATAAAGAACAGAAATAACTCAAGAGATCACAACAGAGGGGCAACTCCACCGGACCAGGAGGGAGGGGAGGAGCTCCAGTGTGGAGAGGGGGTAGGTACAGAGAGGAAAAAAGTGAGATAAAAATAAACAAACTGAGAAATAAAATGTGGTGGATTTTGTGATTATTACAGTAGTATAAATTAATAATAGTGAATTAAAATATTAATAGATCAGCTGTGTGTGTTTTTTTAATAATGTGCATAATTTTGTCAAGGAAAACAGCAAAATACAAAAAACATCTAGAAAAGTCTACAAATAGACGTGTTGAAAAAAACTTTATAATGGTTTATCATTTAATAAGAGGGGGTGTAAGATTATGTCACATTTTTGAAAACAGACTTTCTGTTTTTATTATAGGTGTACTGTATTAGATATTGATGTATATGGACTGTTATTTTATGTGTGTGCCTTTCTTGGACTCTGGGTAATACTCCAAATAATACTGAACTCTCAATAACACTGCACTAAACTACCTTTCATTATGCATAATATGTTTACTGCTGCTGCTCTGTATGAATGTATCATGTCTGTCACTACCTGTATGAATGTATCATGTCTGTCACTACCTCACTGTAAATTACTGTTACCTGTGCAATAATCAGTGCAATGACCTATGTGCAATATTTATATCATACTATGTGCAATACGAAATCCACATGCAACACCTACACCACACCATATTATGTGCAATCTGTGAAATACTTACACCTTATTTGATTTAACCCTACTTGCACCTTGTACATTGTACCTTGTATTGTTTTTTTTATTACATTTTATTACATATTTTATTATATTGTTTATTATATTGTTTACTTCTTCCCCTGCACTTTTGCAACACTTTTCTTACCATGTACTATTATTGCATGTTATTAGTACTTCTTGACTATCTTAGCGAGTCAACGGTTCTTCTGATCCTAAGCATTTCATTGCATTGTTGACCCTGTGTTGATTCTGCATATGACAAATAAACAATCTTGAAATTGAATCTTGGACTGGGGACTGGAGATGGAAATAAGCAATGTAAACGCACACAATTCATTGTTTAAAAATAAAATAAAATACAGATTACATAGAGCTATGCAAAATGTTAAAATAAATGTAGTAGAATTGTTGTTATATCACATTTTCGGTCACATGTCACATATTTCGATGAATCTTATTCCACCCCACCCACTTTTGCCATATGAGACTACACCGCATTTTCTTTGTGATGGCACATTCAGTTAAGCAGGAATCCTATTAAAGGTCCCATGGCATGAAATTTTCACTTTCTGAGGTTTTTGAACGTTAATGTGAGCTCCCCTACCCTGTTTAGCCCCCCCCCCCATGGCTAAAAGTTGCGAAATGTGTAAACTGAGCATTTGCGATCCTTTTCTGCTTTTGAAAAAAAGACAGCACAAACGGCCGATTCTGAACAAGGAAACTATGTGATGTCACATTGAAGAAAAAATGCAAATGCAGTTCCACCGTCCGTCTGTGTTTCTACCCATACTCTCTATAAATCACGCCCAGAGAGTTTGGACTGCGAACGAGCTACCCAATGCGAGATGCGTTTTTTTGTTTGCCTGGAGGCACATGAGAGTGTTTCCAGGTTCGGATGTCCTTTATCCAATCCTCCGAACCTCTGAAACAGCAGTGGTTTAATTTTATTTTCTGTGGAAATGTGTTTATTTTTCAATGGAACGCTTCTCATCTCTTCCTCCGCGCAAAAACGCCGAAGTGGGGCCAGCGCACATCGCACCGCTAAAGAGGAAAGAGCAGAGAGTTTGGCCACGCCCCCACCCGCTGCTCTGGCCTATCTCTGTCCTCCTCATTTGCATTCAAGCAACAACGCCCATAATGGAGTGTTACAGAGAGATATTTAAGACTCTTTCTCATCTTATCTCTCTTTCTCATGTACTGAGTGTTGATTTTGAAGAAGGATTCATTTACAGTATTAGGGAACCATTAAGGCGCCATATAAAAGCATCAAGAAGTACCATGTCATGGGATCTTTAACTGCAATGAAAATGGAGAATTTTGAGAACATTTGTTTAAATAAATTAGGCTGACTTGTGCAAAGCGTTCATGTGACCAGTAAGTTCCAATGCACAAATTTTCTGGGAGGCTTTACAGCAGCTTTGTAGTCTGTATAGAACTTATTTGCTGTTATGATCGGCAGCTCCTTGCAAAATAAGACAACATGAATACATTGAAACAGACAGTTGTGTGTGTGTGTGCGTGTGCGTGCGTGCGTGCGTGCGTGTGTGTGTGTGTGTGTGTGTGTGTGCGCGCGGGAGACCTGTGATGATGAGGCACTCGTTGCTCTCCAGGGCTTCGGTGAAGAGGCGGGACACGATGAGCTCTGGGTTTATGACGAATCTGATCTCCTCCTGGACCAGACCATGTCCAGTTACTCCCCCGCCCACAAACCTGTTTGCAAAGTCCACCTGGCAACAACAACACACACACATTTGTTTCATAATAATCCTCAATTTAATGATTTTGTTATTTTCAAAATCTCAATTATTAATTCACACATGTGTGATTAATTCTGCATTATTAGTCTGCCTACATCTCCAAAACTCAAAATGCTCTGTTCCACCTTGTGATGTCATGAAGCAGTAGTTCAATTTAAAAGCTACCTTTTAATTTTAGTTCCGTAGAAATTGGCAATTCCAGATCTGAAATTATCTAAATGATTCTAGTGAAGTTTATGGCATTTAAAAACACCATTAAACCCTTCCTGTACTACCACCTGACATCACAAAGTGGAACAGTGGAGTATTTTCTGTTTGAGACAAGAACTCACCCTAAATACAGTATGCAGAGTTTGTGTGTTAAACATGTGTGAATGAAACAAAACACAACTCCAGGCATGTTTTTCATGAGGAAATAACATTATAACAGAGATCAGAAAGCAGTGTAATATGGGCCCTTTAATCTAAAAGTCTTCCTGTTATTCTATCATATTGACCATAATCAGATCATTGAAATATTATTCTCATCTCCACTTCCTACATGAAAACAATTACAGTATATCAGCGAAAAGATGAAATCTCTGTTCACTACAAATATTGCTTCCCTTGAAATTGTAATTTGATGAGCAGGAACATCACCAAAATTATAATTACAGTATACTAAACTAATTCTGGTGCATACATTTTAACAAAATCTGACAGAAAATGGAAATGTTTATTAAACAAACACTAACCATCTAATTTGTGGGACATCAAATTTTTATGTTGAGTAGGGATGCACTTGACCTGATTCTGATATCCAGTATTGGTGCCAATAATGAAAAATTTGCTGGATCTGATATCAGCTTCCACATATTGATATCCTGGTTTGGCATATAAATTCATTTAAAAAGACTCAATAAGACTAAGTTTTAACTGGCACAAAAAATCTCATAATGTTTAAACTTTTATTTATACCAACGTCTTCTGTAGTTACTTGAGAGATAAATGACAGTTCTATAACACATTTGGTTCAGTTTTGTCTTATTTTATTTTTGTTTAAAGTAAAAAAATAAAGTCCTTTTTCGAGTTCTCTGTTCTGGTATCAGTTGATATCAGTAATCAACAGATACTTAAAGCTATAGTATGGAAAACTGTATTGGAACTGAAAAAAGTGGATCGGTGCATCCCTGATGTGCATCCCCTGTGTGTGATATTACAGTGCGTCATTCATTTTTTGTTTACATAAAAAATACTGTCAACTCATCTAAAGTAAATTTATGTATATATATTTATATAATTTAAAGGGACAGTGTGTAAGATTTTTACCCGTTAATTACTGAAATTGAAGATACCCATTCAAAAATACACTGTTTTCCAAGCCTTTTCACTTCCATCATGAAATCAAAGTATTCTTTTGGACTTAGATATAGTCACATAAAAGGGGGATCTTCCCCATGCAGAGGCAGCCATTTTGAATACGAGAGCTGCAGAAGGACATTTGGGCTCCGCCTTCGCCTTCGGCAAGGCTCGTGGTTTTGGGTAAACAACACAAGCATGCTGCCGGATCAGACGTCGTAATGGATCTAACACGTGTTTTGGACTAAATTGTTTTACTGGATTTTATTCGCTGGATCCTTACGGACAAATTGAGAGCAAGTTTATGGTGAAATACAGAGTTTGACCTGTGCAAACCATTCTAAGGTAAGCTAACCTCGTTTTGTGCTTTTCCGTATAAAAGCCCCATGTGCTCGGGGAGTGTTTGTTTTGCATAGTCAAAAAGAGGAGACTGTAAGGTTTCATTTGATGTGTAGAGTGTCATGGTACATGATCGGGAATGTGTGTTTTCATGAGAAAAGAAAAAAATAAATAAATAACCGGGACGCGTTTTATTTATACAGTAGTGCCCGGGTGACCCTCGAGGTCTGCCGTAGCTAAAACAGAAAGTGCAATAGCACCATCCACCTATGCGCCACGAATCCTACACACTGGGGCTTTAAAGTTATTTTAACAACTTTGTAAAAATACAAGTGTAATATTATGAGATGTTTTGGGCCAACATTGTCCAGTAAATCGTCATATTACATCAATCTACAGACCAAAATGGGATCTCGACTGATCTGATACCAATATTTTATCGGTGCATTCGTAGTTCTACAATGTATATGTGTATAGTAGTACCAGTACCAGTCACTGTTTTCAGAGTCTTCAGTCAGATCAGAACAACTGTTTTTGTGCAGAGGAGGTCCCACTTAGTAAGCATGTCAGTATTCACAGAGGTTGGGGTCGTGCTCACTGGCCCATAACTCCATCCGTCTGGTGACAGTCACAATGTTTGTGTGTGTATGTCTCCCTCTTCACCCATTCACTCCCTCACCCCTGGCCTCACCCCTTCACCTCTCAATCTCACCCCCTGACAGGATGACAGCTCGCCCACAGCATCACCGCGTCACCCTGAAGAGCTCTGCGGACACCCCAGCCTCTCCCCCACACCCCCACCCAAGAGTCCTCCGCAGCACCCTTTCTCTCCTGGAGCTACTCATGTGTGTACATCAGCTGTCAGCAAACACAAATGTAGGAGCTGAAGTAGAGCAGTGGATTGGTAAACCTGATGTGCCAATTCAGTGAACAATGCAGCTACATTTTAGGCCATAAATATTATTAGCAGTTTAAACAAAAACTGGACTTTTTTTTTAAGACAACACTTGAGTCACAGAAGTGAAGATATCTGGTTGGTTACAAAACACTGACTTCAAATTGTGGTTTGTGATTGCATTTAATCTTGTAGCCTTACTAGTAGCTATTTTTTGTAGCTTGGTTTAAACAACTCAGTCTTTGTGCCCTCTTAAGGTGTTTTACAGTATATCTGTAATAATCTGTTTAATGATGTAGTCACCAGCTCGTCTCAACTGAGATTTACCTAGAATGTTCCACAGTATGGCATTAAACCTTTCCATCTCCATACAGGTGGCACTACAAGGTGAAGTTACAGGGAGAGGTGAAAGTATTTTTGAGCAATAAAAACACATGTAATTAAATAAATGTGTGACATCAACCATAGAGTTCTGCTCCAGTCAAATGAAGCAGTTATAGGGGCAAATTTGGAGCCGAGTTATTCCTATTAGGAAGAGGAATTTACATGCAGTGGTACCTCACCTTACGAAAGACCCAACAAACGAAAATTTCAAGTTACGAAACGCCTTCACGTTAAATTTTGGTCTCTAGATACGAAAGAAAATTCAAGTTACGAAACGCGAAATCTCAAAAATTCAAATAATGCGCGCTCAGCCACACACATTATACACTTTTCTCAGACTGAATTTAAACTTTTCTCACATTTGTCTCTCGCTTAAACACTCAAACTTTCATAGATTTTCAACAAAATGATTAATAGTGAAGTGTGGGGGGAAGGGGGAGGGGGGAGAAAACTGCGCTCGGACACGTGTGATAGCGCAGCATGACCCGGCGCGGGGCTGCCAGCAGGTCTAGACCTGGACTAAACCAAGACTGGACCAGGACTAAACCTGGACTAAACCAGGACTAGACCAGGTGGATTAAAGCGCCGCGTGCGGGTCTATTTCCTGGTTTCGTTTCGAGTCACGGCTGATGCGAGCAGCGAGGGGGACCGCACGCAGTCTGAGCGCATGAACGAACGCATGCAAGAGCCACGGTGGTCTAGGGTCTAGACCAGGCCTAGTCTAGACCAGACCTGGTCTGGTCCGTGCCTCCTCTAGACCAGGTCTAGAGGAGGTCTAGAGGAGGCACGGTTTGAGCACTGGTCTCGTTCATGCGCTCAGACTGCGTGCAGTCCCCCTCGCTGCTCGCCTCAGCCGTGACTCGAAACGAAACCAAGAAATAGACCCGCGCGCGGCGCTTTAATCCACCTGGTCTAGTCCTGGTCTAGTCCTGGTCTAGTCCTGGTCTAGTCCTGGTCTAGTCCTGGTCTAGTCCTGGTCTAGTCCTGGTCTAGTCCTGGTCTAGTCCTGGTTTAGTCCAGGTTTAGACCTTGGTCTAGACCTGTATAGTCCACGTTTAGTCCTGGGTCTACAGTCTCTACGCAGAACACAATGTTACACTATAAAAAAAGTTACACTATTACACTACTCAACTTACGAAAAATTCACGTTACGAAACCACTTCTGGAACGAATTAATTTCGTAAGGTGAGGTACCACTGTATTAGGAATAGGAATTTACATTAGAAATAGTACAAACATTTTAAGACCAAAATGACAAGGCTCACTGCAGCAGTTACCGAGAGAGGGGTGACCATTCTTCAATGTATAGTCAATTGGAATCAGTTGATATATACAGCATATACTGTATACATGCCTATGTGACATGACTGTGGAGCATTCCAGGCGAAGCAAGAACATTTCCATAGATACAAGCAAGTGGCGGACAATCGACCAGAAAAGTTCTGCAGTGCACCTTTAAGAGCATCTAACAACTGTGCATCTAGCATGTGTGTGTCAACTTAATTTAGAAGAGTGTGTATGCTTTATCAAACACAGACGCAGTATTTTGGTCCCATTTGAAAATTCCTGGTTGCCCAATGTGAAAAAGTGCATAATGTTCCACAGTATGGCATTAAACTTGTGTCATACTGTGGATATTTATATATTTTCTCTTTGTTATTATAATATTATATTATATTGTGATGTGTGAGCTAGTGTGTCCAAATAATTTCCCTTGTGGATCAGTAAAGTTTGTCTAAGTCTAAGCAAGTGGTGGACAACCTACCAGAAATGTTACACAGTGCACCTTTAAAGAGAGAGCATTTAGGCATGTTTTTACTCATTGTTCCAGTTTAATTCAGAGGAGTATGTGTGCTTTGTCAAACGCAGGTGCGGTATTTTGGTCCCATTTGAAAATTCTTGGTTGTCCAATCTGACAAAGTGCATAAAGGAGCACGCACCTGCAGCATTCCGTATCCATCCTCCTCAATGGTCCCCTTGCAGGTGATGTGTAGACCTGTCAGCTGACTTTGAGAGCTAGAGGACACAACAAAGAACTTCAGTGACTGGAAATGACAAATATGAGACAAGTATTCAAAAATCACACTTTGTATCTTAATGTATTCTGAGATAATTGGCAAAATTCAGGGGAAATTTGATTATGGATAGTTTTTGGAATATTGCAATTATATTCAATGTTCATGTGCAACAACAAGTTTGTCTGTCCAGCTAGAACCACAGGCTTTGAAAAAACTTTACAAAGACAAGTGAATATGGAGTCATATCCTGTAGAGGTGTAACAATAACCAAAATATCGTGATATCAGATTGTCAAAAGTCTCACAATAATATCGTGCGTTGTCACAGTATATCAAATCTCAAGTCTCTTTGCTTAAATTCATTGTTGTGGCGCAGCAATAGCTAAAATAGCTTCCGTCAGTCTGCCCCAGGGCAGCTGTGGCTACAGAAAGTAGCTTACCACCACCAAGTTGGGAGTGAATGAACAATGAACTGTAAAGCGCTTTGGGTGTCATGAAAGGCGCTATATACAGTGGTACCTCACCTTACGAATGACCCAACAAACGAAAATTTAAAGTTACGAAACGCCTTCACGGTAAATTTTGGTCTCTAGATACAAAAGAAAATTCAAGTTACGAAACGCGAAATCTCAAAAATTCAAATCATGCGCGCTCAGCCACACACTTTATACGTTATACATTATACATTATTCTCAGACTGGATTTAAACTTTTCTCACATTTCTCTCTCGTTTAAACACTCAAACTTTCATAGATTTTCAACAAAATGTATTAATAATGAAGTGTGGGGGGAAGGGGGAGGGGGGAGAAGACTGCGTTCTGACACGTGTGTGATAGCGGCATGTGTGACAGCTGACCCGGCGCAGGGACTGCCAGCAGGTCTAGACCTGGACTAAACCAGGACTAAACCAGGACTAAACCAGGACTAAACCAGGACTAAACCAGGACTAAACCTGGACTAAACCTGGACTAGACCAGGAGGATTAAAGCGCCGCGCGTGGGTCTATTTCCTGGTTTCGTTTCGAGTCACAGCTGAGGCGAGCCGCTGCTCGCATGCAAGAGCCGCGGTCTAGACCTGCTCTCCAGGGCCCCTCCAGGCGCGGAGCCCCAGACATCCAGGGACCCAGGGGGACACTGCCAGCCCGCCTTAAGAGCTCCCTAAGCGGGCATGGGTCCGGGGATTGTCCCGGTCACCGGCCTGGAGGTCTTGAAGAGGCCGACCTCACGGTTCTATCCAGGCCGCTCTGTGAGCACCTTACGCGGGCAGGTCTGGAGCAGGTCTAGAGCAGCTCTTGCATGCGCCTCAGCTGTGACTCGAAACGAAACCAGGTTTAGTCCAGGTTTAGTCCAGGTTTAGTCCAGGTTTAGTCCAGGTTTAGTCCAGGTTTAGTCCAGGTTTAGTCCAGGTCTAGACCTGCTGGCAGTCCCCAGTTTAAATCCAGTCTGAGAAACCAATCAGAACACAATGTTACACTATAAAAAAAGTTACACTATAAAAAAAAAACTTGGTTCGGGGCCTTGGAACGAATCAGGCTTTTTCCATTGAAATAGCTACTCAACTTACGAATTTTTCACGTTACGAAACCACTTCTGGAACGAATTAATTTCGTAAGGTGAGGTACCACTGTATATGCTATGAATTATTATTATTATTATTATTATTATTATTATTATTATTATTATTATTATTATTATTAAAAGAAACAGAGGGAACTACATATACAATAATTATTTGCTCTGTTTCAGTCCAATTTATACAATGAAATAACTTATTAAGCACTTTTAAATCTTAAGTTTTTGGTTTATGACAGACTCAAAGGTTTGTCAAGGCATTTTTAAAGGGAAAAATTTGTATATTCACAAAAAATATATAAGTCACAATAAATATCGTACTGTGAGATGCATATCGTGAAAATATTGTACAGAGAAATGTGGATATCGTTGCATCCCTAATATCCTGTGTCCCTGATTTCAGAGGGTGTGATTGACAGGCGAATGAACCAATCAGAGAGATGTATGCTCTGTTCACATTGAAAACAAACATGGCTGCAACAATCGAAGCACCAAACTTTTATATTTTCAGGTAAAAGAAGTTATAAATTTTGTTCTGAATGTTACGAGAAATTGAGAGATGTCTTCTGCATTCGAAAGCACGTGCTACAAAATGGCAGCTGCGGTTGGACTGTCTCAAGGTTATTCACGCTCTATTGTCTGGTTCTAGTCCGTTCTAGATTCAAGGAGAATGTAGAAAAGACTGGCTGCTCAGGCAACCAACAAATGAGGAATGCTCTAACTCTCTGGTACGCTTTAAAACGGCTTTGTAGTCTGTATGGAACTTATTTTATGACAAGATTGGCAGTCTCATTCAAAATAATACAATCCAAATGAAGATAGCAGCACCTATGGCAACTTCTGGAATAAGGTGAATACTTAGACAAAAAAAATACTGTGTAAATACTGTGACTAAAATAAGATGCTTATTTGTTTGTTTAGCACTGTAACATGCATTATTTATTGTAAATATCTCTTTCATATTGACCATAACTGGATCATAGAAATATTCTCATCTCCACTTCCTACATGAACACAATTACAGTATCAGCGGGCAAAAAGATGAAATATCTGTTCACTACAAAGATCAAGATTGCGAGACTTGCCTTTGCCTCGAAATTGTGATTTGCTGAGCAGGAACACCACTAACTCTTTAAAAGTTTGGTACATATATTTGAACAAAATCTTGACACAAAACACAAAATTGAAAGGAACATTGCAAACATGGATATTTTATTTTTTCACCGAATCAATATACTTAGAACTAAATATCAGGATTTTTGAAGACAAGAAGGGGCTGGGGAAAAAAGGACTATATGATGCTTAATATAATACATACCTTTCCCAGTCTGGGGGACTAGTTAGTGTTTGTCTTGTAAAAGTGACCAGACCCTTTGGCCCTGGAAAATAAGAAACATGATAATTAAAACAAAATTAAAGTGAATAACAGAGGATATATAGTAGGGATGGTACAAGATCTTGTGAGAAAAAAACTGCCAGAATATCATGCACACATGAGAAAATGATCTTGTGAGTGTTTACATTTGGATTGGACAAAAAAGGGTCACGTGTTGGTGAGTTACATCTCTTTAAACAGTTCCAAAAAGCAGTGCTAGAATGTAAACAAAAAAATTAAATCAAATAGAATTGTATGGCCAAAACTGGAAACTGAATCAGGAAATTTATGTATTAGGAATCATGTTAAAATCTCATCTTGTCTCGTTCTCGTGGACCCAATCTCGTATCTCGCCTTGTCCTGTGGAAAATGTGTCTCATCCCATTCTTAATATAAAGTAAAGCTGACTTACTGTTTTGTGTAACTCTCCTGAAATAACACAACAGGGTTTTCAACTTCTCGATCTTTCGTATAGAAGAACCTTCAAATAACCTGAAGAACAGCAACAAAAATGTAAATAACTCTCACGTATAATAATTAAAGGTGCACTGTCTAACTTTACTGGTGGAGGGTACGCTACCGACTTGTCCGCAGTACTGCACTAAATGTTTCTTTCTAACATTTATTTCATAACAGGTGTTTTTATTGCTCAAAAATACTTTGAAAAACATGCATTCTTACTGTAAGTGGGGGTTGCCATTCCACTGATCTGATTTGTAAATTGATTGTGCCATCTGCTTGTCTCCATGGCGATATTATTTAATTTATTGCCACAGATGCAGGACATTATAAAGCAATGCAATAACATTTCCACTGAGACAAGCGGGCGATGGACCCCTTACCATAAAAGTTGCTCAGTGCACCTTTAAGTTAAACTACCTTCTCTAGCACAACATCTGAACATGACGGTGTTAGATTTACTAAGACCTGATTTTAAAATGACTGCACTGTGGCACTTTGGGATAACAGAAGTAGTGAAATATTGAACTGTGATAATAATGAAAATGCCTGAAACTTGATACAAATTTTGATATCACAATAATTAAACAAAAACACAAAATAAGATTAATTTGTTTAAAGGTCCCATGGCATGAAATTTTCACTTTCTGAGGGTTTTGAACGTTAATGTGAGCTCCCCTACCCTGTTTAGCCCCCCCCCCCATGGTTAAAAGTTGCGAAATGTCTAAACTGAGCATTTGTGATCCTTTTCTGCGTTAGAAAAAATCAGAGCTCAAACGGGCGATTTTGAACAAGGAAACTTATTGACGTCAGATCGAAAAAAGAAATGCAAATGCAGTTCCACCCCCGTCTGTCTGTACTCAGCGTCTCTGTAAATCACGCCCAGAGAGTTTGGACTGCGAATGCGCTAGACAATGCGAAATGCGTTTTTTTATTTGCCTGGAGGCACGTCCGAGTGTTTCTAGGCTCGGAAGTCCTTTATCTGAGCCTCTGGACCTTTGAACAGCAGTGATTTAATTTTATTTTCTGTGGAAATGTGTTTATTTTTCAATGGAACGCTTCTAATCTCTTCTCCACGCAAAAACGCGGAAATGGATCAGAGCAGACAGCTGAGAGCTGAGAGCGGAGAGTTTGGCCACGCCCCCACCCTCTACTATAGGCCATCTCTTTTCTCCTCATTTGCATTCAAGCAACAACGCCCATAATAGCCTGTTCAGAGAGAGAAAAATTACTCTTTCTCATCTTATCTCTGTTTCTCATGCACTGAGTGTTGATTTTGAAGAAGGATTCATTTACAGTATTAGGGAACCATTAAGGAGCCACATAAAAGCATCAAGAAGTACCATGTCATGGGATCTTTAAATTTACCATGTAAAATAATAATAGTTCTTATATAGATCAAGATGTTTAATAGAAAAATGTATAAAAACCCTTTTGTTCGATTTATGTATTTGTCAGTATTGGTACATGTTCAAATGAGCTTCTAAAACTGCCATAATTTAACCCTAGTAAGTAGTAAAGCTTTTTAGGTGATTCAAAGTCTCTCAGCGGTTCACAACATGGCGCTGTCCTTGGTCCTGATTTATTATACATTATTTATTTATTCATGAGATGATGAGAGATGCATTGTGCCAGCTTGTAGCGCTAGAGCTAATACAATTATATACATAATATATTCCTTTTTTCCCCTCAGTAGTTTGTAAATCTCCCTACATTTTTTACATACTTTTTTTAGAATGAGTCACTGGCTGCCTAAACTTGTTTAATTAAAATGAAAACAATCTTATCATAAATCCAACAATAGCAAGTCACCATTGCATATAACATATCTCGGCATTCCCTTTTGTGCCTAATACCAGGACCTACCAGACCACTTCAATAACCTGTGTATCCCTGTGTCATTTTCCGCTCAAACTGAAGCAAACCTGAGAGACAGCCTTTTTCCAGCCCTTCCATCTATCCATCACTTAACGGAGGACAAACCCTGACACTTCTGCCAAAACAGCAATCAGCAAATTGCTCCCTGCTCTGCTCACCCAAGACAGAGTGCTACTGTAGCCGATAAGCAAAGTGATGGACACTCCCTCAATTACAGCGGGCAGGAGGGAGGGGGCGCCGTAACGATCCACACACGTTTTCTCACCATCGCTGTCCTGTCTCATCTTCTTCCAAATGCTAAGGCATTTCTTTACTAGGGCTGAATGATTTGGGAAAAAAATATCTGTGTTTTTCTACCAAGCATTGCAATAACATTTGAGATTTCCAGTACATTTTGATAATAGGCTTCTGTTTTAAACTTGCATTGTGTAACTTTTCTGGTGGAGGGCCCGTCAAATGCTTGTCTCCATGCAAATGTTATTGCTTTGTCTGGAATGTTTCACAGTATGGCACTGAACCTTTCTATCTTAATGGAGATCAAACCAGCCCAAGTTACAGGTCAGATCTGTGGAGAGGCACCCCTGCTTACAGTCAGAATGTCCATTTTTCTAGGTATTTTTAGTATTTGACAGACCCTCCACCAGAAAACTTACACAATGCACCTTTAAAGTTCACATTTTAAACAGGTCCAGAAGAAGTGACAAAAAGACTGAAATATGAACTGATAACCTTATTGTTTACTCGAAGCACTGCTTTATTTTATGTACATATCTTCCTATTATGCTATTATATTGACCATAATTGGATCATTGAAATATTATTCCTGTCTGCACTTCCTACATGAAAACAATTACAGTTTATCAGGAGGCAAAAAGATGAAATCTCGGTTCAGTACAAAGATTACAGGAGCAGAACACCACTAAAAATCTACTTACAACTAAATTAATTATGGTACATGTATTTTAACAAAATCTGACTCAAAATTTAAAGGTTTATGCAAAATTTAACAAAGTGATTTTTGAGACATTAAATTTTTACGTTGAATGCTGCAAAAATATCATTACAGTGAGCCCTTTATTTCAGATCATGTTTAGGTGGATATTTGTTTTGTGGACGAAGTGGTACTAAAAAATTGGTATTTGCTATTTGCATCCATTCAAACTGAGATTTCGATTCATTTGTGTTAATCTTGCTGCCCTATTATTTTATTGCCTTGTATTGTATCATGTTTTATTGCAGTCTATTTCATGTATTATTATTTATTTATTTTATTTTATTTCATTTATAGTAACCACTTGCAGTAACCGAGACGTGTGTAAGTTTTTCTTGAGAGATGCAAATGTTTTTTTAACGTGATATTTTGTGATTTTACAGTTTTGTATCGATTGTGTTGCTGCTATCTTGACCAGGTCTCTCTTGAAAAAGTGATTCTGAATCTCAGTGGGATTTCCTGGTTAAATAAAAGTAAGTAAAAAAAAAAATAAATAAAAATAAAAAAGCTTGTGGTGAGGGGGCCGTAGCTATCGTACCACCAGAATCAATGCTTACATCGTTAGCTCAGCCCCCTCACCCGCTCTGCCCGCTGCCACCGCACAAATCTGATGTGGGCCCAGATAGCAGCCACTTACACAGATGAGTGATTGTAACAGGAGGCCAGAGCGGGGGAGGAGTCATGTGAACAAGCGCTATGATCAATATGGCCGTCTGATCATAAAACAGGCTCTGGGGGAAAGGACTCAGGCTAATGGAATTAACAGAAGGACATGCAGATTACAGGGAATATCGGAGCATAAAATGGGATTCGTGTATGGACTGAGCTGTGTCAGAATTTGAGGTTATTTTGGAATGTTGACTGACAATATATGAAAACTGGAAAACATATTTTTCGCACCTAGAGATTAATGCATGTTTGGAATGCATGTGGAAAAAACAAGTTCACCGAATGTAGAATCCAGTGTTTTGAGTTGTCCTTCTTAAAAACATTTTTCACAACACATATAAAGTTTGTGTAAATCAGTGATCAGTAAATCAGCCCAAATACTACTACTAAAGCAATCCTGAATAAATGTATAACTTAATATTACTGTGTACTTTCCACTGGGTCAAAATATGTATTGGGTGAAGTACTGAGGACCGGGCAAACAGTCTCAACAGGTACATTTGTTTCATTTAAAGGTCCCTGGGCCGCGTGGCGTCTGCCTCTTCTGAGTGGGCAGAAAAAGACAACAGTATTTTAACACTCCTCCTCCTGGCCCCACCCACAGTCTAGACTCAGTGCTTCAGATTAGGGAGCTCCCAGGAGCCATCCATTACCTATAAGGTTACACTGTTGGAATTTATGATGATTTTTTTAAATGTCAAATATAATGTCTATCTTATTTGGGATTTTTGCATTTGTGTTTGATGTTTTGCAACTGAAAATGAAAAACAGGCAAATGTAGGCATTCAGACCAAATTCCTTTGCTCAAAAAACATTACTGTCACATGTCTATAGCCAATCATGTGGCAGTAAGAGCGCGCGGTGCTGACTTAAGGCTGTCTTGTTTTGGAAAAAGCAATCAGGGCCACAGTGCGTCTCTGTCTGTTTAATCATGAGTGCTCATGTTTCACAAGTTTTGACTAAAATCTTCACAATTTGACTAAATGTCCTGTGTCTCCTTCTCTCTGTCTCCTCACCTTTTCTCCTCTTTTGCTTCTGATCATTATAATCCAAGTTACGAAAAGTTAAAGAGTACTTTCTCACTGTTTATGAGTGCAACTTGAGTCCCGATTTAGCGCACAGACATCGCACGTGTTGCGTTTATATATATTGATCAAAGGAGAAGTTCAATTTGTCAACTGGACAAAGTTTGTTTGGTTGAAAACGTTTCGCCGCTCATCCGAGAGGCTTCGTCAGCTCTGGTTATTGTACTGGTTAGACCCTCCTTATATCTAGCTGCCAGGAGGCGCGTTCTACAATGACAAAAGCTCTGAAAACGATCCCCCCTAATCTGTCTCTTTGTTTTTCAAATTACTCTGACGGCTTTATATATATTGTACAAATGTTTTCCAAACTAAATGGATATGTCATGTAAATGTATACTTCTCCGGTATTATTGGTCCTGTCAACCCGAAATAAAAACTGTAGTGATCCTCTTTATACCTGTCTATGTTTTCAATAAGATGGAAGAAGATCAAATCAAAAATCGAGATCGATCAATATGGGAAAAATACATCATGATTCTTTTTTGTTGAATGAATGTAGAGACTTAAAAGAAATGTCTTAAAAGCAATAGCTGCTGGCAAAAATGTGCTCTGTAGTGAGGGCAGACCAATAACGGTGTATGGACAAAAGAACACGTCCTGGAGAAAGATCTCTCCACCTCATGGCATGACAAGGTAGAAAACATATTTTTGAATAGGAAACAATTATGCACTAATAATGCAGGATTACAAATCTGCAGGATGAAGGATGACAAATGTTTTAGAACTTAAAATAATAGCTAATTAAACAACCACACTTTACTTCCCAGCTTCAGTCCTCCCCCTACTGGCAACTGGTGCAGCTTGCCATCTAGTAGTTATAATGATCATGTAGTTATAATGAACACGATTTGAAGGCAAAAATGCTTAAAATCGGTCTGGCTTTCTACCTGTGACGCAACAAGCCTGGGAAAATTCAAACTGCATTGTTTTGTGAGGTTTAGAGGTGCAAATGATATTTTACAGGGAACAGGGATAAAAGTGCCAAGTCATGAAAAAACTGAAAGAAAAAATTTGTAGTGGTTTTTATTTACTGTCTACTTATCCTTCATCCCTCCGCTGAAGGCGTTTTTTGTGCACAAGCCTGGCTCTCTGCTAGGATGCCACAACAAGAACTCGTGCTCTCTGCTTGCTTATTTCCTTTTGAGCCATAATAGACAGTTTTGTCTTCTTTTCTTCAAGAATCATATATAATAATAAGATTAACAGTAAATATCTGTCCTGCTTAACTTAACTGCCCCGAGCTGCGCACACTCGCGGGGCAACTCGGGCGTGCGGTGTCCGCAGAACCAGAAGAGCACGCCCGCGCGGCCCCGCACACATGTAGAAGTTTAATACGAGACATGTACTTTTGTTTCTGAATACGGGACGATTACATTTTTCAACGGACGGTTGGCAACCCTAAACACAATTATACATGTATAATACACACCCAAAATTTCAACGTATTTGGGCAAAAAAAAATAAAAAATAAATTACCACGCGGCTAAAAAAAAAAAAGCGGAGATCCGCTAAAAAGCGGAACTCTTTCATCCCTGAGGGAATTATTGAAAACAGTGTTAAGCCAAATACAACTCCAGGTGTATTTGATGAGGGAATAATGTTATACACTACAAAATGTGCTTTAAACATTTAAAGATAACATTTATGATATATTCATTTAGAGGTGACTAGACTTGATCCCAGTATATAAAGGTGCACTCACACAAGCCCAATTGAATCGTCTCCAGCACGGAGAGCTCCTAAAGTGTGGTAAGTTTGTCCAAAGTGTGTGCAATCGGCATATTTGGTACTTTGACCCTGAGTAGGAGGTGGGCCAAAGCACAGCTCACAGCTCATGTACACGCACACACGCAACTTCGGTATACGAGCCCTGTCAGGTGCGCTAATGTTACTCATACGAGGAAAACAGTGAATAAACTCTGCTCCAAAACTCTCATGAATCTGCGTATACCTTCATAACCACAGAAGTTTTGCAGCCTCTCTCCTCCGGCAGCCCTCACTCTTCTTTTTATATCCATTAAAACTCATAGAGGAGGGCATATCGTAGTCTCACTATTTAATAGATATTTCATGTCGATGGAGTTATTTTCTCGCTAAAGCATTAAGTCTGCTATGTAAACATGTAAACCAACAGCGCTCTGTATGACGTCATCAGGCCGTGGCTCGGTTCGGTTGTGCAGGTGTGAGGGTGGAAATAGACTCAAGTTTGAGCACAGCACGGATCTAAAGTCCTAGTGTGAGTGTGCCAAAATCATACCAGTTATCTCGGGGTGCTGCAGTACTCAGACATACCTGTAGAAGTTGATCTCGGGGTAGTTGCAGTACTCATACTTGCGCGAGTTGCGTCGGGGGAATGTGCAGAAGAAGGAGTTGGCGAGCAGGCAGGCAATCTGCTCCTGAGACAGCGTCAGTGAGTGGTTCATCCGAGATTTTAGTAAAGGAATGGGCTGCCAGAGAAAGAATATCACTGGATTAGTTTGAGTAAAGCATAAAGTGTGTAACTAAAGATGTTGTCTTCTCTCAAAAAAGGAGAGAAGAACACATCTTGTGATGTCATGCGGTGATACAGGAAGTGCTCCACTGTGTTTTAAACTTCATGCACCTTCACTTGAATCATTTGGATAATTTCTGCCATGGAGTTGCCCTCCTCTACTGAAAAGTAGCTGTTAATTTGAAAACTAGCACAACCATGACCATGACATCACAAGGTGGAACAGAGCATTTTGAGCTGTGGAGATGTAGACAGCCTAATAATCCAGAATTGCTCAAACATGTGTGAATGAAACAAAACACAACTCTGGGTATGTTTTTGAGGAGGTAAAAGCATCATAACATGGCCTAAAGCTCAAAAGAATCAATTTTGTATAATACAGGGCCTTTAAGTAAAATCAAACATTTTGATAATTCATGTACATTATATTACAGTGAGCAAGCAGACCCACATGGCGAGGGTGGTGTGGCTGTTCTTGGGGATAGCACATAATTAGTTTAGCAGTCCAAAGTGGAGGAGAGACAAGGCGAGTTCCATTAGGTAAATTGGTGGCAGTAATCAAGGTCCTGGTTTCAGTTAGACCCACAGGGCTCATCCATCTGCACTGATTAGAGCTAAAGAGCCTCCCCAAGGCTGCCCAGTTAGCAGATCAATATAGTCTAATAACACACACATAAACATTAGCCTTGACTGTTAGCGCCACACTGCAACCACTTCAGGGCAAAAAGGGGAACTCCAGTGTGCAACAAGTACTTATGAGTTCTAAATATACCCACACATTTAACTGATTTAGAATATTTGTCAAATCAGGCTATAGATGTTTTAAAATTACAGTTCCTTGTCATATATTACACAAAATTCTTCAATATTCTTGTGGGAGTTGTGTTTTGTTTTATTCACACACGTTTGAAAAATCCTTTATAATTAGTCTACATCAACATAGGTGAAAATGCTCTGTTTCACCTTGTGATGTCATGAAGTTTACAGCTACATTTTACCTTTATTACAGTAGTGATTGGCAATTCCAGGGCTGAAATTATCCAAAT
Organism: Paratrypauchen microcephalus; assembly: GCA_036785185.1. Classification (NCBI taxonomy): domain Eukaryota; kingdom Metazoa; phylum Chordata; class Actinopteri; order Gobiiformes; family Gobiidae; genus Paratrypauchen; species Paratrypauchen microcephalus. Next base: position 873,104 of record JAVJIX010000007.1, read on the forward strand.
GATTCTAGTGAAGGCGTATGGAGTGTAAAAACACAGTGGAGTACTTACTGTATTATCACATGACATCACAAGGTGGAAGTTATTATGTCTGAGAGAAGAAAACAGGCTAAATATGCAGGGTTTGTGTATTAAACATGTGTGAATGAAACAAAACACAACTTCGATGAGGACACAACATTATAGCATAGATCAAAAATAGCACAATATGAGTTATGACCACTCTTTTCACTAAAACAATATAATAATCATATACATTTAGATGATAAGCCAGTGCTACTAACATGATTTTTTAAGCACTGTGGTATTGTAAACCAGTGATTAACAAAGCAGGAATTATTAAGTGAGATTATATGATGATCTATAAGGAATATAAATCTGTATTTAAAGGTGATGTACCAGATTTTCTTCCATGAATTTGAGAAAACTGTGTCTTGCACCAGTGCAGATGTATTGTATCTCTTGAAGTCAAAATATGTCTGCTGCGTGCTGTCTGCACTCAATTAGAAACCATTTTATTATCAGATAATCAGGAAATGTGTGGTTAGCAGTGTTAGCTTTATCATCATAGCAAAGCTCAGCATTGGTCTCAGACAGTCTCTGAGAAACTCATCGTGATGACTAACTTGGATACTTAGAATGCAAAAGGTAAGTGAGAAATAACTTTGAGCCACTGCAAATAGTTTAAAATGGTGCAGTGCCATGAGGCATTTTTAAATTTGAAAATTGTACACGACACAATAAAACTTTTAATTAAACTATTTAATAAATACAATTCAATGTGATGTTCCATGTTTTGCAACTTAAAATTATTACTAGCGTCAATTTAATTTTGCATAGCTATGGGGGTCAGGTTCTACAATGTTTTTTTTGAACTGTCACTAAATGTGTAAGATTTTCTCCTCAAAATGAAAAGATTCAACTTTTTTCAGCTTTCCCAGTAAATTGATTTGGTTCAGTCAGGCTTACAAAATAAGGTTTTCTTCTTGTGGGAATTGAATTTTGATATTGATAAGCAGATTAGACAAATACCAAACATGAAGGATTTCCAACAGTATTTAGTATGAGTGATTGCCTTGGCATTTAAGGATCTGTGGCATAAATCAACTTGAGCTATTTTGGGCAAGAAATCAGCCATCCTTTTCCATGTATGTTGTATTTAAAACTAGCTATATATAGGTAAATCCAAGAATGAGAAATCTTGGCCGAATCTTCCAAAGTGCACAAGCATTGCACATAAAATGGATGACTGGGCAGGAGACAGACCTCTGCTCCCTCAGCCCTATTATATAATGAAGCAATTTGCAATGCGGGCCAAAAAGCCCTATTCATTACATCCTGGGAGTGAGTCATGAGCTTATCCTGTACTACAGCTACCATTTAATCTTCAATAACTGCTTAGATGCCACGTCCACTTTCTCCTCGTATGACATTTCCAAGTAAAAGTGAGTATGGAATGAGGGCTTTGTGGTTCGTATACAAGGATTTTTGAAGTCCACACCAAATCCTTTCAGGTTATATTTAACACTGAAATAGGGCTGCAAGATAAAGATGAAGGTACATTATGTAACTTTTCGGTTGGGGTCCGTCAAGTTCTTGTTTTTATGGAGATATTGTTGCTCTGTTTCAAATGTTTCACATGACATTAAACAGATTTACCTTGCATTTATTAAATTACAGGTAGTTTTATAGCTCAAAAATACCTAGAAAAATAGGCATTATGACTCTCTCCTCTCCAGAGATCTGACCTGTAATTTGGTCTGGTTTGGCCCCCATGACGATAGCTAGGTTTAAAGCCACACTGTGAAACATTTTTGACAATCCAATAATGACTCCTCCACCAGAAAAGTTACACAGAGCCCCTATAAAAAATCAAATTGAAATTTGAATGGACACAATTAGCAAAAGGCAAAGGCTGCTATGTTTAAACTACCATAATTTCTTCCACAAACAGCACAATATTGTGCCTTACTCTGCATAATAGATGTTAACCCTGTAGTTTAGATCTGTACAAGCATGTTCTGAAATGAGAAATCTGGGGAGAGGACATCCCACTCAGTCAGAATGCCTGTTTTAAGGTATTTTTGTCCTATAGAACCACTTGTAATTTAATAAATGTAAGGTAGAGACGTTTAATGTCACTGTGGAACATTCCAGACAGAGCAAGGACATATCCATCCATAAAAACAAGCAGATGATAGACCCCAAAAAAGTTAGAGTGCAACAGTGTTAATAGTAAAGGCAATAACAATGATTAGTATACTATTTTGGATTTAAAGATCCCATGACATGGTACTTCTTGATGCTTGTATATGGCGCCTTAATGGTTCCCTAATACTGTAAATGAATCCTTCTTCAAAATCAAGCCTCAGTGCATGAGAAAGCCTCATGAACACAGTCAGAGTCATAAATATCTCTCTGAAAAGCTTTATTCTGGGCGTTGTTCCTTGAATGCAAATGAGGACAGAGACAGGCCAGTGCAGCGGATGGGTTGTGGCCAAATACGCCATTGTCTCCTGGATTAGCGGTGCGCTGTGCGCTGTCACCCACTTCCGCGTTTAAGCGCGGAGGAAGATATCCCATAAAAAAACACATTTCCACAGAAAATAAAATCCGAGCCTGGAAACACTCTCACGTGTCTCCAGGCAAAAAAAAAAACGCATCTCGCATTTCGTAGCTCCTTCGCGGTCCAAATTTCCAGAGACGGTGGATAGACATCCAGATGGGGGTGGAAACCGTTCCACGAGTGTGACGTCAGAAAGTTCCCTTGTTCAGAATCGCCCGTTTGGGCTGTCTTTTTTTTAAACGCGGAAAAGGACCACAATTGCTCAGTTTACACATTAGCCATGGGTGGGGGGGGGGCTAAACAGGGTAGGGGAGCGTACATTAATGTTCAAAAACCTCAGAAAGTGAAAATTTCATGCCATGGGACCTTTAAAATATATGAAGTAAAAAAATCAAATCTGATCTTATGCGGATCCAGATGCACATTTTACAGAGGATTGATCCGTACCATTGTGCAGAGACGTGGGGCGCTGAGGGCCAGTTCCACCATGGCAGGCAGCACCACGTCCAACAGGTGCTGAGCCTCACTGTGCTCCAGACACTGAAACAAAGAAATACAGTAAATACATTAGTACAATATGAGGATAAGACCATAAAAGTGACACTGACAAAAATAAACACTTTTTTCTTAAATGAGAAATGTAAATATGAACACTATTTCAAGGGTAAATATTACTCTATTTTCTGATCTATGTTATAATGTTTCATCAAAAACATGTGTGGAGTTGTGTTTTGTTTCATTCACACATGTTTAACACACAAACCTGCTGAGTTCTTCTCTCAGAGGGAAAATACAACACCTTGTGATGTCCTGTGGTAATAGAGGAAGCGCTCCACCGTGTTTTTAAACTCCATACACCTGCACTGAAATAAATGTAAAAGTTATAGCTGTTAACTTGAAAACTACCACAAGATGACATCACAAGGTGAAACAGAGCATTTTGAGCTTTGGAAATGTAGACAGACTAATAATAAAGGACAAATAATAAAGGAAACAAAACACAACTCCAGGTATGTTTTTGATGGTGTAACAGCATTCCAACTTGGCTTAAAGGTCCAGTGTGTAGGATTCGTGACGCATAGGTGGATAGTGGCTATGGCACTTCCTGTTTTAGCTACGGCAAACCTCGAGGGTCACCCGGACGCGCCGTAGCAGACAGCTCGCGTACCTGCGCGCACCCGGCGCTGCGAGCCCTCCCGTTCACCGTTTTTTTTTTCGCATGAAAACACACATTCCCGATCGTGTACCATGACAATCTACATATCAAATGAAACCTTACAGTCTCCTCTTTTTGACTATGCAATTCATTTCCCGGCACAACAATCACTCCCCGAGCACATGGGGCTTTTATACGGAAAAGCACAAAGCGAGGTTTGTTACTTAGCTTACCTTTGAAGGCCTTGCACAGGTCAAACTCAGTATTTCACCATAAACTTGGTCTCAATCTGTCCGTAAGGATCCAGCGGATAAAATCCAGTAAAACAATTTAGTCCAAAACACGTGTTAGATCCATTACGACGTGTGATACAGCACGACCCCCCCCCCCCCCCCCGACCGACACCTGTCCCTCTTGCGCAGCGCGCGCCAAGCGCTCCGCCTGCTTTGCCTCCGGTGCTACCACGAGCCTTGTCGAAGGCGGAGCCCAAATGTCCTTCTGCGGCTCTCGTATTCAAAATGGCTGCCTCTGCATGGGGAAGATCCCCCTTTTATGTGACTATATCTAAGTTCAAAAGAATACTTTGATTTCATGATGGAAGTGAAAAGGCTTGGAAAACAGTGTATTTTTGAATGGGTATCTTCAATTTCGGTAATTAACAGGTAAAAATCTTACACACTGTCCCTTTAAAGCTCACAAGAATCCACTCTGAGTAACATAAGACCATTAAATAAAGAAAGAAACTGAAAAAATGACACTGTTTTTTACAATATTATTTCTTTTACTGACAAATGATGTTCTGTGACAGTAGGTATGGTCTACGCTTATTAATTACGTGATAAAAGAAGAAAAAAAGAAAGAAAAAAAAACACATCTTATTGATTACAAAAACACACCCAGTCTAAGATAAAAATCCTCTACCAGGATCAATAGGTGAAGGGATCATAATATAATCTCAAGTTGACAATAAATAACACAAGTTACTATCAAATTCAATTAACTTCACTCTCACATGATTCAATAAGACAGCCCAACAAGCATTTTACACCCACCATAAATATTAGATCTATTTCAGAAAGGTCCTCCAATACCAGAAGCTGATTGCATACGTATGCAAATAAAAAAATCAGCAAAACAGCGAGGGACCACTGTATTTAATTAAAATATATTTTATTTTAGTTTGTTCATTTTCAAAATATAATTCTATGGCACAAAGGTAAAAAACAAAAAAACAAAAAAACGTTATATGCAGTGTTATTTTATTTTAAATTTCAAAAGGGTTTTGTGGCTCCCAGTGTTTTCTTTACTGTGTGAAACGGGTCCAAACGGCTCTTTGAGTGATAAAGGTTGCCGACCCCTGGTATAGGAAAAAGCCGGACCAATGCATCTCTAATAAGGAAGCCTCTTTTTCCCTGGAATTGCTGCCAATAAACACATGTAATAAAATAACTGTTTGCATTTGAGTCTGTTTATTAGGTGAAATATTCCACGGACAGGACTTTAATTGGAAAAAAAAAAGAATAAAGTTGCTCAGCAGAATTGAGCTCGTATAAAGAACATTCATGAATCTCCCATCTCTTGCCTGGTCCATACTGTCCATACTTTACCCTATAGCTTACCTCAGCATCCATCTGCAATTCCCTCCAAAATAAACATCCAGTTATACTTTCATAGCTGCAGATTTACAGCGCAATTACTTATGAGTGTATTGGCTTCGAATGTCACTGCTATCAATCAGGCTCCGTATTCCATCAACATAAGCAGAGGAGCCTGGTCTGATTAAACGCACCTTTTCCTGCGGTCAAAAATGCAAATGACCAATTGTGAATACAGAGAGAGAAAGAGAAAGAAAGGAGAGAGGGAGAGATGGAGAGAGAGAGAAAAAGAGAAACAGAGAGAGAGAGGGAGACAGAGACAGAGAGACAAAGAGAGCGAGGGAGAGAGAGACAAAAAGAGAGCAAGAGACAGACAGAATGTGACAGACAGACAGAGAGAGAAACAGATAGAAACAAAGAGAGACAGAGAGAGACCGCAAGAGAGAGAGAACACAAAGAGAGACAGACAGAGAGAGAGAGTAGGGATGGGGCCGATATCAACGTAATTCACGGATTGGAAATTCCAGTCTAACCTGCGAAAATTTCAGATCCATGAGCCATGTCTGTATATACACATTATCTGCTGAAATGACTCCACAAGTGATTCCCGGTCGGCTGCTCTGCTCCTGCTGCAAAATGTAGAATGGATTTCCTGAACGGAGGCGTATCTCAATGAGACTGCCCCCCGAGAGAGGCGCCGGCCTCTCTCTCTCTCTGGCCACAGAGCGCGCTTTAGATGGGAGCGTGCGGAGCGCTCCCCCTGGTTTGCGGAGCCAGGCTCCATTGCAAACTGTTAGCTGCTACTGCTACTTACAAAGTGTTTCCTCGCTCTGGACTCTGTTCCCCTCCCTAGTGCGTGCGAGGGTGCACGGATCCACATGCTCTCCCGACCTTCCACTGTCTCCCCGCTGCCCTCTGGTTTAGAGGCCAAACTGGGGCACTTCCTGGTCTTGCAAGAAATAGCGCACAGTGGTGCGCTAAAGGGGGCCACATTAAAGGGGGAACCACTAATGTTAATTTGTGGGTTTATTTAGTTTTCTTAGTTAATTAAGTCATACCATATGGGGGGTTATTTAAGTATTTTCTTTATTATGTTGAATTGCAGGTGTTTTATCATTATGGGTACCATTATTTGTAGTTAAACAATAATGATGATAATACTAAAAACAAACAGTTTTGGTATCGGAATAGTATCGGTATCGGCCGATATCCAAATTCAGGTATTGGGATCGGATCGGAAGTGAAAAAATGTGGATCGGTGCATCCCTAAGAGAGAGAAACAGAGAGAAAAGGGGGGGCACTTGGTTTGAAACAGGGAGTCTTTGGTGGACAGAGAGAGAAAGCGAGGGGAAGGGAGCGCTTGGTTTAAAACAGGCAGTCTTTGGTGGGCAATCCGTCTATAGGGGGAGGTTATATTGCAGGGAGTGGGCCTGACTAAAACCTGTCAAAAGTAATGAGCTAGCAGCCACCATAAAGTAGTCCTGGAGGAGTAATGGAGGTTGGGGATGGGGCTGGTTGAGGAGAGAAAGATGACCCGCACTGTTTGACTTGCTTAAGCAGCTGAATAGAGAGAGCAGCTTGCAGTTTGTGGGTGAAATTTATCAGTGTGTAAAAACAGGGCTAATACAGGAGCATGTTTAATATGACATGGGGAGTTAAAGAAAAAGACTGGCAAATCCATTCCTGTTTGACATAGTGTGAAAGTAAACGATGTAAATCTAGTATGGTTACTAAGTACAATTAAAGAAATTGCTAATATCACTACAAATATTTCAGCAGCAGAAAAAAGTTAAATTTCACTTAAATTTTGAACATAAATCTAAATTAAGTTTGGACCAAGCTAGATTACAATAATTTTGGCCACAGTTAAAATGTGGGAACATAGAGCCTAACTGCTCCCTGCTATCTACTGCAGTTTTAAAGCAAGATTTAAATTATATTATTAAATCATACTGTTGAATAATAAATTGAAAATAGAATAAGTTGTAGTAGAGTTTTAAAGCAGAAGTTTATTGAGTTTATTACAACAAGGACTGTGCTGACAATAAATGCCCTCAGTACAGCACAGAAATGAAACTTCTCTAACAAATATTATACTTTAATTTGTACTAAATAGATATCTGCTTTCATCATATTGTGACACGTTTGGGCTGCACTCTGCAGCCTTCCTCAGAAGTGTCACATGATGTTGCTATGGCATGTCTGCTCAGATTTTGGCAGCCCTACTTGGAGGAGTAGGGCAACAGCGCCATCTACAGAGCTGCTTCTTACTGAATCCCAGGTGTGAAAAACATAGTATGCTCCCTCATCCCGAATTACAGTCTGGTCAACATCACGTGACACTTCTAAGGAAGACGGCATAGTGCAACCAAAACTGTCAATATGATTCAAATAAATGATAAAAAAAAAACAAAGGTCTGTACATAAAAAACTAAAGTAGAGCCTAATTAGTTTATTAAATACGATTTTGAATGTTAAACTTTTTAGTTATATATACTGTACATGTTTTTATTACTATTTTCATGATTCAATTACTAAATGTGCTAGACTGTTACACTACCAGTTTAATGAGTTAAAATAATAATTAAAGGCTGCATATTGTGCAGCCTTTAATTATTATTAAAGACTGCCTGTTGACTCGGCAGGTGCAGCTCACTGGCCTGGGTCCAGCTCATCCCTCACACATTCATCAGAGACAGTGACACTGACAGTTTCATTTGGGCAGCCATAGCATCACTAAGACAATTTATAGACATGCTCTAATTTGGCTAACTCTTTTTTTTTTTCCTGCAGCTATTACTTGTGGAAGTGCCTGTCAATCACCCGGCCGAAGCTACACAAATTCTCCTGCTTATTTAATCAAGCATTGTTGGTCGAGCCATGGTCGAACATGGAGCTAGCCTGGGATGGTCTGATACAGATTAGATTCTGTTTTCAGACCAAGGTTTAGTACCTGACAGTTTCTTCTTCCTCATACTGATCATGTTATGTTTCTGTGATGTGTCTGGTCAGCTGATTTAAAATGTATCCTACTGATGGAAGACAGCATGTGAACACTCTGAGGAAGACCACTAGTGAGCAGTTGAAACTGTCAGGTATGAAAACAAACTAACCTTTGGTCTGAAAAAATTATAAAATAATTCCAATCAAAGATCAAATTAACTCTGTTGAGCTATATTGATAACTGATATTTGTCTTGACAGTCCAACCAGAGCCACTTAAAATACCACGTCTCTCAAATAAGGAAAATATCTCTTGTATCATGAACAAAATATATAACAAAATTACACCTAAGATAAATAAGAGTTTGGTGCTTCGATTATTGATTCTTCACAAATCTGTGCTGTTTCTGTCTTTCACTGTGTTATTTGTTTTGGCTTTTGTAAAGTAATCAGGGAGACTGTTTCAGACACAAAAGTCTTTCATTTTCGATCACATGAATACTTAAGACATTTTTAAAGTTTTTATATATTTATTTATCCTTTATTTATCCCTGTAGGAAATTATCCTCTGCATTTCACCCATCGTTCCGGGGCAGTGGGCAGCACATGAAGGCGCCCGGGGATTCATCTCCATGATCTTATTGCTCGACTTGGTCAGGACCTCAGCTGAAGGAGATCCATGCAAAACTCCATACGGAAAGGAGTTTTGCATGTGAAACTCCTTTCTGTGTAGTTTCACATGCAAACTCCACACAGAAAGGACCGGGCAACCCAGGGATTGAACCCAGAATCTTCTTGCTGTGAAGCGTGCTAGCCACCATGCTGCCAAATAATATAGATAATTATTGGATAGAATACAATTTGATAATGATTGTATAAACACTGACCTATTTTGCCACATTATTTTATCTCACTAGTTCGTTTAAACAGATATCTGATGCACTAAGCTCAAATACAACATGTCTTATGGAGTTTGGGGCAGCTTAGAAACAAATGTACAAGATAACAGGAACTTCTATTATATATTGGACCAAAACAATGTAATAAAGACAATATGAGGGGTTATAGGGGTCTCTTGCACATGGACAAAACAACAGTTTGGATTGGGTCAGAGTGGAAATTAAACTGCCAAACTCTGGGACACAGGGCAATCCAGTGAACTCCCTACACCACTGCTCCATACTGATAGAGATATCAAAATTAAAGGTCCTATGTTAGGCAAAATTGTACTCTTGTGAGCTTTAACCCATGTTAGAATGTTGTTACCTCAACAAACATATCAGGAGCTGTGTTTTGTTTCATTCACTCACACATGTTTGAGTAATCATACAGTTTGAGTATGATTAGTCTGTCTACATCTCCAAAACCCAAATGCTCTATTCCATCTTGTGATGTCATGAAGAGGTAGGTTGCAAATTAAAAGCTACCTTTTCCTTTTTGTTCAGTAGAGATTGGCAATTCCAGGGCTGAAATTATCCAAATGATTCTAGTGAAGTTAAAAAAGGTTTTGAAACACTGCGGAACATCACAAGGTGAGTGTTTTTGTTTTGAGAGAAGAACACGGCCTAAATATGTGAAAACAAAACACAACTCCAGGTATGTTTTTAATGAGGAGACAACATTATAAGATAGATCAGAAAATATCGTAATATTGGCACTTTACATAATAACATTGCAATCAAAACTAAATCAGGGATGACAAACGGAATCGCCCTCTAAAATGAGTCACAAGTAAGACAATTCGTCCTAATAATTGCAGTACTTATCTAAGCGGTCATATTTGGTCCTTATCCAGTTTAAGAATCTAAAATGTTTCTATAGCAACGTAAAAGGGGTAACAGGAATGCAGCTCAGATGCACTAAGTGAATGGGCACTTAGGAGCAGCAGATGGAATTAGCCTCTGTGTGACGGAGGGTGACTTTGTTGCTGGCAGTACTTAGCGTCTTTATGGATTTCAAGTGCTCCTTTTAATTAAATTGGATAAAGCCATAAAAACAGGCACAGGGCAATTGATCAAACCAGCTCCCTTCCCCACACAGAGATATTGTATTACACCAGAGAGAGGCCAATTTGTCTTTTTGTTACAAAAATAAAGCTCTTTAATTCCAAGCAATCTCAGGCAAACTGTAAGGCTGTTTTGAGTGTGAGAAAAGCAAAAGGAAATAAGACAAAACTGTGCCAACTTCTGCAGAAAAGTGAAAGGACCAAGGGTTGTCAAAAGTATTGAAAATCCTAAACTAATCTATAATAAAACTAGTATAGAAAGTAGACTACACTAGAAGAGGTATCAATAAGTCACAATGACAGGACAGAAATTGACTTTTCCTGAAGAGCTTTAGAATGATCTTGAGCTGTATCAGAACAAGTATAAGAGCACATAGACTAGTATACACCCATGGACCACTATGGAACCTACCTGTGGAATCACAGCGTGATTACACAGATATATGGCTTCATGGCAATTTAAAAGAAAGTGCTATGTCACTATTATGACACTGAAACAGTGTTTTTTATTATCATCATGGTAAAAAGAATAGATATGGCATATCAAAATCAATTCACATAGTGAACATTTAAAAAAAACATGTGATGTACACCCCTCCTTGAGCCGCCACCTTAACGTGGTGGAGGGGTTTGCGTGACCGAATGAGGGAGCTATGTTGTCGGGGGCTTTATGCCCCTGGTAGGGTCACCCAAGGGAAACAGGTCAGACTAAGAGCGGTTCAGAAGCCCTTATGTTGAGTTTTACAACACGGTCAGATACGTAGCCCGGACTCGTGTTACCGGGGCCCCACCCTGGAGCCAGACCTGGGAGTGGGTGCTCGCTAGCGAGCGTCTGGTGGCCGGGCCTTTCCCCATGGGGCCCGGCCAGGCGAAGCCTGAAGGAGCGACATGGGGCCGTCCTCCTGTGGACCCACCACTCACAGGAGGATCCATAGGGGCCGAGTCGAAGTCGAAGGCAGGGGCCTCGGCGGCCGGATCTCCGGACATGGAGACTAGCTCTGGGGACATGGAATGCCACCTCGCTGGGGGGGGGGGGGGGGGGGGTATAGTCGGCCTCACCTCCACGCACAGCTTGGGATCTGGAACCCAACTCCTTGAGGGGGGCTGGACCCTCCATTTCTCTGGCGTTGCCCGCGTGGAACGGCAGCAGGGCGGTGTGGGCCTGCTCATTGCCCCACAGCTCAGCAGCCGTGTGTTAGAGTTCACCCCGGTGAACTAGAGGTCGCGTCCCTGCGCCTTCGGGTCGGGGACAGGTCTCTCTCTGTTGTGTCGGCCTAAGGGCCGAACAGCAGTGCAGAGAACGCGGCCTTCTTGGAGTGCCTGGGAGGGGCACTGGACAGTGCACCGACCGGGTACTCCGTTGTTCTACTGGGGGACTTCAACACCCACGTGGGCAACGACAGTGACACCTGGAGAGGGGTGATTGGGAGGAACAGCCTCCCTGATCTGAACCCGAGTGGTGTTCTGTTATTGGACTTCTGTGCTAGCCACGGTTTGTCCATAACAAACACCATGTTCGAGCACAAGGGTGTCCATCAGTGCACGTGGCACCAGGACAACCTAGGACGGAGGTCGATGATCAACTTTGTTGTTGTGTCATCTGACCTCCGGCCGCGTGTCTTGGACACTCGGGTGAAGAGAGGGACAGAGCTGTCAATTGATCACCACCTGGTTGTGAGTTGGGTCCGCTGGCGGGGAAGGAAGCCGGAGAGACCTGGCAGGCCCAACTGTATCGTGAAGGTCTGTTGGGAACGTCTGGCAGAGCCCTCTGTCAAGAGCACCTTCAACTCACATCTCCGGGAGATCTTCTCCTGGATTCCGGGGGAGGCTGGGGACATAGTGTCCGAGTGGGCTTTGTTCTCGGCCTCTATTGTCGATGCGGCTGCCCATAGCTGTGGTCGTAAGGTCTGTGGTGCCTGTCGCAGCGGCAATCCCCGAACCCGATGGTGGACACCTGAACTAAGGGATGCCTTCAGGCTGAAAAAAAAGTCCTATCGGGCCTTGTTGGCTAATGGGACTCCTGAGGCAGCTGACGGGTACCGGTGGGCCAAGCATGCTGCAGTGATAGTGGTAGCAGAGGCAAAAACTCGGGTGTGGGAGGAGTTCCAAGAGACCATGGAGGAGGACTATCGGACGGCCTCAAAGAAATTCTGGCAAACCGTCCGGCGCCTCAGGAGGGGGAAGCAGTGCTTCACCAACACTGTGTACAGTGCGGGTGGGGAGCTGTTGACCTCAAATGGGGATGTTATCGGACGGTGGAAGAATACTTTGAGGATCTCCTCAATCCCACCGTCACGTCTTCCAAGGAGGAAGCAGAGGCTGGGGACTCGGAGGCGGACTCACTCATCACCCTGGCTGAAGTTACTGAGGTGGTTGGAAAGCTCCTCAGTGGCAAGGCCCCGGGGGTGGATGAGATCTGCCCTGAGTATCTTAAGTCTCTGGATGTTGTAGGGCTGTCTTGGCTGACACGTCTCTGCAACATCGCGTGGCGGTCGGGGACAGTACCTCTGGACTGGCAGACCGGGGTGGTGGTCCCTCTGTTTAAGAAGGGGGACCAGAGGGTGTGTTCCAACTAGGGATGTCAACAATTAATCGATTAACGGTTAATTGTCGATTAAGACGTTGGTCGATCAAAATGCATTAATTGTAATTAACCGCTAACCGCGGACACGCGGACATGCGCACCCGCGTGGTCATGAAACAAGGCAACCGCGCTGCGCCAAGCTCGACTCACAGCCGACCGCAGGCGCCAACGGCACTGCTCAGCAGCCCCGGGTGTACGCGCGAGGCGAGATCTAACCCGGAATGCGTGCCGCTGCTGCCGGTTTTGCCGCAGCCCGCGCCCCGGGCCCCGCGCCCCGCTCCCCGAGCGCGGCCCGGCAGCCCTTCCCCTCGAAGCGCGGGGCGCCCCGAAACGCGCACGCGCCCCAGTGGTTTAATCCTGGTCTAGTCCAGGTCTAGACCCGGTCGAGTCCCGGTCCAGTCCAGGTCCAGTCCAGGTCCAGACCTGGTTCAGACCTGGTCCAGTCCACGTTCAGTCCTGGTCTAGTCTCTTAGCCAATCAGGACAGAACACAATGTTACTCTATAAAAAAAATTTTACACTATAAAAAAAAAAATTGGATAGAGCGAGGGATTACTGTATTTTGTTATTCAGCATCAATACATTTGTCTGCTTTTTACTAAGGAACAATTAATTGAGGAATATACAATATAATAATACTATGATATATTTATGACTCAGTGTTATGTATACTATAGCTTATATTCTTAAAGACCCTATTGAAACACTAAAATTCAGATGAAAAACGCCGCTTATCAGTTAATCGTTAATCGACCGATAAGGTCAATCAACTATCAGTTAATGAATTAACCGATAATTTGCATCCCTAGTTCCAACTACTGGGGAATCACACTCCTCAGCCTAAGGTCTATTCCAGGGTGCTGGAGAGGAGATTTCGACCAATAGCCGAACCTCGGATTCAGGAGGAGCAGTGTGGTTTTTGTCCCGGCCGGGGAACACTGGACCAGCTCTATACTTTCCATCGGGTGCTCGAGGGTGCATGGTAATTTGCCCAACCATCTCTGTGGATCTGGAGAAGGCATTCGACCGTGTCCCTCATGGGGTCCTGTGGAGAGTGCTCTGGGAGTACGGGGTTCGGGCCCCTTTGCTAAGGGCTGTTCAGTCCCTGTATGACCAGAGCAAGAGCTGTGTTCGCGTTGCCGGTAGTAAGTCGGACCTGTTTCCAGCGCAAGTTGAGATTGACAGGCGGATCGGTGCAGCGCCGGCAGTGATGCAGTCGCTGTACTAGGGGTGGGTATTGGCAAAGAAGTTACGATTCAATTCGAATCACGATTCATATGCCACAATGTGATACTATCATGATGCATCACGATACTTGAATTATTGCGATGGATTGCAATATATTCGACATGAAAATGTACCAAAAAAAAGAGGATAATTTAAATATCAGTGGCTGTGTATCTGGGTAGTGTCTTCAATTGATACATAACTCTGAGCAACTCAATTCATAACTGAATTTATTGAATAACAAAAACAAATAAACCAAACCAATAACAAAAAAAGTGCATAGGATTTTTTCTAAAACAAAAAATGATGTTCAAACATTTGACATTTTGGAGGTAGCTACCATCATAACAAACAATACCCTTTCACAAAGAAAAAAGTGCATAGGATTTATAAAAAAAAATAAACTAATAATTAATTTATTTATTAATATTAAATATTTAATTATTAAATATTAAATTATTAATTAATAATACTCGATTTTTGGCATCAAGAATCGATGCAGTATACTGTGAAAGTTAGTATCGCGATGCATTGTCATGACGATTATTTTGCACACCCCTACGCTGTACCGGACCATTGTGGTGAAAAGGGGGCTGAGCCAAAAGGCGAAGCTCTCAATTTACTGGTCAATCTACATTCCTACCCTCACCTATGGTCATGAGCTCTGGGTAATGACCGAAAGGACGAGATCGCAGATACAAGCGGCCGAAATGAGTTTCCTCCGCAGAGTGGCTGGGCACACTCTTAGAGATAGGGTGAGGAGCTCAGTTACACGGGAGGGGCTCGGAGTAGAGCCGCTGATTCTCCACATTGAGAGGAGCCAGCTGAGGTGGCTCGGGCATCTGTTCCGGATGCCTCCTGGACGCCTCCCTCGGGAGGTGTTCAGGGCATGTCCCACAGGGGGAAGCCCCGGGAAAGACCCAGGACACACTAGAGGGACTATGTCTCCCGGCTGGCCTGGGAACGCCTTGGGGTCCCCCTGGAGGAGCTGGAGGAAGTGTCCGGGGTGAAGGAGGTCTGGGTGTCCCTGCTTAGACTGTTGCTCTCGCGACCCGGCCCCGGATAAGCGGAAGGAATATGGATGAATGGATGTGATGTACAATACGTACAATTTCTAAGTATCACAATACCATCCTCCATATTGTCTGATATCCATGTTAGCACCTAGAATTCATTTCCTATTGGAGATTATTAGCACTACACTAGGGCTGGGCGATATGGTCTACCTTAAACTACCATAAATTACTTTTGTATAGATATGCTATGCTATTGCACAATAACCCTGCTTTGCAAGTACAAAACTCAGTAGTAAACTTGTTTCATAATAATCCTTGATTTCACGATTTTGCTATTTTTCCAAATCTCAATCATTAAAAAACAGAATTAATCTAATTAATTCAATTATTTGCCCAGCTCTGTTACCCATTGTAACACACCGCTTCAATCTACAAAGTAATATAGAGACAAACAACGTGGCATCTCTAAGGGAACGGGTCTTCAGTAAGGCATTATGCTCGGATAAATATTTTGACACAATGTGATGAATAACAATGCCACTTGGGAGAAATACCTGAGCCAACAGGTAATTACCAGCCTAAACTGTCAGATGATGCGGCGCTGGAGAGAGACAGCCACAGGAAACGCACTCCCCAGGTTCATAGCACCAGCTGCTGTCTCCATGCTCCAGGCCCATCTGCGCTAACTGTGAGGTGCAAGTGGGTTCCTCTGAGATCCCCAGGCAAGAGAAAAGAAAGCGTCGCTGTGAGGGGGAGGGGCTAACCACTGATAAAGCATTTTAGACATTGATGGAAGTACGCTTTGATGGGCTAGGAACGATTTGGAAGAGATGATATTATGGTCTTCTGTCGGTTTGCTGAAACTTTTCAACAACTTATAAAATAGTAGCATCTTAAATGAGCCGAGTTTCAATATTTTTTCACACTTGTATATAAATTCACACAATACATTAATAAAAAGTGAAATACAATAATAAGACAGTTATCAGCGTTATTTTCCATTGCAAATTTGGTTCAGTTGGTTCAAAAGTGTTTTATTTTAAGATGGACTAGCTTTGGAGAGTATGTCACCTGATCGTCTCCATGCAGAATGTTCAAAAACATATCTCCACAGAGACAAGAAGATAATGCTGCCAAGCCAAGTTACCGGTTAGATCTGTGAGAAGCAAGCCTAATCACAGTAAGAATGCATATTTTTCAAGGCATTTTTGAGCAATTAATGCATTTGTGAATAAAGGCTGGACAGAACAGATTACTTTAATACTTTGCCACATTCTATCACTGTTTTGACTTCCTGGTTCAAGAGTATAATAATATCATATAAATAATAACATACATAATACCATAAAATATAAAATAATATATAAAAGGAGCACACACCGGAGCACACACCCCGTCTCCTCTGCGGACCTTCACACTGGATTTTCCATCTTTTTACTCTCTGGGATTACTGGAATTGAATTATAGTCAAACAAATCTCTATGAAAATGGATGTGGACCGACATATGTCCGTGTTTGGTGTCGGACGCGGCTGCTGCTAGTATTTAACAGCTGTAGCCGCGCTGCTTCTCGGCTGTGATTTATGGAGCACCAGGGTCTTTTTTTTTTAATACACAAGGGTTCTGGATCTAAATAACCGCGGACAGTATTCCCCTAGCCTGCAAACACAGCACACTGGAGGGCTCTGAACTGCTGGAGCCGAGGCACTGGAGGCTTCCCCAGTGCGAACGTCCTACAGCGGCATGGCTAAATCTGCTGTAGCCGCCACAGGCTCTCCTCCTGCGGAACTCTGGAGCCGCAGCCTCGGTGTTGTGGCGGAGTAAGTCTAGTGTCCATGCTCTTGTAATAACTTTTAATTTTTGTTCTATTTATTCCCCAAGACACAGTTTTAACAGACAAGCAGTCACCCTGTTGTATCCTGTTGAGCCATTTTTGGGTAACCAGGATGGCTGCCAGGGTGCAGACGCACAGTTGGGCAAGTCCTAAATGTTTGCTTAAATAGCCATCCAAAAAGCAAATTGGAGTTTGGATTGTGCTATCAATGTATTCCTCTGTTGCCTGTATAATTTTCTATCTTCTGCTAAGCTCAACCTGTCCAAGAACAAGGGACACTCTAACCCTGAATCCAGCCAGGTGGAGTCAGCACATGTTGCTCACAAGGATGCTGAACTATGGTCATGCCAGGCCACCTCCAGGTGAGCAGAAAAAGGCTGCTACAGGCAAACCACTCCTGGATGTTTTTAATCTCCTGCTGATACCTCTTTTGGCTGGTGATGGTGAACTAAACCCCAGGCCAGAGCCAGCTGGGCTTTCACCTTTGCCAGCTGGGTTGACATCACAGCTAACAGCGTGGCTAGCTCAACCGAGGGTACTGCCAGCTGGGCCCTATCTCAGCTAACTGGATCAACACCACTGCTAGCTGGGCCAATACCACTGCTAACTTGGCCTTCACTACTGCTACCTCGGCTGACACCCCTGCTACCTGGGTCTCCACCTTTGCTCACTGGGCCTTCACCACTGCTACCTGGACCAACACTACTGCTAGTTGGGCCTTTACCACTGCTACCTGGAAAAACACCACTGCTAGTTGGGCCTTTACCGCTGCTACCTGGACCAACACCACTGCTAGTTGGGCCTTCACCACTAGTGAGGCCTCACCACCCACTTTTAACTTTGTGTTTTCAACTAGAAATGGTAAAAGGGGAGGTGGCACTGCTTCTATTTGCACACTCTGGCCACCAAACCTATTTTACTGAACAATTTTACAAGTTTTGAATATCACTCAATTGCTTTTAGCGACCCCCAAATTTTATGTGCCACTATATAAGATAAGATAAGATAAGACTTTATTGATCTCACACAGGAGAAATTTACTTGCCACAGTAGCTCCAGGACATTTGGACAAGAAAAGAAAGTGCATGCAGGCAGGAATGGGATAAAGTAAGTAATAATAAAAATAGTAATAATAATAATAGTAACAACAAGCATCAACATGGAAGAGAGGATATTGCACGTCTGGCCTATATGTTAGAATTATACAGTCTGATGGCGGTGGGGATGAAGGATCTGCGGTAGCGCTCCTTCTTGCACTGGGGGTGCCTCAGTCGGCTGCTGAAGGAGCTGCTCAGCTCCTCTACAGTCCGGTGCAGAGGGTGAGAGGTGTCGTCCATAATGGACATGAATTTGGCCAGTACCCTCCTCTCAGCCACCTCCTCTACAGACTCCAGAGGACAGCCCAGGACAGAGCTGGCCCTCTTGACCAGCTTATTAAGTCTCTTCCTGTCCCGTTCTGTGCTGCTCGGGGCCCAGCAGACGACAGCGTAGAGGAGAGCAGAGGCCACCACAGAGTCATAAAAAGTCTTGAGCAGAGGCCTGCACACTCCAAAGGACCTCAGTCTCCTCAGGAGGTGGAGGCGACTTTGGCCCTTCTTGTACAGGGCGTCGGTGTTGTGGGACCAGTCCAGTTTATTGTTGAGGTAAACACCCAGGTACTTGAAACTGTCCACAGTCTCTATGTCCTGCCCCTGGATGTTCACCGGTGAGTGAGGTAGTGGTCTCCTCCTGAAGTCCATCACCAGCTCCTTTGTCTTACTGGTGTTAAGGCTCAGGTGGTTGCGCCCACATCAGTCCACAAAGTCTCTGATGACCGAGCGGTACTCCAGCTCGTTCCCCTCAGACACACAGCCCACAATGGCCGAGTCATCTGAGAACTTCTGGAGATGGCAGCTGTCCGTGTTGTATATGAAGTCTGAGGTGTATATGGTGAAGAGGAAGGGTGAGAGGACAGTTCCCTGTCGGGTCAGCGCAACAAGCTCCTCCGCCTTGTTGTTTAAAGAACGCAGATTCCCCGTTATCACCGTGGGTAGTCCGTTCGGTGAATACGGTCTCCAGTTCTTGCGTCCGCCCCTGCAGCCTCTCCTCTTTCTCCGTATCTCCGCCGGGACCTCCGGTTTTCCCGCGTGGAGTAGAGGAAGGGCCCCGTATCTCCAGAAGCTTGTTGCGCGCGTATGTAATCCTTTGCGTGGCTGAAAGTGATTCCCGGCGTAACTCCTGGCACGGATTCATTAAATGTCCAAAAACACTACAGCTAACAATATAGCTGTAGTGAGAGTAGGCTTCCCAGGTGCGTGACTGCACCCTGTTTCACCTACTCTAAAGAAAAAGCAAGAAAAACGACTATATACAAGTAAAAAGAGGGACAGAGCTACACCGGCACGCAGCTGACCACCAAAAAAATGCAGCCTTTTTATCAGTGAGTTTTCTAGTGAGTTTTTTAACATGATTATTTTAACTGGTGATTTTAACTTGCACACAGATAACCTTAGAGACCCTCTTGCAAATTAATTTTTAAATGTTCTTAATTATATGGATTTTACTCAACACGTCACACAGCCAACTCACAACAGGGGGCACACTCTGGCTCTGGTTATCACCTATGGCCTGTGTCCTCTGTTGTTGACTTGACTGTGTCTGACCACTACTGTGTGCTTTTTAATATCACTGCTTTTATACAGCGGGAGACCTCTGTGAGAACTGTGAGGAAATGCCATCTGACCCCTGAAGTGGCTGCAAATTTTATTGATGTTTTAGATAAAAATCTCTCAGTGGTTTTACCTGCCCCTTGTGATTTAATTAGTGACAATTTTAACAGTAGACTACAGTCAGCCCTAGACCTGGTTGCTCCACTTAAAATCAAAAACATCCAAACCAAATTAAAACCTCCATGGAGAAATGAAGAGTTGAGAAAATCCAAGAGAGAGTGCAGGAGGGCAGAATGCAGGTAGAGAAAAAAACTAAATAACAATCAATTATTCATCAATCAACAACGAACACACAACAATGCAATAAGAAATGCAAGAAATAATAACTTCTCCACAATAATCACCAACCACAAAAATAATTCAAAAGTTCTTTCCTTAACCATTGAAAACATTTTAAACCCTGATTTTACCATGCTTTACTTGACACCCACTGACTCTCTGTGAGCAGTTTGCTGACCACTTCATGGGACAAGATAAAACACTATCGGATGTGATATTTTATCTTGTTAAAGCTCTGTTTTTAACACATCTGAGTGTTTGTCTGAACCAGAGGAAACACTGGACAGTTTTGTCCTGGTTAATGCTGAGATGCTTGACAAGGTTTTCTCCTCAGTGAGGCCCACCACATGTCTTTCTGATCCAATTCCCACCCCATTTTTAAGTAATTTTATGGATCTTTTAAGGATGAGCTTTTGGTCATGATGAACTGCTCTCTTCACACAGGGGTCTTTCCCACTGCCTTCAAAGCGGCAGTGGTGAGGCCCCTGCTGAAGAAGAGCAATTTCGTTTTTAATGATTTTAACAACCACCGACCAGTGTCTAATTTACAATTTTTAAGTACAATTTTGAAAATATTTTTATCCAACTAAATGATTTTTAGATGATCATAACATTTTGGAAAAATTTCATTCTGGTTTTAGGGTGAATCACAGCACCAAGACTGCGTTAGCAAAGATTTTAAATGATTTTAGAATAAATTGTGATTCACAAAAGGTGACTGTGTTGGTTCTGCTGGATATGCCTTTGACACAGTAGACCACACTATTCTTTTAACTCACCTAAAACACCTCGGCCTCTCTGGTGCTGTTCACAAATGGTTCATGTCCTATCTCAAAGGTAGAACATTTATGGTGAGTGTGGACACATGCTCCTCCAAGATCCATAAAATCACATGTGGTGAGCCCCAGGGTTCCATTTTAGGCCCTGTGCTTTTTAACTTGTACATGCTCCCTCTTGGCGGTGTCATCAGGAAACATGGGATCAACTTCCATAGCTATGCAGATGACACACACCTTTACATTTCCATGTCTCCTGATGACACCAGGCCAATGGATGCTCTTTTTAACTGCATTCTAGATATCAAATCTTGGATGGCAGAAAACTTTCTCCAGCTTAACCAGGACAAAACTGAGGTTTTAGTCATCGGTCCTGAGGCCCAGAGAGAAACTTTTATCTAAACTACAAGCACAGTCTTTTAACCCATCTCCTCAAGTGAAAAACCTGGGCGTCATTTTTGACTCTGAGCTGACTTTTATCCCACACATCAAGAACATCACAAAAATAGGTTTCTATCACCTAAAAACATAGCCAGAGTCCACCCCATTCTCTCTCAGGCTAATATGGAGACACTGATGCTTTTATCACCAATCAAATAGACTACTGTAATGCCCTGCTCTCTGGTCTTCCCAAAAAAAGTATTTCAGGTTTGCAATTATTACAGAAATCAACAGCACGTGTCCTGACTAAGATCAGAGGGCGGGATCACATTATCCCGGTTTTAAAATCACTGCATTCGCTCCCTGTGAGTTTCAGGATCGATTTTAAAGTTCTATTATTGGTTTTTAAATGTCTTAATGGTCTTGGGCCTTCATATCTTTCAGAACTGCTTTTACCTTACAAAACCCTTGCGGACCCTGCGCTCCTCCGGCAGCAGGCTCCTGGTCATTCCTAAAGACACACTCACGGAGAGGCGTCTTTCCAGTACTATGGCCCTCGTCTAAGGAACTGCCTGCCGGAGGACCTCAGGGCTGCAGAGAACATTCATGTTTTTAAAAGTGGGCTCAAGACTCACCTGTTTAGCTTAGCCTTCGAGTGAAATTTTATACTTTTACCTGTTTTTACTGTTCATATTTTATTTAACTTACTTATTTTATTTATTTTGAACTAATGCTGATCTATTATTTTTAGGATTTCCAGTGTTTCCCCTGTAGGAGACCTCTGCACCAGGAGCGGTGGTTGGCTGCAGTTGCCAGGGTCTGCCCCGTGGGCTCTTGGTTGGGGTGTAGTGCTTGGGCCCAGTCTCTCCCCTGGGCCCTGTGGTGATCCCTGGTGGCAGTGGACGGCTCTCTGCTCTTGGTGTAGATGCCTCCTCTGACAGTTCGTCTGTATTCAGACTCACTTTTTACTTTTTACTATGTGCAGTTTTATGTATTTTAGCATGTTAGTGTTTGTGTGTGTGTTTGGGTTGTTTGGATGTGTGTTGTCGGGCGGCTGTGGGTGGGCGGCTGTGGCTGTTTTTAATCACTGTAAAGCACTTGCACTTGCATTTTTTGTATGAAAAGTGCTCTATAAATAAAGTTTGATTGATTGATTGATTGATTGATTGATTGATCAAATTAAATATAAAACAAGCCATGCAAATTTGTTTGGAAAAAGGGTCATAAGATTTAAGTGTGAACTAAAAGTAATCCACATACATCACCCCCACCTCACTTACCTCAGTACATAGCAGGTTGAGAGCAGTGAAGTCCCATTTCTTTGCATGGGCCGTGTTGTATCTAAGAATGGCATCCTAGGGGAGTACAAAAAGATATTTAAAATAAAAAATATATACGCAAGTGAAATATACACAAGTCATAACACAGATGTCAATTGAAGAACTTCAATCTGATAGTGAACGTCTTCAAGATCCTCTTTAAGTCTTAAGTGTTGTGCAAACCCTGCCATCTAGTGTTTATTTACAGAATTATATTTGAATGCCAGATTTCAAAACAGTTCAAATATTTGTTACTTTTCTTTTTTACTTTTTAAGTTTTCTGTTTAAATTTAGTTCACAGAATATTATTTGCCTAATGAATGGTGGTTAGGTTTTCACAGCAAGTACAGGCAGTATTTGGCTTTGGCTTTTAATATTTGGGGGTGTAAACTGCCTCTAAACCACAACAAGCAAAACAAAAATATTGTATCCAACTAGAAATGCAGAATACTGCCAGATAAAAATATAATGTTTCATAGTTTAATGGTTCTATATCACACAAAATTGACTCTTGTGATCTTTAAGTCCTATTTATTATACTGTTGTTACCTCATCAAAAACATACCTGGAGTTGTGCTTTGTTTCATTCACACATGTTTGAGTAATCCTGAATTATTAGTCTGCCTATATCTCCAAAACTCAAAATGCTCTGTTCCACCTTGTGATGTCATGAAGTGGAAGTTTTCAAGATAACAACTACCATTATAACTACCATAAGAGACTGGAATAGAGGGGTGAAGTGGAACAGAGTGTGCTCTGTTTGAGAGAAGAACTCAGCCTAAATATGCAGGATTTATGTGTTGAACATGTGTGAATGAAACAAAACACAACTCCAGGTATGCTTGTGATAAGGAAACATTATCAGTAGATCAGAAAATAGGGTAATATGGGCCCTTTATTAAAATAGCAGTAGAAAACACACATTTACATGAACTGCAATATATATTTTAGTCCAGCTCCTTATTGTAGAATAAAATGAAAAAGCCTGAGTAACCCTTTCCATTCTAGTCAAGGCTTTGATTCCATTGTAGGGGGCATTATACCTCTGATGACATAGGCCAAGATAACAAGGACTGCGTGGGCACTGTCCTTGAAGCAGCGGTGCCTATATTACGTTATAATGTTGTTTATTTATCTCACACTTACCAGTTGTGTTTTGTTTCATTGTTAAACACATAAACCATGTAAACAAAACATATCTCTGGGTATGATTTTGATGAAGTAACATTATAATAAGGCTTAAAGCTCAAGAGTCAATCTTGTGTAATACAGGACCTTAAATGTACAGAGGTGTATATTCTGTCATTTTTAGTATTGAGCATCAAGCTGCATTTACAAATGAAAATAATGTGTAGCTGGGTTTATAGTGAATTTACTGTATTTACACCCTAATACAAACTGCTGCCTCACCATATGCAAATTAAATAAGGGAAAATAAGTAGTGTAAGTGTTCCACTTACCCTTACATCCAGGCTGCTTTTGAACCCTCCACGGAGGGCAGTGTGAATCAGCTCCCATCGGCTCTGGACTCCTCCCCCATCCTGTAACAACAACACAATACTCACTGTCTAATATTTCATGTATCAAATGATCAAACTCAACATAGTATTCAGTATAGTTCCAACCTCGGTCTCCATAGGAAACAGGTTTTTTTCGGAGCAGGGCATCTTCACAGACACGTCATCCCAGCTGTCCTTGAACTTGGTGGGGAATGGGACAGGAAGTTCACCTTCTTTAAGCAGATCTGTCTGTACAAAGAGCAAAAGTGCAAACATGAAATGCAATATAATGGTGGTAGTAAGGGCTTAGGAGACACGAGATTAATTTAAAGGGCTTATTTTATGCTATTTTTTATGTTATAATACATGTTTAACACACATTTACTGCATATTCAGGCTGTGTTATTCTCTCAGACACTCTGACGTCATGTGGTAATACAGCAAGTGCTCCACTGTGTTTTTAACTCCATGCACATTCACTAGAATAATTTGGATAGCAATTCCAATACAAACTAAAAATAGCTCATACAGTTACATATAAGGCATGTATACTTACCCTGGTGGTGATGGTGTGGTTGGGCACTACTTTCAGGTGAGACAGGGGAGGAGCACACTGAGGCATTCTGTTCAGCTCATCTATAGGTGTCCCTTGCCATCCTCGGTCCATATTATGCAGAGCAAAGGCTATACTGCAAAATCACAAGAGAATCACATTTAAACCAAGTTTGTTTTGTTTAGTTTCTCTCATCCAAAAAGTGAAACTGATTCATACAAACCTTTCTGCCTGGCATAGGAATTGAGCTGACCCAGTTGATCCAGTGTGCACTGGTATTTGTGAATGGTCTGTTCCCATAGAAACAAGGTCTTCTCTTTCTTTGGCTAAACTTTGACACTCGGACCCGTCTGAACAAGCACTGCCTGCATGAGTCCCCTCTGTGGAGCTGTGGAGGGTTCTACATCCCGGGCTGTCTGGACTCAACATCTCCACATCATTAGGCGTCCTCACACCTTTTACAGGACTACTACTAAGACACAAGGTGAGTTTGGGGTTTGGTGAGTGGCCCACAGAGCAGCTGCTGGCACCAGGCAGGGGCGCAGGTGAAATGGCATTTGTTGCTCTCTGTCCTTTGGGACAAGACTGACTTCTGCTGCAGGACTGAGAATGACCACATGCTACATCATTCTGTACACAAGCTGTTAGCAAGTCATTTGGAGTGTCCAAGAGCCCCTCCTTTACAGCTGTTAGGCTTGTATTTGGGATTGTATGGTTTACAATGTCTGTTTTGGCGTCAGCTGTGACACTGAAACAGAATTATATTGTGGTCAGTGATAACAGCAGAACTTAGAACAATAGCATGGATCCATAATAAATGTGCTCACCTTGTGTGAGGATCCATCCTTTCTTCTTTATTGATCAAACAAAGATGATTTCTATGGGTTTCTACAGAAAGAGAAATGCATCTAGTTAATGTAGACATATATATAGATAGATAGATATAGCTATAAAGTAACAGTAAAAGAATAGAAAAGGCTGTATTTTATGCTAACGCAATAACATAGTTACCATTATGTCACTCAGAAATTCTTGTAAACAATAAGCTAGCTAGTGTACATAGCTTGGAACACCTGTCTACAATTTACTTTACGCTGCTCGCCATGTCAAATGAATGAACTGGCCGTATGGAAGGTGTATATATTCTGTGGTCCAGGACAGAAGAACAGTCTTTTGTAGCTAGCATTTGGATGTAAAGGTTAGCGTTGGGTAGCTAGCTTATCCACAAAAACCTCTATACTCAGGCAGCAGGGAAAAAGATGTGGACTTACAAGCATACCACTCACTGTGAGACTTCTTGGGGGGTACTTTACATGTTTTTACTTTAATCCGTTTTTTCTACTGAGAGGATAACGCCGCATAGTCCACCGTTCTGTTATTGCTTTACTTCCATCTGGTTTGCAGCTGCAGTACAGTACGGGGAATCCTCTGGCCAATCAGATCAGCGGTTTAGTGAGAAGAGGCGGGACCAAGTGCGCGTATCTAGGCAACGCAGCCGTAAAGTCGTTTATAGTCGTGCCACATTTAAGGAGGCAGTAAAGAGTAAAATGACAGCACTACAAATACAGTGGTACCTCACCTTACGAAATTAATTCGTTCCAGAAGTGTTTTCGTAACGTGAAAAATTCGTAAGTTGAGTAGCTATTTCAATGGAAAAAGCCTGATTCTTCCAAGGCCCCAATCCAAGTTTTTTTTTTTTTATAATGTAACTTTTTTTTATAGTGTAACATTGTGTTATGCATCCTGATTGGTTTCTCAGACTGGATTTAAACTTTTCTCACATTTGTCTCTCGTTTAAACACTCAAACTTTCATAGATTTTCAACAAAATTATTAATAGTGAAGTGTGGGGGGAAGAGGCGGGGGAAGAAAACTGCGCGGGGACACGTGTGATAGCGCAGCATGACCCGGCGTGGGGCTGCCAGCAGGTCTAGACCTGGACTAAACCAGGACTAAACCTGGACTAAACCAGGACTAGACCAGGACTAGACCAGGTGGATTAAAGTGCCGCGCGCGGGTCTATTTCCTGGTTTCGTTTCGAGTCACAGCTGAGGGGAGCAGCGAGGGGGACCGCACGCAGTCTGAGCGCATGAACAAGACCCGTGCTCAAACCGTGCCTCCTCTAGACCTCCTCTAGACCTGCAGGTCTAGACCACCGCGGCTCTTGCATGCGTTCGTGGGTCTCGTTCATGTGCTCAGACTGCGTGCAGTCCCCTCCTCGCTGCTCCCCTCAGCTGTGACTCGAAACGAAACCAGGAAATAGACCCGCGCGCGGCACTTTAATCCACCTGGTCTAGTCCTGGTCTAGTCCTGGTTTAGTCCAGGTTTAGTCCTGGTTTAGTCCAGGTTTAGTCCTGGTCCAGTCCTGGTTTAGTCCAGGTCTAGACCTGCTGGCAGCCCCGGGCCGGGTCATGCTGCGCTATCACACGTGTCCGTGCACAGTTTTCTCCCCCTCCCCCTTCCCCCCACACTTCACTATTAATAATTTTGTTGAAAATCTATGAAAGTTTGAGTGTTTAAACGAGAGACAAATGTGAGAAAAGTTTAAATCCAGTCTGAGAAAAGCGTATAATGTGTGTGGCTGAGCGCGCATTATTTGAATTTTTGAGATTTCACGTTTCGTAACTTGAATTTTCTTTCGTATCTAGAGACCAAAGTTTACCGTGAAGGTGTTTCATAACTTGAAATTTTTGTTTGTTGGGTCATTCCTAAGGTGAGGTACCACTGTATTTAAGAAGAATTTCGGTACATTACTTTTTGATAATAAATAAATACCAAATACATTTTTTTACATAATTTATTGTATTCACATTAACAGCATACATACGAAAATATTGAAAGTGCAAATGTTACAATGATAAGCTAAATACTGATTTGGCAAAGTATAAAGTTGTTGAAAGCATCCAGTGACAGGGACTATAGTTGCTGGCAGATTTCTGAAGGGAAGGGTGTTTGGGGTTTTTTTTAGGAGAAAGGTTTTACAATCTTCATGGAGATGTAATTCTGTGAACATAAAGAAATAGGTTAGAATTAGATTTAAGAAAAATCATTATTTGTGCCATTTAATATAACTTATTTACAGGCAGTGAGTAGAACAGGATCCCTAGGAACAGGATGACCAGCAGAAGGATAACTCCTATGATGAAAACCCATTTGAAACGCCGCCAAACTATAAACCTCATGGTCTTGCAAGGACTGGTAAACCAGAAAAAGGATGTGTCTGGACGACTGCAAAAATAAAATAGTGTCATACATAAAAGTCAGTAACAATATCATGTTACTTTGACATTTGAATCAGTACTATTAGTAGTGGTAGCAGAGTAGTAGTATAATAGTAATAGTATAGCAGAAGTGATAGTAGTCATATTGTAGTACTAATAGCAGCAGAGATAGTAGGTTAAAGTAATAGCAGTCACAGTATGAGAAGAAGTAGCAGTAGTCGCTCTAGAAGACTATTTAATAGTAATAGTAGTAGTACTAGCAGCAGTAGTATTAGTAGTTAGTAGTAACAATAGTAGCTATAAAAGTAGTAGTATGTAGTAGTAGTAGTAGTAGAAATGGCCAGTACTCGAGTTGAGGGGGGGGGCATCCCCCCTGTGGGAAAAAATAGTCAAAATCATCCCTCTTCTAAAATGGGCATCCCTTCTTCCATCCCGTGTGGCATTTTATCAATCAGGCATGAAAATCTCTAAACTTTTGGCAAAATTCGCAGTTTTTAAGTCAAAATAGCCAGTGCCAAGAGCCAATCATAGGCCGAACTGCGCTCCAGCTTCCAGTCATGTTGCAGTATAATTATGCACGGATCGCGCTCCCGCCAATCATGATTACCGGTGTTGTGTTTGCGCCTGTTCGCCGATCAGCTGTGAGCGAGCCGCGTGATATTTATGCAGCATTTCCAAGAGAAGAAGAATCCTTAACTTGCTACGTTAATGCTACGTAAGAAGGAACTCTCGCCTCGGGACACAGGATAAGTTCGGGATATGTCCTGTTCTCCGGAGCTCCGGATTATTAAAGACAACACAGCAAACTGTTAGAATAGAGCTGACCGCGTTCTTATGGGTGAGTCATATTATCAGATTATTTCTGCATCTATTTCGGCACTAAACCAGGACTAAACCAAGACTAAACCAGGTCTAAACCAGGTCTAAACCAGGACTAAGCCAAGACTAAACCAGGACTAAACCGGGTCTAAACCAGGATTAAACCGGGACTAAACCAGGACTAAACTGGGTCTAAACCAGGACTAAACCGGGACTAAACCAAAACTAAACCAGGTCTAAACCGGGACTAATCCAGGACTAAACCAAGACTAAACCAGGAGTAAGTTGTGTGTGTGTGTGTGTGTGTATGTGTGTGTGTGTGTGTGTGTGTGTGTGTGTACGTGTGTGATAACATATATCCTGTGTTATAAAAGCATTTCCATTTTAACAAAGTACATTCTAATTCTGCCCTGCCCTGGAACACCACACCACAGTGATTGTCAGTGATGGGGAAAATATGTCACATAAATGAAAAATTTCACCATCCCCCCTGGTTTCATTTTACAACTCGACTACTGGAAATAGCAGTAGTAGCAGTAGCAGTAGCAGT
This sequence comes from Paratrypauchen microcephalus, assembly GCA_036785185.1. Taxonomy (NCBI): domain Eukaryota; kingdom Metazoa; phylum Chordata; class Actinopteri; order Gobiiformes; family Gobiidae; genus Paratrypauchen; species Paratrypauchen microcephalus. The sequence goes on from JAVJIX010000007.1 coordinate 902,128, forward strand.
AGTAGAAGTAGTAGTAGTAGTAGTAGTAGCAGTAATAGCAGTACTAGTAGCAGAAGTTAAAATGGTAGCACTAGTTGTAGTAATAGTAGTTGTAATAGTTGTAATAACATTGAATAGCTCTTACTTGGGTGGCTCTAGTCTGGGATTCATGTTGGGCTCATCTCTGCCTTTCCCAGCTGGTCTTTCCATCATTTCCTTCTCTTCCACTATTTCTAAAGTCATCTCTACTTTGCCCTGAAGATACAATATTTTTTATTATGAAGTGTACTTTTACTACAGCATTGTATTGTGATAAACATACTCCAAGTGCAAGTTTTCCATCCTGCTCAATGGCACAGGGCCACCAGCCACGCACAGACTTCTGCATGAATAGAGAGTTTGGGGTGGGAACAGAAGTAGCCTTTCCTCCAGGCAACATCTGAAGACTGCACTTTTCTGGAGTTTTGGATGGTGGGATGAGATTCAGAAGATCTAACTCAATGGAACCTATGGAAAATGATAGGAAAAGTTAAAAATAAAAGTATGTAGGTATTTAAGAAAGTATATGGCATTCAAAGGTTTAATTAAAAGGTGAGGCACTGCAGGTGAATAGGAAATAATCTAGAGAAATATAATTACTTTGTTGTGTGTACTTGATTAACTTTAAAGAATTTGTACTTTTCAGGGTACTTTCCTAGCAGCACACTTTTACTCATACTTGAGTTGTATTTTATTGTAGTAAGTACTAAGTCTACAAGTGACAAAAGCATTATCTTGACAATATGAAATTATCTGAATATTTGTGTCTTGCGCCGCTCCTTCAGATATAATTTAGTTTTTCTCATCTTTATGTCTATCCTTTTAAAATACCAGATCTTTATTTTTATTTTATGATATTTTTTTGCATTAACAGTTACTCTTTAAGTTACTCTAACTTGTGTAATAGTTTTTCCAAATACTAAGAAATTTCTTGGACTACTACATCTAATTGAGAAGTATTATTTTGTAATAATTAAGTAATATTACGATTACTTGAATACAATTTTTGGCTACTCTTCCCACCACGGTCAATATGAAACTTATTCTGTTGTACACATACATAAATACCTAAAAACACAAATGTAGGAAAATATATTAATATATTACATTTTCTGACAGTTGTTGTAAGGGAAGAGAGCAAACTGAACAAAAAGAAAAATGAAAAAGAAAAAAATTTACTTCAGCTGAGAGTGAAGTTAAAATAACAAATTACCCAAGTAGTCATCCAGAGAGAATTTGTCATTGTCCCAAATTTGAACAGTGAGTTTTGGTGGGATTCTGAATTCAGTTTTGTCAAGATTCCAAAAGTGCTCCTACAAAATAAAACACATTATAACTTTTAGCATCTAACTGATTTACACATAAAATTGTCGGCATGGCAACGCTTACTTTTCTTGACACCACACACAGCTGTTCTGCGGGGAGGTAATCGAACCCAAAGACAAACCTCCAGTTAAAGTTGCCATCACCGTCCAGGGACCTGTAGTGGACATCTGTCTTCTGCTTGTCATCCTCCATCCCTGGCATCCAACTAAGCCAGAACAGCATTAAGTTTACAGGTGCACTATGTCACTTTCTGGTGGGGGTCAGTCACCTGTTTGTTTGCATGTACTGTATGTCATTGCTCTAGCTGGAATGTTCCACAGTGTGATATTAAACAGCTCTATCTTACATTTACTAAATTACAGGTGGTTTTATTGCTCAAAATACCTAGAAAAACAGACATTCTGACTGTGAGCGGGGCCGTCTCTCCACAGATCTGACCTGTAACTTGGCCTGGTTTGGTCTCCATGAAGATAGAAAGGTTTAATGCCATACTAGAATAGAATATTTATTGTCATTGTCACAAGTACAACGAAATTGGTCCTCTGCATTTAACCCATCCTGTCATCAGGAGCAGTGGGCAGCACATTACTGCGCCCGGGGACCATCTCCATGATGTTCTTGCTTCGGCTTGGTCAGGACCTCAGCTGGAGAATCCTTCCACAGGTGGCTCACGTCACAACGGGCCTTGATGTTTCTTCTGCCATGGGGGCTACCAGTGTCCGCAGACACTGGGGGCGAGGTGGGGTTAAGTGTCTTGCCCAAGGACACAACGGCAGCGCTCATCTGTGGGAGCTGGGATCACACACGGTCCACCCATCAAGAGCGGGGTTCGAACCGCCAACTCCTGGATCACCAGGCTGAAGAAGCAAACTGAAGAAGCAGCTTGGATGAATTGTGAAACATATTCAGCCAAATAAACTTTTGTCCTGTTGACAAATTGAATTTCTCCTTTTGCCATTCCAGACAAAGCAATAACATTTCCATGGAGAAAAGCATTTGACGGACCCTCCACCAGAAGTTACACATCCATCCATCCATCTTCTTCTGCTTATCCGGGGCCGGGTCGCCGGGGCAACAGTCTAAACAGGGACTCCCAGACTTCCTTCACCCCAGACACTTCCTCCAGCTCCCCAAGGCGTTCCCAGGCCAGCCGGGAGACAGTCCCTCCAGCGAGTCCTGGGTCTTCCCAGGGGCCTCCTCTCGGTGGGACATGCCCAGAACACCTCCCAAGGGAGGCGTCCAGGAGGTATCCCAACAGATGCCCGAGCCACCTCAGCTGGCTCCTCTCGATGTGGAGGAGCAGCGGCTCTATTCCGAGCCCCTCCCGTGTGACTGAGCTCCTCACCCTATCTCTAAGGGTGCACCCAGCCACTGTGCGGAGGAAACTCATTTCGGCCGCTTGTATCCGCGATCTTGTCCTTTCGGTCATTACCTAAAGCTCATGACCATAGGTGAGGGTAAGCGTAGATAGACCAGTAAATTGAGAGCTTTGCCTTTTGGCTCCTCTCCCTCTTCACCACAACGGTCCGGTACAGCGACCGCATCACTGCGGACGCTGCACCGATCTGCCTGTCAATCTCACGCAAATGGTGAGTGTGTGCAACTGAAAAACTGTTTGGCTAATGTAAGCTAGCTTGTGATTGTAATTTTATGTGTGAGAGACTCGTGTGACAGTTCTTTATGATCAGATTGTGTTCAAATAAAGCACAGTTTCTCATAAAGCCTCAGACAGAGCTGAGCCTACAGTTAGCATCACACCCTCAGGGAATGTTGATGACATCATCTGTAAAATATCGATATATTAGTATGCTACTAGTATGCTATGTTTAGGTGTGTTGTGCAACTTTTAGGGCTAAGGGCAAAACTTACTATATATATATATATATATATATATATTTTTTTTTTATAATAATAATCATAATAATAATAATTATTATTATTATTATTAATATTATTATTATTATAATTTATCCCTGAAGGGAAATTGTCCTCTGCATTTCGCCCATCCTTCAGGAGCAGTGGGCAGCACATGAAGGCGCCCGGGGACCCATCTCCATGATCTTATTGCTAGTCTTGGTCAGGACCTCATCTGGAGGATTTTTACCTATGGAGCATGTTTTGGGTTGATGGGGGTACCCAGACACGGGAAGAACCTGGAACCTTCTTGCTGTGAGGCGTGAGTGCTAGCCACTCAGCCACCGTGCTGCCAATTACACCATAAAGAAACATGTAGAACACCGTCAGCGTGATTAGTTGCATTCATGTTCTAGATTTGAGCAAAAGGCCAGTGCTTTATATAACTCTACGGGAGATACACTGTTTTTGAAAGAAATATCCAAACATATGAGTGTTGTTTGTTAGTGATTAGCTCCACAAACCATGTTATAATGGCAAAGATTTCTGAAGATAAAATGTATTTCACTTTTGTTTATTTATACTTACAGAGAAGACGTTGAACTTTGTGCTAGTTTTTGTTTCATGTGGACAGCCCCAGTAGTTACAGAGATGTTAACCATAAACCAGGTCAACAAATCTGCAATCTGACAAAAACAGTAAATTCTACCACAGAAATCTGACCTGCCCTCAACAGAGTAGTGCTTTCAGTTAGCTTCCCCTGCAAAGTATCATTGTAAAATAAACCATAGTGTTAATAAGATATGTAAATGAGTATTACCCTTTAACATAGATGTCACTCATGTTTTCTCCTGTGATGCTAGTTTCATCCAGAATGACCTCAGTGGTGTTCCAAATCACAGCACGCAAGTAATATCTGTTTTCAGGTTTAGAATTCGTTAGTTAAATTGTTTCATTGGGTGAGTTACGTTTAAATAAATATACAATAGGAGTGCGAATTACTTTTTCGCTTTGCGTGGGGTGATGTCAAAAGGAGGCCCTGGTAAACCGAGATTTTTAGGAAATATGTCCACCCACATCTGTATTTTCCCCTGTAAATAAAAAATATATATATTAGACTTTTATTTAATTTTATTCATTTTTTATGTATACTTATGTTTTTGTACCTGTGAGAGGTTGGGTTGGTGAGAGCTGTGTAGGTTCCTAGTTTCCACATGCTCTGGCACTAAGCCCTGTTTTCTGAGCACATGAAGGGCCAGTCTTTCTCTTGGTGGCCCCAGATGGGAGTGGATAACAGCATTGGCTTCTGTCAACAAAATTGCAAAATAGAACTTACTGCAATAGGCCATGTGTACAGAGATATTAATTAAAGTGCCTATACTATAGTTCATGGACATTTTGCTTTTTCAAACCACAAAACTCACCACAGACTTGATAAGAAATCACAATAATGAGGTAAATAACACTATATATAAAATATATAATGTATTTATTTATTCTTCTTGATACTAAGTATTTATTTATTCCTAAAATGCCTCCCCTTTCGTTCGCCGTGTCTCAATTCGCAGTGTGCACAGTTCGGAGTGTGGTTTTAACGGTGCATACGTCACTTCCAGTGCGACAACTGCTGTCCCATTTCGTTTTTGTCCCATGCACACTTAAAATGCACCCTGAAATCTTCGCGCAGTCATATATCCCAGCATGCTCCGAGCGCTACTTCTTCTACGGGAGAAAATGAAGTCGGCGGCTGCATCTGGTAGTTGCGAGACCTGTCCCATTTCGCCGACGCCCATGCGGTCCGCATACTTGCACAGTCCTGAGTACCCTTAAAACCGCACTCCGAACTGTGCACACTGCGAAATGAGGCACGGCTAATGATTTCAATGTCCCCAAATTATTCTGTATAAATAAAAGGATGTAGCAGAAATACATGTAATATAACATAATCACAGTAAAATAATCATGCTCTCGAAGTGAATCAGCTCACCAAACTCTTGTAGAGTGTATTGTGTTCCAGCAAAGGTCATTGATGTTCCATCTGTGTCTACAGTGGGAGCAGTTACCCCTCTTATCTTTGCCACATTCTGGAGAATCTGAGAAGGCTTCAGCTGGTCTCTCCATTGATTTATTCCTGAGCTGAAATTGACGGAAAAGGTAGAAAAAGTGTTACAATTTGAATCCCAAATCAGTGCACTTTGATTAGTGAAAACCACAGACATTTTAAAGACGGAGTATTACACTTCTAATTGTTAATTTTAACATTTAAAAATATTTTGTATATTTATGGAAAATTGTCATGTGGGAGCATGGGTGACATAGGCTTGTAGATTGAAAATTGGACAGAATCTTACTGCTAAATGTAAGGAGGTTTTGAATAGGGCCCGGGAGAGATCGCTAGATGACTGAAACATGCATGGATGTTATCGAAAACTCTTCGGGCATGTTTTTGATGTTATAATATGGTACAATGCTTCAAAAAGTCGATTTTGCATAATACTTCCTCTTTAAGAACATTTGACATATATAGGTTCAGGTGTAGATATACTCACATACAGTAGGTTTCAGGCAGACCACAGGAAGGCCGAAACCGTGACAGAAGTCGGTTTTCTAAATCTATAACTGTTTCACCAACTTTTTCGTCTCTGCTCAGTAAGTCAAAGTCATAAACAGCAATCTTCAGGTCCTTATCTTGAGGCAGAAAGCAGGACATCTCGATCATCCTAATCGAAAAATATATTTTTAAAGTTATCCAAAATAGCATAGAGTGTTTTTATAGCATTTTAAGTGAATATATGAACTACAGCTCACCTCCCAAACTCAGGATTAAGTGTATTTGGTTTGTAGTGATCTCTGTCATCCACAGTTTTTCTGCCCAAACTTATCTTTAGGTATGGATCACACTGAAATACAAATATGGATAGCAAATAAACAGGTATAGGATAGCTGCTTGACGCCAGATACGTGACGCGTTGCCCCTGCTGCTGTCAAGCTCTTCATTTTGGTCTTAAAATGTTCTTATTAACCCTCTCTATATGATCGTACTGTTTTTATTCCCCTATTTTGTCCGTAAATCAATTCCTTTTCCTAGTATGGAACTCAGCTCCAAAGTCACTCCTATAACTGCTAGTCTCAGTGAGCTTTATTTGGAGCCGACATCACACTTCCTTCGTCCACTTCTTTACAGTCTACTTCTTCTATACAGTCTACGTTAAACCCACCATGCCATTGGTGTCTTTGGGCTGTAGATCTGTACAGCGGACCACATAGATTCTGACTAGGCATTCCTGAGGAGAACTTTCAGGAAGCTCTCTGAACTGACGAGGAGGAGAGGGCACCCTGGGGTCATCAGGGAGAGGGTAGATCCTGAAGGAGCCCTGTGGTACAACAAAGACAATGTAACATCACTATCTTATGACAGAGCAAATACTGAACTGTTGAAGATTTGGATCATATTATGCTATTTTCTCATCAATGTTACTATCAATAATACTGTTTCCTCATCAAAAACATACCTGGAGTTGCGATTTGTTTCATTCGCGCATGTTTAACACAGTGACCCTGAGTCAATTTTGTGTAATATGTGACATTTAGTACTGTCAAGAAGACTTAAATTATTGTTTACATTCAAGAATGGAAAGATTTACTTTAGTTAGGACATATAATACATATTTTAAAATATTTATAAATTCTAAAATTGTCAAGGATTACATCTAAAAATACATACGCACAATTATGTTGCAACTGTTTGCCCAGTGGAGCTTCACTACAGTAACTGACCCTGACCCTTATTGTCCACCAGAGGGCAGACAAAGCACACTAAAACAACTGAAAGGACCCATGAGCTTTAGACCATGTTATAATGCTCTTACCTCAAACATGTTTGAGTAATCCTGCATTAATAGTCTGTCTACATCTCCAAAGCTCAAAACCACCTTGTGATTTGATGAAGAGCTAGTTCTCAGTTAACAACTGCCTTTTACCTCTTGTTTAGTAAAGATGGGCAATTCCAGGGCTGAAATCATCATAAGGATTCTAGTGAAGGTGTATCGAGTTTAAAAACACAGTGGAGCACTGCCTGTATTGCCACATGACATCACAAGTTGAAAAGAAGTGTTTTCCATTTGAGAGAAGAACACAGCCTAAATGTACAGGGTTTTGTGTTGAACAGGTGAATGAAACAAAACATAGCTCTGGCTATGTCTGTGGTAGAGAATATACCAGTAATACTATAACACAGATCAGAAAATAATGTAACATGGGGACTTTTATGGTAAACTTACCTTGAACTCTCCGACCACAGATGGATCCTCTTCCTCATCGTCAGTTTTGCCTCGTTGTAGTTTGAAAGTGCAACAGAAATCGGTGAGATTCTGAAAGTCAGCCACTTCCTCCAGCTCATGGTCATACACCTGGAACCACAGAAAGTTCAGAACAGACATTTTGAGGATTTATTTAGAAAGAAGATTGGATTTATGATTTCCTGTTTCCTATTTAAAAGTCACTGTTTCAACTGTAATTGAGTGTGCTACTAGACAGACTAACAATACAACATTCTCAAACGTGTGAATAAATCAAAACCAACTCTGGGTTGGTCTGAAGTAACAATATTCTAACATTCTAAGATCATTCAAGTCACTTTTTCTCAATATAGGACCTTTAAAAGTGTACTATGTAACTAAGTACACTACCAATCAAAAGTTTGGACACACACGCATTCAGTTTTCTTTTTCTGTGTTTACTACTTTGTACACTATACACATACAAAAGACATCAAATATATGATGGCAAATATATGTAATAATATAGCAAAGTAAAACTGTTGAATAACTCAACTGAATATTTTTTTACATTTTATTTCAGTTCCTCAGAGTAGCCACCTTTGGCCTTCATGATGACTTTTCGCTGAAATGGTCAACGGTGAAAGAAAAGGGTGGCTATTTTTAAAAATCTTAAAAAAAAAAAAAAGTTTGGAGTTATTTTTTACTGTTTGATGTCATTCATAGTCATTCATATTTTTCATGCTTTTAGTGAGAATTGACAATGTAAATAATCAAGGAAATACATTTTCATAATACAGTGGTACCTCACCTTACGAAAGACCCAACAAATGAAAATTCCAAGTTACGAAACGTCTTCACGTTAAATTTTGGTCTCTAGATACGAAAGAAAATTCAAGTTACGAAACGCGAAATCTCAAAAATTCAAATAATGCGCTCAGCCACACACATTATACGCTTTTCTCAGACTGAATTTAAACTTTTCTCACATTTGTCTCTCGTTTAAACACTCAAACTTTCATAGATTTTCAACAAAATTATTAATAGTGAAGCGTGTGGGGAAGGGGGAGGGGGGAGAAGACTGCGCGCGGACACGTGTGTGATAGCGCAGCATGACCCGGATTGAACCAGGATTAAACCAGGATTAAACCACCGCGGCTCTTGCCTGCGTTCGTTCATGCGCTTGGACTGCGTGCGGTACCGATGGAAGGCACATCTCCTCCCCTCCTCGCTGCTCGCCTCAGCCGTGACTCGTGAGGTACACCGGTGCTGCTGCTAATAGCAGAGCTAGCACGAAACCAGGAACTAGACCCGCACACGGCGCTTTAATCCTGGTGTCCAGTCCTGGTTTAGTCCAGGTTTAGTCCTGGTCCAGTCCAGGTATAGACCTTGTTTAGACCTGGTTTAGTCCACGTTTAGTCCTGGGTCTACAGTCTCTTAGCCAATCAGGATGCAGAACACAGTGTTTAAAAAAAAGTTACACTATTTTAAAAAAAAACTTGGAACGGGGCCTTGGAACGAATCAGGCTTTTTCCATTGAAATAGCGACTCAACTTACGAAAAATTTACGTTACGAAACCACTTCTGGAACAAATTCATTTCGCAAGGTGAGGTACCACTGTATGTAGTAAAAGTGTGCCCAAACTTTTGAACAGATGGTGTTGCTGCTTTGCTTTGTCTGGAATATTCCACAGCATGGCATTAAATGTATCTATCTTTATACAATTACAGGTATTTTATTGCTGATAGTCACCTGCTTGTCTCCATGGAGGTAAGAGTTTTTTGTCATACTGTGGAACAGTCCTGGCAAAGCAGTAAAATCTCCATGGAAACAAGCAGCTGGCAGACCCTTCACAAGAAATGTTACATAGTAGTGCACCTCTTAAAAAGGTATAATATGTTACAATATGTTATATATTGCAACTTACTTATTGATATTTTGCAGCTGGGGTTATCAACATTCCATGGGGGTGTGATGCTAAATGGAGGCTCTGCTCTGTCTGAGGCTTTATTAGATTTTAATCTTTATTTAATGCAATCTGACCATAAAGAACTGGTTTAGCTAGAACAGGTGATCTGATTTGTACTGTTACACACATAAAATTGCAGTCACAAACTATCTAGCATTAGCCAACAGTTTTTCACTTAGTTACTCTCACCTTTTTTGTTGAAAATCAAATATAATGAACGCTCCTATTGATCACAGATCCATGTGTTTGTGTTTTCAGACTATCTTAAAACTTTTTGTCAGTGTTTCCTAATATGTGCATTGTGTCACCATGGTAACTCCTAAACATTCCACCATTAGAGATATGTAGAACCCCCCAGCATGATGTCACTGCAAAGTACCAATTGGAAACACTCAACAATCACTTAATATTAATATTAAATACCATTCTCTTCCATGAAGTCAATTCAGGTAAAGTTTTTCAGTTTTGCTTAATGCTGCCCTGTTTGGACATGTCCTTACCTGTAGAGAATCATATCCTTTCTTAAGATAGGGCCCACATTTTTCCTGCTGTCCAACTGAGGCAAAAAACTTACTCCACCAATCCACTGTCTCTTCCTCCTGTGTCAGAATAATCATATAATTTTACAGTGAATATTGTGACATAAAAGGGTCCAATGTTTTAAAATTTTCTTATCTCCAATAAATCTCTTACCTTTTCCTTTTGAATCTATAACAAAAAGAAAAGAATATTACTAATAAAAACTAAAACGTATATGGTAAATGGTCATGATCACATTTTTATACAGCACTTTTCCTTCCTGGCTCTCAAAGAGATTTACATCAAGGAATCACTCACCTATTCACACACAAATTCATACACCAGTGTACTGATGAGTTGAAACATGCAAATGAACACAGCATAAGTAAGAAAAGCAACTCAGGAACTCAGGCCAAAACGTGCCCAAGTTCCACACTTTCTCTTGTTCTGAGCAGATGAACAAAAATCAGCTGTGTCTATTGTTTATTTATCTACTATCTATTTACATTAAGCAGGAAGTAGTGATTCAAACAATGTGGTTGCCGGGTACTGTCGATTACTGATTTAACGTTAATTAGCGAAAGTACACAAATAACCTAATGTTTAGAAGGCTAACAGCAACAATTATCTCTGGGCTCAGTGATTTTATTGATGCTGAATCCAGAGTCTCATAGGACTACATGAACGCAGCATTATTTACCTCAGTTTTCACAACAGGACTGTCTTCAATGTTAATGAGCACATCTCCATGGGAAGCAGCTATCATTGCCACTGAAATACACAATAATTCAATAACTACTATAGAACACATATAATCCAGAAAGTACTGTAAAACGTGTAGTCTTATGTGACATTTTCAGACGGTTTGTACCTCGAGCTGCCATGACCTCATTCTTGACACGGTGGGGGTCACAGCGGAACTTCTCCAGGCAGTCGATGGTGCACTGACCGACCACGGGCTTCCTGCCGAAGGGACGGTGATCTATGACTTTCAGCACAATGGGAGGAGTGTACATGTCCTCTTTGGGCAGGAGCTAGCAGAGGACAAAAATATAACAAGACCTCAAAACATCATTATCTTAGAAAGTGGGTGAGCAAAGTTGTAATTCTATGCAAACCCTTGAATTTCCAAATGTGCCAAAGATTCATTTAAGGTTCTCTATGATGTAATACTTTCCTCTTTCTGACTCTTATGAGCTTTAAGCAACATTAGAATGTTGTAACCTCATCAAAACATTCATTCACACGTTTGACTAACCTTTTATTTTTCCTGTCTGCATCTCCAAAGCTCAAAATACTCTACCTTTGTTCCACCTTTGATGTTATGAAGTGTTCATGTTAACATCTACTTCTTATCTTTAGCTGTCGTGGAGAGCGAACACATTTCTTCTTCCTCCCTTATCTTGCTCTGTCTGGTGTTTTTATTTCTCTTGTCTCATCTCTTTTCTCCTGTTTGTAACAGATTTACAAAACCCTAAATTATAGAATTGATAAGTTGGTCCCTCAACGCAATTGGCACACTTTTTTCACGGAGGAGTGCCGGTCAGGAGAGCCGGACAGTCCCGACGGAAACTCGCTGCCGGATACACAAGGGACGCGTTGTGTGCCTGGCACCGCTGTTCCTAGAGGACGCGGAACGATTTACTATTGGAATTTTGGTGGCAGGACATCTGAATTGGTCTGGGGGTTGAACAGCCCTGCTTGGTGACATGAGGGGGGGACTGGCAGAACAAGGGTTCTGGCTAATTGTCCGTTCGCCTGGGTTCTAAAAATGTATCGATTATGTTAAATTATTCCCCCTTTGGTGTAATTAATTCTCCTTGAAAACTGGATTCAACTGGACTTGTTTTCACTCTGCTCCTCCTGCACAAACACTTCCAAGGTCACAGCTGCGGCCTTATCATCACAGCACACTATAAACAAAGGACATACCAATTTGGCTCACTCTGACATGTATTATGTAAACATTCTGCCCTGTCTATTTAGTAATGTTCACCTCAGCTTCAGTTTTCAAGCAATTTCATCAATGGACTGGACTTCTCCCCTTTCCCACCCTCCCGTTTATCACCAACCAAAAAGACGCTAAAAAGGACTGTCCAACTGTTTTTGTCGTAATATGTTTGTGAATATTGTTGTACTGCATCTTTTCCTACTCTGTTATCTCCAAGTTGGCGGCGCGCACATGTGCACGGCCCCTCCCCTGACCGCCTCTATACAATTTGCTTGGCCAGGGGGAAACGAAATTTCGATTTACTATGTGTCATGTACATATGTTTTTTCGACAATAAAGGTAACTATGAACTATGAACTTTAGTTCAGAGAAAATTGGCAATTGGTAAATAAATTCCTAGTCCTAATATGGAACTCGGCTCGAAATTCACTCCTATAACTGCCAGCCTCGATAAGCTTCATTTGACTGGGGCCAAACGCTGTGGGTGACATCACACTCCCTTAATCCACTTCTTTATACAGGATTATAGAGAATTTTATTGTCCTGTGCGTTTGACCCAGCACCCGGAGACCCTTCTCCAGACCAGAGGCTAAAGGCTAGGTCAGGACCACCTTATAGCTGGAAGATTTTGCATATAGTACATATTTTAAATTGTTATGTAATGAAAGAAATCCAAACACACATACCACTTTTAGCATCAACACTGATCCAGGAAAGTTTGGGTTCTTCTTGAAGTTCTTGATAACAGCAGTTTGTACAATTTCACCTCCACACTCCACTACCAGACTGGGTGAGGAGACTGTGGCCAGCTGGTAGGTCTTCATATTCCTCAAACCCCAAGTCAAGACCTTACAAAACAGAACGTAATTAAATCCAAAACATATTGGTGGTTTTCTAGTATGATATCCCCATCTGCATTAAATATTACTGGCCTATAGAAAGTTGTGATGTCAACTAAAACCCAGAGTTAAAAACCATATCACAACTTGTTTTTGTGTAATTATTTCTAAAACTTCTTTAATTGTACCTCGATGGCGGTGAGCTGCACCACAGGTCTGATCCCTTGTGGAACCATATACAGCGACTCCCCCCGACGGGCAGGAACCAGGGGCATATTGCTGTCATTTGTCTACAATGAAGAGAAAAGGATCTTTATTGTGTTACTGCCATGGAATTAAGTTATACCTTTTCTGGAGGAGGGTCTGTCACCTGCTTTTTTCTATGGAGATGTCATTGGTCTGCCTGGAATGTTTCACAGTATGATATTAAACAGCTCTACCTTACATTTATTCAATTACTATTCAATTTATACAATAAAACGTGTTTTATTGCTCCAAAATACCGAGAAAAACAGACATTCTGATTGTTAGTGGGGGTGCCTCTCCACAGATCTGACCTGTAACTTGGTCCTGTTTGGTCTCCATGAAGATACAAAGGTTTAATACCATACTGTGAAACATTCCAGACAAAGCAATAACATCTCCATGGAGAAAAGCATTTGACGGACCCTCCACCAGAAAAGTTACACAATGCACCTTCAAAGACACTTCCTGATTGTTAGAGTTTTAAAAACAAGAGAATATTTTAAAGGTCTTATATTACACAAAACTGACTCTTGTGAGCTTTAACTAATATTATAAGGTTGTTACCTCCTTAAAAATAGCTGCAGTTGTGTTTGTTTCATTCGCAAATGTTTGCAAAATCCTTTATTACTGTATTAGTCTGTGTACATCTGAAAAACTCAAAATGCTCTATTCCACTTTGCGATGTCATGTAGTATAGTATAGCAGTAGTTTTCAAGTTAATTGCTACCTTTTACCTTTAGTTCAGGAGAGATTGGCAATTCCAGGGCTGAAAACATCCAAATTATTCAAGTAAAGGTATGTGGAGTTTAAAAACACTTTGGAGCACTTCCTGTATGACCACATGAGAAATGATCACAAGGTGGAATAGGTGTGTTCTGTTTGAGAGAAGAAATCAGGCGAAATATGCAATGAGAGTATGTGTGTTAAACATGTGTGAATGAAACAAAACACAACTCCAGGTATGTTTGTGATGAGGAAAATACATTATAACATAGATCAGAAAAAAGCATAATATGGGATAGCTGCAAAACAACTCTCTACCATTCCATTTTATCATCTTAATTACTTTCCATCACAGTTATGCAACAACAAATATGATGAAGGGCTGAAACGTCACTACTGCACACCTTTTTCTTGTAACAACTAGCACGCAAATTTAACTCTAAACTTGGAACTAAACTTGGACTTAGACCAAGACTAAAACAGGACTATTACAAGACCATCAGAACAAAATATCCACAGTCCTGTACCGAGTCTTTGAGTAGGAGCTCTGCAGCCACCAGGACCTCTCCAGAGTTCCGTCCCTTCTTCACCACCGGAAACCACAGCAGCTTTGGAGCCACAGGAACAGCCAGGTTCAGCTTCACTAAAGGGGGGCAGGTGCAGCGGCCCAAAGGCTCATCTTTACCCTGGGAGAGAGAACAGGAAATTATGGTAAATGGTCAAACACATCACACACTACAGCACACAGACACTGGGGGTGAGGTGGGTTAACTGTCTTGCCCAAGGACATAACAACAGCATTCATCTATGGGAGCTGGAATCACACCCCAAACCTGTGGGCCAGTGGATCTGACTGCCCAATAATGTCTCCTCAGAAACATACAGTACCTAGAGCTGTGCACACGTGTTTGAGTAATCTGCATTATTCGGACATTATTAATCTCCATAGATCAAAATACTCTGTTCCACTTGTGATTTCATATAGTGGTAGTTTTCAAGCTACCACAGCTAGCTGTTGCCTTCCTTTAGTTCAGTAGACATTACAATTCCAGGACTGAAATCATCCAAATGATTCAAGTGAATCTATATGGAGTTTAAAGGTCCCATGGCATGAAATTTTCACTTTCTGAGGTTTTTGAACGTTAATGTGAGCTCCCCTACCCTGTTTAGCCCCCCCCCCCATGGTTAAAAGTTGTGAAATGTCTAAACTGAGCATTTGCGATCCTTTTCTGCGTTACAAAAAATCGGAGCTCAAACGGGCGATTTTGAACAAGGCACCTTATTGACGTCAGATCGAAAAAAGAAATGCAAATGCAGTTCCACCCCCGTCTGTCTGTACTCAGCGTCTCTGTAAATCACGCCCAGAGAGTTTGGACTGCCAATGCGCTAGGCAATGCGAAATGCGTTTTTTTATTTGCCTGGAGGCACGTCTGAGTGTTTCTAGGAGAGTTTGGCCACGCCCCCACCCTCTACTATAGGCCAGCTCTTTTCTCCTCATTTGCATTCAAGCAACAACGCCCAGAATAAAGTGTTTGAGAGAGATATTTATGACTCTTTCTCATCTTATCTCTGTTTCTCATGCACTGAGTGTTGATTTTGAAGAAGGATTCATTTACAGTATTAGGGAACCATTAAGGAGCCATATAAAAGCATCAAGAAGTACCATGTCATGGGATCTTTAAAAACACAGTGAAGCATTTCCAGCATGACATCACAAGGTGGAAGTGTTTTCTGTTTGAGAGAAAAACTCTAAATATGCAGGGTTTGTGTTAAACATGTGTGTATGAAGCAAAACACAACTCACAAGTATGTTTGTGATGAGGAAATAACATTATAACATGAATCAGAAAATAACGTAACATGGGCCCTTTAAGTGAAATCACATACCACTTGGTCACTATCATACAGCTCCAGAACGACATCAGGGGGGTTCTGAGCGATGGCCTGGGGGTCTCCGTAGACTTCGATGTCTTCAAAGATGAGTGTCTGGTCCCAGGTTGGGTTTAGAGTGGCTCTGATCACCTCTGTAGTCTTACTCACATGGAGGAATGACACGTGTGCATAGGGATCTGATATGAAAACAACATTCATTCAAGCTAACCTGTGTAGTTCAGTGATTCTCAAATAGATTGTTGTTAGCTTATTTCATGCATTTAGTTTTAGTTACACCTTAAAATAACATTGTGCTGCTGATGAATACAATTACAAATAAACCTGGGGTGCCTGTGCTCAAACCTGCAGATATATGAACAGCATATAGGAGAGACATTGATTAATGACTGGGTGCAGGTTCTAGGGTTTAGGTAGTGACATTTGTGGATTTTGGTAGCCTTCCATCTCATACTCCTAGTATACTCAACAAAAATATAAACGCAACACTTTTGTTTTTGCTCCCATGTTTCCTGAGATGGACCCAAAGATCCAAAATTCACTCCAGATACACAACACTACCATGTCTCTCAAACATTGTTCACAAATCTGTCCAAATGTGTGACAGCGAGCACCTCTGCCCCGCCGAGACAATCCACCCCACCTCACAGGTGCGCCACATCAAGATGCCGATCCGACATCATGACCAGTGCACAGGTGCGCCCCAGACTGCCCACAATAAAAGGCCACCCCGAAATGTGCATTTTTTTTTTTTTTCCTTTATTGGGGGTCTGGGGACACAGAACCAGTCAGTATCTGGTGTGACCACCATTTGCCTCATGCAGTGCAACACATCTTCTTCACATAGAGTTTATCAGATTGTCAGTTGTGGCCTGTGGAATGTTGGTCCACTCCTCTTCAATGGCTGTGTGAAGTTGCTGAATATTAGTGGGAGCTGGTACACGCTGTCGTATACGCCGGTCAAGCACATCCCAAACATGCTCAATGGTGTGACATGTCCGGTGAGTATGCTGGCCATGCAAGAACTGGGACATTTTCAGCTTCCAAGAATTGTGTACAGATCCTTGCAACATGGGGCCGTGCATTATCTTGCTGAAACATGAGGTGATGTTCATGGATGTATGGCACAACAATGGGCCTCAGGATCTCATCACGGTATCTCTGTGCATTCAAAATGCCATCAATAAAATGCACCTGTGTTCTTCGTCCATAACAGCCTTTGAAGAGGAGTGGACCAACATTCCACAGGCCACAACTGACAATCTGATAAACTCAATGCGAAGAAGATGTGTTGCACTGCATGAGGCAAATGGTGGTCACACCAGATACTGACTGGTTCTGAGTCCCCAGACCCCCAATAAAGCAAAAAAAAAAATGCACATTTCGGGGTGGCCTTTTATTGTGGGCAGTCTGGGGAGCACCTGTGCACTGGTCATGATGTCAGATCAGCATCTTGATGTGGCGCACCTGTGAGGTGGGGTGGATTGTCTCGGCGGGGCAGAGGTGCTCGCTGTCACACATTTGGACAGATTTGTGAACAATGTTTGAGAGACATGGTAGTGTTGTGTATCTGGAGTTAATTTTGGATCTTTGGGTCCATCTCAGGAAAAATGGGAGCAAAAACAAAAGTGTTGCGTTTATATTTTTGTTGAGTGTATATGACATAAAATTCTAAAATGTCATGAATGCAACCTACAAACTGATAACAAATTGACCTTATAACTTTAAAAAAATGAAATGATCATACCAGAAAAGCTGTCTTTATCCATGGCACAGAGATTCCTGGCTTGATACACGTACACTCTCAGATGATAGCGGTGGGAGGCTGCACAACATTTGAACACACTTACATTAAAAGTCCCATATTACGCTATTTTCTGATCTACTGTATGTTACAATACCTGGAGTTGTGTTTTGTTTCATTCACACATGTTTAACACACAAACTTTCCATATTTAGGTTGAGCATTTTAAGCTTTGGAGATGTAGACACACAAATAAATGGTTACTCAAACATGTGTGAATGAAACAAAACACATCTCCAGGTACATTTTTGAGAAGAACAACATTATAACATAGCTTAAAGCTCACAGTATGATGTAATACAGGACTTTTAAACAATGAATTTACGTATCCCTTTAAATTAGCGCTGTGATTACATGTTATTTTATCAGTCAGGAAGTGTTTTGAGAGCAAATAGCTTTAATCAAAACCAAGAATGTCCATTGTGCTTACAGTTGAAGTGGCAGGAAACTGTGGGCGTGTTGACTCCAAAGCTCTTGGCACCATCAGTTTTGCTGGTCTTATCGTCCACATCAACCCCCTGTGAACAGAGTGGGGCTGGGTATCATTAAAGGTCCCATGGCATGAAATTTTTGACCGTTAAATGTGAGCTCCCCTACCCTGTTTAGGCCCCCCCCATGGTTAAAAGTTGCGAAATGTCTAAACTGAGCATTTGCGATCCTTTTCTGCGTTACAAAAAATCGGAGCTCAAACGGGT
Source organism: Paratrypauchen microcephalus (assembly GCA_036785185.1). Taxonomy (NCBI): domain Eukaryota; kingdom Metazoa; phylum Chordata; class Actinopteri; order Gobiiformes; family Gobiidae; genus Paratrypauchen; species Paratrypauchen microcephalus. The sequence continues at coordinate 920,240 of JAVJIX010000007.1, forward strand.
GATTTTGAACAAGGCACCTAATTGACGTCAGATCGAAAAAGGAAATGCAAATGCAGTTCCACCTCCGTCTGTCTGTACTCAGCGTCTCTGTAAATCACGCCCAGAGAGTTTGGACTGCGAATGCGCTAGGCAATGCGAAATGCGTTTTTTTATTTGCCTGGAGGCACGTCCAAGTGTTTCTAGGCTCGGAAGTCCTTTATCTGAGCCTCTGGACCTTTGAACAGCAGTGGTTTAATTTTATTTTCTGTGGAAATGTGTTTATTTTTCAATGGAACGCTTCTCATCTCTTCTCCACGCAAAAACGCGGAAATGGATCAGCTGAGAGCTGAGAGTGGAGAGTTTGGCCACGCCCCCACTCCCTACTATTGGCCATCTCTGTCCTCCTCATTTGCATTCAAGCAACAACTCCCATAATGGCCTGTTCAGAGAGAGAGAAAAAATACTCTTTCTCATCTTCTCTCTGTTTCTCATGCACTGAGTTTTGATTTTGAAGAAGGATTCATTTACAGTATTAGGGAACCATTAAGGAGCCATATAAAAGCATCAAAAAGTACCATGTCATGGGACCTTTAAAAAGTTCCCGATACAATACATACCTCGATACATTAAGGATGTAACAATATCCAAATCTCTCTGTATGATATTTTCACAATATGCGTCTCACGGTATGATATTTATTGCAATATTTTAAAATGCATTGACAAGACTTTGGTTCTGTCATAATCTGAAGAAATAAAGGTTGCATAGAGATTTTTCCAAGGAAAGGGAAGTACAGTGACTGTCCTTTTTCAAATGTTGCGCATATGTGACACCACCGATAATGGGGAAGCCAATAGATAACAAGGAAGCCTCGTTATCTACTGGCTAATGATTATCTGGCCCCACCATGTCCACAGTTGATGGAATTTAATTATTTTTTGTTTGGGAATCACAATTACAAGGCTGCTGCATCTCAAAATGCTATTTTGAATATTCATTGACAATTAAAAAAAAAAATACAACCGTTATGCTTAAAAAGTGCTTAATAGTTATTTCTTTATAGTTGTAGTCTGCATTGAAATAGAGCAAAGGATCATGGTCTATGTAGTTCTCTGGGTTTTTTTTTTTTTTGCATTGCTGCACCATAACTATTAATTTAAGCAAAGAGACTTGTGATTCGATATATTGTGATGGTCCACAATATTACTGTAAGACTTTTGATGATATTTTGGTTATTGTTACATCCCTATAATACATAGGCCACTATACGATACGTTTTTCGTTACAGTGCACTATTGATTCAATACGTTTCAATAAGAAATATTTCAAATCTATTTGATATGGTTCAGTAAACAACTAAGTCTGTGTCCAAATGTACACCCTAGTCCCTAACCCATGATTCACCACAGAGGCCCACACTCTAGACTCTGGTGTCTAGATGAAAAAAAGTCTGCTAAACTCTGCTAATCTCTGATTTCTATCTGAAAAAATTATCAATCAGGCTGACACACAAGTTTTTTACGAACTAATAATAATCATACAAGTTTTTGTCGAGATGGATTTCATGTAAACAGATTGGATTATTTGCGTTAAAGGGATATGCCACCCCCAGGTCAAACTTGGGCATCTCCCCACAGTCCAGAGACTAAAATAAGTGGTGGAAAGCGTTTTCCTGGTCACCCAGCCATTGTCCGAGTCTGTCAGCACTGACCGCCGCGTGCAGCTGCAGCTACTCCATGTTAGACTGGAGTCTAACGTCGCCAGAGAAAGATTTCGGCCAAAAGGAATTAATTTGCTCGATGCGTTTCCCAATTACTTTCTGTGTAGTGCGCATTCATATCGAGTGCAAATTATGTGCAAATCAACACGGAGAGCTTGACTTGGTCATTTTGGGTGGGAACTATTTTTCATTGCGGAAAAACAGAGCCGAAGCACACACCACGCTGCGTAACAGGGGAACTCCCAACGTGGTGCGTAACAGGGATTCCCCTGTCAGCGTGGTGTGTGCTTCAGCTGTGTTTTTCCGCACTGTAAAATAGTTCCCACCCCAAAATGACCAAGTCAAGCTCTCCGTGTTGATTTGCACATTTATTTGCACTCGATATGAATGCGCACTACACAGAAAGTAATTGGGAAAAGCATCGAGCAAATTAATTCCTTTTGGCCGAAATCTTTCTCTGGCGACGTTAGACTCCAGTCTAACGCGGAGTAGCTGCAGATACCGCGGCGGTCAGTGCTGACAGACCCGAACAATGGCTGCGTCACCAGAAAAACGCTTTCCATCACTTATTTTAGTCTCTGGACTGTGGGGAGATGCCCAAGTTTGACCTGGGGGTGGCATATCCCTTTAAGGCACAGCTAACGGTAGCCCCGCTAACACCATAACGCTTTATGTTTTATTCAGAATCAGGCTCAACAGTGCAATAAACCAGCTCTTCTATCTGCTTCATTCAGTGGTATTATGTCTGGTTAAACACCTGCCGCTTTACGCTACTGTTTTCCTGACTCTCGCAATGCATTGTGGACAATATTGACCGGTCTAGTGACCACCAATACCCACTACTTTTTAAGGTGCATCATGGGAAATTTTGAGTACTTTGCACTACTTGTTCACCTGCTGATCATTTGGACAGCACTAAAAATGGCATGACCCCCAAATAGTGCCCTAGGGAGGGAATAGTGTGGACATTCGGACACAGCCTCTATCATGGCTGTAATAATAAATGCAAATAATAAATTAAACCACTAAGTATGTGTAAAGTTAATATGAAAAACACAAATTTTACTCAAAACAGTGAAAATGTATTGCATAAACAAGTTTCCTTTCTCCAAACAAGCAACACAAATGTAGTTCTTTCACCATTTTTTTTAGTAAAATATGCCAAAAAAAATACTATTGGCAAAGTATTGATACGGCAGCCCACGGTATCGATACTGTATCACCAAAGTAAATTAAACAATATATCGATATTTCAATATTTTTGCACACCCCTAGAACAGAGTCAAGCAAATTCAACCCCAGCTCTGTATTTCTGATTTCTCAATAGATTAGTCATGTTAAAATGCAGAACTGTTAACATGGAGATGCATTTCCTAACAGGCATATGTTGGAAAATACTTGAAATGAGGATATGAGTCAGTGGGCATAATAATACGTGGTTGCTATGACTACCCAACAACATTTTTTTCACCAGTACAGCTGTGTCAAGATAAGACATTGTAACATTTTTCATTTACTGCAGTATTTTTTTCTGTTGAGTCTTTGCCAGTCACACGATAAAAACGTTACTGGCCACTCAGATTGAATCTTATATCTTGTGTTTGAGCAAAAATCTGTTTTTATAAAATCTGATAATCGGGAAGTGTGCATTAGCATGGTAGTTGTTGCCAGCTTCACTGTGACAAAACTCCACTCTGGCTTCTAGAAGTTGTGAAAAGTGCTTGTAACTTTTTTTTAAGACAGTAAAAATCAGGTGCAGTGCCTTTAAAGGTGCACTATGTAAGTTTTTGGTTGGGGGGCCCATCGAATACTTGTTTCTGTGGATTTGTCATTGCTCTGCTTGGATTGTTCCACAATATGACATTAAACAGCTTTATTTTACATTTAAATTTTACATTTTTACATTTAAATTGCTGGTGGTTTTATTGCTAAAACATAACATTCTGACTTTGAGCGGGGTCGCCTCTTCACAGATCTGACCTGTAACTTTTTGGCGGCACGGTAGCTGAGTGGTTAGCGCTCTTGCTTCACAGCAAGAAGGTTCCGGGTTCGATCCCCGGGTCGCCCAGGCCTTTCTGTGTGTGTTCTGTGTGGAGTTTGCATGTATGGTCTGGGTTCGATCCCCGGGTCGCCTGGGCCTTTCTGTGTGGAGTTTGCATATTCTCCCCGTGTCTGGATGGGTTTTCTCCGGGCACTCCGGTTTCCCCCATCAACCCAAAACATGCACCATAGGTACCTTCAGCTGAGGTCCTGACCAAACCGAAGCAAGAAGATCATGGAGATGGTCCCCGGGCGCAGTAATGTGTGTGCTGCCCACTGCTCCTAATATATGTATATATATATATAGGATGGGTTAAAATGCAGAGAAGAATTTCTCCAGTGTGAGATCAATAAAGTCACTTCTAACTTGGTCTGGTTTGGGCTCCATGAAGATAGAAATGTTTAATGCCATACTGTGAAACATTCCAGACAAACCAATAACATCTCCATGGAGAAAAGCATTTGACGGACCCTCAAGCAGAAAAGTTACACAATGCACCTTTAACTAACCCTGAGTTTCCAATTCTCAACTGTCAGCTGTATGTCAACTGCTCACTATACTTAGACGTATAAATAACATTTGCATGTGTAGTTACTCACTAGCGCCCCCTCTAGTTTAAAGATAGCAGAGGCCCCTGTGCGATCAGATGGGACCATTTTCCTCCTCCAGCGGCGCCGGCGAAAAATATCAGCAGAGCGTTCCTTCCTGTGAAACTTCCAGCCAATCAGAGACGAGTATTCCCATCCTTCTCCCGGATCTCTCCTCTGTAACAAATATTGCAACTTTAAAGGCCCTATATTACGCAAAACTGACTCTTGTGAGCTTTAAGCCATGTTATAATGTTGTTACCTCCCCCAAAAACAAACCTGCTGTTGTGTTTTGTTTCATTATGCATATTATCTGCATATAAACTTTACCTCTGCAGTGGCCACTTGATCAGAGATCTTCTTTCTTCTTCGGACGAGTCTTCTCCTGCGATGAACATGGTACATCTTTTCGGCAGCGACCCAGGATTTGGGCTTGTCATCGGGAGGGATGGTGACTCCATATTCCCAACCTGGAATTTTAAGTATGTTATATACTGACTAATAGATATATGACAAATGTAATTAATGTCTTTCAGTACCAAATAGTCCCACCTTTCTCATCAACAGCCCTGTTGGTGTCAAAGCCCCACTCGTCTTCCCAGGACCATCCAGGTGGGCACTCAAACTCTCTGAAGCTTTGGGCTTTTTCTCCATTCTATATTAAATGAGTAATAGTACAAACTTTCAAGTAACCATTGTACAAAAATATGTATTTTTAAATGCATACATGCTTCTGGAAATGTGAAAATACATTTAATATAGCTGGAAAAAAGTCTAACTATGGCTGAAATATTAATCCTGATTTAATAGAAACTGCTCTTTAAATTATTGCATTTAAGCAAATGACCAAAGCTGAAAAGATTTTGGGCACAAAAAATTCACTTAAAACATTTCCCCTGACTTTCTTCATTCTTTTCAAAAAGAGTATTGTGTATGTTTATGTATGCATATGTATACTGTGCAAATGTACTTTGCAAAAAGCTAACTAGAAGCACTATTCTGTTAGAAGTAGTGTTACTAAAATTAGACTTTAATCAGAGCTTTATTTAAGATAAGATAAGATAAGATTTAATGCAATCAGAAAGAGCTCACTTAGCTGGAACTACAAAAGTTGAGATGTATATAACTGAATTTCTCCTTTGCCAAAAGGTGAGATGATTTGTGCTGTTACATAAAATTCATAGAACTACAATAAAATCTGGAAGGTAGATTGTTTTCATTGGCCTGTGCTCATTGACGCATGGGCCCAAAAATAATTTTCTCCTCCACATTTACTTTCTCAATATGGGCTAGCACCTCCCACCCGTGTGACGTCTGTAACGTGAGCGGCGTGGAGCGTTTGGACCAATCAGAGTGAGAGCTGCTAGAGCGGAGCTAGCGTGGGCTCAGAGCAGAGCTAGGCTAAGTCTTACAAAACTAACTTTTAGGTGCTTTGAGGATTTAAAAAATTTTAAAAGTTTATGTTGTGAAAATAGAAAAGAATCCCTACAAAATCCGACCTTTGTGAAAGTTGTCGATGCCCTGTCAGCCGAGCACGGACAGTCTGCATTCCCAAAATGCATTGTGTTCTATGAGGAAATTCTTTTCAGTACCAGTAGAATGGCCACTAGTCAGTCTTGAGCTGGGACAGAGGAGGAACGCCTTATCCAGTTTTTATTATAGATCCATGATAAAATTACAGTTAGACATTAGCCAACAGTTTTTCAGTTAGTCACTCACTTTTATATTTAATAACAGGACCATGAACACTCGCATTGATCACAGGTTCCTGAAAATGTGCTATTTAAAGCCATTTTGTGTTTTTTCTTGAGTTTTCAGACAAATTAAAACTTTTGTAACAGTGTTAGCTAATATGTGTATTGTGTCACCATGGTGACTGACCTTTGCTGCTGACAGAGATGTATATGCAGAAGACCCCCAATGTGATGTCACTGTAAAGTATCAATTGAAACCCATACCAATAAGGGATTGTCACAATATTTAAAAAATAAAGGTGGCAGGATACTGTACAAACACTGTGACTGCTATGGCTTACCTGTGTCCTGTTATCTTTCCTGAGCTATTTGAAATATTGTCCCTTACAGTCATTGTTTGTGTGTGCATGCCAAAGTGTATTATCCTCATACCACATCTGTGAATGGCTCTGCTGCAGGTTTCCACTCTCCCCCAGGAAAACGTGTCTCATTCTGAAAAACTTCATCTGTAAATTCTGTGTGGCCCGCGTCCGCCTCTGTCAGTAAACTGGACAAAAATAGGGCGGGGGGAGAGACAGAAAGGGGAGTGTCAGACAATTAAAAGATAGATGTCAAAGTTGGAGAATGTAAGCACTTAGTCAGAAAAGATAAAGGAAAGGGATGCGACCTTCCAGTAAAATACTTTTTCTTATCTTTTGTTCAGTAGAGATTGGATATTGTAGGGCTGAAATTATCCACATGATTCTAGTGAAGGTGTATGCAGTTTAAAAACACAGTGGAGCACTTCCTGTATTACCACATGACATCAACTCAGCCTAAATATGCAGAGTTTGTGTGTTAAACGTGTGAATGAAACAAAACACAACTCCAGGTATGTTTGTGATGGTTTGTGAGGAAAAAACAATATAGCACATAAGACAATAGCATCATATGGGCCCTTTAAGAATTGAAATCATGACCTACATTACACCACCAACACCGATTTACAAACTAATTAAATCCAAACAGAGAAAGAGGTTGTATTACAGAGTGAACATACCATCTCTCTGGGTCAACAAACCAGTCGTCTTCCCACTCCCAGTCCATAGGAGGCAGGAAGCGCTCCTGTTTCAGTTTCACTTTGCCCGTCACATCCGAGAATTTATGGCGCCCAACAAGTCCCGTGGTTCCCCATTTTCCAATCACCTTGGCTTGGTTCTCATACTGCAATGAGTGAGAGAGAAAGAGACGGAGAGACAGACAGACAGACAGATTGTGTAACTTTTCTTGTGGAGGGTTCGTTAAATGTTTTTCTCAATGGTAATGTTATTTCTTTGTCTGGAATGTTTACAGTATGGTATTAAACCTTTATCTTCATTGAGACCAGACTCAGATACAGGTCAGATCAGTGGAGAGGCCCCGCTTACAGTCAGAATGTCTGTTTTTCCAGGTATTTTTAAGCTATAAAACCACCTGTAATTTAATAAATGTAAGGTAGAGAGCTGTTTATTGTCATACTGTGGGACATCCCTGGCAGAGAAATGACATATCCATCGAAACAAGCAGATGACGGACTCCCAATAAAAAAGTTACATAGTGCACCTTTAACACATTATTTAAAAAAAACGAAGTTATTGTAATACATAGAGAATGTTGCTATATGGATTGTCGCATTATACTTTTGCCGTATATTGTTCAGACCTATAAGAGCTATGGATATGTATAGGAAATGTATATTACCAGTTCAGCATAGACACTGAAGTTCCCCTCTGAGAAGCTGTTAAACTTCTCCTCGTGGACTGACAGGCCAAGCCACATGTTGAGACGCACTTGGACTGGGATCTTCAAGCCCTTGTTTTTATCCATGGGGTACTGGACAACAACAGTATATAAGTGTGACCATTGGGGTTATCAAAAAGGAGGGGGGAAAAACTATTTGCACTTGATTTTGAACTATATCCAATTGGCTGCATTCCATCGCATTTGAAATTTTGATAGTAATAATTTTATATGTTATAATGTTGTTTCCTCATCACAAACATACTTGGGGTTGTGTTTTGTTTCATTCACACAAGTTTAACACAAACCGTGCATATTTAGGCTCTCAGTTCAGAGAGAAGAAAACAGAAAACACTCTGTTCCGCCTTGTGATGTCATGTGGTGATAAAGGAAGAGCTCCACTGTGTTTTTAAATTCCATACACCTTCACTATTGGATAATTAAGATACAGTGGTACCTCACCTTACGAAATTAATTCGTTCCAGAAGTGGTTTCGTAACGTGAATTTTTCGTAAGTTGAGTAGCTATTTCAATGGAAAAGGCCTGATCCGTTCCAAGTGTTTTTTTTATGGTGTAACTTTTTTTTTTATAGTGTAACATTTGTGTTCTGCGTCCTGATTGGCTAAGAGACTGTAGACCCAGGAATAAACGTGGAATAAACCAGGTCTAGACCAGAACTAAACCAGGTCTAGACCTGGACTGGACCTAGACTAAACCAGGATTATCCCGGGACATGGGAGTGCCATTGGATGAGCGTGTTGCTTGTGTCTCCGCGCTCCTTGCGCATTCCGCGCTAGAGGTAAGAGGCCGAGAAAGACGCTCTTTCAGCGGGAATAAGAGCGGGGCGGGGCGGGCTCTGGTTCTATGTGACTTCCAGAGCCTGGGGGGCTGACACTGTGAGCTAACAGGCCGAGAAAGGTGCTCTATCGGCGGGCAAGACCGCAGGGTCTCGCTCGGGGCGGGCTCTGCTTCTATGTGACTTCCAGGTCTAGACCAGAACTAAACCAGGTCTAGACCAGGTCTAAACCAGGACCGGACCAGGTCCAGACCTGGACCAAACCGGGACCAGACCAGGATTAAATCACCCCATGCTCGCCCGTGCGTGCTCGGCCCACGCATACTCGGCCCCGAGGGGAGGCACGGCCCGGGCACCGCAGCTCCATCCCGCGCCCGCAGCCCCAGCGTACTCGCGGCCTTGCGCCGTGTCGACGTCGCTTTTTGATCCTTCCATGTCGGCTCTTCCTATCATTGTGAAGCAGAATTCACCAAGCGTTGGATTGTTCACTCACTAATAGGGACCGTCGTGAGACAGGTTAGTTTTACCCTACTGATGATGTGTTGCTGATAGTAATCCTGTGTCTCCGCTCCCCTCGCGCGTTCGGCGCTATATTGAGCCGTGTCCCCCCACGCTTCACTATCAACACATTCCGTTGAAAATCTATGAAAGTTCGACTGTTCAAACGAGAGAGAAATGTGAGAAAAGCCCAACTCCAGTCTGAGAAAAGCGTAGAATGTGTGTGGTGAGGCATTTACAGCCCTAAAACATGTAGAACAATTGCAAAATACAAAGTTGTCCTACCTCGTGGACCTCTTCCACCGCGGGCCACCTCTGGAACCTAACCCCGTGTGTGTTGATAAAGTGTATTTACGTTTCGGGGCGTGCATCTGAGCATTAATTTAATTTTTGAGATTTTGCGTTTCGTAACTTGAATTTTCTTTCGTATCTAGAGACCAAAATTTAACATGAAGGCGTTTCGTAACTTGGATTTTTCGTTTGTAGAGTCTTTCGTAAGGTGAGGTACCACTGTACATTTGGATAATGGAACTGCCAATCTCTACCGAACTAAAGGTAAAATGGTAGCCGTTAACTTGAAAACTACAGTTTCATGACATCACAAGGTGGAACTGTCTCCAGAACTGGAGAAAGACTTACTGTATAATAAAGAATTACTCAAAGAAGTGTGTGTGAATGAAACTAAACACAAGTCCAGGTATGTTTTTGATGAGATGACACCAGATGAACTTCACTAGCAACGACCACGCCACAGCAATGATAAAGATATCCATCTGCAATCCAAAATGGTCACCCAGCTGGTTTGGAACACCCCACCTCCTTAAAGATGATGTCTTCAAGCTGAAGGATGGACGAGAAACAGGGGGTGGGAGGAGGTTGAGAGAGCTGACAAAGATGGTGTTGTCGGGATAAGCTGTATAAATAGGGCTTCTAGGTAATTGAAGGCGTGGTTGAAATGAGCTTTGGTTAGCTAGCAAGGAGGTTAAGGCGTAGTCCAGCTCCTGAATCTATAAGTTAATCATATTAACTCCACTTATGTATATTTTCAATGTATGAAAAAAATGAACTGAATAAATGCTGTGCACATTTAAGCCTTTAACAGGACTGTGTTTTATCTTGTATTTATCATATTTGGATAATTATGGAGAAAAGTATTTGACAGACCCTCCACAGAAAAGTTACACAATCCAGGTTTAAGATAATATGGGTCAAATTGTCTGGAAGCCTGAGAGCCATGAAAAATTGATTTGTGGGCCACATTTGGTCCCTGGGCCATAGTTTGGACATACCTGATGTAGAGATTTGAAAGTACCTGCATGAAGATAGTCTGAGTTCTTCCACAGTATTTGCCACACGCTTGTTCACTGAAGCTGGAATACAAAATGTGATTGGCTGGGATCCTTGAATAGGCCACTCTCTTCTCTCCTCTTAACATCCATATGATGACATCAGGCAGGCTGCTCTGGGGCTGTAGAATCATAAAGTCAAATATTTAGATGTCTGATAATAATTAATACATTTATTTTGTATTAACTATTAAAGGTCTCTTTCTGATGTGTGTTATGTTGTTTCTTCATCACAAACATACCTGGAGTTGTGTTTTGTTTCATGTTTAACACACAAACCCTGCATATTTAGAGTTCATACATCTTGAGAAGAATAATTTAGATGATTTCAGACATGATTGCCAATCTCTAATGAACAAAAGGTAAAAGGTAGCTGTTAACTTGAAAACTGCCACTACATGACAGGACCAGGACAGAACATAGGAGATGTAGACAGACTAATAAACCAGGATTACACAAGACACACTCAGACATGTGAATGAAACAAAACGCACCATTTTGTATGCTTTTGATGATATAATAATATGGCTAAAAGCTCACAACAGTAAATTTTGTATAATATATGACCTTTAACACATTTAGATCACCGTGTTAGGTTTATTGCTTTGAAAATGCTATATTTGCTGAAAACAATGTATTGAAATGTTTAATATATTTCATTTCAGTTTAATTTTTGACACTTTCAGTCCCCCCTCCCTTCGCTCTCTGTGCTAGGTCACTCCCTCTTCAGAGCACAATCACAGCCAATCAGTGTGCATCCCACTAATGAAACTACTGCATATCCGTTTGTGATGCTGTAGCGTATTGTTTTGTATTAACATGGAAAATGGATTTGCAGCAACATGGGTGATGTAGGCTTGTGGAAGAAGCCTTGTACAAAAAGCATGGGCTCATACTTCTAACTGTTAGGAGAGTACAAATAGTGCCTGAGTGAGATCACTCCATTACTCAAACATCCATGGATGACATCTAAAACCTCTTCAGGCGTGTTTGTGATGAGGGAACAACATTATAACATCTGATTTTGCATAATACACCATCTTTTAAAAACAGTAAATATTTAGTCTTTAATTCCTGGACCTCTTCTGCCAGTTGTTTGATTCGGTCCAGCCAGTCTTCTATGTCACTGATGGTGGCCTTGATATCAGTGGCCTCCTCCCTCACATGAGATGCAGCCTGCTTTATGTTCTCCAGAGCAGCATCGCGCAAACTTTTCAAATGCAAATCCAACTCAGTCAGATTGTGATGTCCCTCCAACACCGGGAACTGGACACTGCTAAAAAAAACATGCAAAATAATTAATCATTAATAATAAGGAACTAGCTATGGACATTTGAGTTGCTACAGGCTTTTTACACCATATGCGGTAGCAACTGTGGCAGAAGACCTTCCAGAGGAAACACTTTAAGGGAATTAACCATTTGTCACCAACCAAAACAAAAGAGGGAAGTAAGAATGAGACCTTTCCTGTTGTATTCATCTGGATCCCCTGGACACTGCTGTGATGCTGCAGGATACAGAGGAGGGACACTTTTGGCTCTTGCAAAGAATCTGCTGACCCTACTGGTGATGGACTTCAGGAGGAGACCACTACCACACTCACCGGTGAACATCCAGGGGCAGGACATAGAGACTGTGGACAGTTTCAAGTACCTGGGTGTTCATCTCAACAATAAACTGGACTGGTCCCACAACACCGACGCCCTGTACAAGAAGGGCCAAAGTCGCCTCCACCTCCTGAGGAGACTGAGGTCCTTTGGAGTGTGCAGGCCTCTGCTCAAGACTTTTTATGACTCTGTGGTGGCCTCTGCTCTCCTCTACGCTGTCGTCTGCTGGGCCCCAAGCAGCACAGAACGGGACAGAAAAAGACTCAATAAGCTGGTCAGGAGGGCCAGCTCTGTCCTGGGCTGTCCTCTGGACTCTGTAGAGGAGGTGGCTGAGAGGAGGGTACTGGCCAAATTCATGTCCATCATGGACGACACCTCTCACCCTCTGCACTGGAGGGCTGAGCAGCTCCTTCAGCAGCCGACTGAGGCACAACCAGTGCAAGAAGGAGCGCTGCCACAGATCCTTCATCCCCACCACCATCAGACTGTATAATTCTAATATATAGGCCAGACGTGCAATATCCTCTCTTCCATGTTGATGCTTGTTGTTACTATTAATTGCATGTTGATGCTTGTTGTTACTATTATTATTATTACTTACTTTATCCCATTCCTGCCTGCATGCACTTTCTTTTCTTGTCCAAATGTCCTGGAGCTACTGTGGCAAGTAAATTTCTCCTGTGTGAGATCAATAAAGTCTTATCTTATCTTACCTGACCAGTCCTCCTGTTAAACTGCACCTTTGCCTGAGACACAAAGGCCACTGAGAAGTGCAGGGTAACTGTTGCTGCAGCAAAACTTGAATTTCCCTCAGGATCAATAAAATATCTCTCCCTCTCCGTCCCTGAGTATTGTACCAGTGCATCCTTAATCCTTACCTAAGATCATCAATCAAGTGGTCAATTAATTTAAGCCAAATCTCTGCTAGGCGTGTCTCAGGTACTTTAGCCAGGACAGCTGTCTTCAGAGATGTGAGATGGGACTCCTAAAATCACATCAGACACTTTCTTTATAAGTGAAATTATAAATAGATTGTCATTTGCTTTTGCAATGATTCTCACCAGTCTGTCTGCGATGTAGAGGAGCAGGTTCACTGAGTCTAGACGGTGGCTGATGTCTTCCCAGTATGACGTCAGGATCACCACTGGCTTTGTGTCGGCCCATGGGAGGTAATAGTAGTGATTACCTGTGGGGCACAACATAAATATACAGCTAGTCACTAAACCACTATCTGTGAGTACACAGAAAAGCCATAATTTGAAATGATGCACTGCTGCACATGTTTGTACATATTTAATTTTGTTATAAAAAATATAATTAAAATAGCAAAGTTTCATAGTTTATAGTATTGTAGGAATAATAACTACAGTGTGTAATAACTACAGATGGGCTAGTATGGATATTTGGTCCACTAATTTATCTTAAGTTGAAGCAATGATGTTCATGTTTTAAGACAGTAAAAATCAGGTATACAGTAGTGCCTTAAATAATGGAACATGTATACTCTGCAAGCCTGATACTTGACCCGAGATATCCCCCATCTGTGGTAATATTATGTCTTTTCTGCAGTATAATATATCCTTACTAAGGATGCACAGATTCATCTTTTTCCATTTTGATACCAATACTTTGGCTTTAAGCATTTGCCAGTACCCAATATCCACCGATATTAGGTTGATACTGAGTATCTGATATCTCTGAGTAAGTATCTGACATCTGTGAGTAAGCATCAGCCAAACCTACACCTGGACTGTGAAAGAACAATGTCACATGATGATAATTATAATGCATGTGTTTTTCATACCATCAAAAACTGCATAGCTGTACTGTGTGGTGGAGGCCAGTGGTTTACAGGTGGAGTCCAGCTTGTTCCCGTAGTTTCCGATGCTCACTTCAAACTGAATGGGCTCTCCAGGCTCTTGGAGCATGCACGCGCTGTGAAAGGTGGCACATAAAGAGAAACGCCTCCGGCGCTGGTATTTCTGAAAACATGAAGACATGACAATATGACCCTCACCTATGGTCATGACCTTTGGGTAGTGACCAAAAGGACAAGATGGCAGATACACGCAATCAAAATGAGTTTCCTTCACAGGGTGCTCTCTTAGAAATAGAGTGAGGAGCTCAGTCACATGGGAAGAGCTCGGATTAGAGCCATTGCTCCTCCACATGGAGAGGAGGAGCTGAGGGAGGGCTCCCTGGAGAGGTGTTCCAGGCACATCCCACTAGGAGGAGGCCTCAGGAAAGACCCAGAAAGCACTGGAGAGACTATGTCTCTGCCAACAACCCTTCTCCATATCAAAAATAATTAATCAAATTATGCCAGTGCCTTTAGTTCAACCTATTATCTAATTATTTAATTTCCTGAACCTTTTCCATTGAAAACGGTGCTTACCTGAGCGACCAGAATGTCATCGCTGCAGATGTCCTCCACAACCTTCTCCACCTTTGCATCCAGCTGTGTGGACAACTCCACCAGGACTCTGCCTCTGTAGGCCACACCTTCTCCCTGCAACAAAAGGAGAACAAACAGTAATATTCACATAGTAATTCACTGAGAAGAGATGGGCAAAGTATCAAAAAAGCAAGGGTATCCTTGATTTCAAATTAAAAAGACTAAAAAATAATATTTTAAATAATAATGAAAATACTCTTAGTAGAAAATAGTACTAAATAATGCACTCAAGTAAGAGTAACGTTACTTCAAAATAATATTACTGAATTACTTACAAAGAACTGGTTCAAGAAATTGGGAAAAACTACTACTCAAGTTTTGATACTAAGGAATAAACTTGATATGATTCAGATACCATGATGATAATTTAAAGGTCCCATGGCATGAAATTTTCACTTTCTGAGATTTTTGAACCTTAATGTGAGCTCCCCTACCCTGTTTAGCCCCCCCCCCATGGTTAAAAGTTGCGAAATGTCTAAACTGAGCATTTGCGATCCTTTTCTGCGTTACAAAAAATCGGAGCTCAAACGGGCGATTTTGAACAAGGCACCTTATTGACGTCAGATCGAAAAAAGAAATGCAAATGCAGTTCCACCCCCGTCTGTCTGTACTCAGCGTCTCTGTAAATCATGCCCAGAGAGTTTGGCCTGCGAATGCGCTAGGCAATGCGAAATGCGTTTTTTTATTTGCCTGGAGGCACGTCCGAGTGTTTCTAGGCTCGGAAGTCCTTTATCTGAGCCTCTGGACCTTTGAACAGCAGTGGTTTAATTTTATTTTATGTGGAAATGTGTTTATTTTTCAATGGAACGCTTCTCATCTCTTCTCCACGCAAAAACGCGGAAATGGATCAGCTGAGAGCTGAGAGCGGAGGGTTTGGCCACGCCCCCACCCTCTACTATAGGCCATCCCTGTCCTCCTCTTTTGCATTCAAGCAACAACGCCCATAATGGCCTGTTCAGAGAGAGAAAAATTACTCTTTCTCATCTTCTCTCTGTTTCTCATGCACTGAGTGTTGATTTTGAAGAAGGATTCATTTACAGTATTAGGGAACCATTAAGGAGCCATATAAAAGCATCAAGAAGTACCATGTCATGGGATCTTTAAAAAACGATAAATAAAATGTGACGTATGATAGTACTTTCTTTTACATTCCCATGTTGTCTTATGTTGTGTAATCCCTCAGTGGTCCAGGTAGGTTCCATAGTGGTCCATGGCAGTGTTTCCCAACAAGGGGTACAAGTACCCCCAGGGGTACGCGAGCACACTGCAGGGGGTACTCGGCAGTGTCGCTGCTAGGCGCAGGGGGGATTTTTTTAAATTTTTAAATTCTAATTTGAGTAAATTTGAGTTAAAGAAAAGAGAGAAAATGTCTGAGAATTAAATGTTCAAATTAAGGAGATGAAATAAAATGATTTTCATTTAATAATCTGTTGTGTCACGTTCTCAGTGGTGAAAGTAGTTTTCATTTCTTACAGGTGCTATAATGTCCAGTGCATCACTTTACCGTAAAAAAAAAAAAACTTGTTTTACCCGTTTTTTTTTGTTTGTTTTTTTATGTTTTACACCTTTTTCATAGATAAATAACTTTTTTAATATACTTAATTATTTCATATTTTTTTAGTCAGCATAAACCCTCTCTTACAGGTGCAGGCGCGCGCGCTTGCGCAGTAGCGCTCATCTCGGAGGAGGCGTCTTAAACTGACAAAGCGTCTCATTCTGACAGTACACCGGCCTTAAATCTTTACTTTAAAGCTTTACTTTCACCACTGCATGTTCTACTTTTGGAGAATTATCAACACATATGAGTGAGGGGGTACTTGAGGTATGACAAAAAGGCTCAGGGGGTACACAAGACAAAAAAGTTTGGGAAACACTGGTCCATGGGCATATACTAGTCTATGTGCTCTTATACATGTTCTGATAAAGCTCAAGATCATTTGAAAACTGTTCAGGAAAGGTTCATTTCTGTCATGTGACTTTTTTAGTATCAATACCTGATCAAATGAGTTTCTAGTTTTGATACTAGTTTAAATATTGGATCTATCACCTGCTAGTTTCTATGGATAATAATGTCATACTGTGGAACATTCCAGGCATAATATGTGTGACATAATATGACATGATATAATATGTCATAATATGACATTAAACAGCTCTCCCTTACATTTATTCAATTACAGGTAGTTTACTGCCCAAGTATCAAGAAACACAGACATTCTGACTGTGACCAGGGTTGCTTCTTCACAGATCTGACCTGTAACTTGGTCTGGTTTGGTCTCCATGAAGATAGAAAGATTTAATGCCATACTGTGAAACATTCCCAACAAAGCAACATCTCCATGACGAAAAGCATATGACAGAACCTCCACCAGAAAAGTTACATAGTGCACCTTTAAGAATTGATTAGTATCTGATTTTCCGTAATTTGGATGGGAGAAATGTGCTTGTTACCTTGCCAAAGTTCAGCTCCTCGTATGGGTCACAAAAAGCACTGAACTCCCGGGGGCTTCCATAAAGGTTGACGTAGCAGGGGCCAAACGCAGGAAGAAACCCAACCTCTGATTGAGCTGTATAGAGCAAACAAATGTGGCAAACAGGTTATCATTTCCTGTTTCACTTTATAATAACAGTCCTGTAGGGCATGTTATACATACATTTAGACATACTGGTGCTGTTTGAGTCTACAACAACAAAATCAGAATTTCAGTTATGTTCATTATTATTGGTACTTTGCAGCTGATGTCATCAGTATTCCCTGGGGGTGTAATGCTAACTGAAAGCACTGCTCTGTTACAAGCTCTGTTACTTGAGGTAGACTTAATCTGAGCGTCATTTGACCACAATCGAACCAGAAAGAGATGATTTGGCTGCAACTGCAACAGGTGAGATTATCTGTGTGCTTAAAGATGGACTGTGTAACTTTTCTTGTGGAGGGCACATCAAAAGCTTTTTTTTCCCCATGGAGATATTACTGCTTTGTCTGGAATGTTTCACAGTATGGTATTAAACCTTCTACCTTCACAGAGACCAAACCAGACCAAAGTCAGATCTGTGGAGAGACAACCGGAGTCATAGTCAGAATCTTTGTTTTTCTAGGCATTTTTGAGCAATTAAACCATTTAATTTAATAATATGAGGTAGGTAGGTAATATAATATGAGGTAGAGCTGTTGACGTCATACTGTGGAGCATTTCAAGCAGAGCAATGACATATCCATACAAACAAGCAGGTGACGGACCCCCCCAACCCCAAAGTTACATAGTGCACCTTTAAAGAAGTCTCACGTAAAATTACTGTCTCAAGCCAGCTTGCAGTTTTTCAGTTACACATTCTTGCATTTTTGTGGAAAATCAAACATCTAAACAGGTCCATGAATGCTCATACTAATCACAGGCACAAATGTGTTGTTTAAATCCATTTTCTATTTTCCTTAAGTCAGTGTTTCCCAACCTTTTTTGTCTTGTGTACCCCCTGAGCCTTTTTGTCATACCTTGAGTACCCCCTCACTCATACGTGTCCAAAAGTAGAACGTGACACAACGGATTATTAAATGAAAATCATTTTATTTAATCTCCTTAATTTGAAAATGTAATTCTCAGGCATTTTCTGTATTTTCTTTAAATCAAATTTACTCAAATTAGAATTAAAAAATTAAAAAACTCTCCCCCTGCGCCTGGCAGCGACACTGTCGAGGACCCCCTGCAATGTGATTGCGTACCCCTAGGGGTACTTGTACCCCTGGTTGGGGAACACTGCCTTAAGTACGTAAGACAATCTATTTAAAGAAATATGGCAATGTTTGCTAATGTGTGCATTGTGTCACCATGGAAACTGTTGAACATTCCATCAATAGAGATACATGTAGAACAACCCCAGTGTGTCACTGCAAAGTATCAATACTGGCCAAACAAATTTTAAAAATTAAACATAAAGTATTCAAGAACCTCCAACTTCTACGCCAGATGAAGACATTTTGCTCAGATTTAAAAATGTAGTTCCAACAGCATCATCTTTGGTTGCACGGTCCCTGGAAACAAAAAAGTATTGCCCAAATATTATGGGATGTATCTGGAAATCACTTTTATAATAGGAGCCACTTACCAGTCATATATCGTGAGTTTGATGCGCTCACACATGGAGGGA
Source organism: Paratrypauchen microcephalus (assembly GCA_036785185.1). Lineage (NCBI taxonomy): Eukaryota > Metazoa > Chordata > Actinopteri > Gobiiformes > Gobiidae > Paratrypauchen > Paratrypauchen microcephalus. Next base: position 938,864 of record JAVJIX010000007.1, read on the forward strand.
AACTAAAAGAAGACATACTTAATTATTGGTTGAAAGAGATTTAAAAAAAAAAAAAGTTTAATAAATTACGTTGCTGAAAATTAAATACCTGGAGTTGTGTTTTGTTTCACTCAAACATGTTTGAGTAACACTTAATTATTTGTCTGTCTTCAGAGCTCAAAATGCTCTATTCCACCTTGTGATGTCATGAAGTGGTAGTTTTCAAGTTAACATCTACCTTTTACCTTTTGTTCAGTAGAATGATCAAAATGATTCTAATGAAGGTGTATGGAGTTTAAAAACACAGTGGAGCACTTCCTGTATTACCACATGACATCACATGGTGAGCCAGAGTGATTTCTGGACAAGTCAATGGAGCCGGAAGCGCGCCCATGCTCACTTCCTGTTTGGAACATGGCGGCTGCCGGGTTAGCTATGTCAATGTATACAGTCTATAGTTTAAATATACAATTTTCATGATGAGCAGAGTCATATGAGGGACATACCAGGCAAAACAAAAACATCTTCTACAAACTTTGTGGAAAAGGTTACATCCTTTAAATATTTAAATATTAAAAAAAAAAAAAGTAACAAAGAGCCTAAAACAAGCAGGATGTTGTAGTGTATATTTTACATACCTTTACTTGTAGATTGATAAGCTGATTCCACTCTGGGTTTGCATTTTTTTCTATTATTTTGGTGCACAGCTTGAAAATAAATTAATCCATTTAGCAACATTATCTACCAAACTAAAGAATTTGAATTTTGTACTATTTTTCTTACCTTCTTTCCAGCAAAACTAACTTCTAAATATGGATCCACAAGGTTTTTCCTGTCCCCCTCTCCTCCCAAAACCTGTTTCATGGTCTGAAGGAAGGCATCATCCACTGTAGAAGGAAAGATTTCAGAATTTGTACAACAAAAATATTTATAATTTTAAAATTTGCTTACTTTGAGGCATATCTTCAGCGCGGTACACTTTTAAAGCAAGCGTGGCCCATCTCATTGTCAGTCCAGCTGGAACCAGCAGATTGCTCTCTATGTCGTCCTGTTCTTCATTTGAATCTTTCTTCTCAGACTAAAAATATAAGATCATTTTTAACTGTTCTCCATCATGGACACTCCTGCTCACCCACTGCACCAAACTATAGAGGGACAGAGGAGCTCATTCTCCAACAGGCTCCTACAGCTCCATTCAGTGAGAGGCACAGGACGACATTCATACCATACTGCATACAACTGTACAGCAACTATTATATTAATATATAGATATTTTTATTACTTATTTTCTATTTTATTTTTATAAAGGCCTACAATAGTACGGTAACAAAAAAAACAAAGCGGTAAGCGAAAACTACCGGCACATCACCCTTTCCCACGTGACCCCTGCCCCTACTGCATTACTATAGCAACCAGCCATAAAGATTATGGCTCTAAGCTTTAATCTATCTTCTCCCCCTTGGTTCCATCTTTAGAAAACACCACATCCACTTTCACTGCTACACGGATGACACCCAGCTCTACATCTCCACTAAACCCAACTCCACACTTCCATCCTCCTCTCTGACAAACTGTCTAACAGAAATACAAACCTGGTTCACCTCAAACTTCCTCAAACTTAACAGCAATAAAACAGAACTTCTCCTCATCGGCACCAAATCCACCCTAAGCAAAATAAACCCTTTCTCCATATCCATCGACGGCTCCTCTATCTCCCCCTCCCCTCAGGTAAAGAGTCTGGGTGTCATCCTCGACAGCACACTTCCACTCAGAAACATCCGCCGCCTCCGTCCCTCACTCTCCCCACACACCACCGCCATCCTCATCCATAGCCTGGTCACTTCCCGTATAGACTACTGTAACTCTCTCCTGTTCGGCCTCCCACAGAAATCACTTCATAAACTCCAACTGGTCCAAAACTCAGCCGCCCGCATTATCACACACACACCCTCCCATCACCACATCACACCTGTCCTGCAACAGCTCCACTGCCTCCCCATCACACACCGCATACACTACAAAATCATACTCCTCACTTACAAAGCCATCCACAACCTCGCCCCTCCATACCTGTCTAACCTCATCCACATCTCCACACCTGCCCGCTCCTCCTCGTCCCTGCACCTCACTGTCCCTCCTGCCCGTCTCGTCACTATGGGAAGCAGAGCCTTCAGCCGCTCTGCTCCCCAGCTCTGGAACTCCCTCCCCCATGATCTCTGCGACACACACTCACTCTCACACTTCAAATCTCAACTCAAAACTCATCTGTTTAGAGAGGCCTTCTCACTCTGACCATTCTGACCATAACTGCACTGTCTTTTAATCTGTATCTGTTTTTAAAATGTATTTTTACACTGTTTTTATTTTTGTTTTATCTTGTTTTTATGTACTGTATTATTTAATTAATGTATTTAATAGCTTGATGTACGGCGACCTTGAGAGCCTTGAAAGGCGCCTAACAAATAAAATGTATTATTATTATTATTATTATTATTATTATTATTATTATTATTATTATTATTATTATTATTATTATTAAGTAATTTCCCTTATGGATCAATAAAGTTTGTATAAGTCAAAGTCTAAGTCAGCTTGATTAATAGTTTATTATATATCTGTACTGTGTGTTACTGTAATACCGGGGGGTCGTCTCCAGTGGCGACTACGATCATGGTGACTTTGAGGTAACCTTTGGCCCCAGATGTGGCATCATCCGGATCACCCAAAAGCAGCCATTTTCTCATCACAGCATGACCTGCACAGTGACAGTGAAACTTCATAGTGTTAAATATATGTTAATTTTCCAGCAGGAAATCTACTCTACAGTTATGGTGATAAATGGACTTTTGCCCATTCAAAAGATATAATATTTAGTTTTAAATTCTTAATTGCCATGTTTTAGAATGTCGTTACCTCTTCAAAAACATACCTGGAGTTGTGTTTCGTGTGTTTTGTTTCATTCACATACGCTTGAGTAATCCTTTATTATTAGTCTGTTTACGTCTCAAAAGCTCGAAATGCTCTGTTCTACCGTAATGTCATGTGGTGGGAGTCTTCACGTTGACAGCTATGTTTTATAAATGATCCAAATTATAATAATACTAATAAATTAGTATGGAGTTTAAAAACACAGGGGAGCACGTCCTGTATTACACATGACATCACAAGATGGAACAAAATGCTTTCCATTTGAGAGCCAATATGCAGGGTTTGTGTGTGAAAGGAACAAAACACAGCTCAAGATATGTTTGTGTCCTGTATATAGCTGTGATTTGATATTTTATTTGATATTTTATTATTTATTTTGACTTGTACATATACACTTATTATTTTTATTTTGATTATTATGTCTCATTTGACACTGGTCTCTTGCTCTTTTTTGCTATTCCATCTATTTTTTGTTACCCTCTGTTATATATTATATTATGATGCGTGACCTACTGTACCCAAACAATTCCCCTTGTGGATCAATAAAGTTTGTCAAAGTCTAAGTGTAAGTGATGAGGAAGCACCTATAACATAGATCAGAAAATAGTGTAATGGGAAAATTTAGAAAATCAGGTTTTGTTTTCTTGGTTGTTTTTTTTTTTTTTTTTTTTTTTTGGGGGGGGGGGTGTTGGCTAATAGCTTAACACAAACTATTCTTGACAAATTGCACACAATAACCAATGTTTCTATAGAAACACACTTACCAGGTTCATCATAAATGTAGCCAACATCCAACTAAATAAGAAAAGACAATTAATCATCAATCTATGGTGGTGGAAGAAGTACTCAATTTTGTTATTAAAGTAGAACTACAGCTATCAGAGCAAAGAAATACTCAAGTAATACTCATGAAAAAATCTACATAAGTAAAAATATTAAAGTACTCATACTACCCAAAATGTACTTAAAGAGTAAAAATAAAAGTATTTTGTGTATATTTTGAGATCTAATAAAGCTTCAAATGCAGTGATTTTGATACAGATTTGAGCTGAATTTTGTACAACGGAAACAAATGAATCAATAGTTTTTTTCTGGCTGTTTTTATTTAGATTTTGTTTGCTCAAACTATGAACGTGGTAAAAATAAACCCCCTTTTCAGCAGGTCTCAGACAATGATTAAAAAAATATATATACTTCTTAAATTCTGTTCAAATGTTTAGAGCAGAAAGTATACATGCTCTTAAATTAAATGAAGTGAAAGTAGAAAATATTCACTATAAAATGTACTTACGTAGTAGTACAGATACCTAAAATGTATTCTTAAGTACAGTCATGCGTTTTAATCGTGATATGAGTAGTACTTAGAAAAATGCTCTAAATGCTGTTGGAATGACAAAGACAGACCTTGAATCCTCCCAAGAGACTGTCCGTTCTGAGGGAGTAGGAATCGTAAACCTGTCAAACATATAGAAGTATAGCTTATGTAGTCATGGTTATCATGATAATGACTATGTTTGGTTTTAATGTTGATACTTTGCAGTGACATCACGCTGGGGGTGTTACATGCATTTCTATGAAATACCAAATTACCATGGTGGCACAATGCACACATTAGCAAACACTGTCAAAAAAGAAACATAAGAAAGAAAATATACAAAATGGATTCAAACAACATATTTTCTTTTCTGTGATTAAAGGTCCCATGGCATGAAATTTTCACTTTCTGAGGTTTTTGAACGTTAATGTGAGCTCCCCTACCCTGTTTAGGCCCCCCCCCCCCCATGGTTAAAAGTTGCGAAATGTCTAAACTGAGCATTTGCGATCCTTTTCTGCGTTACAAAAAATTGGAGCTCAAACGGGCGATTTTGAACAAGGCACCTTATTGACGTCAGATCGAAAAAAGAAATGCAAATGCAGTTCCACCCCCGTCTGTCTGTACTCAGCGTCTCTGTAAATCACGCCCAGAGAGTTTGGACTGCGAATGCGCTAGGCAATGCGAAATGCGTTTTTTTATTTGCCTGGAGGCACGTGCGAGTGTTTCTAGGCTCGGAAGTCCTTTATCTGAGCCTCTGGACCTTTGAACAGTAGTGGTTTAATTTTATTTTCTGTGGAAATGTGTTTATTTTTCAATGGAACACTTCAAATCTCTCCCATGTGCAAAAACACGGAAATGGATCAGCTGAGCGCAGAGAGCAGGAGAGCGGAGAGTTTGGCCACGCCCCCACCCTCTACTATTGGCCAGCTCTTTTCTCCTCATTTGCATTCTAGCAACAACGCCCATTATAGAGTGTTCAGAGAGAGAAAAAATACTCTTTCTCATCTTATCTCTGTTTCTCATGCACTGAGTGTTGATTTTGAAGAAGGATTCATTTACAGTATTAGGGAACCATTAAGGAGCCATATAAAAGCATCAAGAAGTACCATGTCATGGGATCTTTAATACAAGCGTTCATGGTCCTGTTCAGGAGTTTGATTTTCAACAAAAAATGTGAGAGTGACTAAATGAAAAACCGTTAGCTAATGCTAGATAACTTGTGACTGAGTTAAAATAATGATCAGATTAAAGTCTAAGAAGCCACAGACTGAGTAGTGCCTACAGTTAGCATCACACCCCCAGGGAATGTTGATAGCATGAGCTGCAAAGTATCAATAGTGTATTTTTGTCCAAACCTTGAGAATGACTCTCTCATCAAACAGCTCTGAGGGAAGCATGTTCACGTTGTAGAAAAACATCTGCAAAAAAGTGACACATCATTTTATTACCTTTACTTAATTATTCATTTGCTTAAAGCTCGGCGTAATTAGACTGGCTGACCCCGCCCTTTTGTATCCTCACACATCACCACTAGATGCTATCTATGTCACTGCAGTCTGATAGTGTGCCCGCTTTGACTTGACAGAGAACACAGATGGCATATGGTTAGACTTAAAATGTAGTTAACAAGATTGTTTTAAAGATTTCTATTCATTTTGCCTAATTTTCTCGATTTTAGCTATTTTTTGAAGTTTATAATTCTACTTCTCGTTGAACATGGATGTGATATATGTATTTAGGAGTAAATAACAAGGACCAGTTCGAGTTGTTTAATCTGCTTATACCATGGTCCTGACATGATAATTACTGTATTTACTATACTATACTCATTCAATATGACGGATGGAACAAAAATAATATTTCTCTTTGCAATGATGCAGAGATTATTGTTATTTTTCTGTTCTATGATGAGATTTGAGCTGGAGAAGTTTGAATTCTGAACATCTATGACTAATTATAGACACAGACTAACTACTCAAGCGTTGCATTCTGTTATTTATTTATTATAGCTTTTTTAACAATATTGCATTTTTTTGTGAATAATTTTGCTTTATTGTTTGGGTTCAATAATATATTTCAGAAATATATCAGTGATTAACTGTTGCTGGAACTACCTGTGTGGTTATACAAACATAATTTAGCTCTTAGGTAAACAAGGGCCGAAGCTTTTCTAATTTGCACAATAGTTAATATGTGATAAATAAATATGACTACACATTTGTTTTGTGTTTAAACTGCCAGAAAATTGTATTCCTTGTGTGTAAATTATCCCTGCATTTGGGTGGAATTTTCGGTGATGACATACGTAGAGGAATTCTGTTTTCGGACTCACTGCTACTTCCTGTATTTTTCCACAAACTGCCACTTATTGTCGCTCATGCAAAACTATGATAAATATTTATCACAGGTACTATCCCACCAAACCAAGTTTTTTTTTAACAATCTGAGCCTTATTTCGGTAATAAAACAAGTTGTTTGTCACCCATAGCACTTTGGTGTCATATGGAGCACTTCCGGAGATTATCTGTAACGCGAGTTCTCGGGGCATATAATAATGCCCTGAGCATGTAATATATGCCCCGAGCGGTCTCCAAATAACACAAACTTTAGCACTTTTCAAATCATAGAAGCTCAATGTCTTAGTCTACACTTTTGTTTGAGTCAAAAGTGTCCTGTAATCCGAGATTTATCCATAATTTACAGCTTTGCGTTTCATGTTTGGGTCCCGGGAGCTGAGAGTGAAATAAACTGTGACTCCGCACATGCGCACTGGCGTCCTCATCTACTCTAAACTATGGATAAATCTCGGATTAGAGGCCACTTTTGACTCAAACGAAAGTGTAGACTAAGACATCGAGCTTCTATGATTTGAAAAGTGCTAAAGTTTGTGTTTGAGTTTGAGACCGCAAACATATGCCCCGAGAACTCACATTATGGAGATCGCAAATCTAAAACATCTCTGGAAGTGACACCAATGTGCTATGGGTGAGTAATACAACTTGTTTTATTACCGAAATAAGGCTCAGATTGTAAAAAACGTTAATTCTCCTTTAAGAAAACATGAAAACCTATAAAATGCACTTTAATGATTCATACTTCATCAAAGAAAGGGTTATTTCCTCTTCTAATTCTGGTCCTGTGGGTCTGTCCGCACACACTGGCTTTCACCACCGGCTTTATGTTGTTACCAGGAAGCTGTCGCGCCTCAATTATCCGAACACGAATCTGGTTATAACAGCACACAACAGTAACAGAAGGACAGCTGAGCAAACATAAGTGTGGATGGTACCGGACAGGTTTAAAGGTCCCATGGCATGAAATTTTCACTTTCTGAGGTTTTTGAACGTTAATGTGAGCTCCCCTACCCTGTTTAGCCCCCCCCCCCATGGCTAAAAGTTGCGAAATGTGTAAATTGAGCATTTGCGATCCTTTTCCGCGTTTGAAAAAAAGACAGCCCAAATGGGCGATTCTGAAGTTTTTGACGTCACATTCAAGTTTCTGACGTCACATTCAAGAAAAAATGCAAATGCAGTTCTACCACCCGTCTGGATGTTTTTGTAAATGACGCCCAGAGAACTTGGACCGCAAACGAGCAACGCAATGCGAGATACGTTTTTTTTATTTGCCTGGAGGCACGTGAGAGTGTTTCCAGGCTCGGATGTCCTTTATCCGAGCTTCCAAACCTCTGAAACAGCAGTGGTTTAATTTTATTTTCTGTGGAAATGTGTTTATTTTTCAATGGAAATTGTCTCATATCTTCCTCCCGCTAAAACGTGGAAGTGGGGCCAACGCACATCGCACCGCTGAAGAGGAAAGAGCGAGTGGGGTTTGGCCACACCCCAAAAATTAAAGAGACATATTTATGACCCTGACTGTGTTCACGAGGCACTGAGTGTTGATTTTGAAGAAGGATTCATTTACAGTATTAGGGAACCATTAAGGCGCCATATAAAAGCATCAAGAAGTACCATGTCATGGGATCTTTAAATAAAGGTGAAAGTTAAATTAAAGGTGCACTGCACAACTTTTCTGATGAAAGGTCCGCTACCTATTTGTCTCCATGGAGATGTCATTGTTTTGCCTGGAATCTCCATAGTATGACATTAAATATTAACATAGAGTATTCATTCATTACAAGTGTTTCTATTGCTCAAAATTGCAGTAATTTTTTCTAAAAATACGAGCAACTCCACAATAACATTTCCATGGATATAAGCAGGTAGCAGAGCCTCCACCAGAGAAGTTACACAGTGCACCTTTAATCTGTATTCTTTTTGTTTTCCAATATTCTTTGATTTGCTGTTGCTGTTGTTGATATACTCATAGTACTATACTTTAAAGGTCCCATGGCATGAAATTTTCACTTTCTGAGGTTTTTGAACGTTAATGTGAGCTCCCCTACCCTGTTTAGCCCCCCCCCCCCCCCCATGGTTAAAAGTTGTGAAATGTCTAAACTGAGCATTTGCGATCCTTTTCTGCGTTACAAAAAATCGGAGCTCAAACGGGCGATTTTGAACAAGGCACCTTATTGACGTCAGATCGGAAAAAGAAATGCAAATGCAGTTCCACCCCTGTCTGTCTGTACTCAGCGTCTCTGTAAATCACGCCCAGAGAGTTTGGACTGCGAATGCGCTAGGCAATGCGAAATGCGTTTTTTTATTTGCCTGGAGGCACGTCCGAGTGTTTCTAGGCTCGGAAGTCCTTTATCTGAGCCTCTGGACCTTTGAACAGCAGTGGTTTAATTTTATTTTCTGTGGAAATGTGTTTATTTTTCAATGGAACGCTTCAAATCTCTCCCCCCGTGCAAAAACAAGGAAATGGATCAGCTGTGGGCTCTGAGCTCTGAGCGGAGAGTTTGGCCGATTTTTTGTAACGCAGAAAAGGATCGCAAATGCTCAGTTTAGACATTTCACAACTTTTAACCATGGGGGGGGGCCTAAACAGGGTAGGGGAGCTCACATTAACGTTCAAAAACCTCAGAAAGTGAAAATTTCATGCCATGGGACCTTTAAGGAGCCATATAAAAGCATCAAGAAGTACCATGTCATGGGATCTTTAAACAAATTATGCTATGATTTTTTTTTTTTTTTTTTTTTTTTTAATACCTGGAAGTCCTGTGGTTTATTGGCCAAGGCTCTATGTCTCTTTCTGTTGAGGCGCACTGGTTTGTGGGCAGGTTTCCCAGGCTGGTGCGATGAGGAGGTAACAACTGGAGTCATACCCCCAATCCCTCCATCTGCATCTGTGTCCCCTTCATCACCATCCTCTGTGTGGTCTACTGAACCTATGATGGCAATACAAACAAATTAAAAAATTAATAATGCATGTTTTTAAAAAGTTCATAAATACAAAACAAAACATGATCTTCTAGAATAAATCAGACTGGGTTGAAATTGAACTTGTAAATGGTCATATTTTATGCTCTATACAAACAAGACAATAGAAACAATAAAATAAAATGAATATAAAAAATAATATGTAAAAAGTCAAAATAAAAGAAATCAAAATAAATCAGATTTAGTCTACTAATTTTTAGAGCTTTTAGAATAAATCAGATTTGGTTAAAATCAAATTTGTAAATTGTAAACAAAAAAATAAAATAAAATAAAATGAATATAAAAAAATAATATGTAAAAAATAAAAATAAATGAAATCAAAATAAATCAGAATTAGTCTACTAATTTTTAGAGCTTTTAGAATAAATCAGATTGGGTTAAAATCTAATTTGTAAATTGTAACGTTTTTACATGGCCTTTTTCCACCTTCAAGGCATTTTATATCAAGGAACCACTCACCCATTCACACACACATTCACACACCAGTACAGACATAGACTTCAAGGTGGGGGCAAGGTGAGTTACGTGTCTTGCCCAAGGGCACAACACCAGCATTCCTCTGTGGGAGCTGGAATTACACCACCAACCTACGGATCAGTGGACAAACACTGACCCGTGTTGGGGGGTGACAGCAGCTTGGTTGGTAGAGTGGACAAACACTCTACCAACCAAGCTGCTGTCACCCCCCACTTTTTTTTTTTTTACAAAAAAATAATCCCACTTACCTCCATCAGTTACAGACATGGCTCCATCTACATTATCGTTCATATTTGGAGCGCCGTGGGAGAGTGGTTCATATACAACTAACAAATTTATGGTTGTCTACAAAATTAATTAAAAAAAATAAATATGACTGTTATTGTGTTATACTGTAATAATCATATTTGCAGTTAAGGTTTTCAATACACTATAATATTTACCCCAATAGCCTGTTGTTTTTCATTGATCAGTGGTACATTCCTGTATGGGAGGGCCTTCACCTGACCACTGGCCAGTTCTCTCAGATAAATCTTTGCAGAACCAATAAACCTAAAAAGAGGGGAAAAAAGAGAAAGAAGAAAAAAAATAATGTTTATCTCAGACTCTACAAAAACATTGTCACACACTATTGGACTCACACTCACATGTATTAAGTAATGCTGCCCTGTCTATTTTTAGGATGTCTGCTTCTTTTTCAGTTTTCAATCAATTTCATTGATTTCTGATCTTTTCCCTTGCCCCATATCCTTCCCTCTTGTCTTGCCAAAGAAAAAGACACCGTATGTTATCTATCCAACTGTTTTCTGTCATTACATGTTGTGTATAATTGTATTGATTGTATTGCCTCTTTTCTGCTATGCATCTCCCAGTCGGCGGCGCGCGCAAGTGCAGCGGCCCCTCCCCTAGCCACTCTATCACTGTCCTGCCTGGTTAGTGGGGAAACTAAATTTCGAATTCATTCTATGTAGATGTACATATGATTGTTTTTCGACAATAAAGCAACTATGACCTATGACCACAAGGTGGAACAGAGCATTTTGGTCACATGGTAAATGGTCACATCTTTATACAGCGCTTTTCCACCTTCAAGGCACCCAAAGCGCTTTACAACAAGGAACCAATCACCCATTCACACACGCATTCACACACCAGTGTACACAGACACTGAGGGCGAGGAGGGTTAAGTGTCTTGCCCAAGGACACAACGGCAGCATTCATCTGTGGGAGCTGGAATCGTACCAACCAACCTGTGGGTCAGTGGATCTGACCGCTCAACCACTGATGTTTCTTATGTCAAGAGCGGGATTTGAACCGCCAACCTTTGGATCAGTGGACAAACGCTCTACCAACTGAGGTACTGCCGCCCATTTTGAGCTTTGGAAATGAAAACAGACTTATAAACTAGGATTAGTCAAACATATGTGAATAAAACAAAACACAACTCCAGGTATGTTTTTGATGAGGTAACAACATTATAACATGGGTAAAAGTTCACAAGAGATTTTTATAGGACCTTATTTAAAAATATATAACCACAAATATTTTGTTAAATTAATGATAAAAGGAGAAGTTCAATTTGTCAACTTGACAAAGTTTGTTTGGTTGAAAACGTTTCGCCGCTCATCCGAGAGGCTTCGTCAGCTCTGGTTATTGTACTGGTTAGACACTCGTTAGACACTGCTTATATCTAGCTGCCGGGAGGCGCGTACATTAATGTTTGAACTGTCATAGATTTTGTGTGGTGATGACAAAGATAGAGGGATTCCCTTTTAGAAGTCAGAGCTACTTCCTGTAATCACTTTTTTTGTTAATGTTTGTTCTAAAAACACCTCTTGATGGTATAAAACTATGAATAATAACCATAATCACCATCATATGCACTTTAAGTAATCACAATCTCTCATCACTCATGTGCCTGGTGTAGGTAGAGATGGCTGCATCAGTTTCCCACTTCCCAATTTCACTTCGTTCTTTGTTAATAAATACTGTGGGCACTGTATTATTTCTATGTATGTTGCCAAACAATGGAAACCACCAGTCAGCTGGTGTTAGTGGTCACCAATGACAGTGTGTAATTTAAATGTTCCATATTACACTACGTTCTGATCTGTTATAATGTTGTTTCCTCATCAAAAACATACCTGGACTTGTGTTTCATTGTTCTAGGTTTAACACACAAACCCTCTATATTTCTCTCAGACACTCTTAAGATTAAGCTTGGGCTTTTAGCCTTTATTGGTCTCACACACAATGACACACAGTGACACACGGGAGAAATTTGACTTCTGCATTTGACCCATCCTTTTTCAGGAGCAGTGAGCAGCCATCTTTTTTCGGCGCCCGGGGGGCAGTACCGTGAAGGGTCTTGCCCAAGGACCCACACTGGTTAGCTCATTGCCCGGGGGGGGGGTTTGAACCTACAACCTCCAGGGGGAAAGTCCATGACTTACCAGTTGAGCTAACCAGCCGGCAGCTGGTTCCACCTTGTGATGTCAGGTGGTAATACATGAAGTGCTCCACTGTGTTTTTAAACTCCATACACAATTTTGATCATTTCAGCCCTGGAATTGCCAATCTAATTCCAATCTCAATCCAATCAATTCCAAATAGCTGTTAACTAAAACTACCATTACATGACATCACAAGGTGGAACAGAGCATTTTGAGCTTTGGAGATGTAGACAGACTAATAAACCAGGATTGTTTAAACATGTGTGAATGAAACAAAACACAACTCTGTGTTTTTGATGAAATAACAACATTTTAACATGAATAAAACAACGGACAACGGATGGAAATTAGCCTTAGGCTACAATCTGGTGTGTTTACATTCATGTTGTGTCATGTTTGTCCATTTACATGCTCTGTCCCAATCAAATAAATAAATAAATAAATTAAATTAAAATAAAATTAAATAAAATAAAAGCATTAAACATGCAATAAAAGAGTAAATAATTAAAAATAAAAGACTGGGATGAACTAAAGAGCTATGATACTTGGTTGAACTAGCTGTAACTGTACACAGATGGTAACCATTTTGCCAAAGCTATGCACTGGGCGTTCTGTGCCAGTATAAACAAAATGATGAGACCACAAAGCATTCATTTGAGTTACTTCTGGTCTACAGTCACTTTAACTACACTGCACCATCATAGTGAGTGCCTTAAAACAGGGGTCTATTTTAAGCCCTGGAATGTAAATAAATGGCAAAAAGCAGCATAAATCTTCTCACTTAGAGAAAATGAGCAAGGAAAATGTAAGAAAACTGAGCTATTGAACTGAGTAAATAGTATTACTTTAAAATGCCAAGTTTAAGGACCCATATTATGTTATTTTCTGATTTATGTTATAATGGTGTTTCCTCATCACAAACATACCCGGAGTTGTGTTTTGTTTTAACATACAAACCCTGCATATTTAGGCTGTGTTCTTTCCTCTCAAACAGAAAACACTCGCTTCCACCTTGTGATGTCATGTTGTAATACAGGAAGAGCTCCACTGTGTTTTTAAACTCCATTAATCTTCAGAAGAATTATTTTCATGATTGTAGCCCTGGAATAAAAGGTAGCTCTTGACTTGAAAACTACCACGTCATGACATCACAAGGTGGAACAGAGCATTTTCAGCTTTGCAGATGCAGACAGACTAATAATAAAGAATTAGAGTGATGAAATATTGTGACTCTTGCCAAAGAAGTTAAAGGAACTGTATGTAAGATTTTGATTTCATATTTATACACTCGACCTACTTGTGTCCCCAGATAAGAGGTAAACATGCCAAATATAAGTTTTACTGATAACAATTATAAATTTGAACTTCACATGAGTCTCTTTGGGCTGCCAGTTTCAACACTGAAATCCAGTTGATTAAAACCTAAAAGAATGACATTAATTCTCACTATCTAAACCACAGTACCTGCAGCCAGTCATTAATCAGTGCTAGTGCAGCCTCTGTAGCTCAGTGAGTCAATTCTGGAAATTCTGAGGAATTTCCTGTCCATATCCTGAGAAAAACTTGTATTTGTTCCCTAGGGTCTGTTCAGTTGTGATTGTGGAACCTTTTTTAAAACGGTCAGAGCACATTCTACATACAGTTCCTTGTTTCTGATCTGTTATAATGTTGTTATAATGTTATTTCCTCATCTCAAACATACGTACCTGGAGTTGTGTTTTGTTTCTTTCACACATGTTTGAATAATCCTGGTTTATTAGTCTGTCTACATTGCCAATGCTCAAAACACTGCGTTCCACCTCATGATGTCATAAAGCGGTAGTTATCCAGTTCCTTTTAACTTTAGTTCAGTAGAGATGGCCAATTCCAGAGCTGAAAGTATCCAAATGACTCTAGTGAAGGTGTCTGGAGTTTAAAAGCACTTCCTGTATTACCACATGACATCACAAGGTGGAAGAGAATGTTTTCTGCCTGAGAGAAGAACTCAGCCTAAACATTAAGCATTTGTGTGCTCTGTGAGGGTATGTTTTTGATGAAGAAACAACATTATAAATCAGAAAATAGTGTAATATGGGCCCTTTAAACACAACATGTGAACTCCTTAAAGGAAAAGTAACGTTTTTTTTTTACAATCTGAGCCTTCTTTCGGCAATAAAACAAGTAGTTTTACTCACCCATAGCAGTTTGGTGTCAATTGGAGTGGTATCGCAGAAGTTATGTTGGAGCCGTTCTGTTCCTAATGATCCCGTATCCGTTAGCGTGAGTGCTCGGGGCACTGCTTTGCACTCTCCAAATAACACAAACTTTAGCACTTTTCAAAACACAGAAGATCGCTGTGTCAGGGTAGACTTTTAGTAGATTCCAAAACAGCCTGAAACCCGATATCGCAACAGAAAAGTAAAGTTCAGAGCGGTGTTAGCTTCTTTCGGACTAGCGGTGTTTACAAAACAGCTGAGTTCACGCATGCGCACTGTCCTCTCTGATGACGTCATCAAATGAAACTATAGCTGGATATCGGGTTTCAGGCCGTTTTGGAATCCACTAAAAGTCTACCCTGACACAGCGATCTTCTGTGATTTGAAAAGTGCTAAAGTTTGTGTTATTTGGAGAGCGCAAAGTAATGCCCCGAGCATATGATACGAGCACCATGTTAACGGATACGGGATAATTAGTAGAACAGAACGGCTCCAACATAACTTCTGCGATACCACTCCAATTGACACCAAACTGCTATGGGTGAGTAAAACTACTTGTTTTATTGCCGAAAGAAGGCTCAGATTGTTAAAAAAAAACGTTACTTTTCCTTTAATGTCCATTGTGTAGATGAAAAGACTGTTGTTTCTAAAAAAGTGCTGATTGCTAGTGATGACAAGCCTGCACAAGCTTTGTAGATGAGTCCTCTCTTACAGGAAACAACATGAAATAGAATAGACCATGCATGGCTGATACACCCTCCACCATTCACCACACATTCCCTAGAGCCTTCCTTAAAATAATTATAACTGTACATGAAAAGAGGAAATGCTTTGAATATAATAAGACATAGCACCAAAGATAAGAAATTCAATGTAGGTGAAGCAGCTTACAACACTATACGGGACATTCTTTCGTAATGTAAACAGTCCAGGAGCTCTTTTGTGTGTAAGATTAGTGTAGCGTGTTCACGCAAGTCCGACTCAAGCTGTCTCAAGCTTGGGAATAAGATGTATTAACACACAAACTCTGCATATCTCTCAAACAGAAAACACTTTGTCCCACCTTGTGATGTCATGTGGTCATACAGGAAGTGCTCCACTGTGTTTTTAAACTCCATACACCTTCATTTGATGATTTTAGACCAGGAATTTCCTATCTCTACTGAACTAATGAAGATAAAAGGTGGAACAGAGCATTTGAGGTTTGGAGATGTAGACAGACAAGTAATAAAGGTTTCCTGAAACATGTGTGAATGAATCTAAACAAAACTCCAGGTATGTTTTTGAGGAGGTAACAGCATTATAACATGGCTTAAAGAGTCTGTTTTGTGTAATATGGGACCTTTAGCCATGATTAGGTATATAGCTGCTGCTACTATTGCTAGTTCTACTTTTGACAACTTTTGACAACCTTGAAAATGTGCCAAAACCTTACTACATAATTTGCAATGCAAATTCATTTCTAGTGAACTTAAACACAAACTTTCTCCACAAACTAATAATACTGCAGCAACATAATACTGGAACATACTACAACATAATGTCCTTCCTGTAACATATAATTGAAGTAATGGTGGTTTCACTTACCTTAGCAGTTACCACATCCCTACTGCAGCCTATGCTTATATTATATACATTTTTAGTACTTACTTGTCTTTTCCAATTGTTTCAAAGTCTTTCACAACAACGTCAAAAAATGAAGATGCATCCAGTGGACAGTTTTTAAGGTCAAACTCCAGCACCTGTTCACAAAAAATAGTAAGTATTTTAATTAAAGGCTCATATTATGCCATTTTCCCATATACAGTTTCCTCATCAAAAACATATCCAGAGTTGTGTTTTTTCCCATTCACACACATGTTTAACACACAAATCCTGCATATTTAGGCTGTTCTTAAACCCCATACACCTTCACTAGAATCATTTGGATAATTTCAGTTCATTCAATTGCCAATCTCGACTAAACAAAATGTAAAAGGTAGTTTTTAACATGAAAACTAATACTTCATGACATCAAAAGGTGTAATGGAGCATTTTGAGCTTTGGGGATATAGACAGACTAATAATAAAAGGGTTACTCAAATATCTGTGAATTAAACAAAACAAACAATAACTCCAGGTATGATTTTGATTAGATAATAACATGATTCTAACATGGCTAAAAGTCAATTCTGCATAATATAGGACCTTTAAAAATAAAAACACTATACTATATTTGGACATTATACCTCATTCCAAACAGGATTCAGCTCGTTGTCAATAGCTTTGGTTTTCTTCTTTTCACCTGGAACCACAAAGACAACTGTTGCAGCAAAGTATAGCCTAAAGGTAACTTTTAGTTTCTTAAAATTAATGGCGCTTGTCTTAGACTAAACTTAAGGCAGCTGTTACAATAGCGCTGGCTAGAAACACTTAAAGCTGATTCCTGACCTTTTAAGGACATGTTGCCAAATGAATGACTAACAAAATATGCTCTCAGTAAAGTTTAATGACATTGTTATAAGTTAGGTCACAGGAAATTAAATAGAAGAATTACAAAGGTTCAAAAAGAAAAAAATAAGACAGGAAGAATTACAGATGAATTAGAAGAAATAGAAAGAGATTTCTTACCCCTGAATAAAATTCCAACAATCGGATCAGGAATTCCAAGTTTCCTTTTAGGTATTCCACTAGCAGACTCCACAGTGACCCGTAGCATTTTGAAAAAGTTTGTTTTTCTTTTTCACTGATGAAGCATATTCCACGGAGAGAATGCAGCCAGTCAGACAGCCAGACATATATACAGCTAGGGGGAACTGTAGAAGAAGAGGAGGAGGAGGAGAAGGAGGAGGAGGAGGAGGAGAAGGAGGAGGAGGAGAGCAGACGTGAGGGTGAACACCAGCACAACCCAGTGAGTGAGTGGTACAGTAGGTGTTGTTGATGGGCATGGGAGGTTGGCATTCTCTGCAAAAAAAAAAAAACATAAATAAACTCCAGCATTTACACATTTCTAAAATTAAAATTAAAATTAAAAATAAAAATAATTATTTAGAAAGTCTAGAAACAATTTACTGGCAATTCCTTTCTCCCGTTATCCCCACTAATGCAACTTATAAAACAGCGACATCTGGTGTTGAAAATTAATATTGCCTTTGCATTTTACCCATCTATTTAAATTATTATTGCGCGTACTTAATTCAATTCTAAATACACTATTCTCTCTTTTTTTTTTTTTTTTTTACTTTACCTTAATCATTTCACGTTTAATACTATAACTATAACTAAACTATAACTCTGCGGTCCAAGCATAGACTGTAATAAAGCAGACTAAGCCGCAATCAGTTAACTTGGACCTTCATTTCAATGGTAAACCAATTGTAATATGATCTTTATATCACGTTACCACATTTAGATTTATTGAAACGGCACGAAATTTACTTTTAAACATTTTAGGTAACTAATCAGCAAAACAAAATTCAAGCATGCTAAATTTGCTAAATGGTATGCTGAATTATATGCTAATGCTAATTATGCTATCTTTTCTCCATAGAAATAAAACGGCTTTCCTCGTTAGCCACACCTAGCTCTCGGATGAATTTGCTGAAAGACAAAAATAAAGGTACTGATATAATATTTTTTTTCTTTATTTTTTATTACTAAATAGTAGCCTATCGTTTAAGAAAGATTGTTGCTTTTATAGTAGCATTAATTTACTTTATTTGACCATTTTGCGAGCGATCAATGAATAAAGGTTACGTAATATATTTCTGGTTTCTTGGGATGTTTTTTTTTTTGTTTTTTTGTTGTTGTTTTTTAACTTAACAACTTGATTTTTCACATCCAGCCAGCAACTTACTTTACTGTGAAGATGCTGCGATCGTCTACTAACCACAAAAAACTCTGCAAAGCAATGGCAGCTCCTCGGACTCGTATTATAATGGGTAATCTGAAGAGAGAAAATGCGTTTTTGTTGAAGACTTTAAATGAGTTGGCTCGACATCACAATGACCACAGTAGGATCATAGAGGTGAGTTCAAACTGTAAACATGGTGCAACTGCTTTGACTGGAGTTTAATCAATCTTAGAATATTATATGCAAATGCAAGTTATCTTTAATTGGAGTAACATTAAGCATGGTGTCTACAAACTACAAAGAGAAGTACAGTTTTGCTCCATTTTGAGCAAAAGGAACTGCAGAGACATGTGACATAAGTTTGTATTTGTTTGCATTTTGAGTTTGTATTTGTGAAATTATGCTTAAATGGAACCTGTAAGTTGCTCAAGTAAACATAAACATAAACAATTTTACAAAAGTTCTCAAGTAAATGAGTTTCCAAAAGATTCCAAAGAACCCAGAATCGCCTAGAATATGTAATTAGCAGTGCCATTACCATCCCAGAGCATCTACTGTATTGCATATTTATTATTATCTTTGTGCAGAAATTTCTTGCCCTAATATCTTACCGCCAGTCATCCCAAGAGGTTGAAGAAGAGGGTTTGAACTGGTTGCCAACGCCGATGCCAGAGGAGCAGAGGGGCCACGAAAAACACCAGTGCAATGGGTTGAACTTGAGAAGACTGACCTGTTATGCTGATGAGATAGAGGAGATAAAGGACCAGCTTGTAAAAGTCTCAGCCAGGTGTCAGTATCTGGAGAACAACACTGCAAAGGAACAGGTAAAGTAGTAGTAGTCATTTTGTTTTTTCACTTGCAGTTTTTTTACTTACAGCTTTGTTTTTACTCACTGTGTGTTAGTAGTAGTAGTAGTAGTAGTAGTAGTAGTAATAATAATAATAGTAGTAGCAGAGGTAGTGGTGATGGGAATAGTAGTAGTATTTGTTTTGGAAAAGAAATATCCTCATGTCAAACTTTTTTTTTTATTTTTATTTTTTTTTCACATGCAGTATTAGTGTTTTATCAGTGCCTTACTGTTCATGTTATAAGCAATCAGACCGAAAGGACTTGTAACTCTATACTGTAGCTTTATTGACACCCTTTCAGTACTAATATATTTTAGACGTGTCTTGCCCTCAGTACATATAATAATTTGCTGTTTACAAGACACCACCACCACATGTGTTGTATTTCGTACAGGAAAGTGCCACTGATGTGCAAGGTGAAAATGCCATGATAAAGGAGCTTCAAATCAGCCTCAATGATGTAAGTATTTTATTATATTTTAATGAATGTATTTATTTCATTTAATTTAATACACATTTTCTTGTAAAATGTCAATGTAAACCTCCAATTTCTTTCCCTAACCCTTCCAGGCCATTGAAAAGAATGAACAGTGGATGGAGTATGACCAGCAGAGGGAGCACTATGTGAAGTCCATAATAACCAGAATGTTGTGGCTGGAGACACATGTGCAAGAAGTCTCTGAGGCCCGGGTCACTGAGCGTAAAGACTTTCTGTCAGATGGTGAGATTCTATTAGAGGTGCACTGTGTAACTTTTCTGGTGGGTGGTTCATCATCTGCTTGTCTCCATGGAGATGTTATTGCTCAGCCTAAAATGTTTTACAGTAAAGCATTAACCATATCTGTCTTGCATTTATTCAATTACAGGTGTTCAAAATTACAATGAAATAGTGTATTCTTACAGTGAGCGTTGCCTAAGTAACTTGCTGCTTGTCTTGAAATACGTAAATAAATAATGCAGTACTGTGGAACATTCCAGGCCGAACGATAACTCCATGGAGACAAATAGCGACAATTACTTACGTGTTAGAGCAGTGGTTCTAAACCTGTGGACTGGGACCTCCTGGGAGTCACAGAATTATTTCAGGAGGTCCCCAGATGATATGGAAAAATGTATGCAAGTTTCTTACAGGTACTACATTACATTAAGCCATGTTATAATGTTAATATCTCCTCAAAAACATTCCTGGAGTTGTGTTTGTTTCATTCATACATTGAGTAACCTCTGTCTACGTCTCAAAAGCTCAAAATGCCCCGTTCCACCTTGTGATGTCATGAAGTTGTAGTTTTCATGTTAACAGCAACCTTTTACCTTTTTTTCAGTAGAGATTTTCCAAATTATTCTAATGAAGGGGTTTGGAGCTTAAAAACACAATGGAGTATTTCTTGTATTACCTCATGACATCACTAGGTGGAACATAGTGCTTTCTGGCTGAGAGAAGAATTCAGCCAAAATATAAAGGGTCTCTGTGTTAAACATGTGTGAATTAAACAAAACACAAGTCCAGGTATGTTTGTGATGAGGAAACATTATAACATTATAATATAGATCAGAAAATAGCGTAACATGGGCCTATTAAATAAATTGTCTAACCTGCCATATTCTTTTTCCTTCACAGTTTGTCTACACACCGTGTATCATGTGGCCTAAGCCAAAACTAATCTATGACTAGATCCATTATTAGACCAATACTGAACCAGGACAAGCGCGAAAATTAGCTGAATTAATCCCCCTCTTCTGATTCTTCTTTTACAGAAAAGAACAAACTCAATCAGATGAAGGAGTACTATGAAGGCCTTATGCACAAAGCCAGTCAGGAGTTAGACGTACTCAGAGAACGCATGTGTCTCATCGAGAGCACCCTGATCGAGGTCCAGATAGAGTAAGTGCTGTTTAAGGTCATTCCATCTTGGACTGTGAAATCAATAGAATCTTAATCATGTCCCCAAGCACTAAATGTTTTCCTCATGTTGATCAAGGGCCTATGACCTACAGTATATTATAATGTTGTTTCCTCATCACAAACATATCTGGAGTTGTGTTTTGTTTCATTCACACGTATTTAATACATAAACCCTGCATATTTAGAGTTCTTCTCTCAAACCGAAAACATTCCACTGTGTTTTTAAACTCCGTACATCTTCACTAGAATCATATGGATCATTTCAGCAAATTTGAACAGAGCATTCACAAGTTTAGGCAGCCTAATAATAAGGGATTACTCAAGTGTGTGAATGAAGCAAATAATGATGATGAGGTAACAACATTATAATGAGGCTTAAAGCTCACAAAAGTAAATTTTGTATAATATTGCATTTTTGGATAACATTGGATTTTGGAATATTCTGACGTGCAGGTGCCTAGAAAAACAGTGTGAACTGGATGAACTCAGGCAGCGAGACAGGGACACACAGATGCTTGCAGACATCAGGAGGGGGGACGAGAAGGAGTATCTGACCATAGAGGCTGAAGATCTCCAGGTGAGGCTGAACAAGGAGAGGCGCAAGTCGGCTACCTTAGAGCTACAGGTACGTATTCTATGAGACCAGATATGTACTGTATGTTTGAATGTGTAAAAGTGATGGTTACATTGAATTATCTTTCAGTCAGGACATCTGCAGAAGTACTTCCTCAATGACTATCACAAGGCTCAGAAGCAAATAGCCAAGTTTAAACGCATGGTAAAAATGTTTTTACTTTTATTTTTGTTTATTTTAAGGCACTGTTGTAGCTGGAGACTATAATATAAATGTTGTGTACAGTGAACCCTCGCTGTATCGCGGTTCACTGTTCGCGCCCTCGCTGTTTCGCGGATTTTTTTTTCTATTTAAAAAAAAATAAAAAAAATTATTTAAGTTATTTGACAGGGACCATGTACATGAGCATTAATCACAATCAATGAAGGGATGCTTTGCACCAGACTATAGCTCTTTAAGCTAATTTCCATCTGCAGTCCCTCAGACACACACACGACAAAACATTTTTTTTTTTATAGTGTAATTTTTTTTTTTATAGTGCAACATTGTGTTCTGCGTCCTGATTGGCTAAGAGACTAGACCAGGACTAAACGTGGACTAAACCAGGTCTAGACCAGAACTAAACCAGGTCTAGACCAGGTCTAAACCAGGTCTAAACCTGGACTGGCCCTGGACTAAACCAGAACTAAACCAGGTCTAGACCTGGACTAAACCGGGACTAGACCAGGTCTGAACCAGGATTAAATCACTCCATGCGGCTCTTGCGTTCGTTTGTGCGTGTTCGGTTTGTGGCTCGGGCTGAGAGCACGCGGTCCGGGCGCCGGGGTTCTATCTCGTGCTCGCAGCCCCGGTGTACGCGCGGCCTCGTGCTGCTCTGTCACGGATTTGTCCAGGATAAACCCCTCATCGTGGACAAATCCGTGACAGAGCAGCAAGTTGCGTAAAGAGTCCCTCAGTCATCCAGGTAGAATCCATGATAAAAGAAGAAATTCAATTTGTCAACTGGACAAAGTTTGTTTGGTCGAAAACGTTTCGCCGCTCATCCGAGAGGCTTCGTCAGTTCTGGTTAGAGTGCTGGTAAGACACTGCTTATATCTCGCTGCAGGGTGGAGCTAACTATACTGCAGTTTTTCCGAAACTATCTCGCCTATTTGTTTCTGTCTTTTGTTTCTCTGGCGTCTAGTTTAGCATACCTATTCATCCCTACATGACTGTTTTTCACACCTCTGGCCCTGACCTGGCTAGCCCTATTGTTTCTTTTGTTTGTTTTGATTTAGCAGCAAGTGTTGCGCACTTCTCCAAGGGGTTGGTGCGCGTCGCGTCCCGGGACGTGGCAGTGATCCTCGCGCGTCCGGCGGGGCTTCCGGGGCCGTGTCTCCCCCCACGCGTCACTATTAATACATTTTGTTGAAAATCTATGAAAGTTTGAGTGTTTAAACGAAAGACAAATGTGAGAAATGTTCATTCCAGTCTGAGAAAAGCGTATAATATGTGTGGTGAGGCATTTACAGCCTTAAAACATGTAGAATAATTGTAAAATATAAAGTTGTCCTACTTCGCGGATTTCTCTTATTTCTGGTTATTTCTGGAACCTAACCCCCGCGATAAACGAGGGATTACTGTACAGCTAATTTGCTTCCATCCTTAAGCACGCACAATAGACCAATCCAACAGCTAGATACTCCACACACTTTATGAAGATGTAGTCTGGTCAGCAATGATTGAGAGGTGGATTAGCCAATCAGGGACACGCATGGTCAAACTCTATCAAAACAAATATTGCTGCTTATGGGGGGGGGGGGGGTTGATTTAGTTTGTTAGTGATATATGACCAATGACGAATGTGATTTCACAAACATATTTGGTTCTAGTTTGAGACACAACAGAGGGAGTGTTAACCAGGGTCATTCTGGATTTGTAGCAGCACTGAATCAATATTATAAAGCTACTTAGAGATTTTTTTTACTTTTAGTACATGAAATTACTTCATTATAGTAGATAAATTTAAATAAATGAATAAATAGTAGCCCCATAGTTAAGTGAAAATTCCCAAAACACTGCTGGTAACCAGTGGTGAAAGTAGTTTTCATTTCTTACAGGTGCTATAATGTCCAGGGCATCACGTTACCTTTTTTTTTGTTTGTTTGTTTGTTTTAACACTCGTTTTACCCAGGGTTTTTTTTCACGTTTTACACCTTTTTCATAGATAAATAACTTTTTTAATATACTTAATTATTTCATATTTTTGTGGGCCTACGTAAATGGTGCTGCCTACCTAGGCCTACTGTATGTGGAAAAAAGCAGATAAGTTTTGACAATCCTTGCTTAACAGACTGCAGATATCTCTGCACGAGAGTTTCGGGTAGCTTTCAGTTATTCTCGAATGGCATAGTGTGGTTGTTTGTGTTTTATACTTAAATAGCGCACCTTACTTTTTTTTCAAATGTGGGTTTTGGCCACCATTAACCATATTCTCTTAGCGGTGCTGCGTACTGGCTGTGAATTTTATACCGGTGCGCACCGGAACGCAGCACTGGTATAAAATTCACAGCCGGTACGCAGCACCGCTAAGAGAATATGGTTAATATGGCTTTACTTTCACCACTGCTGGTAACAGAATAGTAATAAAATAGAATAGAAAGTACTTATTCCAAGTCTTCTCACTGTTTACAATGACAAATAAACATTTCCATTTCCATTATACAATAGGTAATACATGGCTGTCCACTTGCTTCATATAGCCCATGTAACATTTTGGTTTTCAGATTGAGATTTTACTTCAAGATCTTCACGATGAGAGAGAGAACTGTTCATATCTGAAGCAGCAGCTAGAACTTGTCCAAACTCAAACCAAGGAGAAAGAGGCCATTGAAGAGGTTTGAGCAAGTGAAGTGAACACTTCATATGATTGTGTTATTATTATTATTATTATTATTTAGTGTGCTTTTATATGTCTGAACATTAGTCTTTCTTACGCAACAGTTTGTGCAGAATGTCCACAAAGATGTCATGTGACCTTTAGGGGGCGATATTACACAATATATATTGATTGATTTTTTGTGTTTTATATATATATATATATATATATATATATATATATATATATTTTTTTTTTTTTTTTTTTGTAGGCAGACCATCCGGCCCCAAACTCAGCTCTGCCCTCAGACCTCATCCCTCTCCCTCCAAAGACCCGCCCCTCCCTCTCCCCCCATAAGAGTGTGCTGGACGAGAGCTTCATCAAGTGTCCCATGTGCCACAGCATCTATCCTGCCAGTCAATACAGCGAGCTCATGGAACACCTGGACTACTGCCAGATCTGAGCTAAGACCAACGACATCTCCCAAGAAAAAAAAAACAAGTAGCATGGAATTGTTTATGAGTAACATTTTTAAAGAATTAAAAAAAAAAAGATGCTATTGATACTTTGCAGCTGATGCAATATTCAATATTCCCTGGGGGTGTGAAGCTAACTGAAAGCACTACTCTGTTAGAAGATCTGTTACACAAGTTAGACTTCATCTGATGAGCTGATTTGTGCTGTTAAATAAGTCTCTCACACATAAAATTAGTCACAAGCTAGCTAGTGTTAGACAAAAGTTTTTCAGTTAGTCACACTTAGTCACCTTTTTTTGTGGAAACTCCTAAATAGGACCATGAACGCTCATATTCATCACAGACTCCTTAAATGTGTGTGGTTTAAATCCATTTTCTTGAGATTACAGATGATCTAAAAACAATTTGTCAGAGTTTGTAAATGTGTGAATTGTGTCACTATGGTAACTGATGATCTTTCCGCCAGTAGAGACCCATGCGGAACAAGTATCAATAGTGATTTTTCTGACAGGTACTGTGATTGCGATTACTTTTTTGTTTTGTTTTTTTTATTTTCAAAGTGGAACTAAACACAAAGTCCACCTTCTTGATATGAAACTGTGTATATTGTTTTTTAATAGCATTGTCTACTGTTCCAAATAAGTAAATTTGCACCTTTTTGGTCTAAAATGTCTAAGTTTGTGCTCCCTCTACAGTTTCAAGTAGTTAGTGACATCACTCATGACTGCTCTAATTACAGCCAGGTTTTGTTTACACCTAGCTGCAGGGGCAGAGTCTGAAGTGTGGATACCCACTTGACCAATCACACTTTTCCTTATACTTCCAGACCCCGCCCCTCACTCCTCTACTCCCACTCTCCCCTTCAGCAGTCCAGGTACTGTCCAGTTGAACAGCTCTATTCAAAATGTGGTTGTGGGCAGAGTTTAGGTGTTTAGTCCCACTTTAATGATTAAAAAGTAGGATTCACTTCAGATTTCACATTTCACATAAGAACTGAAATATGAACTGCTTCACTAATACAATAGCCCCATGCATTTTAGAACATTCTTAAAGAATTAAAAACAAAACGCATATTTTGTGCATATGAAATGGACATTTTATAAAGCGAATTGTGATTTGATAATTGCAGCAACTTCAGCTGTAATTTTGATTCCATTTTGATATATCGTGCTGCCCTAATACAATTATAGTTCACAGGTTGTGTAAGTTAAGCCTTTTCCTGTCCTATTTAAAGACAGATTAGTATGCTGGCCAATACAATACAGAGAGAGAGATGAAAGAGACAGTGGGAACAGAAAATAGAACTGACCTGTGCTCTGGGCTTAAAGCATGCTCAGCTCTTTCAGGATCTTTTCATATAATGTCTCAGGGAAAGTTATTATAAGAGATTAGCCTGTCTGAGACCGAGACGCAGTGTCCCCGCAAAGATGTCATCTGGCCTTTAGGGGGTAATATTACACACAAAATATATTGATTTATATTTGATTTTACATGCATTTGATCAGTTTTTACTATAGGTCAGTTCTGGACGAAGAGCTGACGAAGCCTCTCGGATGAACGGCGAAACGTTTTCGACCAAACAAACTTTGTCCAGTTGACAAATTGAATTTCTTCTTTTATCACAATACAGTAGAGAGAGTTGAGTTCACTTTTTTTTTAAATTCAGTTTCATGTTTATGCTGTCATTGGAGCACTGTTTTTTGCACCTCTCAAGCTTAAGCTTTTTAGATGGATGGATGGATGGAAGGATGGATGGGAAATTCAATTGGTCACTGGACACCACCTCAGTCATTGGATTCATTACTCTAATGTTAGACAACAACCTGAGGGAAAACACTATTAGTTAAAGTCTTAGCTAACAAAGTAAACAATGTAATCTGATTTGCAGCAATAGGTGTGTATCTAATGAGATCACTACAGATAACTCATGATTAGACTTGATTAACTGCCCTAGCACAGAGGGATTACCCAGCCGGGGTAAGTGCTGTGTGTGTGTGGTGAGAAGCTGTAGACTTTTGGCTTGGTGGTAGTTGGATAATGATAACGGAATTGTTGCCACTGTGAAAGATCTAACATTCTTACATTTAGTTTGTATTTGAGCATTTTTTCCAATCGCTGACTATTTTGCAAATAGATGAATTGATTTGTTGGCAGTGTTGATGATGAGCAAGGGATAGAATGTGTGTTCAAGATAGACAGAACTAGATGCTTTTTATAATAATAATAATTATTATTATTATTATTATTATATTGTTGTATTTATATTTTCATAGTAAATTATATTTGTTTTTATCTTTCTTAAATCAATCTGTTGATCTGCAATATTTTGGGGGGCTCAAAATACGTAAATATTGTCTGTACTTCTCACAGCTCTGCATAATTAAACAACATTAAGAAATTAGACATTCACAACCCTTTTAATATTTTAAATCAGGGGTCTTCAAAGTTTTTCAGGCCAGGGACCCCCAAACAGATGGCGAACCGGGCCAGGGACCCCCTACTATATATACTGTTGTTGTTGTTGCTGTTGTTTCTGTCGTTGTTGCCGTTGTTGTTGCTGCTGTTGTTACTGTTGTTACTGTTGTTGTTGCTGCTGGTGTTCCTGTTGTTGTTGCTGTTATTGTTGCTGCTGTTCCTGATGCTGCTGTTGTTGTTGCTTTTTTTTTTCTCCTGGCGGCACGGTGGCTGAGTGGCTAGCACTCATGCTTCACAGCAAGAAGGTTCGGGTTGGCCGGGCCTTTCTGTGTGGAGACTGCATGTTCTCCCCGTGTCTGGGTGGGTTTCCTCCGGGTACTCCGGTTTCCCCCACCAACCTAAACATGCGCCATAGGTAAAATCCTCCAGCTTAGGGCCTGACCAAAGCCTAAATAACAAAACAAAATCATGGGGATGGTCCCCGGGTCAAATATAGAAACAACTTCTCCTGTGCGAGATCAATAAAGGTCAATCTTCTAATCCTTGACCACTGTAGGGCGCTTTGTGTTACAATTTTGTATGAAAAGCGCCTTATAAATATTGTTTGATTGATTGATTGATATATGGCATGGAATTGTGTTTTATATTAAATTGAGCTTAGTGTCATGTATAAACATTGCTACTCTGTTATGGTACATCCAATACAAGGAAATAATACACAGGTTAATACTGTATTTTCATGTTTTTTTAATTTTAAAGATGGGCCAGATAGGCCCCACGGGGTGGATGTGCTACTGCAATTTTTAAACACAACTTGCATATAACATAGGCCTATTAAGATCATTCACTGATTCAACCAAAAAACAAGTGCAAGGGAGAGAGTGGCTGTGCTTCTGCCATTTACACATACAAATACAGAGCTATTCAAATAATGAACAATTAACACAAATCAAGTTAAGCTTTGATCATAACACATCAAGTTAAACTGTGAACATACATGAACATACAGGGGACAGTGAACCCCCCAAGCCATCTGTGAATTCCCACTTCAGTGAGATGTTTGACCCTGATGAGTTGCACATAACATATCTATCCTGGGGTAGATGGAGGCCGCCATGTACGCATTAATGTGCATTTTAAGACATGAAAGAGGGTGGAGGGACAAGGGAGAAATTGACTGGGGAATAATGAAAAAAATTATTGTTTTTAAAAATATTAAAATATAAAATTATATTATTTTAAAGTGAAACCAAAAGATTTCGCGACCCCCCCTGCAGGGTCGCGACCCCCCTATTGAAGACCTCTGTTTTAAATTAAATAAATTAAATTAATAATAACAATAATGCCTTACACTTGTAATGGTCTGTACAGGCTTGTCAAAGCTTCTCAAAGCACTACACTGCAGTCATTATTCATTCAATCCACACTCAGTGGTGGTAAAATACCATTGCAGGCACAGCTGCCCTGGGGCAGACTTATGGAAGCGAGGCTGCCTATTTGCGCCATTGGTCCCGCCAACCACCACCAATCATTCAAGCATGTCACACACGCCACATTCATACAAGACAATGTGAGTCAAGTGTCTTGGCTAAGGACATAATGACTGATGATTATCTCATGCGTCATTATAATTACACTACTGCTTAATACCTTTCCATTGTGTCTACATATTTCTCACTGTCATAGAAAGCCTCTCAAAGCCCACCTACCTAAGTCACCTAAACACATCTTTTATCATGTCTGACCTTCACGTGAACCTCTTAAACTGGTAATATTCTTATGCTATTATCCTTATCCTTAGGAATCATATCGCAAATACTATATCAAAAGTATAGCAGCAATTCAACAATTTGTAATTTTTTAACAGGTTAAGGGAATATTATCAATGCGTCATTGAATGTTTGCTAAGAAGAACTTGGTGAATGTAGTCCATGTGGTCTTTGTCCCAACTGCACAGGTCAGAGATGGCATAACGGACCATCATAGCTGCTGAAGGGATTAGCTTGTATGGATTATAGAGCGCTGAAATGACAAGTGTGCATGGGGTTAAGTTGTTAAGAAAGCTCAGGTGGCATTATGACTTTTGCGTCACAGTCATTAGAGGCCCCTGGGATCCCCTTAGCAAACTGTAAGATACTCTTTACCTTTTGCTGGGGGAAGAGATAATTTCTTCTACTTCAGTAAGCAGAGAAAGGGGGATGCTACTATAGTCATCCTTGGAAATTTATGGTTTAAACTCTTTCCTTGGATATTGTGTTAGGATATTTCTAGATCAGAGTCAAGATGGGAGACAAAGATACCGTCGAGAAATTTTTGGACAACAATCCGCAATTTGCCCAGGAGTATTTCGAGAAGAAAATCAAACCGGACGTGATCACAGCAGCGTTCAATAACAAAGTCCAAGTGAAAGAGCCGTCCTCGTACAAAGATGTCACATCTATTCAGGAATCGGAGTTCATATTCGAGCTGGTGAAGGAGATGCAGGACAACAGCCAGATGGAGAAGACCCTGCACAAAGTTCTCCAGAGGATTGCACTGCTCATCCAGGCGGACAGGTGCAGCTTCTTTGTGTTTCGGAGCAGGAACGGTGCGCCTGAGCTGGCTACGGTCCTGTTTGATGTTACCCACAATTCACCGTTTGACAAGAATCTAGTCAATCCCAATGTGGAGATCGTCTACCCGACCGATATGGGGATAGTGGGGTACACAGCGCACTCAAAGAAGCCCCAGAGTGTAGCGGATGTTAAGAAGGTGAGATAACTATAGTCAAAGATGTGTTTTTAAGTTAGGACTGCACAATATGAGATAAAGATACTGACCTTTATTGTGCTAGGCCTATTGCCATATATATGCAATATTTTTGGCACAATACGACACAATATATTTGTCAAAATAAAATAAATAATACCTCAAAATATTCTTTTGAATGGTGAAACGTGTCAAAAATGTTGTTGACATGAAGCTGAAATCTATCAATTATATAACAAATATCTATTAAATTAAATCCTATAAATTTGGACAATATTCTAAATAATGCAAGTAAATGTACCTTCGTTAATCTGAACTGGACAAATTCATTTACCAAGGCGCCTCATACTTAATAAATAACGGAAAAATGTGCAAACAAACTAGTTTTGCAACAGAGATAAGGTCATAAAGAAAAAAGACATTCCATAGTGCGTTGGTGTTGCCTAATAGATACAGCTAAGCGACTGTTTTTTGGTTGTTGTTTTTTTGTTTGTTTTCCCCCCTCTGGCAGCACGGTGGCTGAGTGGCTAGCACTTATGCTTCACAGCAAGAAGGCCCGGGCCTTTCTGTGTGGAGTTTGCATGTTCTCCCCGTGTCTGGGTGGGTTTCCTCCGGGCACTCCCGTTTCCCCCACCAACCCAAACATGCTCCATAGGTAAAATCCTCCAGCTTAGGGCCTGACCAAGCCTAAATAATAAAATCACGGGGTTGGTCCCCGGGTCAAATATAGAAACAACTTCTCCTGTGTGAGATCTGTAAAAGTCAATCTTCTAATCCTTAACCACTGTAAGGCGCTTTGTGCTACAATTTTGTATGAAAAGCGCTTTATAAATATTGTTTGATTGATTGTTGATTGACTGTTGTTTACTCCTGTTATTGCACTAGAATTACTACTGTTGCACATTTATTTTTATTTTATCTTAACTCCAATGCACATTCTATTGCACATGACCAAGTCACTGCTGTATCTTCCATTGCACATTTTGATGCACACTGCACACTTTGGAAATCTGTATATAGTATAGTTTATTTATTATGTTGCACTGTTTTAAGATTTTAGATCGTAGACTTTAGTTTTAACTTTAGATCTCTGTCTTAGATAGTTTTTTGTTGTGTTTTGTCTTCATATTGTATTTTGTACACTGTCCTTTTGCACCACCTGGCCAGAGAGAAACAAAATTTCGATTCACTGTATGTCGAACACATATGGCAGAATTGACAATAAAGCTGACTTTGAACTTTGAACTGATTGAAGAAATATCTTTTAATAATTTACTGTCAATAAAGTGTCAAAAATTTAGAAAATCAGATACTAATCAAACTAGATACTCTTTTGAGCAGGTATCGGTACTGAAAAAGTCACATTCACAGGACAGAAATGAACCTTTCCTGCATTAGAATGATCTTGAGCTGTATCAGAACAAGTATAAGAGCACATAGACTAGTATACGCTCATGGACCACTATGGAACCTACAGGACCACCGAGGGATTACACAGATATAAGACCACACAGTAATATAAGAGAAAGTACTATGATTTAATTTAGATTGCTTGAAGAAAGAGTGTTTATTATTATCATTGTGGTATTAGAATCCGTATTGAGTATCAAGTTTATTCTTTAGTATCAAAATCAAGTTTGACATTTTGACATCTGTACTAATTAATGTTACTCTTTTATCTTTAGGACTCTCACTTCAGCGACTTTGTGGACAAGCAGACCAAGTACACCACCAAATGCATGCTCACCTCCCCCGTCATGAACGGAAAGGAGCCAATCGGAGTGATCGCAGCTCTCAATAAACAGGGAGCAAATGAGTTCTCCAAAAGTGACATTGAGGTATGTTCTATATAATATAAATGACTAGGGATGTAACCGAAATATCATGGTATCGTATCGCCAAAGGTCTCACAATAATAACGTGGACCATTTTGTGGTATTCATAGTTTTGTTAGTTTTGTTAGCCTCCACAAAATATCACAATAAATATCGTACCATGAGATGTGACTATTGATACTGTGCAGTGACATGGCATCACGCTGGGGTGGGCAGTATATATGTCTATGGTTGAATCTTTTTTATTATTGTCACGTTATTTTTTTAAGTTTAAAGATATATTTTGGACACAATAAATAACTCTCACTACTACATAGATTAAGTTAAAATTCAAAATATAACTCTCATAAATGTAGAATGCTTTTGGGGGGAAAAAATGTTTTCAAAACCTTTTTAGAGCAGGTCCTTAGCAACGCTGTCAATCAGAATTGCTTGATGAAGAAGATGGGGGGAAACAAGTCTCTGGTGGAATCATGTTTATTTTATTTCATTTATTTATTTATTTGACACGGACAATGCAATCATACATAGTCATAGGCAGAACATGCAGCTGATGTGGAGCATAATAGAGTGTGTAGCTGGAGCCAATTCTCAACTCCTGACTCTGGTTGGGCTTTTCCCTTCACTAAAAAGTTCAAAACAGTTTAAGCAGCAGTTACCATGGTGACACAATGCACACATTAGCAAACACAGCCTGAAAAAAAAGAATATTAAATGGATTTAAACAACACATTTTCAGGAGTCTGTGATCAATATGATCGTTCATGGTTCTGTTTCAGTGTTAGACTTTCAACCAAAAGGTTTAGCTAGCCTGTGACTTTATATTATTGTTTGAGAGGGACTTGCCCAAATCAGCTAACTAGTTGTAGTTTCAGCTTAGTCAGTTATGTATAGTCAGACTGTGTTAAAATAAAGATTAAAGTCTACCATAGTGACAGAGAAGTAACAGAGCTTCAGACAGAGCAGTGCCTGCAGTTATCCTCACACCCCAGGGAACGTTAATGACTTCAGCTGCAAAGTATCAATGCATCTTCAGAAAAGGGTGGAAAGGTCACAGGAGTTATAATAGAATAGCCAAATATAGCCATGTTCCTGTGTTTGACCTGAATATGTGAAAGCTTGGTGCTATAATCCAGTTATGAAAAGGCTCAGACATTTTCAACCATGTGACACTGAATTTTAAAGAGATGACATTATGCAAAATTTGCTTTTTGCCGTTTTCTACCATGTTATAACATTGTTCCCTCAACAAAAACATGTCTGAAGAGGTTTTAGATGTTATCCATGCATGTTTGAGTAATTTAGTGATCTCTCCCAGGCCCTATTTGAACCCGGCTCATGGTTAGCTGTACAATCCTGTCCAAAGCTCTTAGGTAACATATGCTCTTACATGGCAATTTTCCATAAATATACAAAAACAATACACTACAACTTCAAAAATTTGATGCGATGTTCAATAGTTTCATTCTCAAAATGCACTCTGATTGTATTGTGACAGTACTGTGATGGGGGAGTGACTTAGCGCTGGGAGCAAGTGAAGAGGGATATGCTAACATATTAGCAGTTAATACTCCTCTGAAGTGTAATGTCCCTTCTTTAAGGCCTTGTACATGTATTATAAAAATAGATGATAATAAAATATAATATTGATACTTTGCAGTGACATCACAGTGGGGATGTTCTACATGTATCTCTATTGGCAGAATGTTCAGTTACCATGGTGACCAAATGCAACATTAGCAAACACATAAGAAAGTTGTAAGATCATCTAAAAACTCAAACAAAACAAATTGGAAATTTTCAGGAGTCTGTGATCAATGCAAGCATTCGTGATTCTGTTTAGGAGTTTGAGTTTCAACAAAAAGTTGAGAGGGACTAACTGAGAAACTGTTGTTTACAAGCTTGTGAGTGTACTTTGATGCATGAGAGACTTGTAGTTCAAACTAAACCAGCTCTTTCTGCTCAGATTGTGTCCAAATGAAGCTCAGATTAAAGTCTAACTTGAGTAACATAGCTTCAGACAGAGTAGTGCTTTCAGTTAGCTTCACACCCCCAGGAAATGTTGATGACATCAGCTGCAAAGTATCAATCCCTGTTAATTTATGTATTCATGTATTTATTGTATTATTTCTTACAGCTCTTCACCAAATATGCAAACTTTGCCACGCTGGTTTGTCTGCAAGCACACACTGCTTACATGTGGGATGTTGAGTCCAGGAGGAGTCAGGTACTACAAATATTAATAAAAAAAA
The DNA here is from genome assembly GCA_036785185.1 of Paratrypauchen microcephalus. Classification (NCBI taxonomy): domain Eukaryota; kingdom Metazoa; phylum Chordata; class Actinopteri; order Gobiiformes; family Gobiidae; genus Paratrypauchen; species Paratrypauchen microcephalus. The sequence continues at coordinate 973,287 of JAVJIX010000007.1, forward strand.
ATAAAAAAAATGTTGTTGTATTGTTTAATATTTCTTTTTACTTTTCAGGTTTTGCTGTGGTCTGCCAGCAAGGTGTTTGAAGAGTTGACAGATATCGAGAGGCAGTTTCACAAAGCCCTGTACACAGTGAGAACATACATAAAGTGTGAGAGGTACTCCGTGGGCTTACTGGACATGACAAAAGATAAGGTTAGCTCCAACTGTTTTAATGTGACATCATTTTAAATATGTCTATAAATTAAAGTGTATAGGGCTTTCATTTTTGTATAGTTATGACTTGGTTTGGTTGTACAGTACTTGTAAATAGAAAAGAATTGAATACCATGAAAAAGTTCGATATGTATCATGACATAATGATAATTAATGACATAAAATACTGAACTTTTTAATTTGTGGGCTTGTGGGAGATGGACTAGTAGTTTTACATCAGTTAAGTGGAAGTTTGTGGGGAAAAAATGAAAAGAAAAGTAAAAAAGGAAGTAGCGCTCAATTCTGAAACCTCTATATCAACACTGAAAACTCTAAAATGCAGAGACAATTTACGCTCAAAGAACAATTTTTTTGTGGCAGTTTAAATCTTCAGTCTGAAATCTTTCAGGTAATAAAATTATAAACATCACCAAAATTACAAAAAAAATAGGTAAGATTCTTAATAAAATTTTAAATATATTTATTTTAACTATGCTTTAAGGAACTGTGTAGTCTAACCTGTCTCGTGCACTTTAACATCATTTTAAAAAGCCGATATTTTTTTTATTTGTCTTTTTTGCATTGCAGGAGTTCTTCGATGAATGGGCAATCAAACTAGGAGAACAGGAGGCGTACAAAGGTCCAAAGACTCCAGATGGCAGAGTAAGTTTTGTACAATTTTACCGTAACAAACCATAGACTGTATAAAGAAGAGGGCTAAGGGAGTGTGACGTCACTCATTACATTCGGCTCTAGTCAAATGAAGCTCACCGAGGCTAGCAGTTATAGGAGTGAATTTGGAGCAGAGTTCTATTGATTTATGGACAAAATAGCGAAATAAACAGGATGATGTTGAGTGGGTTAATACGAACATTTTAAGACCAAAATGAGGATCCTGAGAGCAGCAGTTACGTTTTTTCAATACAAAATGAATTGGAGCCAGAGTTGATGAAGCCAGAAGTAAGCCCATGCTCACTTCCTATTTGAAACATCAGCTATGACCAGTTCAGCGGTGGGACAAAGTCATTGCTGGGCAAGTCCCAAGTAAGTCTAAGTCTTTGCACTCAAGTCTGAGTGAAGTCCCGAGTCAAGAGTATCCAAGTGCCGAGTCAAGTCCGAAGTCAAAGCTCACAAGTCTCAAGTCGAGTCCAAAGTCCTAGCATTTTAGTTTCGAGTCATTTCGAGTCCCCTTTACAAAGAAATAAAATTTCTACAAATCATATAATGTCTGCAAGATCTGTATTCATTTTACCTTTTTACACCACATCAAATAACATTAGAAAAAAATGAAAGGATCCAGGTGTGAAAAACATGTTATAATATTCCCAAAAAGTCTCTGGTGCTGGTTGTATTAGCTCAAAGCGGTGTTTCTACTAAATACTGAACAAAAAGGTCCGAAAACTTATGACAGTGATTTCAGTCTTTGTGCAGCTTCAGGTGCCGAACAAAATTGGACGTTGTGGAAGCTCCGTCTGTAATCTTTGACCCGCACGTTCTGCATATTGCCGTTCGTTTTTTGTTGACAACTTCGTAGTTTTTATAACCAAACGAAATCACCTTCGCCATCATTTTGCAAACTGGCGCGTGGATGCTTGTTTCCGCATCATTTGTTGTGCAATTTGCCTTGGATGCGGTCGAATAAAAGCAACGTAGATCTACTGTGATTGGATGTTGTGCAAGCCGCGCACACATGCTCTTTGCATACATTTTCGCAGATTCACAAGTACAACGAGTGCGGTCCTTATCAACATACTTTTAGAGTTTTTTTTTTCATTGGACGTAGCAAGTCATCACAAGTCAAAAGGCCTAAGTCCAAGTGAAGTCACGAGTTATTGATATTGAAGTCCAAGTCGAGTTGCAAGTGTTTGTACATTTTGTCGAGTCGAGTCTAAAGTTATCAAATTCATGACTCGAGTCTGACTCGAGTCTGACTATTTCTTGTACTAATGCATTTCATCTTGTCCAGGAAATCGCCTTCTATAAAATTATCGATTATTTGCTGGAAGATAAGGAGGAGATTAAAGTTATCCCGTAGGTTGCATACAATTTCTAAAAGTAGTTGTAAATTTTCTGTTATTAATGTAAATTTCAACTTTTTCTTGTGTAGTGGCCCTCCTGCTGATCACTGGGCTTTGGTCAGTGGACTCCCTACATATGTGGCCGAGAATGGATTTGTAAGTTTCACTAATATTAAAACATTTATTTTATTTTTATTTAAAGGTGCACTAATTAATGTTTCTGGTAGAGAGTCTGCCAATGAGATATAAATAAGAAACTAAAGAGATCGTAACCATGGTGACCCGTAGTAAAGAATGTCCAGTTCCAGTAGTTGTGAGTGCAGGGTTCTACTCAAGAACTCATTCAAACTTTTTTTTTTCTTCCATTTTAGGTAATAAATTCTTCTTTTAAAGTAATAAGAATAATTATCAATGGTTTTGTGCATGTGATATTTAAACACACATTGTTTTTGTTCTGCAAAATATAGGCCAGTGCAGTGTTTTAGGGTGAATATTCATTTTCATTATTTTGAGAAAGCAAAATTGGGCCTTATAATATATCTGCTTGACTCCATGTAGATGTTTAGTTTTTTCCTGAACTGTTTAGCATTTAATTGAACTATCTCCGTGGGGACAAGCAGGGCAAGTTACAGGTCAGATCTGTAGAAAAGTGGGCTTGCTCACAGTAATAATGCATGTTTTTGTGGTAGTTTTGAGAAATTAAAACACCTGAAATTGAATAAATGCCAGATATATTTGGAACTGTGGAACATCCCAGGCAACGCAAGCATATTGCCATGGAAACAAGCAAATGGCAGATCCTCCACCAGAAAAGTTACACAGTGCACTTTTAAAGAAGAGTAGTAGCTCACATATACGCATGTGTCATTCACAGATTTGCAACATGATGAACGCCAGTGGAGATGAGTACTTTACATTTCAGGTATTTCATTTATTTTTCAATATGTTTCAATTTGTTTTGACACTTTTGACACTTGTTTTTTATACATATATAGAAAGAAGCAGTGGATGAAACCGGGTGGAAGATCAAAAACGTCCTCTCTCTACCGATCGTCAACAAAAAGGAAGAAATTGTGGGCGTGGCTACTTTTTACAACCGCAAAGACGGAAAACCCTTCGATGAGAACGATGAACAAATTACAGAAGTATGCTCAAATTAGACTTAAACTTCATTGATCCACAAGGGGAATTATTTGGACACAGTAGCTCACACATCACAATATAATATAATAATGAGCAAAAAATAAATTCAAAATTTGCAGTGAGAGATACAGGACTACATTCATACCATACTCCACAGTACGGTAACTCACCCTTACTTAAAGGGACAGTGTGTAAGATTTTTACCTGTTAATTACTGAAATTGAAGATACCCATTCAAAAATACATTGTTTTCCAAACCTTTTCACTTCCATCATGAAATCAAAGTATTCTTTTGGACTTAGATATAGTCACAGGGGGATCTTCCCCATATAGAGGCAGCCATTTTGAATACGAGAGCCGCAGAAGGACATTTGGGCTCATCCTTCGCCTCGGCTCCTGCTAGCAGCTGCTCATCCGCGCTGCATATGGCTCCCCCCTTCCCCCCTCCCCTTCCCCTTCTCTCCTTCGCTCCTCTGCTCCGCGGCTGCATATGGGAGTGAAGGAGCGAAGGAGAGAAGGGGAAGGGGAGGGGGGAAGGGGGGAGCCTCGTGTAAAGAAGCATGCTGCCGGATCACACTCGTAATGGATATAACACGTATTTTGGACTAAATTGTTTTACTGGATTTTATTCGCTGGATCCTTATGGACAGATTGAGACCAAGTTTATGATGAAATACAGAGTTTGACCTGTGCAGAGCCTTCAAAGGTAAGCTAAGTAAGCTAAGTTTTGTGCTTTTCTGTATAAAAGCCCCATGTGCTCGGGGAGTGATTGTTTTGCAGGGAAATGAATTGCATAGTCAAAAAGAGGAGACTGTAAGGTTTCATTTGATGTGTAGATTGTCATGAATCATGATCGGGATTGTGTGTTTTCATGCGAAAAGAAAAAAAAAAAGTGAACGGGGGACCGCGTTTTATGTATACAGCGGTGCGCGGTTCGTGCGCGGGCACGCGCGATGTCGGCGCTACGTCGCGCCCGGGTGACCCTCGAGGTCTGCCGTAGCCAAAAGAGGAAGTGGAATAGCTACTAACCACCTATGCGCCACGAATCCTACACACTGTCCCTTTAAAGGTCCCATGACATGGTACTTCTTGATGCTTTTATATGGCTCCTTAATGGTTCCCTAATACTGTAAATGAATCCTTCTTCAAAATCAACACTCAGTGCATGAGAAACAGAGATAAGATGAGAAAGAGTCATAAATATCTCTCTCAAACACTTTATTCTGGGCGTTGTTGCTTCAATGCAAATGAGGAGAAAAGAGCTGGCCTATTGTAGAGGGTGGGGGCGTGGCCAAACTCTCCGCTCTCGGCTCTGAGCTCTCAGCTGATCCATTTCCGTGTTTTTGCACGGGGGGAGAGATTTGAAGCGTTCCATTGAAAAATAAACACATTTCCACATAAAATAAAATTAAACCACTGCTGTTCCAAGGTCCAGAGGCTCAGATAAAGGACTTAGGACTAGAAACACTCGGACGTGCCTCCAGGCAAATAAAAAAACGCATTTTGCATTGCCTAGCGCATTCGCAGTCCAAACTCTCTGGGCGTGATTTACAGAGACGCTGAGTACAGACAGACGGGGGTGGAACTGCATTTGCATTTCTTTTTTCGATCTGACGTCAATAAGGTGCCTTGTTCAAAATCGCCCGTTTGAGCTCTGATTTTTTGTAACGCAGAAAAGGATCGCAAATGCTCAGTTTAGACATTTCGCAACTTTTAACCATGGGGGGGGCTAAACAGGGTAGGGGAGCTCACATTAACGTTCAAAAACCTCAGAAAGTGAAAATTTCATGCCATGGGACATTTTTCATTACTATTTCTATATTTTTTACATGTACATATACATTTATATAATTCTGCCATATTTGACACCAGTCTACTTATTTTGAATTTATTATTACAATTTATATTTCTGTTCTTTTTTATTATAATATATTGTGATATATTGCATGAACTACTGTGTTCAAATAAATAATGTCCCAATGTAGCATAATTATACAAATGTACACTGCCTGACAAAAGTATGAGGACGATAGTGTATTTCTGAACTTTCATAATGATAACAAGACGTATTGGTAATGACAACTTTCATTACCAACAAATTTCATCACGTGTAAAGGCATATTATTGCAAAAATGTAACAATATTAAGTTAAATAGCTTTTTCATCAAAATAACCACCTTTGGCCTTAATCACAGCTTTACAAATTTGAGGCATTCTGTCCAACAGTTTTTCAAGATATCCATCCTCTATAGTTTTCCACTCATCCTGAAGACATTTCCACAGGTGTTTAACGTTAGTCAGATTCCTGAAGCGCACTTTAATATCCAAATAATCCCACACTTTTTGGATGGGTGACAGGTCAGGAGACTGGGGCGGTCATGTCCTAACCTGCAGTTGTGACGCTGTTCACACGTCTCCAAATGACCCTGACACAGTTTGGACGAGTGCTTTGGGTCATTATCTTGTTGGAACCAGAAGTTTGTCCAGAGTTCAGAAATACACAATCGTCCTAATACTTTTGTCAGGCAGTGTATATTATGTAGGCCTACTAGTAAAATATAAATATAGAAATATAGACATACAAAATATATCTTGGTTATATACAAGAAATTACTCTCTTGTAATTCTCTTGTATTTATTATTTTATTGTTCCCTAGGCTTTGACACAATTCCTGGGCTGGTCCACACTGTGCAGTGACACTTACGACAAACTCAACAGAACCGAATGGAAAAGAGACGTGGCTCAGGAGATGCTCATGTACCAGACCAAGGCCAATCCAGGCGAAGTGCAGCAAATTCTGGTAAGATGGTGACTATGTTTACAAACTAGAATGGCAATTTAAAGGTCCTGTATTACACAAAACTGACTCCTGTGAGCTTTTAGCTATGTTACAATGCTGTTACCTCCTGAAAAACATAACCAGAGTTGTGTTTTGTTTCATTCAAACATGTTTGAGTAATCCTTTATTATTAGTCTGTCTACATCTCTAAAGCTCAAAACGCTCTGTTCCACCTTGTGATGTCATGAAGTGGTAGTTTTCAAGTTAACAACTACCTTTTACCTTTTGTGAAGTAGAGATTGACAATTCCAGAGCTGAAATCATCCAAACGATTCTAGTGAAATTGTATGTAGTTTAAAAACACAGTGGAGCACTTCCTGTATGACCACATGACATCACAAGGTGGAACAGAGTGTTGTTTAGGTTTGAGAGAAGAACTCAGCTTAAATATGCAGGATTTGTGTGTTAAACATGTATGAATGAAACAAAACTCCAGATACATTTTTGATGAGGAAACAACATTATAACACAGATCCCTTTAAAGGGATATGCCACCCCCAGGTCAAACTTGGGCATCTCCCCACAGTCCAGAGACTAAAATAAGTGGTGGAAAGCGTTTTCCTGCTCACCCAGCCATTATCCAGGTCTGTCAGCACTGACCGCCGCGGTATCTGCAGCTACTCCGCGTTAGACTGGAGTCTAACGGCGCCAGAGAAAGATTTCGGCCAAAAGGAATTAATTTGCTCGATGCGTTTCCCAATTACTTTCTGTGTAGTGCGCATTCATATCGAGTGCAAATAAATGTGCAAATCAACACGGAGAGCTTGACTTGGTCATTTTGGGTGGGAACTATTTTACAGTGCGGAAAAACACAGCCGAAGCACACACCACGCTGCGTAACAGGGGAACTGCCAACCTGGTGCGTAACAGGGATTCCCCTGGCAGCGTGGTGTGTGCTTCGGCTGTGTTTTTCCGCACTGTAAAATAGTTCCCACCCAAAATGACCAAGTCAAGCTCTCCGTGTTGATTTGCACATTTATTTGCACTCGATATGAATGCGCACTACACAGAAAGTAATTGGGAAACGCATCGAGCAAATTCATTCCTTTTGGCCGAAATCTTTCTCTGGCGCCGTTAGACTCCAGTCTAACGCGGAGTAGCTGCAGATACCGCGGCGGTCAGTGCTGACAGACCTGGACAATGGCTGCGTCACCAGAAAAACGCTTTCCACCACTTATTTTAGTCTCTGGACTGTGGGGAGATGCCCAAGTTTGACCTGGGGGTGGCATATCCCTTTAAAACAATTTCTCAACATATGTATTGTTTTTAAATTTTATAGAACACGAAAGAGAAGTTTGACTCAGAACCAGAAGACTGTGACCAGAAGGAGATGTACAAACTGTTGGTATGTTTACTTTGCAAAAATAACATTTGAATTTGATTTTGTGGTCTCATTTTCATCGTCTCATCTTAACATTTACGATCTTCAGAGAGCCAACATCCCTGACGCCAAGAAGGTGGAGCTACAGGAGTTTCGCTTCAGTGACTTCCCTCTGTCTGAGTTTGAGCTCATTAAGTGTGGCATCCGCTGCTTTTTTGAGCTGGGGGTCATAGAGAAGTTTAAAGTCCCAGCAGAGGTAAAAAATCATTTGCATTTCAATTCTTCTTCTATAAAAACAACATACCATACTACAAAAGCGCAACTGGAGAATTTTTTCATAGTAATGGGTGAGAAAGTGCTCTCATGCCTTCAGTTTAGGTCACCACTTAAATGCCTTTATATTAGTTTATTTTAGGGACAGTGCATATTAATGAACATTTCTGTAAACATGCCAGAATTGGACAGGAAGGCCATTTTTCATCCGTAGCTGTCAAGTATCGGTCTGTTATGTTGACATCTGCTAGACTCTAGAGCAGGGGTGTTGAACTCATTTTGGTCCGGGGGCTGTATCCAACCTACTTTGATCCCAAAGGGGCCGGATCAGAAAACTCATGACATATATACCCCCAAAATAGCAATAAGTCCAAATATTTGTCCAGAGAAACACAAATGTATTACAGACTGCTGTTTCTTCAGTCGCAGCAATAATTCGTTTATCTTCTGTCTTCTCAATTCTCCGTTCAAGTTATTGTATTGTTCGAAATGCCGTGTCCCGTAGTGGCGTTTAAGATTATATTCCACCGCCACTTGTTGCAAACACCAAGCACACAGGTTTCTCATTCACCTCCGTGAACAAATAGGAATTAGTACATTTTTCTTGGAAAACCCTGCACTCTGCGTCCACTTTTTTGACATTTTGCTCATGAGTGTGTCACGTCAACAGTCAAAACGATGGTCCTTTAAGAGCGTTTGGAAAGAGGCTAGTCTTCATTTGTGCTGCTCTGGTGGGAGGGGCCACGTACAGAGGCGCTGGAGATGCTGCAATGCTAAACTGTGCAGAAAAGAGGCGCAGAAAATTACCAATATTTTAATAGAAAATTAAAGGTCCCATGGCATGAAATTTTCACTTTCTGAGGTTTTTGAACGTTAATGTGAGCTCCCCTACCCTGTTTAGCCCCCCCCCCCCGCATGGTTAAAAGATGCGAAATGTCTAAACTGAGCATTTGCGATCCTTTTCTGCGTTACAAAAAATCGGAGCTCAAACGGGCGATTTTGAACAAGGCACCTTACTGACGTCAGATCGAAAAAAGAAATGCAAATGCAGTTCCACCCCCGTCTGTCTGTACTCAGCGTCTCTGTAAATCACGCCCAGAGAGTTTGGCCTGCGAATGCGCTAGGCAATGCGAAATGCGTTTTTTTTATTTGCCTGGAGGCACGTCCGAGTGTTTCTAGGCTCGGAAGTCCTTTATCTGAGCCTCTGGACCTTTGAACAGCAGTGGTTTGATTTTATTTTCTGTGGAAATGTGTTTATTTTTCAATGGAACGCTTCAAATCTCTTCTCCGCCCAAAAACACGGAAATGGCTCAGAGCGCACAGCTGAGAGCGGAGAGCGGAGAGTTTGGCCACGCCCCCACCCTCTACTATAGGCCATCTCTCTTTCTCATCTTATCTCTGTTTCTCATGCACTGAGTGTTGATTTTGAAGAAGGATTCATTTACAGTATTAGGGAACCATTAAGGAGCCATATAAAAGCATCAAGAAGTACCATGTCATGGGATCTTTAATAGAAAATCAGCCGAGGGCAAGATTAAAGGTCTTGGAGGGCCGGATCTGGCCCCCGGGCCGCATGTTTGACACCCCTGCTCTAGAGTCTTTCAGCACTTTTTAAAGTAAAAGCTGCTACACAATTTCACACATCTTCATTCACCACTAAGTGCATCGTAGTGGTTACTTCTGTAGCCACAGCTGCCCTGGGGTAGACCAGGAGCCAAAGTCACTCTGCTCCTTCGGTCCCTCACATTTTCACACCATAGAAAGAGAGAAGTGTCTTGCTATAGGACACAATGACAGAATAGACTGGAGCTGGCTTTGAACTGCTGTTTGCAGAGGCACCTACTGCATTCAATACTTATACATTTCAATTATTATGTTGTAAAACAGGAAACATCAATGCAACTGACCAGAAAGCATACATGTCCTCTTTAACCGATGCAAATTTTGAGACATCCAGGGATAAGATATTATCAGCAAAAAAACAAAAACAAATGGACTTCCTTTTTTGAAACCAACATTTTACTACCACCCAGATAGCAAACTCTGATGAATGTGGTTAGTATCAAAAAGCTGAAGTAGGTCCAGCTGTTTTCCTTTCACTCACTGATAACATATGTCCATTATACAACAGAAAAAAATATATATTAACAATTTTTTTTCAGACCCTGACCAGATGGATGTACACAGTTCGTAAAGGCTACCGCGACATCACCTACCACAACTGGAGACACGGCTTCAACGTGGGCCAGACCATGTTCACTCTGCTCCTGGTGAGTCCACATCTGCTTTACACATTTAAGGTTTTCCAAGTTCTATGTTTTAATCAAATCCTTTTCCATCCACAGACAGGCAAACTGAAGAAGTATTACTCTGATCTCGAGGCCTTCGCCATGGTGGCCGCTGGGTTCTGCCACGATATCGACCACAGAGGAACCAACAATCTCTACCAGACCAAGTGAGACTGAGGGCAGAGGTGGTAGAGTAGTCAAAGATTGTACCAAGTAAGAGTAATGTTACTTCAAAATAAGTAGAAGTAAAAGTAGTGGTTCAAGGAATCAGAATCAGAAAGGTTTTATTGCCATATGTTTGAACATGTTCACAACATTAGGAAATTGCTTCGGTACTTGGAGCGGAATAAAATAGAATAAAATAAAATAGAATAAAATAAAATAGAATAGAATAAATGAATGAATAAATAGAATAAATTAATGACTCAAGTAAGAGTAAAAAAGTATTTGGGAAACTACTACAGTACCACTGTGTAACATTTCTGGTGGAGGGTCCGTCGAATGCTTCCTCCATGGAGATGTTATTGCTTTGCCTAGAACAGGGGTCAGCAACCTGCGGCTCCGGAGCCACATGCGGCTCTTTGATCCCTCTGATGCGGCTCATTACAGCGGTCCCTCGTTTATCACGGGGGTTACGTTCTAAAAATAAAGCCCTACTCGGACGGGATTAGTTTTATGGGGTGACATGGGGTGAAGTAATAATTACCAGGGAATTTAGTCCTGTCTGAACGCGCCATGTCCGTAAACATAACGGAGTATGTCTGTGAAATTTACAGCAAGTTTCACCTTCTGTAAAACGGTCTGGGGGAATTACCATAGGTAATATTAATCCCGTGCGAATGCGACCCTCGGTAAAGATGTATGTAATATTTCGTCACATCCATTTAAAGAAATAATTTACCGCAATTTTCAAACACGGAGGAGCTTGAAGTGCTTTGTTTTGCCGGCAAACAAAATGATCTACCGGTACTCTCAAACAAACGCACACATCGACCAATGAAAAAGACCAAGAGGTATAAATCAGTCATCAGAGGCATGAAACTTCTGCTTGTTTTAGGTCATGTACGCTCTATTAGTCCTGATTATGGGCAATAATTTGCATAGTTCGCTAATATTACACATAGGCTAATCATGACGTGCACGGCAACGAATACGTGACGGCAGAGCGTAAACAAACTCCTCCCATGTCAAATGAATATTACGGACATTTCTTGTCCTGTGTGAATGGGTCATTTATATTACAGAGGTCCTGTGATAAACCCACATTACTCTATATCCCCCTGGAAAACTAATCCCGTCCGAATAGGGCTTTACACACGACAAGCAAAATCTGTGAAGTCGTCAGCTTTATATTTTACAATTATTCTCCATGTTTTAAGGCTGTAAATGCCTCACCACACACATTCTGCACTTTTCTCAGACTGGAATTAATGTTTTCTCACATTTGTGTCTTGTTTGAACACTTATTTAAGCACAGTATTATAGAACAAAACCAAAGTGTATTTCGTGTGTATTTCACAGTTCTTATGATCGCTTCACTGTGGCGGGTTTTGTCGGGGAGAAAACTTGCAAACATACAGCACTTCAGAGTCACACTGCGATCGAACATTTATATAAATCTGGCAAACTGAATGCATTCTGTATTCAACTAAAATGTATTTTATTTTGGTTCATTCATTTTCAAAATGTAATTTTATGGCACAAAGGCAAAAAAAAGCCGTTATATGCAGTGTTATTTCACTTTAAATTTCAAAAGGGTTTTGTGGCTCCCAGTGTTTTCTTTACTGTGTGAAACGGGTCCAAATGGCTCTTTGAGTGGTAAAGGTTGCCGACCCCTGGCCTAGAATGTTCCATGGTATGACATTAAACACGTCTGTCTAGCATTTATTAATTACGGCTGTTTCTGTTTCTCAAAAATACAAGAATTTTCTTTGTGAATAGGGACGCCTCTCCACAGATCTCTAACGTAGCTTAGTTGTCTCCCTCGTGACGTTCCACTAGAAAAGTTACGCAGTGCACCTTTAAAGTATAACTGTCAGGAAGTAACATCTGATTTATAGTAAAAAGTTATTGTAAATAGAAGAACATTCAGTAATGTCAAAATAGACACAGAAAAAAGGAGAAAAACATAATCATATCTGAAGGAGTGGTGCAAGAAAAACAGATGTTCAAATCATTTCATATTGTCAACAAAACTTGTAGACTTACTCGCAGAGGGAAGAGTAACTGAAACTTTTGTTCGTTACTTTAATTTAAAAAAAAATGCTCTAATTTAAATAAAGTACAATTCTTTAAAAAGTTACTTAAAGTACTGTGTAACTTTTCTGATGGAGGGTCTGTTAAATGTTTTTCTCCAAGGAGATGTTATTGCTTTGTCTGGAATGGTTCACAGTATGGTATTAAACCTTTCTATCTCCATGGAGTCCAAACCAAACCAAGTTACAGGACAGATCTGTGGAGACCCCGCTCACAGGCAGAATCCCTGTTTTTTTCTAGGTATTTTTGAGTTTTAAAACCACTTGTAATTGAATAAATGTAAGGTAGATCTGTTTAATGTCATACCGTGGAACATTCCAGGCAGAGTAATGACATATCCATAGAAACAAGCAGGTGACAGACCCTCTACCCAAAAAGTTGGAGAGTGCTACATCCCCCCTGCTGGCTTGGATGTGTCTGAGTGAGAGATTTGTGGTACAGAGTGAATGGATATAATCAAAGTTAATGGAAAAATCTCATATGTTAAATGTGGAAAGTGATATTCAATATGTTTTGTGTTTTCCTCTCAAAGGAGCGCGTCCCCTCTGGCCAAACTCCACAGTACTTCAGTCATGGAGAGGCACCATCTTGAATACAGTAAAACCCTGATGGAGAATGAGGTGGGTTCATTCTAGGGCACACATAGATTTAAAGGAGAATTAACGTTTTTTACAATCTGAGCCTTATTTCGGTAATAAAACAAGTTGTTTTACTCACCCATAGCACTTTGGTGTCATATGGAGCACTTCCAGAGATGTTTTAGATTATCGATCTCCGTAATGCGAGCATGTAATATATACCCCGAGCGGTCTCCAAATAACACAAACTTTAGCACTTTTCAAATCATAGAAGCTCAATGTCTTAGTCTACGCTTTCGTTTGAGTCAAAAGTGGCCTGTAATCTGAGATTTATCCATAATTTACAGCTTTGCATTTCATGTTTGTGTCCCGGGAGCTGAGAGTGAAATAAACTGTGACTCCGCACATGCGCACTGGCCTCCTCATCTACTCGAAACTATGGATAAATCTCGGATTACAGGCCACTTTTGACTCAAACGAAAGCGTAGACTAAGACATCGAGCTTCTATGATTTGAAAAGTGCTAAAGTTTGTGTTATCTGGAGACCGCAAACATGTGCCCCGAGAACTCACATTACGGAGATCGCAAATCTGACACCAAAGTGCTATGGGTGAGTAAAACAACTTGTTTTATTACCGAAATAAGGCTCAGATTATTAAAAAAACGTTAATTCTCCTTTAAAGGCCCTGTACCTGATTTATTTCCATGTATTTGACATAGCCTGTATAAAGAAGTGGACTAAAGGAGCGTGACGTTATCCACAGCGTTCAGCTCCATTTAAATGAAGCTCAGCGAGGCTGGCAGGTATAGGAGTGAATTTGGAGTTCCATATCAGGAATAGGGATTTATTTACGGAAAAAATAGTGAAATAAAAACACAGTGTAGAGCGGTTTAATATGAACATTTTAAGACCAAAATGAAGAGGCTCACTGCAGCAGAGAGGAGTGACAACTCTACAGTGTAAAGTCAACTAGAGCCACAGCTAATGGAGCCAGAAATGCCCCCATGAACACTTCCCACTTGGAACACAGCGGCTAGCAGATTAGCTATGCCCATTTACATATATAGTTTATGGTATTTGAGCAAAATGTCTTGCTTCTGTACAGACATATTGTATAAGCAGCTCTTGAGGTCAAAATGAGTCTGCTGTGTACTGCCTGTAGCTAATAAAGCATTTTCTGGTCTGAGAATCAGGTGCGTGGTTAGAATTCTCTTCCTAGTAAAGTTGTTAGCATGAAGAATAACCACTGCAAACCATTTAAAATTAATTAGTTGTTTTTCACATACAGTATTTAAGACAGTATAAATCAGGTACAGTGCCTTTAATTTGAATGTAGTCATTATTCAAATGTTTCACAATTTACTAATTTTTAGCAATTGTAAAAAAAAATAACACTTTTTTTTTTTTCTTTCAATCAGCATCTGAACATCTTCCAAAACCTGCAGAAGCGCCAGTTTGAGACAGTGCAGCATCTGTTTGAAGTCTGCATTATTGCCACAGATCTGGCCCTTTATTTCAAGTAAATCATTATTCTTCTATAGACTGAATCATAACAAACCAGGACTAAACTAGGACCAAACCAGAACTAAATCAGGACTAAACTAAGACCAAATCAGGATTACACTTAGACCTAACAAACCAGGACTAAACCAGGGTCAAAGAAGGACTAAACCAGGGTCAAAGAAGGACTAAACCAGGACTAAACCAGGACTAAAGAAGGACTAAACCAGGGTCAAAGAAGGACTAAACCAGGACTAAACCAGGACTAAACCAGGACTAAACCAGGGTCAAAGAAGGACTAAACCAGGGTCAAAGAAGGACGAAACCAGGACTAAACCAGGACTAAACCAGGACTAAACCAGGGTCAAAGAATGACTAAACCAGGGCCAAACTAGGGTTAAACCAGGAACAAACTAGGGCCAAACGAAGCCTGAACTAAGACCCAAGAATGAATAAACAATGTCCAAACCAGAACTAAACCAAGACCCAACCAGGACTAAACCAGAGCCAATTCAGAACTAAACCAGAAGAAACCAGGTCTAAACCAGAGTCATCTGGATCCAGACCAGAACCAAACTAGAACTAAACCAGACCCAAACCAGGATCAAACTCATTTTTAATATTTTTGTTTTAGGAAGAGAACAATGTTTCAGAAAATTGTGGACCAAGTTCAAGAAATCAAGGATGAGAAGGAAGTAATTAACTACATCTCCAATAATCCAACAAGAAAGGAAATTGTCATGTGAGCAATTTGACTCTATATTACTTATGTAATAATATTACTTTTTTTTTTTTTACTGATTTCTTTTTATTCCAGGGCTATGATGATGACTGCTTGTGACTTGTCGGCCATTACTAAACCATGGGAGGTTCAGAGCAAGGTATATACATATATATATACAGGTTAAATAGAATGTCAACGCTTATTTTTGATGAAGTTCATTTTTAAATTATGAAACGGGGTAGTGACCTGTCAGCAGAAGTAACAGCAAAGGCTCTATATTACAAAAAACTGAAAAACTGACTCTTGTGAGATTTAAGATATGTTATTTTTGCCTCATCCAAAGTATACCTGGAGTTTTTGTCTATATCTCCAAAGCTGAAAATGCTCTGTTTCACCTTGTGATGTCATGAAGCGGTAGTTTTCAAGTTAACAGCTTTACCTTTACCTTATCTACAACCAGAGACATGAGATCACTTCTGTCCAGATCAGACTATCTAGCACTAACCTTTTATATCAGAGGTCATCAAACTTTTTTCTCTGGGGGCCACATTATCTCTCCTGACTGTGACGGGGGCCCGGGTAGTCCGTATAACAGAACTGTACGACCTGGACCAAAATGACCACCAGCAGGCCTCATGACGAGCCTGGTACAGCCATCCACAAATCTATATCAACACAGAATTCCTGGCACATATTTGTTTATCGTTACTAGTGGTTTGCAAGAGTAGTAAGTACGTCACACTTTGTTTTAAATTTAAATACCTCAGATATTCCATTTATTTATTTTCTAATAACAACAGGGTTGGGAGGGTTACTTTAGAAATGTAATCCGGTACAGTTACTAGTTACTCCTTAAAATATGTATTCAGTAACGTAATCCCGGTACTATAATATTAAAGTAATGTAACTTGATTACTTTCAGTTACTTTTGGATTACTTTAACACCAAATATCCTATAACAACAAGAAAACAAGAAAATTACAATACAATTAAAAGTTTTTAGGAGGACAAGTACAGTTCTATGTGTAGTTTTAACAACTGTTACCACTATAAGCCAAGTCACTAGTAAACAAGGTCACTCACTAAACCAAACACCTAAACACCTATGACTTAAACGAAATTATATTTTCAGTCAAGTTTTAGTTTTACCGGGACAGTCATCTTGCCCGATCTCCGCAGCTGGACAGGATGTTCGTCCAGCTTGCGTGCTGGCCTACATCTAACGACAGCTTTTCTCGGAATTGTCTAAAGGGTCTTCATGGATCAGTTAACATGACTATGTTGCCTAGATAATGTTTAAATATTGTAATATCGTTCTACAAATGCACAAAGTGTACTTGTGACCGCAAACGTTAGCTAGCTTGCTAATAGTTTGCTAGTCAATAGCTAACTCGAAACTGGCTCCTACCCAGTAGTCGAGTTGTAAAATGAAACCAGGGGGGATGGTGAAATATTTCACCAACGGGGGGAGGCATTAAGCTGAGCCCTCCCCCATCACTGACATCACTGTGGTGTTTCAGGGCAGGGCAGAATTAGAAGGTACTTTGTTAAAATGGAAATGCTTTTATAACAAAAAGTCCATATAATCATTTAATAATTCAATAATACACAGGATATATGTTATCACACACGTACACACACACACACACACACACACACCTTAGTCCTGGTTTAGTCCTGGTTTAGTCTTGGTTTAGTCCTGGTTTAGTCCCGGTTTAGTCCTGGCTTAGTCCTGGTTTAGTCCTGGTTTAGACCTGGTTTAGACCTGGTTTAGACCTGTTTTAGTCCTGGCTTAGTCTTGGTTTGGACCTGGTTTAGTTTTGGTTTAGTCCCGGTTTAGTCCTGGTTTAGTCCTGGTTTAGACTCGGTTTAGATCTGGTTTAGTCTTGGCTTAGTCCTGGTTTGGACCTGGTTTAGTCCTGGTTTAGACCTGGTTTAGTCTTGGTTTAGTCCTGGTTTAAACCTGGTTTAGTCTTGGTTTAGTCCTGGTTTAGATCTGGTTTAGTCTTGGTTTAGTCCTGGTTTAGACCTGGTTTAGTCTTGGTTTAGTCCTGGTTTAGTGCCGAAATAGATGCAGAAATAATCTGATAATATGACTCACCCATAAGAATGCGGTCAGCTCCAACAGTTTGCCGTGTTGTCTTTAATAATCCGGAGCTCCGGAGAAAAGGACATAATCCCGAACGTATCCCGTGTCCCGAGGCGAGAGTTCCTTCTTACGTAGCATTAACGTAGGAAGTTAAGGATGCTTCTTCTCTTAGAAATGCCGCGTAAATATCAGGCTCACAGCTGATCGGCGAACAGGCGCAAACACAACAGCGGCAATCGTCATGATTGGCGGGAGCGCGTATCTGTGCGTAATTATGCTGCAACATGATTGGAAGCTGGAGCCCACTGGCCATTTTGACTTAAAAACGGCGAAATTCGCCAAAAGTTTAGGGATTTTCATGCCTGATTGATAAAATGCCATAAGGGATGGAAGAAGGCATGCCCGTTTTAGAAGAGGGATGATTTTGACTATTTTTTCCCACAGGGGGGATGCCATCCCCCCTCAACTCGAGTACTGCTCCTACCAATGAATCAAGACAAAGAAATGACTCATATTCACACATAACATGACTGAAGCAGGACATTTAGGGCCTGTCAGTATCAAAGCGTTAATATTAGCGATCTTACCTGTCAATGTTTCTTGAGATTGGAAGTAGAATCCTTGGACATTGACAGGTGTTTAACTGCTGGAAGGCACAATTTGCACTGCACTGTGATGTTGTTCCCTTTGTCTTCTTTAAAAATAAAATTCTCCCTAAATTTCCACCCGCTAAATATGTTTTTTGAAACCATGCCCACTGCAAGTTTAGCCCGTAGTGCGCGACCTGCGTGAAGTTCAGTGCGAGCCGCTGCAAGTGTATTCCACAGCGCGCGAGTTTGTTTCACAGAGCGCGCGCGGCGCGAGTCTGTACGTTCTGTTTTCCCTACATGTGACCTCTGGCTTTAAATGAAAAAATGAAATAACATAAAATGCTTTCAAATTGTAATCCTGCTAAGTAATCCCCATTTTCACTAAATGTACCTGTAATCTGATTACGTCTTTTTCTTTGTAACTGTAGGGGAATACAGTTACCTTTTTTTTGTATCCTTTTACTTAACGCCGTTCCATGTAATCCGTTACTCCCCAAGCCTGAATAACAATAATATCAAAGTTAAGAAATATCAAGGAAAGAAACATCTGCTGAATGACACTGGCAAAGAAGAGTGAAAATTTACAAATTGTAGGTAGACCTGTTGATATTAACAATAATATTAATAACAATTGTATTAATAATAATTGTGTGCAGCACTTGACAAAAGTCAAATAAATAGGCCTATAAAATAAACGCATAAAAAAAAATCGACGGCCAATTCAGTGGCAAATACATCTTTAATATGTAATTATATAGCTATAAATACTTCATATAAATATCATTGTTTAACAGCAGAATACAAGATGCATTACAAAAAGTCATTTAAAAACATAGGCCATGACAACTTTTGTGAATTGCCTCATAGGCCCAGGTCAAGTGGTGAGAGGCAGAGGGGCTGGGGGGCCGGTCAAAGGGGTGTGGTGGGTTTGGTGACCCGTGTTTTATATTAATGACATGTAAAATTGCCTCATTATATTCTGTTACCATGGTGATATTGTTTACATGTTGTGTTTTAGGTCGCGCTGATGGTGGCTGCAGAGTTCTGGGAGCAAGGAGACCTGGAGAGAACAGTGTTGGAGCAGCAGCCTATTGTAATAACCCAGCAAATATACTTTTCTTATCATTTCTTTTAATAACAATGCTGTAACTATGACATTTTTTATTTTTATAGCCAATGATGGACAGAAATCACGCCGCCGAGTTACCCAAGATGCAGTGCGGGTTCATTGATTTTGTCTGCTCATTTGTCTACAAGGTAAAGGGAGCTGTTTTTTTGTTGTTGTTTTGTTTTGTTTTGTTTTGCAGTGGTCCAAAAGTTAATGGTACACCGCTGTCTTATTTTGACCTCAAAAGCTGCTTATACCACATTTCTGTACTGGGGCAAACAGATTTTGCTCAAATACACGGAGTGAAATTGGGTACAGGCCATAGATTGTATAAAGAAATGAAGGGAGTTTGACATCACCCATAGAAAAATGTGTTTACAGACAAAATAGCGAAATAAGCACACCAGATTCTTGTAGAAAGCGTTAATACGAATATTTTAAGACCACACACAAGAGGGATGACAATTTTTCAGTGTAGAGTCAGATGTAGCCAGAGTTGATGTTAGCTATGTTCATTTAAAGTTTATAGTACTATCTGTTATAAACAGAATTATATATTGATTTGGATTCAGACGTTCTTAATCCAACCAGAGGCAATTAGTTTGAGCTGTAAAAGAAACACAGTGACAAACATTCAACACATGGAGCGATCCTGAACAAAAAGCAACTCTGAGGATTTCGAAGCGCCCAATAAAATACATTACAAAAGCCTTTACATTATTATTTTGCTTATCTTTGTATGTTGTTTTGCTTCTTGTAGGAGTTTGCACGCTTCCACACAGAGATCTCTCCCATGTTTGAGGGTCTGAACTGCAACAGAGGAGAGTGGAAGGCTCTGGCAGATGTTCACGAGGCCAAAATGAAGGCCATAGAGGATGAGAAGAAGAAGCTGGAGGGAGGGGGAGATGGTTTGTATATTTTGATCTATGTATTTCTGAAAAGTATTGCAATTGAGATTACATTTGTTGGTGCTACTTTATCATACAATGCCTTTAACAGTCTCAATAAACGTAAACAAAGTCTTAAAGGGCCCATATTGCACTATTTTCTGATCTATGTTATGTTATAATGTTTCCTTATCACAAACAGACCTGGACTGGAGTGGTGTTTTGCTTCTTTGACACATATTTAACACCCAAACCCTATGCATTTAAAGGAGAATTAACGTTTTTTACAATCTGAGCCTTATTTCGGTAATAAAACAAGTTGTTTTACTCACCCATATCACTTTGGTGTCATATGGAGCACTTCCGGAGATGTTTTAGATTAGCGTTAGGCTAACGCCGTTAGCCTAGCGCGACCTATAGCCATAGCTTGGGGCATTCCCCGAGCATGTAATATGAAGAAGAAGAAGAAGTGAACTTTATTGATCTCACACTGGAGAAATTCTTCTCTGCATTTTAACCCATCCTATATATATATACATATATTAGGAGCAGTGGGCAGCACACATTAGGGCGCCCGGGGACCATCTCCATGATCTTCTTGCTTCAGTTTGGTCAGGACCTAAGCTGGAGTACCTATGGTGCATGTTTTGGGTTGGTGGGGGAAACCGGAGTGCCCGGAGGAAACCCACCCAGACACAGGGAGAAACATGCAAACTCCACACAGAAAGGCTCGGGCGACCCGGGGATCGAACCCAGACCACGCATGCAAACGCCACACAGAACACACACGGAAAGGTCTGGGCGACCCGGGGATCGAACCCGGAACCTTCTTGCTCTAAAGCAAGAGCGCTAACCACTCTGCTACCGTGCTGCCAGCCCCGTGCGGGCTCCAAATAACACAAACTTTAGCACTTTTCAAATCATAGAAGCTCGATGTCTTTAGTCTACGATTTTGTTTGAGTCAAAAGTGGCCTGTAATCCGAGATTTAGCCATAGTTTCGAGTAGATGAGGACGCCAGTGCGCATGTGCGGACTGTGCTCTCAGCTCCCGGGACCCAAACATGGAACGCAAAGCTGTAAACTATGGCTAAATCTCGGATTACAGGCCACTTTTGATTGTCTTTTTAAAACTCCATACATCTTCATTGGAATCATTTGGATGATTTCAGCCCTGGAATTGTCAATACTATATTGTCTATACAATCTATACTGAAGTAAAGGTAAAAGGTAGCTGCTAACTTGAAAAATACCACTACATGACATCACAAGGTGGAACAGAGCATTTTCATCTTTGGAGATGTAGACAGATTAAACAAAACATGTTTGCTCAAATGTGTGAATGAAACAAAATATAACTCTGGGTTTGTTTTTGTTGAGGTAACAAAATTATAACATGGCTTAAAGCTCATAAGAGTCAATTTTGTGTAATATGGGACCTTTAATTCATAATGAGCAAATGTGTCCTAAGAATGATTCAGGCTTAGAAACTACTTAACCCTCTGAGACCCAAGCATTCATTTCCTGGATTATTTTTTTTTAAACCTTTTTAACATGTTTTTCATAAGCCTCTAATGCAGAAAATAATTAGTTTTATCTTTTTTCTTTTTGTGAGGAATCTGTGGAAATGTTGCAAAATTGCAACACTGGGCTTTAGTGGTTACCAATATTACAACTTCACATTTAATAAAAGCCAACTTTGTATTAGTTTGTGCTCACTCCATAAAATCAGATTAATCAAATTAATGTAATTTTGTATACAGAACCGGGACACCCTTTCTAGCCCAGTGTTGTGTTTTTTGCAACATTTACATAAATCACTCTAAATCATGTGTATTATACTTTTTTTTTTTTTTTTAATATAGCCTATTTAATTTTTCTAACACTAAACATGTTAAGAATGAATGAAAAAAATATTACAGATTGTATAATTACTTTTATAAGTGTTAAAATTGATTGATTTGATTTTGGAATGTGATATTACCTCCAATATTAATATTTTCCCTCCAAAAATGTTGTATGATGCAGTGTAGAGTTAACCTGGGAAATCCCAGGCTGCTTTCGTTCGTTCCGATCTGAAAGACAGCCTGGCCACTATGGAAAGTGAGCTCTCCCAATTCTGGGAGCCAATCAGAGAGTGAGGAGGGGTGGCAAGACGGTGACACGTACTACATGACAAACGGAAGTTGTAGTTTGAACTGACATGATTGGCTATGGGCTACGTATACGCCACATGACAGACATTCGTAACGCCCAATAAATGGCCGTTGGCGATCGTGAACCACACCTCTGGTACGAGATATTTCGAAGGTGGCTCCCAGACCATATATCGCTTGTGACATGGTCAGGTGTAAACCAGGCAAGTGTAGAGTCAGTGTGAGGCACTATTCGACAGCTCTAAGTAAATGTTGCAATTCTACAGCTGTGGGTTTCAGAGGGTTAAAGCTGGGGTACCTGTATTTTGTATGAGTAGATTTTGAGTAGTGTTTTTACCAGAAAAGTTATATAGAGTATTTTTAAATTACAGTGTCAGTAAGTTGCATATTTCAAGATTTGACCCCCTGTAATATTTAGTCTCACCTACAGACTGCACTCACTTTCCTTCATGTGTCTCTTGTTTCTTTTTTCAGACAATGGCAAAGCAAAGACATGTGTTATCTGCTAGACCCATCAAAGTGGAGCCCCAGGCTGGAACTGACAGTGCTGCTCGTTATAAATTCCTACTTTTTTCCAAGCTTTTGAACATAGCTTTGCATATTGGACTTTGCAACACTCCCAGTAGATACCACTGTATATCAGAAGTTCATAAGTGTATTCTACAGTTAAAGGCCCTTTACCTGATTTTTTCCATGTATTCAAGCAAAATCTGTCTTGCCCCAGTACAGATATATTGTGTAAGCAGCTCTTGAGATCAAAATAAGTCAGCGGTGAACTGACTGCTTCTAATTATAAAGCATTTTAACGTCTGAGAATCAGGAAGTGCACTAGTTGTTGTTGTTGTTAGCATTACCACTCTTAACATTGTAAAAAGAGCTTACAAACGTATCACAATGACTAGTTTTCGATGTTTTTAAGACAGTTAAAGGTAGCTGTTATGTTGAACACTGCAGCTTCATGACATCACAAGGTGGAACAGAGCATTTTGAGTTTTGGAGATGTAAACAGAGTAATAATAAAGGATTACTCAAATGTGGGAATGAAACAAAACACAACTCCAGGTGTGTTTTGGGGTTTTTATATAAATTAACCTAATGTATTGAAATTCTAACTTTGCCAATGTTTGTATCTGGCGTAGTATGTCGCTAACACTCTTGAGATTACAATTTCCAACATATGTCCCAGGCAGAAGAGTGAGATGTAAGAAGATTTAACCTGCTGTATATTGGATTTAGTTATAATCCAGTGGGAGCTCCCTGATTTCCTTTTTAAGTCCTCTGCTTACATAAAGTAAACATAAAGGGACAGGAGGTACTCATGAACCGTCTACTAGAGTTTATGCAAATATTATGTAGCTACAGTGAGATATTGTTGAGTAAAGATAAGGTTTTCTGTCAATGATCATAAAAGGTGGATATATTCTGTTACATTTACGTGAGGCACATTGTACTTTTCTAGCTGCATACTTTTACTCCTACATCTTTTTTTTTTTTGAAGCAACTGTACTTTTCCCACTTTGAGCAAGTCAAGTGACAAAAGCTTTATGTTGACAATATGAAATTATTTGAACATTTGTGATTCTTGTGTATCTATCCATGGAAAATACCAGATTTTGTGCATTATCCAATATTTTGTCCTTGAAATTACATTAAATTCACATTAAAAATCAGATGTTACTTGAGTAGTACTTTTCCCAAATACGTTTATACTCTCACTTGTGTAAACCTTAGTCCTACTTGAGTATAATTTTTGGCTACTCTACCTCTGGATCATAACCTGCTGCTTTTCTGCTGGGATGTATTTGTGCAATAGTAAAACAGTGTACGATATGTCAATGTAAATAAAGTCTATTTTCAAATCTTTTTTTATTTATTTTTTGTTTGTTTTTTGTTAAAGATGCATTGTGTAAGTTTTTTTTTATTATTTTTTTATGTCAAATCCCTTTCTCTATGGAGATGTTATTGCTTTGTCTGGAATGTTTCCCAGTATATGCCATACTGTGAAACATTTATAACTCTATGGAGATCAAATCAGAAGTTAGAGAGAGTGGACCGTGCGCTCTCTCTGTTGTGTGCGGGTTAAGTAGGTTTATGACCTGCCTCACGTCTTAATAAACTGCTAATGAGCTTAAGTCACCAGTGTGTTAAAGGCCAGAGAGGGACATTTCATATATTAGGCAAAACCAAGATTGTTGTACAGTAACCACAAAAAGTGGAGTGTGACATCCTAAGTTTTATATTAGGAATAGGAACTGATTTATGGACAAAATAGAGAAATAAAAACACCAAGTTCATGTACATTTTAAGACCAAAATGAGGAGCCTGACAGCAGCAGCTACAGAGAGAGGGTCGATGTTTTTTCAGTATAAAGTGAATTGGAGCTGATAGAGCCTGAAGTGCCCGCATGCTCACTTCCTATTTGCAGGGCTCTCAAGTTTTGAGCGGGGTCGTGCGTGTGACTGTAATTTCCGAGGACCGGGGGGGGGGTGCGAGTGAACAATTTTTGGCGCTTGAATTGCGTGAGAAATGCCGTGTGAGCGTGTGAACACGTCGAATTGCGTGTTGAGAGCCCTGTTTGTCTAAAGAGCAAACTTAAACTACAAAGCAACTAATGAAGAGTTATATAAATGAAGTTATTACCTGATGGTTCTCAGTTTGTTTTATCATCACCGCACTTTGTCAGTGTGCGCTGAGAGGGGCGGGGAGGAGGGAGCGGGACATTTTTAACGGATTCATGTAAGAGTCTGGTCAATGCACCGGGCCCGCGTCTCACCGCGTCTCATCGCGTCTCACCGCGACTCACCATGGGCAGTTCGGCTCTGGGCCGCGCGTATTCCGCGCGTAAGCCGTTGGGGGGACACGTTACGCACAGACGGAGACACCGGGACCGGAGTCGGTGCGTCTCAGAGGAGACGTGGCACCGGGACTGAGGCTCAGGACGTGCCCGGGGGACGGCGAGCAGACGCGCCGTCCCCCCCTCCCCCTGTTCCCCATGCTCGGGGGAGCAGGGGGAGGGGGCGGCGCTGAAAACGCGCGGAGCCTGCATAAACTAAGCCACACAGACCGATTTTCTGGCCACAAAAAAAATTAAATAAAATAAAAAACACTAATCAGCGTGAGAAATGCCATGTGTGGCGTGTGCGCGTGTGAACACGTCGAATTGCGTGTGTCACACTCTCAATGCGTGAGACTTGAGAGCCCTGCTATTTGGAACACAGCAGCTAGCAGGTTAGCTATGTCCGCTTATACGTATATACAGTGCCGTGAAAAAGTATTTGCCCCCTTCCTGATTTCTGTGTTTTTTGCATATTTATCACTCAAAACATTGTCAGATCATCAAACCAATTTTAATATCACACAGAAACAACCCAAGGAAAGACAAAATTCAGTTTTTGAATGATGATTCCATTTATTAGTGCACAAAAAAAATCTAAACCTATCTGGCCCTATGTGAAAAAGTAATTGCCCCCTTAATCTAATAGCCAGTTGAGCCTCCTTTGACAGCAATAACTGTAACCAAACGTTTGCGATAATTGGTGATGAGTCTTTCACACCGCTGGGGAGGGATTTTGGCCCACTCTTCTATGCAGAATTGTTTCAATTCTGCCATATTGGAGGGTTTTCTTGTATGAACTGCCCGTTTAAGGTCACACCACAGCATCTCAATCGGATTTAAATCCGGACTTTGACTTGGCCACTCCAAAACCTTAATTTTGTTTTCTTTGAGCCATTCAGAGGTGGACTTGCTGGTGTGTTTTGGATCATTGTCCTGTTGCATGATCCAAGAGCGCTTGAGTTTGAGGGCACGAACTGATGGCCGGACATTCTCCTTCAGGATCTTCTGGTAAACAGCAGAATTCATTTTTCCGTCAATCACAGCAAGTTGTCCTGGTCCTGAGGCAGCAAAGCAGGCCCAGACCATCACACTGCCACCACCATGCTTTACTGTGGGCACCATGTTCTTTTTATCAAATGCTGTGCCATTTTTACGCCAGATGAAACGGGCTGCAGACCTTCCAAAAAGTTCAATTTTAGACTCATCGGTCCACAAAATGTTTCTCCAAAAGTCTTGAGGGTCATCAAGGTGCTTTTTGGCAAAGGTGAGACGAGCCTTTGTGTTCTTTTGTGAAAGCAGTGGTTTTCTCCTGGGAACTCTTCCATGGATGCCATTTTTGGCCAGTGTTTTTCTAATGGTGGAGTCATGAACACTGACCTTAACTGAGGCCAACGAGGCCTGTAGTTCTTTCGATGTGCGTCTAGGTTCTTTTGTGACTTCCTGAATGAGCCGTCGTCGCACTCTTGGAGTAATCTTAGTTGGTCGACCACTCCTGGGAAGGGTTGCAACTGTTCCCAGTTTCCTCCATTTTTGAATAATGGCTCTGACAGTGGTTCGCTGGAGCCCCAGAGCTTTGGGAATGGCTTTGTAACCTTTTCCTGAATTATAGACTTCTATCACTTTTTTTCTCATTTGTTCTTGAATTTCTTTGGATCGTGGCATGATGTGTTTGTTCTTGAGATGTTGTAGCCAACTTCACTTTGTTTGACAGGAACTATTTAAGTGATTTCTTGATTCAACACAGGTGGTGACAATCAGGTGTGGGTGTGGCATGTAGAACTGAACTAAGTTTTCTCAAAACTGTGGTTAGTCACAGTTAGTTTGTGATTTAACAAGGGGGGGCAATTACTTTTTCACATAGGGCCAGATAGGTTTAGATTTTTTTTGTGCACTAATAAATGGAATCATCATTCAAAAACTGAATTTTGTCTTTCCTTGGGTTGTTTCTGTGTGATATTAAAATTGGTTTGATGATCTGACAATGTTTTGAGTGATAAATATGCAAAAAACACAGAAATCAGGAAGGGGGCAAATACTTTTTCACGGCACTGTACATTGTACGGTTGTACTAGTGCGCACTTAACAGTTTGCATATTCTTCCTGTGTCTAGGTGGGTTCACTGTGGGCGCTCTGGTTTCCTGCATCAATTTATGCATGATGGCTACAATCCTCCAGCTAAAGAAGTCCAGACCAAGACTAGCTAAATTACACGTTTATTCTTGAAGATATCTTTTGTTTTTAAGATATTAAACCAGTGGTTCTTAACCTGGGTTCGATCGAACCCTAAGGGTTCGGTGAGTCAGTCTCAGGGGTTCAGCGGAGGTCAAGACACACACCCGACTTGTATGATTCGTGAGAAGAAGTCACACTGATTTGCAGTAAATATTCATTATTATTGTAGCCTGATGGAAATTAGGTGATGAGTGTGAGTTAAAATGTTAAAAATAATAAATAACATAAATACAATAAGTTCATAATTGGAATACATAAGGTTAAAAATTCAAACCATTTCAGTGTGGTAGTGTTAAAAAAGGTGATGTCTTTGTGAAAAGGTCTGTCATTTCTTGTGAATTCATCCATTGTATTGGTTTTGTTCTTTAAACACAGTGAT
Source organism: Paratrypauchen microcephalus (assembly GCA_036785185.1). Taxonomy (NCBI): domain Eukaryota; kingdom Metazoa; phylum Chordata; class Actinopteri; order Gobiiformes; family Gobiidae; genus Paratrypauchen; species Paratrypauchen microcephalus. The sequence goes on from JAVJIX010000007.1 coordinate 1,000,692, forward strand.
GTTAATAATGCACGGTTCATTTTGTGCACCAGTAAAACATATACCTATGTCTTGAATTTGGATTTTTTTTTTTCAATAAATAAGGGTTCGGTGAATGTGCATATGAAACTGGTGGGGTTCAGTACCTCCAACAAGGTTAAGAACCCCTGTATTAAACACTGCAGATAACACTGATCACTGATGTTCAGAGCATTTTCCTGGAGCATCTTTGAGTTGCACCAATCAGTTGTAATAACTGCTCCACAGCCATGGCCACACTCCTTTAGGGCTGCACAGGATTTGACTCTGATACGGGAGCTTTTTCAATATTCTGCAAAAAACTAGCCTTTAGTTCAGAGCAAGATGAAAACATTACCGCTAACATTATCTGTGCGTTCACTTGTCCCTGTTGGGTCCTGGTTTGGTAAGCCCAGTTTAGTCCAGATGGTAGGTTTGGTCCCGTTCTACTCTAATAGTCCTAGATTACTTCAGAAATTAGTCCCAGGTAAAGGGTTCTATGTTACACAAAATTGACTGTTGTGAGCCTTAAACCATGATATGTTGTTACCTCAAAAACATACCTGGAGTTGTGTTTTGTTTCATTAACACGCGTATGAGTAACCCTTTATTAGTAGTTCATCTACATCTCCACTCCTTAAAATGCTCTGTTCCATCTTGTGATGTAATGTAGTGGTTGTTTCAATTTTCAATTCCAGAGCTGAAATCATGCAAATGATTCTAATGAAGGTGTATGGAGTTTAAAAACACAGCAGAGTACTGGCTATTACCAGATGACATCACACGGTGGAACAGAGTGTCTTCTTTCAGAAAAGAACTCAGACAAAATATGCAGGGTTTGTGCGTTAAACATGTAAGAATGAACAATAACACAACTTCAGGTATGTTTGTGATGAGGAAACATTATGACATAGATCAGAAATGAGCAAAATATGGACCCTTTAAGTCACAATTTTGATGTGAATTGGATAAAGCTCATCCCACAATGCAATTGGCACACTTTTTTCACGGAGGAGCGCCGGTCCGGAGAGCCAGACGGTCCCAAGGGACACTCGCTGCCGAATACACGAGGGATGCATCGTGTGCCTGGCACCGCAGTTCCTGGAGGACGCGGAACAATTTACTATTGGAATTTTGATGACAGGACATCTGGATTGGCCTGGGGGATGTTTTCTGACCCATCAGAAATTGGAGCCGGATCGGACAAGCTCCCACGAGCTGTTGGCTGTCATTTTACACCACAGTGGAGCTGTTGTAGACTAGGGAGGTCAACATCAAAAGGAGACACACAGATTGAAATGTACCATCTAATCTGTGGAAACCCATCTGGCACTCGGATAACATTGCGGATAATGGATGAATTTCATTCATCATATGTGCCAGGGGGAGGATTGCGAGCCCTGCTTGGTGGCATGAAGTTGGGGGGCCTGGCAGAAACCAGGGTTCTGGCAAATTGACTATTCGCCTGGGTTCTAAAAAATGTATTGATTATGTTAAATTTCCCCCTTTTCGGTGTAATGTGATTCAGCTGGACTCTGTGTTTTGAATGGACCTTTTGCACTAACACGTCCAAGGTTGACAGCTGCGGCCTTATCACACAGCACACTACAAAACAAGGCATTCCACATTTGGCTCACACTGATATGTATTACGTAAACACTCTGCCCTGTCTCTTTAGTAATGTCTGCCTCTGCTTCAGTTTTCAATCAATTTCATCCATTTTTCTGGACTGCTCCCCTTCCCACCTGCCCGTCTTTCACCAACGAATTTTACCTGTCCAATTGTTGTTGTCGTAATATGTTGTGAATAATTGTCATTGATTGTAATTGCATCTTTTCCACTGGTTAGCGAAATTTCGATTCACTCTATGTATATGTACATATGGTTTTTCAACAATAAAGCAAACTATGAACTATGAACTATGAACTATGAACTAAATCAAGACTACATCAGATCCAAGTCCAAAACTAAACCAGGTCTGTACAAGAACAAGAACAAGAGCAGATCAAATCAGGATTATGAGGCTTCAGGAATAAACCAAAATTTGCACATAAGATCTAAAGCAATACCATTTAAATCCAATTAGAAATGAGTATGGAATTAATTTTCTTGGTGCTAATGTTATGGAAATATTTTATTATAAATTTTCCATCACACTAATCTAGTACTACACATGTAAATCAAGACAGGAATTAGGAATGAATCCAATTTGAACAAGGACTAAACCTAACCACTCAATTTTAAATCCAGTTCCAGTTCCCACTACTTTTGTAGGCGCTTGTAATGTAGCTAGTCCATTATAAAGGTCTAAAAACTTAAGATAATTATGTAAAATGAGACAGTTTAAAATGTTTATTAATTAAATAATTGAAAATGTGTCTTGTGCAGTTAAAAATTGACCTGTAAAAGAAAAGAAGTATAAGAAAGTGCATTTCCCAACTGTTGTAATTGAAATGACAGTAACCCTGTTTTGTGTCAGCCATCTTAGGTGTTTCAGCCAGTCCCCAGGCATAAACTGAATAAACATTATCGTTGTTTTTCTAAGGCTGAGTTTTAAAATAAATATTATCACCTGTACTTACCTGCACTGCAGTATGGGAGTCCCCAATTAAGGAAGCTGCTCTATAAAAGGAGCCAAACTCTGTCTGCTCCAAGGAGCTGTGTGTACAGGCTGTGTTTTGCTGCTATGTTTGGTTTAATGTTTGTGTCTGGGTTTTGTAAATCTTGTTGGCCTGCCTTGGACAAATCGTCTTAGCTCTACTTTGCTCCTCATTATTATCAGGGCAATTACAACGCTTTTTTGTGGCATCCATTCTTGGACATATTGTTGCATTTGGTCCTGGAGTATATGATCCTCATTTTTGCATCCATTTCAAACTAGGACAAAGCCACACCCAAAGTGACAAAAAATAAGGTGTTAAGCACTGACGTTATGAAGTATTAAAATGATCACAAGCTTTTTCAGTTGCTCCACCACTGAGAGATACCGACCACTGCAGACTAGAATACCCCACAAGATCTGCAGGTTTGGACATTTTTTTACGCATGATTGAATAAGTGTACAAAATAATCTATTAGAATAATTTGAGAGGAAATGATATTTTTTTAAACTGTGCTGACAGACTTAATTGCTGTCTAAACTTCCAGGGATGCCTAGGCTGAAGTCCCAGGCGGTGACGGAAGGACCTGCACATAAAGGTCATTGTCATGAGCCAGATTCATAAATGCCTCAAGGGGAATGCCCTGCATCGGAATGCCCTCAAATATGAAGGTCTCTACTGGAACATACTGCAGACTCTGGATATTCATGTCATCAGGGGCCGGTCCGCAGGGGTCTGACCCTCAGGGGCGTGGTTGAGAAAGCCCCCATTGGGAATCCCCTGGATTGGAAAGGTCTGGACAGGGACAGTCATTATAGGATCCTGCTTCTCAGTAGCCTGGTTATACAGGGCCTGGTTGTCCCAAACCTGGTTGGCATGGGTCTGATTGTCAATTTAAACACTGAATCAACTTTTTTTTGGATCTTAACTGTATCTGCTCATGCTACTCTATTGCTCCTAGTCCTTTTTGGGAATTTTAGTGCAAAATAGGTTAAATTGCTAAAAAAAAAATAAAAAAATACAAATACAAATACAGTTGGGTGTTTCTGATTACAAATCTGGCTGCAGGGGCGGAGTTTCAAGTGTGGAGACCTGTTAGACGGTGTTCCATTATGTTCCTCATGTATCCACACCCCACCCCTCCTCTCCCTCACTCTCCCCTTTAGCAACTCTGTCTGACATGTGTTTGTGTGCTTACTGTAGGTGTTTAGTCCCAGTACATTTTACGACAATATTCAACCATCCTACCTTCCTCTTGTCTCCCTCAGCTCGGACAGACCCCAGGAGAAGACAACCCCATCTTCCTCCCCACAGACTCTAAGTACGTCTGGCTCTTAGTGAAGATCGGGGTGCACTCCATGGACTTCCACTACCACCAGACCATCCCCCACCTGGTGACTGAGGTGCTCGGGATTGCCATGTACAGGCAGCTGGCTGTGGTGACCCCAGTCTATAAGGTACAGGTGGGGTAGGTTTAGAGAAAATTTAGAGCTGTAAGGTGAACTGAAATCAAAATGAAAAAGATATTAAAATTTGAATTAAAAGACTGCAATTGTTGAACTACCATAATTTCCTCTACATATTATGCTTTGTAGTGACATCATGCTACATGTATGTGTATGACAGAATGTTCAGCAGATTCCATGGTAACACAATGCACACACATGTGGTCAATGCAAGCATTCATGGTCCTGTTTAAGTGTTTGATTTTCAACAAAAAGGTTGGCTGATGCTAGCTAGCTCATGGCTGTAAGGTTATTTGAGAAGGATTTGTTTAACAGCACAAATCAGGTCACAGGTTGTAGTTTCAACTAAATCAGCTCTTTCTGGTCAGTATCAATGCAAGAAGGAGCGCTACCGCAGATCCTTCATCCCCACCGCTAACGTGCAATATTTTTATCTATATTCTCTTATTTACTTACTTTATTATTATTACTTATCTTGTCTGCATGCACTTTTTTGTTCTAACTTTCTTTGCACTAAACTACTTGGAGCTAAAGTGGCAAGCAAATTTCTCCTGTGTGAGATCAATAAAGTCTTATCTTATGTTAAAATAAAGCTCAGATTTAAGTCTCACAAGTCTCAGACAGAGCATGCATTACACCTCCAGGAAATGTTGATGACGTCAGATGCAAAATATATATTTTATCAATTTAGCTGCTCATCCCTCACATCCGCTTCACCATCAACACCAAGGCCAGGAGCTCATCTGCAGGTCTGGACTGGGACACAAAAATGGCCCTGGCATTTTTGGCTTAGACCGGTGACCGGCCCCTCATAATTAGTCCTGGTTTAGTCCTGGTTCAACCCTGATTTAGTCCTGGTTTAGTCCTGGTTCAGACCTGATTTAGTCCTGGTTTAGACCTGATTAGTCCTGGTTTAGTCCTGGTTTAGTCCTAGTTTAGTCCTGGTTTAGTCCTGGTTCAATCCTGGTTTAGTCCTGGTTTAGTCCTGGTTTAGTCCTGGTTCAGACCTGATTTAGTCCTGGTTCAGTCCTGATTTAGTCCTGGTTTAGTCCTGGTTTAGACCTGATTAGTCCTGGTTTAGTCCTGGTTTAGTCCTGGTTTAGACCTGATTAGTCCTGGTTTAGTCCTGGTTCAAATCCTGATTTAGTCCTGGTTTAGTCCTGGTTCAATCCTGGTTTAGTCCTGGTTTAGTCCTGGTTTAGTCCTGGTTCAATCCTGATTTAGTCCTGGTTCAGACCTGATTTAGTCCTGATTTAGTTCTGGTTCAATCCTGATTTAGTCCTGGTTTAGACCTGATTAGTCCTGGTTTAGTCCTGGTTCAAATCCTGATTTAGTCCTGGTTTAGTCCTGGTTTAGTCCTGGTTCAATCCTGATTTAGTCCTGGTTCAGACCTGATTTAGTCCTGATTTAGTCCTGGTTCAAATCCTGATTTAGTCCTGGTTTAGTCCTGGTTCAGACCTGATTTAGTGGTTTAGACCTGATTAGTCCTGGTTTAGTCCTAGTTTAGTCCTGGTTTAGTCCTGGTTTAGTCCTGGTTTAGTCCTGGTTCAGTCCTAAATTGTGGGCCTGTCTCTACGAAAAAAAAAAAAAAAAAGAACGGCATCAGCCCCTAGGACTGATGCCGGCCTAGGGCATCAGTCCTAGGCCGGGAAAATGCCCGGTATGCCCGATTACCAGTCCAGGCCTGCTCATCTGTGACTCTGGCATCTTCGATACGGTGAGGATGCAATGCCAGTCTGCAGATTTAGGCTGGGTTCTTCTCTCCAGCTGAAAACACTGTTCCACTTTGTGATGTCATGTGTAAAACAAGTGTGCCTCTGTGTTTTAGACTCCACACACTTCAATCATTTGGATGATTCGGATGATTTGCCTATATCTACATTTAAAGTCGTTTAATATAAAACTTTGCATCAACAAAGCGCAAAAAGTCAATAGGTTGAGTGAGCTTTTACGCACAGTGTCTGCTCTGGGGGGTTGTGAGCTCGAGACGGGTCACACGAGAGCTTATCCGTTAATATGATTGGATGAGCTGACGGGTCGCGTGCTCTCTTCATAGTTTCATACATACAGGACGTCAGGTCAGGATGGTCTACAAACCATGGATGGCGTCAGAGGAATAAGCCAGATTTGTGTGCGCGCAGGGGCCATAAGACCGCCACAACATGTGCGGGGTCGTGGGGGGCATCACTGCTGTCTGCTCCTCTCACGTGCGCACTGTAGGCCTATGTATTTTCATCTTATTTATTTATTTATTTATTTTTCATCCTATCACTTTTCCAATGTACGAAAACATGACACATTTTCTAAACCCAATTTTGCCCCTAAAACAGAGACAGATCTACGCCTACTTTAATTGCAACTATAGAGGTACACTTCAAGTATTAAGGGTTGACAAAAGTATCGAAAATCAGATGGTAAATATTTAAACTAATATCAAAACTAGATACTAATTGGTGCGATCATCGATACTGCAAAGTAATAATAATAATAATAATAATAATAATAATAATAATAATAATAATAATAATAATAATAATAATAATAATAATAATAATAATAACTTTAGTACAATTGTGAGCTTTATAGAATGAATAAGACCTATAAGTACTATTACATTGTTGTTTTATATATAAAGTTTTACATGGACTTGCTCCTCCTCCGCTGCAGGATTTTATTAAAACAAAGACTGTCAGTGGGATGGGAACTAGGGCCTCAGCACAGGGGAACTGTGAGGTCCCACACAGACGCACTACATTTGGACAAACTGTGCTCTCAGTCAGAGGCTCTAAGTTCTGGAACTCTCTCCCATCATCAGTAAGAGAGACTCCAACACTGGACACTTTCAAATCATACTTGAAACAGCGGCTAAAGGAAAACCAGACTTGTGGACATTTTTAATGTTTTAATGCTTAATGTTTTAATGTTCGTGTTATTGTGAGTTGTCATTGTTTTTATTGTTTTTGCTGTGGTGTCGCCAGACTACAGATGGAAATGAGCATTTTTGCTATAATCTGGCATATTTACACATATTTACATATTCATTAATATGCACTGTCCCTATTAAATAAAGAATAAAGAATAAATTATTGTTATTATTGTTTTAATATGACATAACTTGAATATTGACTCCCAGTGTTGTTTGCTCTTACACTAACGTGAACAAATTGAGAGGGCAGATAACATAAGATTACTCTTATTTCTGCTCCCTTTCATTCAATTCTTGTAATGTTATCACACTGTTGATGTCTTTTTATACTTTATGAATGAAATAAACAAACCAAATAATAATAATAATAATAATAATAATAATAATAATAATAATAATAATAATAATAAGTAGAACAGGACTCTGGGTTATTTGGCGCCCTCCAGTGGTCAAAGCCTGTATTTAAAGCAATGCTATGAATGATCTGGAGGAGGCGTGGCACCTGTATGATTCTATAAAAATAGAAAGTTAAAACCATACTTCGGAACAATCGCCATGAAGATAGATAAGTTTTATACAGTGGAAGCAAAAGGAACAACATTTCCCTGGAAAGAAGCAGGAAGAGGATTTCCTACAGGTACACAAGCAGCATCAGGTTTGTGGCCACTCACAGGAAGGATAAATGTTTTACAATGCAACCAAAAAAAGAAAAACATGCTTTTATTTTATAATTTGGATAAAAAGTTGCAAACTGAGGCTTTAAAGGATTGCATGCACATAAAAAACCTTTAGATCCATACATGTTTTATTATGCATATTCATTCTACTCTTGGATCCACCTTATGATGACATTGTAGTACTGCTCCATGTTTTATTTATTTATTTATTTATTTACAACTTTATTAATGGACAATTAGGAGAAGTGCAACCTTAACTGCACATTTAGGCAATTGGGAAATGCAAGAATCTCCAGAACATACTTTACTTGAGGCCATATATGGAGTAGTGCTATTTTTACCTGCACTTTCGGACCTTGTGGGAGAGTGCAATAGGAACTGTTCTTTAAAGGTGCATTGTGTAACTTTTCTGGTGGAGGGTCTGTCACCTGCTTGTTTCTGTGGACATGTCATTGCTTTGCCTGGAATATTCCGCAGTGTGACATTAAACAGCTCTGCCTTACGTGTATTCAATTACGGGTGGTTTTATAGGTTAAAAAATACCTAGAAAAACAGGTATTCTGGCTGTGAGCGGGTCGTCTCTCCACAGATCTGACCTGTAACTTGGTCTGATTTGGTCTCCATGAAGATACAAGGTTTAATGCCGTACTGTGAAACATTCCAGACAGCGCAATAACCTCTCAATGAAGAAAAGCATTGTGTAACAGAACAGATGTTTGGGTGTTATCTATTGTTTATTATGCCACAGATTTTCAAGACAGATTGCTTCATTTTGAGACAATAAAGGCTTATCTTGTTCAAAATCGAAGTCCAAAAGTGCTCAAAAAGCCTAACTAATCGTAACATTGTTTTTGCATGTATCTGACATTGTCTACTGTCTCTAAAATGACTCAGATCCCCACAAACAAAACCCCAAATACCAAGAATCCCAATGTATTTGCCCCCATGAGTCAGAATAACAGTGGCCCCGCCCCCATACAGAGACTACCCAAATCTGTGAATGCCACTCGACATGCCCGCTCCTCCTGCCAACCAGCCATAGGCCTCTGCTCTGTCCTCTTATGAATGATGTCTTTCATATCAAGCACCAAAACTACTTATTCTATTCACACAACACAATCTGCACCAGTGTTCCCCAGCTGGTCCTATGCCATCGAGGGTCTGGCAGGAATCAGTCCTGCATAATATGAGTAAGAGATGCAGTATTTGATAACTGTGTTTATTATTGTGATGACAGTACCATTGTCATATTTTAAGGACCTACACTATATTATGCACATTTTTGTTCCATGTTATAATGTTGTTTCCTCCTCAAAAACATACCTGGAGTTGTGTTGTTGGAGTTGTTTCATTCATACGTTTAACACACAAATCCTGCTTATTTAGGCTGTGTTATTCTCTCAGATGCGTGAAAAGTCCCTCAGTCGTCCAGGTAGAATCCAAGATCAAAGACTCTCTCAGACTAAAAAGGCTCGATTCCACCTTGCGACGCCATCAAGGACAGCAAGGTCTTTGTTTTATATTTCGTACACTTTCACTAGAATCATTAGAAACTTTGTAGCATTAGGAATTCTTAAAGGTCCAATATTACACAAAATTGACTCTTTTGAGCTTTAACCCATGTTATTGTTGAAAAGGCCTCACATTATTCTGCCCAGCGACTGACACTTCTCTCCAGTAGCTAATCAGAGCTCTGGCTCCACCCATGTGACCCCGTCTTACAGGGTTGTGGCCAGGTTATGGGGAACACAGAGAAGATGGACTCCGAGTAAAGAGGATCCATTAAGTTGCCTAAGTATTGAGTTAGAGACTGTTCTGGACTAATTTTGGTTGTTTTCATGTTGTGTGTGTGTGAGAATATAACAACCACACACATATTCACCAATATACAAACCCAAATAAATCTCCAATACTAAAGACATCTGGTTAAGTTTTGTGTGGACACCCTGCAGCAGGTCAAAGTTTTACAGCAGCCCCTAATATTTTACATGGTTTTTCATACTATGTGCAATACGAAATCCACATGCAACACCTATACCACACCATATTATGTGCAATCTGTGAAATACTCTACTTACACCTTATTTAATCCTACCTGCACCTTTGTACATTGTACCTTGTATCTTTATTACATTTTATTACATATTTTTATTATATTGTTTACTTCTTCCCCCGCAGTTTTTGCAACACTTTTTTTTTTTTTACCATGTACTATTATTGCATGTTATTAGTACTTCTGACTATCTTAGCGAGTCAACGGTTCTTCTGATCCTGAGCATTTCATTGCATTGTTGACCTTGTGTTGATTCTGTATATGACAATCTTGAATCTTGCATCTTGAATCCAGATTTTTGACCTACTGCAGCACAAGATGTCAACTTTGGAGAACAGGTTGTCCAAAATGCGTTTCTCCCAGCGTACCTGAGAGATGATGACTTATCTGGGGCCAGCCCTTGGATGGCTGCCACATTAGCTGTGTCAGAGCCACAGGATGAACCAGACAGGCGACTCACAGAGTCCCTGGCACCCCCCGCAGTGTGACAGAGTTTAGAGACTGAGGGCATGCCCCAGCCAGGTCAGGAGCAGACTCGGGAAGATGTTGGAGAAGTGCAACATCTTCCCAACTCTGGAGCATCTGAAACAGGAAAACAGAGATCTCGAGCTCAAAGCCCAGCAGAGCGACCAGAGACTGGAGCAGTTTAGATGCCAGACTAAGTCCCAGAGTGAGGAGTTGAGAGCAGAGATCAGGCATTTAAGCAGTCTAGTGAAGCAGCTGCAGCCCCATTCTGCTAGCCAGTCTAACAGGAGACAGAAGCCCAGTACACCAAGCCCCCGCAGGCCGGAAGTAAGTAGCTCTTCCCCCAGTCCATGTACCGGTCCCTCACCTCGACGTGACTCCTTTCTAGTTAAGTCACAGCGGTGGAGTGTGTGTGAGAATATAACAACCACACACATTCACCAATATACAAACCCAAATAAATGTCCAATACTATAGACATCTGGTTGAGTTTTGTGTGGATGCCCTGCAGCAGGTCAAAGTCTTACAGCAGCCCCTAATATTTTACAGTTATCTCATCAAAACATACCTGGAGTTTTGTTTCATTCACACATGTTTGAGTAATCCTTTGTTATTAGTTTGTCTACATCTCCAAAACTCAAAATGCTCTGTACCACCTTGTGATGTCAAGCAGTAGCAGTAGTTTTCAAGTTAACAGCACCGTTTTTAGTTTAGTAGAGATAGGCAATCTGAGGGTTGAAACTATCCAAATGATTCAGTGGACAGTGGAGCACTATTACCACATGTATTATACATGTATTACCACATGACATCACAAGGTGGAACAGAGTGTTTTCTGTTTGAGAGAAGAACTCCGTCTAAATGCAGGATCTGTGAGTTAAACATGTGTGAATGAAACAAAACACAACTGATGCAATGAGGAAATAACATTATAATGTACAGTAGATAGAAAATACATAAAAAATAAATAAAAATGTACATAAAAATCTGTAAATTTCTGCAAAATTGAGAGAACTTTGTGTTACAACAGTTTTATTTTGTTACGATAACAATTATCACGCTAGCCAATATTGCAATATGGATACGTTTGAGATACATTGTGCAGCATCCATGTCTTTACACTCTCTGGATCAAGTAATAGATACCCCAGCGAGCGGTCTTTTATTTTTGAGGTTAAATTGAATTAGGACCCAAACAGATGCTGGGTATTGAAGGCGTAATCTGATCAGCGGAGCTTTTAGACTGGCTGTACGAGTCACTGAGGAGGAGGTCTGGTCTGGAAGGAAAAACTGATTGTTGTGAGATATATAGATACCAATGGGATTCTAGAAGTTACATTCCTGTATTTATGTTTTCATTTCAGATAGGGTCTATATAACTCTGTGGGAGATGCATTGTTTTTGGAAGAAATGTCCAAATGTATCCAAAAATGTTGAATCTTATTACTTGTTATGGATTAGCACCACAAATTTGTCATATTAATCTTATGGGTTAAAGTTCTTTTAACTCACTGCAATCATGTCTTATGTAAGAGTTTGATTTTAAATTTCATAAACCTTTTTTTCCCAGGTAGAAGGAAGTCAAGGATTAGAATAAGTCTCACATAAGTCTCTAATTTGGATTGCCAGTTTCATTTCAGAAATCCACTTGGTTTAAACATAAAATGCCTCTCTCTGATCTAAACGGTCACTGCTTAAATGCCTGCGGCCAGTCATGAGTCAGTGCTAGTGCAGCCTCTGCAGCTCAGGGAGGGGATTCTGGAGGTTCTGAGCTTTCACATGAGCCTGTCCATATACTGAGAATGAGAAAAAGGTGTATGTGTCCTCTATCTGCAGGCACTGGTAACACAGGTTTGGCAGTGATTGTATTATCTTCTGTTTTTAATAGGGCAAAAAGTGTAAAAAAATAAAAATAAAAAATCTTGCCAGCACAACACATGGGCCTATTTTAGTTGCACAATGCACTATATGTGTGCCAATTTCTTCTTCTTATTATGAATATTCTTCTCACTGGAACCATCATGGGCAACATGTAGTGCAATCATTTCAACATTCATCTGTGAATTGGAAGGTTGCCAGTTTGACCCCTCCCTAACCACATACTGACTTTGTATCCTCAAGCAAGGCACCTCCCCCTCCTCATTGCCTTCTCCAGTAACCAGGCCTGGACTGGTAATTGGGCATACCGGGCATTTTCCTGGTGGGCCGACAGTCCTAGGGGCTGATGCCCTTCTTTTTTTTTTTTTCTTTTTTTTTACTTAGAGACCGGCCCACAATTTAGGACTGAACCAGGACTAACCCAGAACTAAACCAGGACTACATCAGGTCTGAACCAGGACTAATCAGGTCTAAATCAGGACTAAAACAGGTCTGAACCAGGACTAAACCAGGACTAAATCAGGATTGAACCAGGACTAATCAGGTCTAAATCAGGACTAAAACAGGTCTGAACCAGGACTAAACCAGGACTAAATCAGGACTGAACTAGGACTAAACCAGGACTAATCAGGTCTAAATCAGGACTAAAGCAGGACTAATTACATCTAAATCAGGACTAAAACAGGTCTGAACCAGGACTAATCAGGTCTAAATCAGGACTAAACCAGGACTAATCAGGTCTAAATCAGGACTAAACGAGGACTAATTATGAGGGGCCGGTCTAAGCCAAAAATGCCAGGGCAATTTTTTTGTCCCAGTCCAGACCTGCCAGTCACAGTAATGTGGGTGGCTGTCCAATAACAACCAGTCACATCACTGACGTTTAGACGGAAAATATTACAAATTAGCATAATGATCTTATGGATATCTTGAAAAACAACACAACAGTCCCAGTGTGAGGGTGAGGGTGCTGGGGGATGGGGTCCACTTAACAAACAAACAGTCCCTGCATCTGTCAATATGATAGGAGCACCCCCCCCCCTCTCCACGCCTCCACCACCATCACGAGACAATCACGTTTATTCGCTAGACGATCGCCATGGCAACCGCGAGGACACCGGTTCAGCAACGTGTAATGGAGCCTGACACGCACTTAGTCATCCCCACTTCCCCTACATGCACGAGGCTTCCCCCATGCGCGTGCAACACCAGTGCGTCATCCGTGCCAAGACTTCCACCGCTGCAAATCAACCCCATTGATCCGCGCCAATGGGTGAATCTTCTTGTTCTGACACGGTGGAGATGGTGAACTCATATGGGCGTGGTTTTTGGATGGAGATGCTGCTGGCTGCTCCGTCTGCTCCCGCTGGGATCCCCACCTGCCCCTCTTCTCCCGATCTCCCTCGCTCTCCTCCCCGCGTTGGTACGCTCCCTCTGCCCGCCTCCAAGCACCAGCTCTGCCTCTGACTATTTTGACATTTTCCCGGGGCTATAACCGATTAAACCGCTGCGGGTTTATTAAATAGCATTTTTGTCATCGTTTTTTAATTTTTTCTTTCCCATCTCACTGCGGTGTTGTGCAAGAAATCTCTGTTAGCTGTTGTTATTATATGCGCTATTACGCACGGAGAAATAAACAAGTGGTGCCGCGGTTGCTCGGATTTAACTAACCGGGAAGGAGCTCAGGATTCCGGGGGGCGTTGTCGGTTCATGTTCGGCGTGCAAGGATGGAAAGGAGCCGTAAAGAAGCGCCGGTGTTGTTGAAGAGGCTCGGGTTTATACTTTTACTGCTCGGAGTTAGCTGCGTAAGCGCAAAGAAAGCCAGGCAACCGCGCTGTCACCACTCGTGTACATGCACCAAAGATAACGCTCTGTGTGAGAGTGCGGGGCTGATACCTCGCAGCTTCCCTCCAGATGTTATTTCACTGTAAGTCTACAAAAAAATACCACCATTCCTTGCGTATTTTGCCGCATTACAACCCTGCGTTCTGTTTCGTTTTTTTACAGCTCATTCGTCAAGTCCAAATTCACAGAAATCCCGAAGGAAAGCTTTATCCACACGCCTGCCCTGCACCTCCTGTGAGTATTCCCCTGCATTTCTCTTCTGTCACACTTTGGTGCATGCTGTGCTAGTTTTTCTACGCCATATTTGTCGCGTTTAAACACCCAAGCTGCACTGTAAGGATAGGTGCATTCCAGAGGGTTTCCTTGGTGCGGTGCGCCCTGGTTCAGTGCCGGGCATTCCTCAGCCCCACGCGGTCTCGTGGGGTGTTTGGACGGCATGTGTCCCACCTGCCCGCTGTTTTCTGCTCTGTTCCCCTGAGAGAGCAGTGTTCAGAGGCAGAGTGGAGTTCATGCTGCGTTATTTATGAGCCGCAGATGGAAACAGAATGGTACAACAGGATGGTGATTTTCAGTAAAGCTTGAACATGTATTGAGTTACTGCTTTTCATGTGCATAACTATTACAAGTACTGTACCATTCTTCTCTGTATTCTCATAGCCCTAACCGACAGACAGTAGTTAGTGGCACTTACACTGCCTGACAAAAGTATTAGGACAATTATGATTATGTATTTCTGAACTCTGGACAAAACTTCTGGTTCCAACAAGATAATGACCTAAAGCACTCGTCCAAACTGTGTCAGGGTCATTTGGAGACGTGTGAACAGCGTCATCAACTGCAGGTTATGACATCACCGCCCCAGTCTCCTGACCTGTCGCCCATCCAAAAAGTGTGGGATTATTTGGATATTAAAGTGCGCTCCAGGAATCCGACTAACGTTAAACACCTGTGGAAATGTCTTCAGGATGAGTGGAAAACTGTAGAGGATGGATATCTTGAAAAACTGTTGGACAGAATACCTCGAATTTATAAAGCTGTGATTAAGGTCAAAGGTGGTTATTTTGATGAAAAAACTATTTAACTTGATATTGTCACATTTTTGCAATAATATGCCTTTACACATGATGAAATTTACTTTAATATATCAATAAATTGATTTGTTGTCATTACCAATACGTCTTGTTATCATTATGAAAGTTCAGAAATACACTATCGTCCTCATACTTTTGTCAGGCAGTATACATGTATGAATGTGGCGATTGGAGGGGCTGATGCCACAGAATGGAACTTAACCCCACGTCTGTCCCAGGGCAGCTGTGGCTACAACAGTGTTTTACAACCACATGTATGAAGTGAATAAATAATGACTATGGTGTAGCACTTGAGAGGCAATGACAAGCCTATAGTTTAAAGTTTAAGTTTATTTATTTAAATGGGACAGCATGTATTAATGAACAGCTATAAATGTAGCCTAAATACACTAGATTTAGCTCAAGGCGAGTTTCCATCTTTAGTCCCACAAAAGGGGTGAAAGTAGATAAAACATAAGGTATAAAACATGGAAAGACCAACAATGAAAACATGACAACAGAAGCAGTGACAGAATCAAAGCAGGACACAACAGTTTTACAAAGATTTTGAGTTAATAGATCTAATACAAAAGTGCCTTCAGTTACATGAGGTAGTTTGGTAGTAAAGTGCTTATAACTCTCTAGTGGTCACAACTTTGATTACGAATTAGCCATCCCTTGAGTTGTTTCTTAAAGGTCCCATGACATGGTACTTCTTGATGCTTTTATATGGCTCCTTAATGGTTCCCTAATACTGTAAATGAATCCTTCTTCAAAATCAACACTCAGTGCATGAGAAACAGAGATAAGTTGAGAAAGAGTCATAAATATCTCTCTCAAACACTTTATCCTGGGCGTTATTGCTTGAATGCAAATGAGGAGAAAAGAGCTGGCCTATAGTAGAGGGTGGGGGTGTGGCCAAACTCTCCGCTCTCCCGCTGTCAGCTCTCAGCTGATCCATTTGCATGTTTTTGCACGGGGGGAGAGATTTGAAGCGTTCCATTGAAAAATAAACACATTTCCACATAAAATAAAATTAAACCACTGCTGTTCAAAGGTCCAGAGGCTCAGATAAAGGACTTCCAAGCCTAGAAACACTCGGACGTGCCTCCAGGCAAATAAAAAAACGCATTTCGCATTGCCTAGCGCATTCGCAGTCCAAACTCTCTGGGCGTGATTTACAGAGACGCTGAGTACAGACAGACGGGGGTGGAACTGCATTTGCATTTCTTTTTTCGATCTGACGTCAATAAGTTTCCTTGTTCAAAATTGCTTGTTTGAGCTCTAATTTTTTCTAACGCAGAAAAGGATCGCAAATGCTCAGTTTAGACATTTCACAACTTTTAACCATGGGGGTTAAACCTCAGAAAGTGAAAATTTCATGCCATGGGACCTTTAAAAGAAGCAGACATGGTGCTGTCCCTGATGCCGTTGGCAGTGTGTTCCAGCTCGTGCAGCCCTTGACAGAGAGCACATTTTGGGCAAAGCTGAACGTCACAGTCCCCTCTAGCTGTAGACCTAGTGCTAGTCTCACAGTTTCTTTTTTTTGACAAACTCGGTGGCAGGGCAGCACCATTTAGTACCCGATACACTAGACAACAGTTTTTAAACTTTTTTCAGTCTCTCAAAATTTAAGAAATGATATTTCTCTAGAAGAGAATCAGGAATCAGGAAGGTTTTTATTGCCATATGAGTGAACAGGTTCACAACATTAGGAACTTGCTTCGATACCTGGAGCGGACAGACACTCCGAGCACCAGGGCGGCTATTCGCGGCGCCAACTTGGTTACAACAGAGTAGGAAAAAAAAAGATGCAGACAATTTTGCAACATGTAATGACAGAAAAACCTATTGGAGAGGTAAACATACGGTGATCTTTTTCTTTGGCAACAGAAGGAAGGGTGGGGTGGGGGGGGGGGATCAGATTGGAAATCAATAATTGATTGGAAACTGACGCAGAGGCAGACTTACTAAATAGACAGGGCAGAGTGTTTTACATAAAAATGTCAGTGTGAGCCGAATGGAATGTCTTGGTTTTGTTTTGTAGAGTGCTGTGTAAGATAAGGCCCCAGCTGTGACCTTGGACGTGTTTGTGCAGAAGCAGAGTCAAAACAAAGCAAAGTCCAGTTGCATCACAATTTCAGGAGAAAATTTAGCATAATCAATACATTTTTAGAGCCCAGGCGAACAGACAATTTGCCAGAACCCTGGTTTCTGCTAATCACCCCAACTTCATGCTACCAAGCAGGACTGAGCGACTCACAATCCTCCCGCTGGCATGTATGATGAATGAACGCAGACATATATGAAAGGACTGAGGTTTCCGATTAAGTATAGGGCTGGGCGATTAATCGAGATTTGCGATATCTCGAGATGTTTTATGAAATCGAGAAAGATTTTGGCATATCGAAAAACTCAACTGTTTGTGGAGCTGTCCGCCCCGCCTCCTTCTTGCGTTTGTGTTTCACTGCCGTGGTACGCACGACACACGAGTGTTTGCCAATTCAAAGCTAAACACGTATTTTAAAACTGGAAAAATCCCGTCAATGAAAAGGCAGATAGTGGACAATGAGGAGCCCATACCAATCTGAGGGTATTGTGTGCTGTAAATAAAGAAATAGAGCAACCATTTCTTGTCTTTTTTATTGAATGAAAATTTACCTTTTACAAACAGGCACATGCAGTATCACACACAAAAATATATGAACGCATTTCTGTTTTCTTTACACAAATTCACACAACTATATAGCTGACCGTTGGTGATGGTCCCGGTTGTATATTCTCGCAGAAAAGCCAACATGATGTCCGAGTATGTTTAACATTCCCGTATTAAGATCCAAACAAGCATTTGGCGTAAATAACACGAGCAAGGTTAATGAGAGTTCTACTTGTTAATGTCTATCTAATAAAACGATAGCAAGTAATACTAACTATCGATTTATAGGCAAAAACTCTGCTCACGCAGCGCAAATCTTCGTTCTGTGGCGTCTGTCTATGTTAGGGACGGTCAGCATTTTCACATTACCGGAGGGAGTCGCTGCTACATTGGTGGAGCAGGGGGACAAAATAAATTCGCTTTTTTTGACGGTCCCTAAAGTACACGTGTTTGCTTGTTTACGAAAGAGAAAGGACTTTATGCGCATGTGCTCTTTGTTGTCTTGCGTTTCCGGCGGCTCTGGCTCTTTCCGGTTTACAGCGCCACTTATCGGTGTGACATATGTACTACATCGTTTTCACTCAGCGCTCCGTGCTCATCTTGACAGGAAGGTTTTCTGATCCAACACGTGTGTGGACGACACTTTTTTTCACCCCGGGTAAAAAAAAAAACAGGAACGTTGTCGTGGGGACTAGGCCCTAAGCCTGACACAGTTGACCGATTGGTGTTCCTGGCTCAAAATCTTCAAATGTAAAAATGTTACACTACAGGTACAGTTTTTTGTTTTTTGGAGTTCGAATTTTGTTTTTTAAAGGGACAGTGTGTAAGATTTTTACCCGTTAATTACTGAAATTGAAGATACCCATTCAAAAATATTTGTTTTCCAAGCCTTTTCACTTCCATCATGAAATCAAAGTATTCTTTTGGACTTAGATATAGTCACATAAAAGGGGGATCTTCCCCATATAGAGGCAGCCATTTTGAATACGAGAGCCGCAGAAGGACATTTGGGCTCATCCTTCGCCGAGGCTCCTGCTAACAGCTGCTCAGCCACGCTGCATATGGGAGCAGTGGAGCGAAGGAGAGAAGGGGAAGGGGAGGGGGGAAGGGGGGAGCCTCGTGTAAACAAGCATGCTGCTGTATCACACGTTGTAATGGATCTAACACGTATTTTGGACTAAATTGTTTTACTGGATTTTATTCGCTGGATCCTTATGGACAGATTGAGGCCAAGTTTATGGTGAAATACAGAGTTTGACCTGTGCAGAGCCTTCAAAGGTAAGCTAAGTAACAAACCTCGTTTTGTGCTTTTCTGTATAAAAGCCCCATGTGCTCGGGGAGTGATTGTTTTGCAGGGAAATGAATTGCATAGTCAAAAAGAGGAGACTGTAAGGTTTCATTTGATGTGTAGATTGTCATGAATCATGATCGGGATTGTGTTTTCATGCGAAAAGAAAAAAAAAAAGTGAACGGGGAACCGCGTTTTATGTATACAGCGGCGCGCGGTTCGTGCGCGGGTACGCGAGCTGTCGGCGCTACGGCGCGCCCGGGTGACCCTCGAGGTCTGCCGTAGCCAAAAGAGGAAGTGCATGGTACCTACACCACCTATGCGCCACGAATCCTACACACTGTACCTTTAAGGAAAAGGAAGGCAATATGTATTATTTCTTTATGAAATGAGGGTTTTTTTTTGTCTCATCTTAAATTTTTTTGTCTTTTTATCTTTGCACTATATAACTGTCTACTACTGGCACTTCAATAAAAAAAAAAAAAATCCTTGCTGAATTTGGCGCGTTTGGTTTTTTGATTGTTTTTTTTCCCCCTGCATAGATATCGAGATATATATCGTATATCGAGATATAGCAAAAACATATCGAGATTTTTTTTTCTTCTCCATATCGCCCAGCCCTAATTAAGTATCTTGATTGATCGTTTGTAAAGTTGTTCAATTGGCTTGAGTGCAGTAACCCCAGCAAATAAAACACATTACATTTTGTACTATGTTTTTTTTTTCATGGCAAATGCTGATTGTTTAGAATCCAGAGAAACTGATGGACTAAACATTCTGCCGCTATTTTGGGGCTGATATGTAGGACCGATTTTGACTATTTTCCCTAAATTCTTCATTTCATTCACACTCACAGAACATTTTACCACAAACCTTAAAGACCTAAAAGAGCTGCGCAGTCACTTTTAGTGCAGTTATCACTTCACATTAAAGGTCCCATGGCATGAAATTTTCACTTTCTGAGGTTTTTGAACGTTAATGTGAGCTCCCCTTCCCTGTTTAGCCCCCCCATGGTTAAAAGTTGCGAAATGTCTAAACTGAGCATTTGCGATCCTTTTCTGCGTTAGAAAAAATCGGAGCTCAAACGGGCAATTTTGAACAAGGCACCTTATTGACGTCAGATCGAAAAAAGAAATGCAAATGCAGCTCCACCCCCGTCTGTCTCTACTCAGCGTCTCTGTAAATCACGCCCAGAGAGTTTGGACTGCAAATGCGCTAGGCAATGCGAAATGCGTTTTTTTATTTGCCTGGAGGCACGTCCGAGTGTTTCTAGGCTCGGAAGTCCTTTATCTGAGCCTCTGGACTTTTGAACAGCAGTGGTTTTATTTTATTTTATGTGGAAATGTGTATTTTTCAATGGAACGCTTCTCATCTCTTCTCCGCGCAAAAACACGGAAATGGATCAGCTGAGAGCGGAGAGCGGAGAGTTTGGCCACGCCCCCACCCTCTACTATAGGCCAGCTCTTTTCTCCTCATTTGCATTCAAGCAAATACTCTTTCTCATCTTATCTCTCTTTCTCATGCACTGAGTGTTGATTTTGAAGAAGGATTCATTTACAGTATTAGGGAACCATTAAGGAGCCATATAAAAGCATCAAGAAGAACCATGTCATTGGATCTTTAAAGTGTTCAAATAAAGCTTTGTGTGTGCCTACTCTAGGCAGTAGGTTGGTCTGTGCTGGAGATTTAAGGCCAATCGTGCATACATAAAATACATATTACCAAAGTGACTGTATTGTGAATTTGTGGCACATGAGTTTAGTTACTCCTCTTCACTGACTTCATGTCCCTTTGTTCACAGGCTCTTCACAGCCAATGAGCTGGAGTCCATAGACGAGGATGCCTTCTTCGGCCTGCCACACCTCGAGTATCTGTGAGTATGACACAGAACTTAGTCATTTTCTTCATACGTCAAACAGTAAAATTAATGATTCATATGATCTTTTTTCAGATTCATTGAGAACAACCAAATCAAATCGATATCGCCGTACGCTTTTCGAGGCCTCAAGACTCTAGTGCACATGTAAGTAAGACTGCATTTGTGGTAGAAATATTATGTTTGTACAGGAATATAGCTGTGCATGGGTCAGAAGTTTTGTCACATTTAATTGGTCTGTAGGCAAGTTGAAGTACCCAATGTCTTTACTTCAACTTGTATTTTACTTCTATGGGATATTAACAGCGAACGCATAACATATTTAGACCACCATGTTACCTTTTTATTGTTTTGAAAATTATGTATTCGCCCAAAAAAACAAACATATTAACAAACCAAAAACTTTCTGGCCTGTTTTTGATGAGGGAACATTATTACGGATCAGTATGTAACGTTCCTTTGCCAGGTGTGTTTCATGTATTTAGTTACAGATGTTTTTATTGATTTATTATTTAAAAATAGCGATCTGGTGAGCTAACAAAGCAATAACACCTGGGAATTTACATGATACATCTTTAATACTGGCTAGGCTGTAGTTAGCACTAATTCTGTATTTTTTATTTTGTTGTGTGGTCACTTTGCAACACGGGCATGGGAATCCTCTTTAATACCACTAGATTTCAGTCATTGAGCATACTGCTAGTTCTTGCCAAATACGTCCAAGGAAAAGGCTTTCACATATCAAATAAAATATTGACACACAATGTACATATTGGCAAACACTGCCAAAAAAAAGTTAAGTAGTCTGAAAACAAACACACACAAAAAAAATGCTAAATGGATTCAAACTGCATGTTTTCAGCAAAACCTTTTTCAACAAGTGAGAGTGACTAACTGAAAAACTGTTAGCTAATTATAGCTTGTGGGGACTTGTTTAAGAGCACGAATCAGATCATCTGTTGTAGTTCCAACTAAATCCATTCTTTCTGGGCAGATTATGTTAAAATCGAGCTCAGATTAAAGGCTAAAAGACAGAGCAGTGCCTACAGTTATCGTCATACCACCAAGAACAATGTTTTTACTTGTATATCCTCCTGAGACCCGGCCCATTATTTTGTGTCCTTTATAGTGGACATTGAGTTAACCAGTCTGTCTTTTAAAGATCCCATGACATGGTACTTCTTGATGCTTTTATATGGCTCCTTAATGGTTCCCTAATACTGTAAATGAATCCTTCTTCAAAATCAACACTCAGTGCATGAGATAAGATGAGAAAGAGTAATTTTTCTCTCTCTGAACAGTCCATAATGGGCGTTGTTGCTTGAATGCAAATGAGGAGGACAGAGATGGCCTATAGTAGAGGATGGGGGCGTGGCCAAACTCTCAGCTCTCAGCTGTGCGCTCTGATCCATTTCTGTGTTTTTGCGCGGAGAAGAGATTTGAAGCGTTCCATTGAAAAATAAACACATTTCCACAGAAAATAAAACTAAACCACTGCTGTTCAAAGGTCCAGAGGCTCAGATAAAGGACTTCCGAGCCTAGAAACACTCGGACGTGCCTCCAGGCAAATTAAAAAAACGCATTTCGCATTGCCTAGCGCATTTGCAGTCCAAACTCTCTGGGCGTGATTTACAGAGACGCTGAGTACAGACAGACGGGGGTGGAACTGCATTTTTCGACGTCAATAAGGTGCCTTGTTGAGAATCGCCCGTTTGAGCTGTGCTTTTTTCTAACACAGAAAAGGATCGCAAATGCTCAGTTTAGACATTTCGCAACTTTTAGCCATGGGGGGGGGGGGCTAAACAGGGTAGGGGAGCTCACATTAACGTTCAAAAACCTCAGAAAGTGAAAATTTCATGTCATGGGACCTTTAAGTGTTTAGAGATAAACTCTAGTTTGTGGCTGCACTATAATAAATAAATACATAAACAAACCAGGTCTCAACTAGGACTAAACCAGGACTAAATCAGAACCATA
Source organism: Paratrypauchen microcephalus (assembly GCA_036785185.1). Lineage (NCBI taxonomy): Eukaryota > Metazoa > Chordata > Actinopteri > Gobiiformes > Gobiidae > Paratrypauchen > Paratrypauchen microcephalus. The sequence goes on from JAVJIX010000007.1 coordinate 1,023,465, forward strand.
TCAGGAATAAACCAAGACAAAACAGGACTAAACCAAGTCTGAACCAAATTTGAGTCAGGTTTATACCAGGTCTAAACCAGGTCTAAACCATGACTAAAAGAGGCCTAAACCAAGTCTAAACCAAGTCTAAACCAGATCAATACATAAATAATAATATAATAAATAAATAAGAAATTAAAAGGGATCCTAAAAACTTTTTGAGGAGACTGTATAAGCCTGTCAGAGATGTTGGTTATAAAAAAAAATGTTTTTAACTTCACATGGATTTAACACTATTACAGTCCATTACAGAGGACATGTTACAATATTATCAATATTCAACCGGCTGGTTAGCTCAACTGGTAAGTCACTGACTTTCCCCCTGGGGGTTGTGGGTTCAAATCCCCCCCGGGCAATGAGCTAACCAGTGTGGGTCCTTGGGCAAGACCCTTCACGGTACTGCCCCCCGGGCGCTGAAAAAAGATGGCTGCTCACTGCTCCTGAAAAAAGGATGGGTCAAATGCAGAAGTCAAATTTCTCCCGTGTGTCACTGTGTGTCATTGTGTGTGAGACCAATAAAGGCCAATAGGCCAAGGCTTAATCTTAATCTTAATCTTAATTATGAATAAAAATAAAATTAACAAAATGTAAATGCTAAGGTGTACATTTAGAAAATCACAAAACAATTTAAATACACTTTTTTCTTCGGGTCCCAGGAGGATATATACCTTAGTTGACCTGGTTTGTTGTTTTTTGTTATGTTGGGAAAGAACCATAAAAGCGCCCTATTTCATTTTTCTGCTGGAAGGTCACTTGACTGTCTCCATGGAGATGTTAATGCATTGCTTGGATTGCACCACAGTACAGCAATAAATGTATCTATTTCCATGGAGACAAGCAGGTGATACAACCAGGCCAAGTGTCAGATCTGAGGAGAGGCAAGCCTTCTCACACTGTGAATGCATGATTTTCAAGTTATTTCTTTATTTTTTTCAACAAAACACAAGCTACTTATTTAATTCCTTAGTGTGGAACATGCCAGGCAAAGCATCAACTAACATTAATGTATTTTGCCCTTACTAAAAACAGTATTTTCTAGTATTTGCTGCATGTGTTTGTTTTCTAGGAGCCTGGCCTATAACAACCTGGAGTCTCTGCCCAAAGACTTGTTCAAAGGTCTGGACGCTCTCACCAAAGTGTAAGTGTGAACCTGCTTTTGTAACATCTCAGTATCTGTGATCCAAACCAAACGCTCTAATGAACATGGACGCTGCAGCTCTTCACAGCGGGATATTTATAGAAGACTGTGTCATTATTTCACTGGAACTCAGCCCTGATAAAGTGTGTGGGCGCCTCAACGTTCAGAATAAAGTCGTTAAATTTGCATGAGATCGTGTAGAGGAGGAAGAGGTGGAGGAGGAGGTGGAGAAGAAACAGGAGGAGGAAGAGGTAGAGGAGGAAGAAGAAGAGGAGGAGGAAGAGATGGACAAAGAAGAGAAAGGAGAAGAGGAGGAGGAGGAGGAGGTGAAAGAAAAGGAAGAGGATAAAGAGGAAGAGGAGGAGGAGTATGATGAGAGGAGAAAGAAGAAGATGAGGAGGAGGAGGAGGAGAAAGAAGAGGAGGAGGAAGAGGAGGAAAAGTATGAACAGATGAAGGACAATGAGGAGGAGGAAGAATAAGAGGTGGAAGAAGAGACGAGGAGGAAGAAGTGGAGGAGGAGGAAGAGGTGGAAGAAAAGGAAGAGGATAAAGAGGAAGAGGAGGAGGAGTATGATGAGAGGAGAAAGAAGAAGAAGAAGAGGAGGAGGAGAAAGAAGAGGAGGAAGAAGAGGAGGAAAAGTATGAACAGGTGAAGGACAATGAGGAGGAGGAAGAATAAGAGGTGGAAGAAGAGACGAGGAGGAAGAAGAGGAGGAGGAGGAAGAGGTGGAAGAAAAGAAGAAGACTGAGGAAGAGGAGGAGGAGTAGGAGAAGGAAAAAGAAGAAAAAAAGGAGGAGGATGAGAAAGAAGAGAAAGAGGAGGAGGAGAAGGAGAAAGAAGAGGTGGAGGAGAAAGAGCAGGAAGAGGAGTGTAAGGTGTCACCCATGAGAGATGTTCTTCCCTCCTTAAAGCCGTGTTACTTCATGAGTGTCAGGGAGTCAGGCCAGTGGTCAGACGGAGTTTAATAAATGTGGAAGGCTCCATTAGAGGCTTTTGTCTTTTATATGAGGTTAAATGTCATTGTAGAGTGCAGAATATGGTCTAAAAGATAATAGAGAAAGAAATTGTTTTGAAGGAATAAGTTCAGATTCATAATTTGATGATGTCATAATTTCCCGTTGAGATTAATTGTTGAACTTTATCATTATTTGTGTGGGACAAGTTCCACACATTTTCCATGTTAATCTTATGGGTTAAAGTTGAATAGTGGTAACTTTGCAAGATGGATTCTTGTGCTATAGTATTTGTGAATTCACAAACTCACGAGAATCCATCAAGGAGTGGACGGACTGTAAGAGTGATTAGGTTGGTGAACCAATCACAGAGCAGCATTGAGGTTTGGGCGGGGCCACAGGGGAGGCGCCCAAATGAACCAAAACAAACATGGCAATGCCAATAAATCTACTTCGGCTTAATTTAGCGTCAATACATAATGTTTTGTTTGTGAAAAATGTCCAGAAGGTAAACGCTCTGTGCATCTGTGGACAGGGAAGACGTCTGTACTTTTCTTTCAACTGGAATTAATAAAGTTTCTTCTGCTGTTGTGATGCTTCAACTAATCAAATAGTTGTTGTTTCGTTCTGCATTTTACAAACGCTTTCAGCGAGCGCCATCACGGATGGATAATGTGTAGAGCAGGGGTCTTCAACATTTTTCAGGCCAGGGACCCCCAAACAGATGGCGAACTGGGCCAGGGACCCCCTACTATATATACAGCATAGAATTGTGTTTTACATTAAATTGAGCTTAGTGTCATGTATAAACATTGCTACTCTGTTATGGTACATCCAATACAAGGACATAATGCACAGGTTAATACTGTATTTTACACTATAAAATATAAAATTGTATTATTTTAAAGTGAAATCCAAAGATTTCGCGACCCCCCTGCAGTACCTCCCCCCCTGTTGAAGACCTCTGGTGTAGAACTCAATTCAGAGTGACACACATATCGATCTGCCGTGAGCCAGGGCTGAATAATGGTACAATTATTCTGAAGCTATTTTTGCAACATAATTGAACTAGTTTTATACATCCTCAAAAAGAAGATGAACTTTGTGCCAGGTTGTGCCAGATTTTGTTTCTTGGAACTAGGCCTGGTAATTGCACAAATATTAACCATTAACCAGGTCAACAAGTCTGATAGTTAATCTGATAGTTAATCTGATAGTTAATCTGATAGTTAATCTGATAGTTAATCTGATAGTTAAACAGCAAATTCCACCACACAATTCTGTCCTGTCCTCCAACTCCATTTTAAACTATTGTCATTCTTGAATGTCTCAGCCCACCTTCTGATTAGGACTATCAGGTGCATCCTAAAAATATAGACTTTAAATAATAATATTGCCTTCTCCTGGTGTTGCAGAGATCTCCGTGGAAACCAGTTCACGTGTGACTGTAAGCTCAAGTGGCTGGTGGAGTGGATCTACAGCACTAACGCCACAGTGGACCAGATCTACTGCAAAGGACCAGCCTCTCAGGTGGACAAGAAGATTAACGACCTGCTGCCCCAATCCTTTGACTGCATCACCACAGGTACCACTGTCAGGACCACTCTCCACTCACAGCTGGAGGGTCCCCGGTGTGGCTCCTGAGCTGGGACTTTTGGAGGTTTTCCATGTTCTCCCAGTGTTAAGGGAGGGGTTTCCTCTGGAAGATGTGTGTTGGGACTGAGGTGTTAGGGGTTTGCAGAGTCGATAGGAAATGCATGTTTAGTCTAGTCTAATGTTTCCACAGTATTTTATCTTGTGAATGCCAGGTGTCACAGTGGGCAGTGATGGTGTTGTGTCCTTAGGCAAGACACCCACACTGCTAAGTATGAATGTGGTGTGACTGGAGGGGCTGATATTGCAGATAAGGCAGCTTTGCGTGAAAATCCTCGGTCCAAACTTGAGACGATCCAACCACAGCTGCTAATTTGTATCACGTGTCTCTCAAATGTGGAAGACATTTACTGTTAATTAAAGGAGAATTAAAGTTTTTTACAATCTGAGCCTTATTTAGGTAATAAAACAAGTTGTTTTACTCACCCATAGCACTTTGGTGTCATATGGAGCACTTCCAGAGATGTTTTAGATTAGCGATATCCGTAACGCGAGTTCTCTGGGCATATAATATATGCCCCGAGCGGTCTCCAAATAACACAATCTTTAGCACTTTTCAAATCATAGAAGCTCAATGTCTTAGTCTACACTTTCGTTTGAGTCAAAAGTGGCCTGTAATCTAAGATTTATCCATAATTTACAGTTTTGTGTTTCATGTTTGGGTCCCGCGAGCTGAGAGTGAAATAAGCTGTGACTCCGCACATGCGCACTGGCGTTCTCATCTACTCAAAACTATGGATAAATCTCGGATTACAGGCCACTTTTGACTCAAACGAAAGCGTAGACTAAGACATTGAGCTTCTATGATTTGAAAAGTGCTAAAGTTTGTGTTATTTGGAGACCGCAAACATTTGCCCCGAGAACTCACATTACGGAGATCGCAAATCTAAAACATCTCCGGAAGTGCTCCATATGACACCAAAGTGCTATGGGTGAGTAAAACAACTTGTTTTATTACCGAAATAAGGCTCAGATTGTAAAAAACGTTAATTCTCCTTTAAATTCTTGTAACATTCAGAACAAAATAAATGTTTTACTTGAGATAAGTGATAGTTTTGTTACCTGGCCAGCCAAATGATATCTCTCTGTATTTCCTATACAGCGCGATACCATTTCGACACCCTCGCTCCACTCTCGCTCCTCCGGTTAAAAACGGACTCCGCGATTCTGATTCGTTCAAAGATGGTGACGTCAGTGCACCCGCCTTTGCCCGCAACGTCACTCTTAGGCAGCGGAAGTTCCTCCTCAGTTTTGAATCAAGATGGCGCAATCTCTGATTGGTTCACTTAGCTGTCTGTCTACGCGCAACCGCAGCGCATTTTGGACCAAGCGTTACCAGACTCATCCGCTGGTTCAGCGATGAGTCATGGATTCTTCCAGGCAAATAGTTTGGGGCTTCGACTGTTCAATCCACAATTTCTCAGTCCTTTTTTCTCCTTTTTTATGTGTAAGCAGCACGTTTGTTTTTGACGCAAACAGGGCATGCGTTTCTCTGATTGGTTAATCCATCTGTCAATCACACCCTCTGCAATCAGGGAGACAGGATGCACCTCCAACCACTTAGTGTGGAGTAAATAAATAATGCACAAAATTGAGCATCTGCATATCTGCATATTATTATTATTTTGGATAATGCAGGTGTTAATTTGTATTCAGACCTTTTTAATGGATCAAATGTTGTGTTCTAGTGGAGTTTATCTGTAGAGTCTAAAGATCTCTTTTGTTGCAGAGTTTGCATCATACCAGAGTCTGAAGTTTGAGTCCATCTCTGTGGAGGCCTTCAGCTTCGGACAGGACCAGTACGTGGTGTTTGCTCAGCCCTTCATCGGGAAGTGCACCTTCTTAGAGTGGGACCATGTGGAGATGGTCTTCAGGAACTACGATGACATCAACAGTGAGTCAGAGCAGACAATAAGTTTATTCTGTTTATCGCAGGAATAGCCACAGGTTTTGTAGTGATGGAATCTTGAAGGAATGGGACAGTCACCATAGCAATTCAACACAAAATATTATATCTTTGAAAATGTCGCCTTTGAGACTGTTAAGTGGATTAAGTGGATGTCATAACTCAACATAGCAGCGCACTGGCTAGCACTGTGTCTCAAAACTAATCAGAACAGAGAACTTCTTTAGGACTGTTAGTGGGTGTACACCGTTTTTTAACTTAAAGGAAAAGTAACGTTTTTTTACAATCTGAGCCTTCTTTCGGCAATAAAACAAGTAGTTTTACTCACCCATAGCAGTTTGGTGTCAATTGGAGCAGTATCGTAGAAGTTATGTTGTAGCCATTCTCTTCTACTAATGATCCCGTATCCGTTAGCGTGAGTGCTCGGGGCATTACTTTGCGCTCTCCAAATAACACAAACTTTAGCACTTTTCAAATCACAGAAGATCGCTGTGTCAGGGTAGACTTTTAGTGGATTCCAAAACGGCCTGAAACCCGATATCCAGCTATAGTTTCATTTGATGACGTCATCAGAGAGGACAGTGCGCATGCGTGAACTCAGCTGTTTTGTAAACACCGCTAGTCCGAAAGAAGCTAACACCGCTCTGAACTTTACTTTTCTGTTGCGATATCGGGTTTCAGGCCGTTTTGGAATCCACTAAAAGTCTACCCTGACACAGCGATCTTCTGTGATTTGAAAAGTGCTAAAGTTTGTGTTATTTGGAGACCGCAAAGCTATGCCCCGAGCACTCACGCTAACGGATACGGGATCATTAGTAGAACAGAACGGCTACAACATAACTTCTACGATACTGCTCCAATTGACACCAAAGTGCTATGGGTGAGTAAAGCTACTTGTTTTATTGCCGAAAGAAGGCTCAGATTGTAAAAAAAAACGTTACTTTTCCTTTAATTTAGGATTCTACCAGATTTAAGCAGCAGCTGCCAGTCTGTTTTAGTGTGAAAAGTCACTGGCAATGTCCAGCGGAATAGAACATTGTTTTCTTAAAGAGATTCAGAGATCCTATGAAATATAGAGGGGTCTGATGGTGCCCCCTCAGGAGTATTATCTGTATTGATTGATCCCCTTTAACACTTTATGACCACAGTATCCACTCTACAATCAATTACACTGTAATAAAAAAACATTTGTCCACAGCAACAACATTTTTATGTGATCAACTGCTCAGTACTGTCCAAGCTACTGCACAACTGTCCAAAAGTAGCAGCACAATAAAATGAGTCTTATTTAAATCAAAACAAACAACCTCCGTTATTGTCCATGGGCTGGGCATGTGCGTCCGGTCTAGGGATGCAAATTATCGATTAATTCATTCATCTATAGTTGATTGACCTTATCGATCGACTTACGATTAACTGATAAGTGGTGTTTTTCACCCTAATTTTAGTGTTTCAATAGGGTCTTTAAGAATATAAGCTATAGTATACATAACACTGAGTCAAAAATATATCATAGTATTATTATATTGTATATTCCTCAATTAATTATTCCTTAGTAAAAAGCAGACAAATGTATTGATGCTGAATAACAAAATACATTCTTTATTGAAAATAAATTGAGGACTGGCTCAGTTGTTGCACTTGCAGCATGGAAATCTTTAAATGAAAAGGAACAGAAGAAATTAAATAACAGAATGTTATTTAGTCTACATATTATGATGAAACCAGTGAATCCAGGTTATTTTAGGACATTCTCAACATTTATTTTGAACTAAGACATCAACAATATTTCTCTCCCTTAAAGGAAAAGTAACGTTTTTTTTTTACAATTTGAGCCTTATTTCGGTAATAAAACAAGTTGTTTTACTCACCCATAGCACTTTGGTGTCATATGGAGCACTTCCAGAGATGTTTTAAGATTTGCGGTTAGCCTAGCGCGACTTCTAGCCATAGCTCGGGGCATATAATATATTCCCCAAGCATGTAATATGTCCCGTGCGGGCTCCAAATAACACAAACTTTAGCACTTTTCAAATCATAGAAGTCCGATGTCTTAATCTACGATTTCGTTTGAAGTAAAAGTGGCCTGTAATCCGAGATTTATCCATAGTTTACAGCTTTGCGTTTCATGTTTGGGTCCCGGGAGCTGAGAGCACAGTCCGCACATGCACACTGGCCTCCTCATCTACTCAAAACTATGTCTAAATCTTGGATTACAGGCCACTTTTGACCACACAAAATCGTAGGCTAAGATATCGGGCTTCTATGATTTGAAAAGTGCTAAAGTTTGTGTTATTTGGAGACCGCAAACATGTGCCCCGAGAACTCACATGATGGAGATCGCAAATCTAAAACATCTCTGGAAGTGCTCCATATGACACCAAAGTGCTATGGGTGAGTAAAACAACTTGTTTTATTACCGAAATAAGGCTCAGATTGTAAAAAAAAACATTACTTTTCCTTTAATCTGTGAAGGGTTACAGTACAAAATATACATTTCACAGGGCCCCTGGACACAGCATAAAACATTACAGGGCCTCAAACCAGAACAATCAAGAAATGATAAAAGCATGTAAGTGACATGCTTTTATCATTTCAAAAATATATGGTTCTAGGTCCAGCTCTACTGTGAGTTGTACGGCAACATCCAGAGAGGAAAGGGTTACATGATGTAACGCTATGGTCTTTCTCGCGAGTGGGTTCACATCTCGTGTTCACATTCCAGAGTAGTGCCCTCTAGCGATTAGTTACAATTAATACATTTTCTTTGGCCAACGTCTTGATCGACAATTAATTGTAAGTCGATTAATTGTTGACATCCCTAGTCTGGACTAAAGAGATGTGAGAATCCCTGTAGTTTTTATTTTATGTTGATGATCACATGATCGCATTGACGCTCCAAGGAAACACATGCAGTGTTTGTGCCATTTATTAGATCAGATGTTTTATGTAAAAACAGTCCAAAAAGGGTTGTTTACTTTCTACGAAATACACTTTAGAAGCCTATGCCGCGAGGGCAGAGAAAGAAGGGAGCTCTTTGCCTTGTTTGACTGCACAGACATGTGATAGAAGTGTCGTTTTTTTATCTAAGGATTTTCAGACATAAATTCTCAAAAACTTTTTAACATAATATATACCAATATACTGTATATCAGGCCTGGACTGGTAATCGGGCATGCCGGGCATTTTCCCGGTGGGCCGACAGTCCTAGGGGCCGATGCCCTTCTTTTTTTTTTTTTTTTTTTTTTACTTAGAGACCGGCCCACAATTTAGGACTGAACCAGGACTAAACCAGGACTAAACCAGGACTAAACCAGGACTACATCAGGTCTGAACCAGGACTAAACCAGGACTAAATCAGGTTTGAACCAGGACTAAACCAGGATTGAACCAGGATTGAACCAGGACTAAACCAGGACTAATTACCTCTAAATCAGGACTAAATCAGGACTAAACCAGGACTAAATTAGGACTGAACCAGGACTAATTACATCTAAATCAGGACTAAAACAGGTCTGAACCAGGACTAAACCAGGACTAAATCAGGATTGAACCAGGACTAAACCAGGACTAATCAGGTCTAAATCAGGACTAAATCAGGTCTGAACCAGGACTAAACCAGGACTAAATTAGGACTGAACCAGGACTAATTACATCTAAATCAGGACTAAAACAGGTCTGAACTAGGACTAAACCAGAACTAAATCAGGATTGAACCAGGACTAAACCAGGACTAATTACCTCTAAATCAGGACTAAATCAGGTCTGAACCAGGACTAAACTAGGACTGAACCAGGACTAAACCAGGACTAATTACCTCTAAATCAGGACTAAATCAGGTCTGAACCAGGACTAAACTAGGACTGAACCAGGACTAATTACATCTAAATCAGGACTAAAACAGGTCTGAACCAGGACTAAACCAGGACTAAATCAGGATTGAACCAGGACTAAACCAGGACTAATCAGGTCTAAATCAGGACTAAATCAGGTCTGAACCAGGACTAAACCAGGACTAAATTAGGACTGAACCAGGACTAATTACATCTAAATCAGGACTAAAACAGGTCTGAACTAGGACTAAACCAGAACTAAATCAGGATTGAACCAGGACTAAACCAGGACTAATTACCTCTAAATCAGGACTAAATCAGGTCTGAACCAGGACTAAACCAGGACTAAATTAGGACTGAACCAGGACTAATTACATCTAAATCAGGACTAAAACAGGTCTGAACTAGGACTAAACCAGAACTAAATCAGGACTAAACCAGGACTAATTATGAGGGGCCGGTCTAAGCCAAAAATGCCAGGGCCATTTTTTTGTCCCAGTCCAGACCTGCTGTATATCAATAAAAAGTATAGATTCTGTTTGAAAAATAGGTACAGCCACTGGTATTAGGTGTTTGCGTCATTTTCAATTGCCACAGTCCCTATTTTTAGAGGTAGAGTATATGGGTGAACTGGACATCTACTGTTTACATACAAAAAAACCCTTTTTTTTTTGTTTTTGTTTTGCACCAGGCACGTCCACTGTCATCTGCAAGCCACTCATCATTGACAACCAGCTCTTCATTATTGTGGCTCAGCTGTTCGGCGGTTCTCATATTTACAAGCGCGACACATCTGCCAACAAGTTCATCAAACTCCAGGGCATCGACATTCTAAAGATCCGTAAACCCAATGATGTGGAGACCTTCAGGATTGACGGGGAATCCTTCTTCATCATCGCCGACAGCTCCAAAGCCGGTTCCACCACCATCTACAAGTGGAACGGCAATGGGTTCTACTCTCATCAGTCCCTCCATCCATGGTACAGAGATACAGATGTGGAATTCATGGAGATCTCCTCGAAGCCTCACCTGATATTGTCCAGTAGCTCCCAAAGACCAGTGATCTACCAGTGGAACAAAGGAACCAAGCTGTTTGACAGGCGTACAGATATACCAGAGATGGAGGATGTGTACGCGGTGAAGCATTTTAAAGTGAACTCTGACCTCTTCATCTGCCTGACCAGGTTCATAGGTAGGTGTAGGATTATCTGTTAATCTGTAATTGGGATTATTCAGGTCACAATATAAGCGCATATTATGCAAAATTGACTCTTGTGAGCTTTAAGGCATTTTAAGGCATGTTGTTTCCTCATCAAAAACATTCCTGGAGTTGTGTTTTGTTTCATTCACACATGTTTGAGTAATCCTTTATTATTAGTCTGTCTACATCTCCAAAGATCAAACCGCTGTGTTCCATCTTGTGATGTCATGAAGTGGTAGTTTTAAGATAAGATAACAGCTACCTTTTACCTTTAGTTCCGTAGAGATTGGCAATTCCAGAAAAACTCTATGTGTCTAAATGTGTGAATGAAACAAAACACAACTCCAGGTATGTTTTTGATGAGGAAACATTATAACATAGATCAGAACATTGTGTATATGGGCCGTTTAAAGGTGCATGGTGTAACCTTTCTGGTAGAGGATCCATTGTTTCTATGGATATGTCATTGCTCTGCCTGGAATGTATGACAGTGTGACATTAAACAGCTCTGCCTTACATTTATTATGGTGGGTTTATAGCTAAAAATACATAGAAAAACAGACATTCTGACTGAGTGGGGTCACCTTTCCACAGCTCTGACCTATAACTTGGTCTGGTTTGGTCTCCATGTAGATTGAAAGGTTTAATGCCATACTGTGTAACATTACAGACAAAAGCAATAGCATCTCCATGGAGAAAAGTTACACAATGCATTTTTAGCTTTAAAGGTGGCATGAAATTTTCACTTTCTGAGGTTTTTGAACGTTAATGTGAGCTCCCCTACCCTGTTTAGCCCCCCCTGGTTAAAAGTTGCAAAATGTCTAAACTGAGCATTTGCGATCCTTTTCTGCGTTAGAAAAAATCAGAGCTCAAACGGGCGATTTTGAACAAGGCACCTTATTGACGTCAGATCGAAAAAAAGAAATGCAAATACAGTTCCACCCCCGTCTGTCTGTACTCAGCATCTCTGTAAATCACGCCCAGAGAGTTTGGACTGCGGAGGAGCTAGGCAATGCGAAATGCGTTTTTTTTATTTGCCTGGAGGCACGTCCGAGTGTTTCTAGGCTCGGAAGTCCTTTATCTGAGCCTCTGGACCTTTGAACAGCAGTGGTTTAATTTTATTTTCTGTGGAAATGTGTTTATTTTTCAATGGAACGCTTCTCATCTCTTCTCGGTGCAAAAACGCGGAAATGGATCAGCTGAGAGCTGAGAGCGGAGAGTTTGGCCACGCCCCCACCCTCTACTATAGGCCATCTCTGTCCTCCTCATTTGCATTCAAGCAAAAACTCCCATAATGGCCTGTTCAGAGAGAGAAAAATTACTGTTTCTCATCTTATCTCTGTTTCTCATGCACTGAGTGTTGATTTTGAAGAAGGATTCATTTACAGTATTAGGGAACCATTAAGGAGCCATATAAAAGCATCAAGAAGTACCATGTCATGGGATCTTTAACATTTGATATTCTTGTCCATAGGTGACTCCAAGGTGATGCGGTGGGACGGGGCACTGTTCCGTGAGCTCCAGACGATGCCATCCAGAGGGTCCATGGTGTTCCAGCCCTTCTCTGTGGGCGCCTGGCAGTATGCCATCCTGGGCAGTGACTACTCCTTTACGCAGGTGTACCGCTGGGATCCAAAGAAGGGAGAGTTTGTTAACTTCCAGGAGCTGAATATCCAAGCCCCCCGAGCATTTCACCCGGTCTCCATAGACAACAGGCAGTTCCTCCTGGCCTCCAGTTTTAAAGGGAAAACTCAGATCTATGAGCATCTAGTGATCGATTTGAGCAACTGAAGGAGTGTGACGAGTGTGAGGACATGTGAAAGGGAGACTGAAATCTGTTCATATCAGTGCATGATCCATAATGTCCATTAACATTAATTTCAGATTAACATCTGAAATGGCCACAGAGATGTTAAAGTGCATATGGCAGGTTAATTGAAGCAGTTCTTGAGTCATCCAGAAGTAAGATGTTATCACAAAATTGAATCAGGTTGGCTGCAAAAGTAGGTTACACTAATTTCACTAAAACATAGTTAATATACTTACTTTGCTAAAAGAACGTACCTAGTTGTCCCTAGTTAGAAATGTTTTGTGAAGTTATATATTTTACTTTCTGGTTGGACATGGGCAGCAGATGTGAGCATGGATCTTTAAAGGAGAATTAACGTTTTTTACAATCTGAGCCTTATTTCGGTAATAAAACAAGTTGTTTTACTCACCCATAGCACTTTGGTGTCATATGGAGCACTTCTGGAGATGTTTTAGATTTGCGATCTCCATAATGTGAGTTCTCGGGGCACATGTTTGCGGTCTCCAAATAACACAAACTTTAGCACTTTTCAAATCATAGAAGCTCAATGTCTTAGTCTACGCTTTCGTTTGAGTCAAAAGTGGCCTGTAATCCGAGATTTATCCATAGTTTCGAGTAGATGAGGACGCCAGTGCGCATGTGCGGAGTCACAGCTTATTTCACTCTCAGCTCCAAACATGAAACGCAAAGCTGTAAATTATGGATAAATCTCGGATTACAGGCCACTTTTGACTCAAACGAAAGTGTAGACTAAGACATTGAGCTTCTATGATTTGAAAAGTGCTAACGTTTGTGTTATTTGAAGACCGCTCGGGGCATATATTACATGCCCCGAGAACTCGCACTACGGATATCGCTAATCTAAACCATCTCTGGAAGTGCTCCATATGACACCAAAGTGCTATGGGTGAGTAAAACAACTTGTTTTATTACCGAAATAAGGCTCAGATTGTAAAAAACGTTAATTCTCCTTTAATAAGAACTGGATAAGACACTCCCTCTGTCCCTGTGTGAGACCGGCTAGAGACCGCTCTAGGTACTGCAGCTCCCAGGAGCTCCACTCCATATGTTCGGCTGACAGGGCATCGACAGCTTTTTATATTTTTAAATCATAAAAGCCCTGCTCTGAGCCTGCGCTAGCTCCACTCCATTAGCTAACACTCTGAAATGTCAGAACTGCACATTTCTAACGTCACACGTTGGGTGACCTAAGGCCAGTACTCAGGAAATAATGCGGAAGAAAAAACTTTTTTGGCACTTTGCGCCAATGAGCACAAGCCACTGGCAACAACACAACACCATCTTGGGTTCATCTTCCAGATCGTATTTTCTTCCGTGGATGTGACCAAGCCCTGCTTTAACATAGCCCCTTGTTTAAGTGAATGGGCCAAGCTCAGTGGTGTAAAAACAGACAGGAGCTCACTCTTGCTGCACATCAGATGACGGTGCTCGGACCAATCAGAGCGAGAGTAGCAAGAGCAGAACAAGCTGAAGCTAACGACTGAAAATAGACAAAAATTGCCACAAAATCTAACCTTTACAAAAGCTGAAGCTCCTTGTTATTTTCAGTGGAGTTTTGTCCTAACATAGACAGCACAGAGGCATTCCCTTTTAGAAATACAGAAAGACTTGTCATATGCACTTTAAAGAGTAACTCATCCACAAGCTCACACCTTCCTCCAACCGCGACCAAAGCTTCACAGTCCTGGAAAAGTGTCCCCAGAACATTAAGATAAACAAGAAGAGGACAAACTGCCTACAGTGTACAGTATCATTCCACTCTAATCCAGACAGGACTGGGACCAGAGCACAAACCAGGTGAGGAGGAGCTAACTCACTCTTTGTCAGCAAACATTGTGCTAAAGGTTCATTATGTAACTTTTCTGGTAGAGGGTCCATCAAATGCTTTTCTCTGTGGAGATGTTATTGCTTTGTCTGAAATTTTCACAGTATGGCATTAAACATTTCTATCTTCATGGAGACCAAACCAGTCCAAGTTACAGGTCAGATCTGCGGACAGGCAACCCTGCTCACAGTCAGAATGCCTGGTTTTCTATGTATTTTTGAGCTACAAAATCACTTGTAAATGAATAAATGTAAGGTAGAGCTGTTTAAAGTCATACTGTGGAACATTCCAGGCAGAGCAATGACAGCATGACCCCTAACCAACGTTACATAGTGCACATATAATTAATTAATAATTATAATCTAGGAACATTATATGGGAATTACTTTAGTACACACAAAGTGAAATGTTGCAAGCAAATATCTGTTGTTTTGGGGATGATTGGGTAATGCGTTGTATATAATATTTATGTTACAAGAAAATGTATTTTAATTTCCATTTAACCTAAAAGCCATAATCATTACAAGTGAAAAGTGCTTGTAATATTTCACTGTGTACACTTCATATGCATAATATACACTACAGTAATGTCTTTCTACAGAATTATCATTATAAATGGACATATTTTAAGGTGAGTTACTCTTTAAAGGTGCAATATGTAACTTTTCTGATGCAGCTGTTATCACTTTATTGAAATGTTCTACAGTATGGCATTCAACTTGTCCATGGAGACAAGTTACTGGTACAGTAAAATCTGGAGATGCAACCCTCACTCACAATAACAATGCATGTTTTTTTGTTTTGTTTTTAAACTATAGACCAGTTTCAAAGCTACGTCATCACTGAATGCGCGCACAGTGTTGACTCAAAACAAAGCCACTGCCGCCATAAAACCCCCAGCGAAGATATAGAAGAGAAGAACTCGAATAAAGAGAAACAGATGGAATAAATGATAGTTCATATCATTCAACTGACATACACCCAAGTGAACACCTGCTGCTTGTTTAGGGTAATTTACCCAGGTGTTCAATGGTGTTTAATCATGCTGATTAACGAGCAAGCACAGGACACCGCAAAGCTCACAGACATATTAACCGGGTAACCTCTACGACAGACACATGTAAATGAACACAAATAACTTTGTTAAAATGCATGATAAGTTTTCGCTTGACCATCATAAATGGCATTTGACATGACTGAGATCACATCTGTGACTCGTGAATTAAGTTGTAGTATGTTACTTACCCCAGAACACAAGTGCAGTTGGCGGTCAGCACGTAGTTCTCGCGCTTGTTGATGATAGCCCAAGCATTGTACATGGTCGTTTTGTGGCCTTGTCTTTGACTGGGGAGAACATCAGATGCCAACACGCAAAACTCCCCATCGATATCGTGGTATTTTACCTCCTGTACATGGCCACACACGGCAAACTGGTAGGCATCCATGGATTTGTATGCACGCACTTTCTCTCTTGTATACACGCTGGGCTTCTCCACTAAATAACAGTGGATATCTGGCCACTGTAAATCTGGCCACTTTCTGCGGTCGTACTGCCACTCCGTGATCGCATAAGGATCTGGTAGTCGAACCCCGCTGCTCACCTTGAGATTTTGTATGTAGCTTTCCCTATCGTTCAGATACTCCGCTATGGTCCGCCATGGTTGATTCTGGGTCAACAGTGCGCGCACATGCCGGTGACGTCACGTCTGTTTACTAACGGTACAGGGGTCTATTGGTACAGTAAAATCTGGAGATGCAACCCTCACTCACAATCACAATGTATGTTTTTTTGTTTTGTTTTTAAACTATAAACATACCTGTAGTAAAAAAAAAAAAGTAAGATGGATCATTTTAATGCCATACTGTGGAACATTCCAAGTACAGAGAATAGAAAAGTTCCATAGTGCGCCTTTCATTTTCAAATTGAGCTGGACCATGCATGACATAGGACCAATATAGATTTGATTAGCGTTGGCAAGTAGTCATCATTTAGTTCTGTTTAACCACTACTATTGCAATGACTGAAGATTTCTACGTTTGTAATCTTGTATTTATGTACTGAGGTTGAGAACACTTTTTAACCCCCTTTGAGGAGATCTGCCAAAATGAGATGTTTACATTTTCCTGTCTTAATCATGTTTAAATGATCTTTTTTGTAAGTTATAATGGGACCACGACAAAGGCCGTATTTGTAGGTCGAAAGAATGTTAACTTGTATTTGGATATTCTTGGGACTTAAAGGTGCGTTTTGTAACTTTCCTGGTGGAGGGTACGTCAAATGCTTTTCCCCATGGAATGTTATTGCTTTGTCTGGAATGTTTTACAGTATGGTATTAAACCTTTCTACCACCATGGAGCCAAAACCAGACCAAGTTACAGGTCAGATCAGTGGAGAGGCACCCCCACTCACAGTCAGAATGCCTGTCTTTATAGGTATTTTTGAGCTATAAAACCATCTGTAATTGAATAAATAAGGTAGAGCTGTTTAATGTCAGACAAATGGCACATCCAGAAACAAGCAGGTGACAGACCCTCCACCAGAAAAGCTCCACAATACATCTTTAAATGCTTTTTGTGAATGGTTTGTATGTGTATAAAGTGTTGAACAGTGGTTTTACAAAGAATGTATGGACAAGCTTCAGAGCACCCTACCAACTATTTTTAGACACTTAAGAGAATGTTATCTTAACTAACAAGCCATTATGTCATGTTAAAACGTTAAGTTATTAATATTACACTGTTCAAGTCAATAAAGGTTTACATCATGGATTCTATGGTCTTTTTTCCTGGTCTGGGCTATGTAAGAGCCATTCCCAAAGTCTGCAGTGCTGTGGGCCCCTCCTATCAATGCTAAAGTCCCCCACCACCCCAATAATAATTTGCACCACATTTCATAGAAAAGGTCATGTTTTTCCCTTAAAAATACTAAATATAATTATAGTGTAGTAACCAAATATATTATGTAAAGCTGATTTCAAAAGTTTTCTTTTATGCTGGCTGTGTGGACAACCTTTGGGGGCCCCCTCTGAAATGCCCCGGACCCCACTGTGGGAACCACTGCTATGTAATATGCATCTATATGTTTGAAATAAAAAGGGATCAAAACAGACAGTAAAATACATGAGCAGTGTGTTGTTTTAAGGATGTAGGAATAGAAGTTGAGTAAGTCATCTGACCTCACAGGTCGCCCTTCAGGCAGAACACGGAGCTCCTGTTGGACCCTATTTGTGATTTCTGGATATTGTTCTGTGGCCTAACAAGAAAATACATTATTTATATGTTGTAATTCAGTTTGAACTACTGATGTCAAGATTATACTGTTCAGTGAGAATAATGAAGATTTAGGTTTAATCTTAAAGCCACAGTATGCAAATTTTAGCCCAAAAGTAGACCAAATTTTTTGTTTATTTCATTTTGTTTTGGATGTGTTTATTGCACTGAATGAAGGGCTTGCATCTCCACAAACCTGCTTCTTATTTAGCCTGGCGGAGGGCCTCTTTTTGCTTGTTTCCATGGAAATGTTTCTTTGGCTATTATATTCCGTGTAGAATGTTCCGAACTCCGGCTTTAACTTTGATTCCATGGAATCATATGGACATACAGTCAGGTCCATAAATATTGGGACATCAACACTATTTTCATCTTTTTGGCCCTGGACACCACCACAATGGATTTGAAATGACACAAACAAGATGTGCTTTAAGTGCAGACTTTCAGCTTTAATTTGAGGGTATTTGCATCCAAATCAGGTGAACGGTGTAGGAATTACAACAGTTTCTACATGTGCCTCCCACTTTTTAAGGGACCAAAGGTAATTGGACAATTGGCTGCTCAGCTGTTCCATGGCCAGGTGTGTTCCATGGCCAGGTGTGTGTGATTCCCTCATTATCTCATTTATAAGCAGACAAAAGTTCATTCGAAGTTTGCATTTGGAATCGAATTGCTGTCAACTCTCAATAAGAGGTCCAAAGAGCTGTCACTATCAGTGAAGCAAGCCATCATTAGGCTGAAAAGGCAAAACAAACCCATCAGAAAGATAGCAAAAACATTAGGTGTGGCCAAATCAACTGTATGGAATATTCTTAAAAAGCAAGAACGCACCGGTGAGCTCAGCAATACCAAAAGACCCGGAAGACCACGGAAAACGACTGTGGTGGATGACAGGAGAATTCTTTCCCTGGTGAAAAGAAACCCCTTCACAACAGTTGGCCATATCAAGAACACTCTCCAGGAGGTTGGCGTCTCTGTGTCAAAGTCAACAATCAAGAGAAGACTTCACCAGAGTGAATACAGAGGCTTCAGCACAAGATGTAAACCATTGGTGAGTCTCAAAAACAGGAAGACCAGATTAGAGTTTGCCAAAAAACATCTAAAAAAGCCGATACAGTTCTGGAACAACATCCTATGGACAGATGAGACAAAGATCAACTTGTACCAGAATGATGGGAAGAGAAGAGTTTGGAGAAAGAAAGGAACTGCCCATGATCCAAAACATACCACCTCATCAGTGAAGCATGGTGGTAGTGTTATGGCGTGGGCATGTATGGCTGCCAATGGAACTGGTTCCCTTGTTTTTATTGATGATGTGACTGCTGACAAAAGCAGTAGGATGAATTCTGAAGTGTTTTGGGTAATATGATCTGCTCATATTCAGCCAAATGCTTCAAAACTCATTGGACGGCGCTTCACAGTGCAGATGGACAATGACCCGAAACATACTGCGAAGGCAACCAAAGAGTTTTTTAAGGCAAAGAAGTGGAATGTTATGGAATGGCCAAGCCAGTCACCTGACCTGAATCCAATTGAGCATACATTTTACTTGCTGAAGAGAAAACTGAAGGGAAAATGCCCCAAGAACAAGCAGGAACTGAAGACAGCTGCAGTGGAGGCCTGGCAGAGCATCACCAGGAACGAAACCCAGCGTCTGGTGATGTCAATGCATTCCAGACTTCAGGCTGTCATTGACTGCAAAGGATTTGCAACCAAGTATTAAAAAGTGAAAGTCTGCACTTAAAGCACATCTTGTTTGTGTCATTTCAAATCCATTGTGATGGTGTCCAGGGCCAAAAAGATGAAAATAGTGTTGGTGTCCCAATATTTATGGACCTGACTGTACCTCCTCCAGAAAGTTACACACTGTAGCTAAGAACATTATTCTCATCAGTGGTAAAACCTGTAATGTGAAAGAGCTCAAATAAATACAAACAAATAAAATCCTTTTATTTTCTCGGACAAAGTGCACGCCTCAGTTCTACAAAGCAGCACATTACAATGTCATGGAATAAATACAAGAAAACTGTCTGAAATTATAGAATGAACACGAGTGAGGATACACCAGTACCTGCACAGTCACGCTGCATGGGCCAGGGCCAAACCAGTCTGTTTACAAGGACTCCAGCCAACTTCCCATTCTCTCTCCTCACTCATCTGATAACTGGATAGCCTCACCAAGGCTAGCAGTTATAGGAGCAGATTTGGAGCCAGTTGCATACTAGGAATAGGAATTTATTTACAGAGAAAATAGTGACCAAAAGACCAAAATGGCAAGGCTGACAGCAGCAGTTACAGAGACAGGGGTGACTATTTTTGATGTAAAGTCAATTGGAAGCAGAGATGATGGAGCCTGAAGCACCCCCATGTTCACTTCCTCTTTGGAACGTGGCGGCTAGTGGGTTAGCTATGTCCATTTGTACGTACAGTTGATGGTACTGTCAAGGCCCGTTGACAGAAATTTGGGGGCCCGGGGACCCCTCAAATATAAATTAATAGGCACAGGGTCCAATTCTAGGCCCCTATTCTAGGTCTACTGCCTTGGTACTATCCCACCAAACCAATTAGAAAAACATTAAAACCTGTCGTATGTATTTTAAATGTAGTTTGATCAGGAGGTCCTTGTACAGCAGACTGGACTGGCCCTTTTTTCTGTGTCACTGAGGATTTAATTAAACATGACAGAAAACATGGTTGCCTCCTCACGTCCGTGCACTTCTCTTCTTGGAAAACTTGTGCAATTCCAGCGGGCCCCGGATGCCCCGCCCACTGCTGAGAAGAACGACATAAAGTGACCACTCAACCCAACCCACTGATCAGTCTATACGGTGCAACGTAGTGTTTTTCTATAGGCAAACAGTCAACGAAAAGGCTTCATCTTTCACAAAATAACTTAGTGCTCTTTAAATAAAATTGAAAACACTATTTCCATGTGGTGGCTCTTTAAAAAAAAAAAAAAAATTTAAAAAAACTCACAGACCAAAAAGGATAAGAGACATCAACAATATTAGGAAAAAAACATGAACAAATATTGACAATGATTTCTGTACATAACGCAAACCAATATACAATTACAGTACCTGCAGATGTTAATGCATACAGTACACTTCTCTTTTACATAGTTTTAGTATGGGGGCTCCAGCCTGATCTATATACTTACCACAGACTGTGAAAAAAGCGGCTAATTTAGTACTTTTAATGGTTACTCAGCGAGAGGAGAGACAGAGAGAGAGCGCTTTTCGAAAAAAAAAACAAAACCTAAATGTCTGACTGAAATCCTTATTGCGGAATGGGCTGTGGTTGGAGTTGCATACTGCATGTGTAGATGAGGAGGAGTAAGAGGAGGGGGCGGTTGAAGAGGGGGCGGTTGTTGTGTGGTTGGCGGTGGAGGAAGAGGAGGGGGGGGGGGAGTGGTTGCGCCCTTTCACACAGAGTTATCGTCCTCTTTACAGTACATTCGTGGCCGGTATTGCACGAGCTGAAGTCTGCATGTGCGTGGAGGAGCTTCAGTGCTGAGATGAGCTCGCCGGGCACTTTATTTGGAACGTCTGCGGTGGTGGTTATTCAATATGTGGATTATGTGGTTAAATCATATGGTGGCTTTGAGGTCCTGTATTGTTATGCAAAATTGTGAGCTTTAAAGGAGAATTAACGTTTTTTACAATCTGAACCTTATTTCGGTAATAAAACAAGTTGTTTTACTCACCCATAGCACTTTGGTGTCATATGGAGCACTTCCGGAGATGTTTTAGATTTGCGATATCCGTAAGGCGAGTTCTCTGGGCATATAATATATGTCTATAATATATAAGTCTCCAAATAACACAAACTTTAGCACTTTTCAAATCATAGAAGCTCAATGTCTTAGTCTACACTTTTGTTTGAGTTAAAAGTGGCCTGTAATCCGAGATTTATCCATAATTTACAGCTTTGCGTTTCATGTTTGGGTCCCAGGAGCTGAGAGTGAAATAAACTGACTCCGCACATGCGCACTGTCCTCCTCATCTACTTGAAACTATGGATAAATCTCAGATTACAGGCCACTTTTGACTCATACGAAAGTGTAGACTAAGACATTGAGCTTCTATGATTTGAAAAGTGCTAAAGTTTGTGTTATTTGGAGACCGCAAACATGTGCCCCGAGAACTCACATGATGGAGATCGCAAATCTAAAACATCTCCGGAAGTGCTCCATATGACACCAAAGTGCTATGGGTGAGTAAAACAACTTGTTTTATTACCGAAATAAGGCTCAGATTGTATAAAACGTTAATTCTCCTTTAAGCCACGTTAGAAAGTTGTTACCTCTTCAAAAACATACCTGGAGTTGTGTTTTGTTTTTAAGTAATCCTTTACTTTTTGTCTGTCTACATCTCCAAAGCTCAAAATACTCTGTTCCACCTTGTGATGTCATGTGGTAATATACAGGAAGGGCTTTACTGTGTTTTTAAAGCACATTCACTAGAATCTTTTGGATAATTTCAGCCCTGTAATTTCCAATGTCTCTACTCAACTAAAGGTAAAAGGTAGCTGTTAACTTGATAACTAGTAAAAAAAAAAAATTCAGAGGTAGTTAACAGCCACCTTTTACCTTTAGTTCAGTAAAGATTGGCTATTCCAGGTCTGAAATTATTCAGATTATATTAGTGAAGGTGTATGCCGTTAAAAACCCAACCCAAACATGCGCCATAGGTAAAATCCTCCATCTTAGGGCCTGACCAAAGCCTAAATAACAAAACAAAATCATGGGGATGGTCCCCGGGTCAAATATAGAAACAACTCCTCCTGTGCGAGATCAATAACGGTCAATCTTCTAATCCTTGACCACTGTAAGGCGCTTTGTGCTACAATTTTGTATGAAAAGCGCTTTATAAATATTGTTTGATTGATTGATTGATTGAAAAACATAGTAAAGCTCAGAGTGTTTTCTGTTTGAGAGAAGAACGCAGCATAAATATGCAGGATATGTGTGTTAAACATGTGTGAATGAAACAAAACTCTGGGTATGTTTTTGGTGAGGAAACAATATTGGATCAGAAAAAAGTGTAAAATGGCCCTTTAATATATAAATTTGGATGGATGTAAGCTACCAATTATGTTGATCTATGTATGTCTATCCAGCCAGCCCCTCCTACTTCCTTTTGTAAACCACCAGCAGACTCTCCCCACCTCACAAAGCACCCGGCGAGCATTACTTCTTTTCTTTCTCCTTGTTACGCTAAATCCAGTGACGTAGAGCTAGTCCCCCGCGCGCACCTGCCATCACCTGCTGCCATCATCTGCCGCCATCACTTGCTGTCATCACCTTCCACCCCGCGTCCGCCGCCTCGGCCGTCACAGCTTGAGCTCGTTGGCGATCTTGCAGGCGATGTTCTTGAAGGCGATGGACGTGCCCGATATTCGCTTGAACCTGACACCGTTGAGAGAGAGCCGTGGGAGCTTGCAGACCTCCATCTCCCACTGCACCAGGTTGTCTTGGCGTGCGTCGCCGTGGACACAGAAGAGCAGGAAGCGTTCGCGTTGCTCGTAGTCACAGCTGTTGGCGTCCAGGACTTTGCGGATCTCCCTCATCATGTCGGCAGGCTCCATGGACGAGGTGGTCTTCATGCTCCAGGTGAAGCGCAGAGAGCGGGGTTTAGAGTCACGCCCGCCGCCCTCCTCTTTGGTGTCGCCAGACGCACTCCTGGAGGTGAAAGAAAGAGGAGAGGGTCAAAGGAGAGCCTGACACAGGTTTCTTTTAGATGAAGTGCCAGAGACAATACTACACTATAATGAGGAGACATTAGATCACATGGCCCTGACCTGTGGGATGCCCCAGAGGTCGATCCTGGGCCCCATTTTGTTCAATCTCTACATGCTGCCATTACGCCAGATAAGACGCAGCAATAATGTGTCCTACCACAACCATGCAGATGACACTCAGACCTACGTTTCACTGACAGCAGGTGACTAAGGACCAGTGGACTCACTCTGCCACTGCATCCAAAATATCACTGTGTGATATCTCCAGCTAAACACAGACAAAATAGAAGTCATAGATTTTGGCCCACAGAAACAAAGTGACAGTGTCAGCAGTCACCTCCAGTCTCTCTCTAAAACCTTCAAATCAGGCTAGAAATCTAGGGGTAATAATGGACTCAGATTTTAACTTTAACAGTCACATCAAATCAATAACATCTGCAGCCTTTTACCACCTAAAAACATAGCAAAAATCAAATGTAAACTGTCTAAAGCAGACTTAGAGAGACTTATCCATGCATTTGTTTCAGGAAGGTTAGATGTCCTGCTTACAGGCCTCTTCAAACGAGCTGTGAGACAGCTGCAGTACATCCAGAACCCTGCAGCTCTGGTCCTGACTCGAACCAGGAAGTACGAGCACATGTGTCCTGTGCTCAGGTCTCTGCATTGCCCCCTGTGGCTCAGAGAATAGACTTTAAAGCGGCTCTGCTTGTGCACAAGTCTCTCCATGGCCGAGCACCAAAGTACATCTCTGACATGTTAGTGCCACATGAACCATCTGCACTCTGAGGAGCTCAGGGACCGGCCTCCTGCTGGTGTCAGGACTAAATGCGGGGGAGTCACTTGGCTTAGTTATAACTGTACTTCCAGAGCCAATATAGACCCTTTAAAAGTTTATTTTTTAATTATTCTATGCGGTATTAACTGCTAATACATAACATACACAACATAACATATATAGATCACCATGTTTCCTTTTATTGTTTGGAAAATGCTATATTCGCCCAAAACAACATATTAACATACTGTATTTTATGTTTTGAGTCTCTTGTCTTGTTTTTAGTCTCCCCTCTCTTTGCTCCCAAAGTTATGTGACTTCCCCTTCAGAGTGCTATCACAACAATTTGAGGGAATATTATAATATGGTAAAAAAAAAAAAAAAAAAATATATATATATATATATATATATATATATATATATATATTTTTTTTACCATTAAATAAATAGAAAATTATATATATATATATATATATATATATATATATATATATATATATATATACTGTATATATAATTTTCTATTTATTTAATATTTTGTTTTAAAAAAAAATAGAAGAAGCAAACTGGCATTTCTATCATGGATTTTTTTTTTAAAATAAAGACTTAAAGGCATTAGTGCTTAGAGCTGATGTCAGTGAACGCTTAATTTGGCTCTGAGATCAAGTGCAGGGCCAATATGACATAATGAGTATGGGAGGTTCAATAGAGATTAGACCATAAGCACTGCTTTATACATTATGAATCATTACTGGTACGACAAGACACCTGCTGTTTATTCTGTCCATATGCTGCACTGTACTTACAGCTTTACCCTCCTCTTATTTTATGTCTATTGGTAAGTCTTTTTAAAGTTAATTTTCTTATATTTGCCATTCTCCTGCTGTTGTGGAGCTGTTCACTTTAACACTGTCATTTCCCCAGTGTGAGACAAATAAAGGCTCTCTCTCTCTCCATAATTGTTTGACTGTACAAAAGGAGTGAATGCATTACTGCTTTTACTCTGCAAATGATTTTCCCACATTCAAATTAAAGGTGCACTATGTAACTTTTTTGGTAGAGTCCATCTATAGACTGTATAAAAAAGTGGAAAAGGGAGTATGACGTCACTCATAGCATTTGGCTCCCGTCAAATGAAGCTCATGAGCTTAGTAGTTATAAGGGTGAATTTGGAACTGAGTTCCCTATTAGGAATAGGAATTGAATTATGGGCAAAATAGCAAAATAAAACCCATTTTAAGACCAAAATGGCGAGGTTTCCTGCAGCAGTTACAGAGAGAATGGCGACAATTTTTCAATTTCACTAGCTAGGACCACGCCATCAACATAATACAGTGAAGATATTTATGAATGAATGATGGCGGACGTCTCGGTGAATAGGCGGTGATGGCTGGGTTGAGACAATGGGTGGGGGCTCCGTCTCAATCTTCAATTGGCCCAGCGGAACGGGACCCCCCCCTCCCTTTAGGAGATGTCTTATGGCTGAAAGACAAACGAGATAGGGGAGGGAGGGTTCGAGTTAACCCAGACGAACTGGAATGAACGGATGAGCGGCTATAAATAGCTGCAGGAAATTAGAGTTGTGGTTACGGTGAACTGTGATTCGCTGGTGAGGAGGAGAAGGTGGTTGAGGCGTGGTCCTGCTCCTGAATTTCAGTTAATCGCATTAACTCCATATAAACTGAATTGGAGCCAGAATCGATGGAGCCGGAAACTCCCCCATGCTCACTTATTTGGAACGCTACAGCTAGTGTGCTAGCTATGACCATTTATATAGATATATATAATAGATAGATATAAGTCTATAGGACCATCGCATGCTTGTTTCCATGGAGATGTTACAGCTTTGCGTGAAATGTTCCACAATATGGTATACAACTTGTCTTTCCCAGGTGGGGTACCCACTATCAAAAGTGTATCTTTAATATTACCGTAATGAATCTAGACTTGAAAATAATTTTAGCAATTTAGTTTAAAAATAGGAACACACCTTGATATGTCTTTACATTTAAGTTCCTCTTTTAGCTGTATGAGTCTATAAAACTGATACCACTAAAACTCATTTCGAATTAAAAGGTCAGACTGTTAAATTAACCTTTTTATTATGGTATTATTTCATGGGCCCTTGAAAGTAGCACAATGTCCTCCTAATGTCCTAAATCTGTCTAATGCTTTTTGCTGGTCACTGCAATCAAATGTGTGTGTTTGAATACCACAAACTTTTACTACTATAGTGAAAAATGTTCAGCTGTGCTTAATTACTGTTGGCAGAGAATTAGACTCTAGTCAGTTTCTGTTTCATGTGGATAGGCCCAGCAATTGCACCTTAAACCACCATGAAGAAATTTCCAGCAAGGAAATTTTCCCATCCTCCTTTAGCCTGCATGTACGTCCATTTTAAATTATGGACCACTTATCAATTTAAAGGGCCCTTATTACACAGTTTTGTGATCCATGTTATTATGTTGTTTCCTCATTAAAACAATACTAGGAGTTGTGTTTAATACACAAACCCTGTTCCACCTTGTGATGTCACGTGGTATTACATAAAGTGCTCCATTGTGTTTTTAAACTCCGTACACCTTCACTAGAATCATTTGGATAATTTCAGACCTGGAATAGCTAATCTCTACTGAACGAAAGGTAAAAGGTAGCTAGTAATTAACTTGAAAACTATCACTATATGACATCACAAGGGGCAACAGAGCATTTTGAGCTTTGGAGATGTAGATAGGCTAATAATAAAGTGTTACTCAAACATCTGTGAATGAAACAAAACGCAACTTCAGGCATGTTTCTGATGAGGTAACGACATTATAACATGGTTTAATGCTCACATGAGTCAAGTTTGTGTAAAATATTATAGAATATAAAAATCCTTACAAAAACAATGATTTAGAGCTTTGGTTTAACCCAATTGAGTCCAGATGTGCCATTCTCCTCTATATTGGCCTTTACAGAGTACTTTTACCATGGTCCATTGCAGTACTTTGGGTGATTATTTGAACCACCTGACAGGAAGTATACACATAAGATGTTTTATTACTGCAGCAGGCTGTACTGTTTACATTAGTCACAGAAACATGGCTGCCTTGTACTTAAACCAGCATTGACACATCATTACAAGAACTGTTAGAGGTGGAGAACTATTTGGCACATACTTCATTTTGTAACTACATGTGGTGTTGTAGTATTTTAAAATGACAACACATTTCAACAGGCCCATATTATGTTATTTCTGATCTATGTTATAATGTTGTTTCCTCATCACAAACACACTTGGACTTGTGTTTTGTTTCATTCCCGCATGTTTAACACACAAACCTTGCTTATTTAGGCTGAATTCTGCTCTCAAACAGAAAACATTCTGTTCCACCTTGTGAGGTCATAATACAGGAAGTGCCCCACTGTGTTTTTAAACTTTCACTAGAACGTTCACTAGAATCATTTAGATGATTTCAACCTTGGAATTGCAAATCTCTGATTAAAAGTTAAAAAGGTAGCTGTTAACTAAAATACCACTAAATGAGATCACAAGGTGGAGCAGAGCATTTTAGACTTTGGAAATGTAGACAGACTAATAAAGCAGTGTTACTGAAACATGTGAGAATGTATAGGTATGTTTTTGATGACATTCTAACATAGATTACATCTCACAAGAGTCCATTTTGTGTAATATAGAACCCTTAAAGATCATTTTGGAAGGAGGCCAGAACGATCTCTCATTTCATTAGTACAAATTGTAGTGTCAGTACAGATAAAAGAATCTAAGCCTATTTTAAAGGGACAGTGTGTAAGATTTTTACCCGTTAATTACTGAAATTGAAGATACCCATTCAAAAATACATTGTTTTCCAAGCCTTTTCACTTCCATCATGAAATCAAAGTATTCTTTTGGACTTAGATATAGTCACATAAAAGGGGGCTCTTCCCCATGCAGAGGCAGCCATTTTGAATACGAGAGCTGCAGAAGGACATTTGGGCTCCGCCTTCGCCTTCGGCAAGGCTCGTGGTTTTGGGTAAACAACACAAGCATGCTGCCGGATCAGACGCCGTAATGGATCTAACACGTGTTTTGGACTAAATTGTTTTACTGGATTTTATTTGCTGGATCCTTACGGACAAATTGAGAGCAAGTTTATGGTGAAATACAGAGTTTGACCTGTGCAAAGCATTCTAAGGTAAGCTAACCTCGTTTTGTGCTTTTCCGTATAAAAGCCCCATGTGCTCGGGGAGTGTTTGTTGTGCAGGGAAATGAATTGCATAGTCAAAAAGAGGAGACTGTAAGGTTTCATTTGATGTGTAGAGTGTCATGGTACACGATCGGGAATGTGTGTTTTCATGAGAAAAAAAAAAAAAAAAACGGGACCGCGTTTTATTTATACAGTAGCGCGCCCGGGTGACCCTAGATGTCTGCCGTAGATAAAGCAGAAAGTGCAATAGCACCATCCACCTATGCGCCACGAATCCTACACACTGGGGCTTTAAGCTATCAAAAGTAGTGAAGTATGAGCTATATATTCTGTACCATCTTTAAAGGTACATTATGTCAATACTCAGAGGTAATATTGTTTTGCCTGAAATTTTCCACTATATGGCATTAAGCGTACCTATCTTGCAGTTATTCAGTCAAATGTTTATAAACATTATATAGAGCACCTTTAAATGTTCAAAAAGTCAGATTTTAGGCATCATCTTCTCAGTAGTATCTTTTGGTCCTCGTTTAGGCTTTGCATTTCAGACAGTTTGACCAATAAAACAAGATTTACTCTCTGTATGCTCTCAAAGTAAGATATTAAATAATTCCAAAAATATTATAACTGCAGTAATCAATGTAGTAGCCACATATATAATTTTCTGTATCCTGTATGATACCATAGATACAGTATATACATACATTGTTTCCTAATACTTTTTTCTGTATAAATCTGTATTGTATTTGTAATATGTATACACCAGCCTCTTATTTTGAATTTATTATTAACAATTATATTTTTGCTATTTGTTATTATATTATATTGTGATGTGTAATTTCATTTCATTTTTTATTTATAAGGACAATGTACAGTTACATTAAGCACAAAGGCAGAGATGCTTGTACCAGATTCTAGCTTTACAGCTCATTTCCATCTGTAGTCCTGTGGGGGAAGGGTCAGAGTGCCATATTTAGAGTGCATTAAACTTGCAACCCATGTAACATCATTCATACAATTTCCCCAATCTTCACATACTCACAGTCATTACATCAGTTATCAAGTACTCCATACATCCCAATAAACATACACAGTTCATTCTTACAGTTAAAAGTGCATACATGCTTTCACTTCATGATTAAAAGCAGAGAGGTTATTTAAGCTCAATAATTCAGATGGGAGCTTATTCCACTGTTGAACAGCCCTAAAGGAAAAAGCTGTTTGAGCAAAGGCTGTTGTACATTTAGGCACGTTACACTGCGCTCTAATGGTGCCTCTTGTTACTCTTGTGGCCGTATCAGCGACAGTTGGATGAATTCTTTGAGTAAAGGCGGAGTCAGGTTATGGACAATTTTGAAGACCAATTGGACATGGGAGAAGGAAACAAAGTTATCAAAGTTAAGCATATTGTAGGTATGAAGTATGTTACAGTGATGGTATCGTTGGCTTTTTAATCCAGTATTTTCAGAGCATGCTTGTATACAGCCTCGAGTGGTTTTAGATTTGTTTTGTTCGCTTGGGACCAGCTGGTTATGCAGTAGGAAAGGTCTGATAATATCATGGCATGGAGGAAACTTTTGGCTGCTTCAGTGGAGAGTGAGTTTCTGATGTTTTTAAAAGTGGCCAGGTTAAACTTGAGGGTTTTTGTTATACTTTTTATGGGTTTCTTGAAGAGGATCAAGCATTAATCCTAGATATTTATACTCTGTTACAGTTTGGATTGTGTTTCCATTAACCATTACAGTGGCATGTTCAGTTTCGTTTTTCTTGTTAGTGAAGTACATGACTGCAGTTTTATCGACATTCAGCGTGAGGCAGGAGCTGTGCAGCCAGAGTGCTATGTTTTCCATAGCTGATGATAGTTTGGTCGCAACATCGGCCATATTCCTCCCATGGGTATAAATGACAGTATCGTCTGCAAACAGCAGTATTTTAACATTATTACACACAGTAGGCAAGTCATTGATATATATTGAAAAAAGAACAGGACCCAAATTTGAACCTTGTGGAAAACCTGTGGTACAGGGTTTAGATGGCTTGTTTTATCCTTACAGACTGTGTGCGGTTAGATAAGTAGGAAATAAACCAGTTAAGAGTATTTTCAGATAAATGAAGATTGGATAGTTTGGAGAAAAGTATATTATGATTAACTGTGTCAAATGCCTTGCGTAGGTCAATAAATATAGCTCTTACTACACCTCCTTTGTCTAAGGACTGTTTTATAAGCTACTGTGTCCAAATTCGTTCCCTTATGGATAAATAAAGTTTAGTCCAAGTCTAAGTAGTTGTTTTTGCATGAACCCCTGTGCAGGTGCAGTCTTGTGAATGCATTTTAGTTCACACACATAGAGATACGTAATAGTTTTGAACACAAGAATTTCTTTAGTCGACTGTAGCCCTACTTGATCCTTACCTGACCAGCCAGACCCACACATTTTGACAAAACTTTACACAGACAAGTGGATCTGGAGCCGTATCCTGTCTTCCTGAGGGCATGACTGACATGCGGATTAACCAATCAGAGAGGCATACTCCATTCGAATCAAAACAAACATGGCTGCTTACATGTAACAAAGGAAAAAACATCATAGGGACTGAGAAACAACATGGATTTTCTCAGAATCAACAAACGAAGCACCAAACTAATACTTATCTCAAGTAAAAGAAGTTATATATTTTGTTCTGAATGTAACGAGAATTGTCAAGAGGAGATGTGAAGTTTGGACGGAGTTTTTTCACGCTCTGTGGTCCAATTCCAGTCCCTTCTGGATTCAAACAAAATGTAGAAAGGACTGCCTGGTCAGGCAAAATTGGTCCAGTAGTAGCTATATTCAGTATCTCACCTTGGGGTGTCTGTCCTGGCACTGGCCTCTCCCTCACTAGGCACCCTGAAATGAACAGAAGTACACTGTTAACTAGAGCTGGAATATATGTTCCACCCACTCACCCACCCTCCACCCCACCACCATCACTGGACAAAAGAGAGGGGAGCTGTGGGGGCTTCATGCCAGGAAAGAACCCACACGTCTGGGACCAACACACACCGGGTGACCTCTTTTTGGCCTGCATCCTTGCTTCTAAAGTTTCACCTTTCCTTAGTCTCCACTAGTGTTGTCATGATACTAAAATTTCATACTCGATTTCAATACTAAGGAATAGACTCAATATTCAATACAGATTCTGACTCCACAGTCAGAATTAAAAACACTTTCTTTAGACAATAGAATGTGATTTCAACATTAAATCATAGTGCTTTCTTTTATATTCCCATGTGGTTTTATATCTGTGTACTCCCTCAGTGGTCCAGGTAGGGTCCATAGTGCTCCACAGGTGTATACTAGTCTATGTGCTTTTATACTTGTTCTGATACAGCTCAAGATCATTCTAAAGCTATTCAGGAAAGGTTTATTTCTCTCCTGTGAACTTTTTTAGTATTGATACTTGCTCAAATTAATATGATTTTAGTATCGATTAGTATATGATTTTCAATATTTAAAGGAGAATTAATGTTTTTTTACAATCTGAGCCTTATTTCGGTAATAAAACAAGTTGTTTTACTCACCCATAGCACTTTGGTGTCATATGGAGCACTTCCAGAGATGTTTTAGATTAGTGATAGCCGTAGCGCGAGTTCTCGGGGCATGTAATATATGCCCCGTGCGGTCTCCAAATAACACAAACTTTAGCACTTTTCAAATCATAGAAGCTCGATGTCTTAGTCTGCGCTTTTGTTTGAGTCAAAAGTGGCCTGTAATCTGAGATTTATCCATAATTTACAGCTTTGCGTTTCATGTTTGGGTCCCAGGAGCTGAGAGTGAAATAAGCTGTGACTCCGCACATGCGCACTGGCGTCCTCATCTACTCGAAACTATGGCTAAATCTCGGATTACAGGCCACTTTTGACTCAAACGAAAGCGTAGACTAAGACATCGAGCTTCTATGATTTGAAAAGTGCTAAAGTTTGTGTTATTTGGAGACTGCACGGGGCATTTATTACATGCTTGGGGCATATATTATATGCCCCGAGAACTCGCGCTATGGCTATCGCAAATCTAAAACATCTCTGGAAGTGCTCCATATGACACCAAAGTGCTATGGGTGAGTAAAACAACTTGTTTTATTACCAAAATAAGGCTCAGATTGTAAAAAAAAACGTTAATTCTCCTTCAACCCTAGTCTCCACGATTCTTATCTAATCCTTATGGGGAGAGTAAGGAGAGGGAATGCTAGCAAAAAGTTTTAAGTGAAGAGATAAATAAAAAACACTGCAACACAAAGGTGCGAGTTTAGGCAAGGATGTAGTGTACAGGAGGTTAAGGAGGTCAAAAGGTCAAAGGTGAGGAGGTTGTGGTGCAGCAAGCGTAGTGTGCTCTCACCTCCGCGCTGACCTGAAAGACATAGCTCTGAGCAGGAGAGAGAGGAGAGACAACGGTGAGCGGCTAGCATACGGCCAGCATGAACCAGACAGTATCTAAGGGGGCTCTGCTGTGGCACTGGCAGCAGGGGGTGCTAGATGTAATATAGTAGCAAGTTAAAAGCATTGTGGAAATAAAGGATTATAAAGAGCAAGAAGCATGATGGAGCAAAAAAAAAAAAGTGATAATATTTTTGGAATTCAAATAATAAGTTCAAACTAAACGAAAAAAATATAATTCCCTCTGCTAGGCACATGGATTCACTTGTAACTCTGAGCTATGTTATAATGTTGCTTCCTCAGCAAGAACATCCCTGGAGTTGTGTTTTGTTTCATTCACGCATGTTTAATACATAAATCCTGCATATTTAGCCTGAGTTCTTCTCTCAAACAGAAAACACTCTGTTCCACCTTGTGTTTTTAAACTCCATACACCTTCACTACAATTATTTGGATGGAGCCCATGAATTTCCTATTTCAAATCTCTACAAAACAAAAGGTAAAAGGTAGCAAACTACTGCTTCATGACATCACAATGTGGAACAGAGCTTTAGAGATGTAGACAGACTAATAATGAAGGATTACTCAAACATGTGAATAAAACAAAACACAACTCCAGGTATGTCTTTAATGAGGTAACAGCATTATTAACATGACAAAAATCCTTTTACTAAAACATAAATGTAATCGCAAAGCTTGTCAAAAAAATCATAATTAGATATATTTTAGGGATGCACCGATCCAATACTGGTATCAGATATTGGCGCCAATACTGAAAAATTAGCTGGCTTCCAAATATTGGTTCTGCCGATATCCTGTTATAATCTGTATTTACTGGTCGTATTTGCCCAGAAAGTCTCATAATGTTTAAATTTTGAATGTGTAAATGTGTGAATTTTTATTAATACAAAGTTGTTCTGTATTTGAGGAATAAAAACAGCTACATGACACTTCAGTTTTGTCTTATTTTATTTTGTTATAAGCAGATACTTAAAGCCATAGTATTGAAATCAGTATCGGAACTGAAAAAGCTGGATCAGTGCATCCCTCATGTTTCCTAAATCGCCCTAATTACATCCAATCTTTTCCATGTTTTGCTCCCTGTATTACTTTTGTCCCAACACTGACCCCCGTACCTGCGCACAAACTTGGACGTGATCTTGCTGATGATGCCCGTGGACGTGCCCCTGCGCTGCTGTGCCAGAGCCCCCGTGTCGTGGGACAGGGTGGGCGAGGCGGGCGGCCCGTTGTAGGTGGCGCTGCGTCTGTCTCTGAGCTGGGCGCCGTGGAAGGTGCTGCGGCTGGTGGTGCCCCGAGGGAATCGATTCTTCTCTGGGGTACTGATGCTGTGGGCGGAGGGGGAGGTGGACGGGCCGCGGGGGGAGGAGCTGAGGAGACACAAGCAAAAAGAACAGGAAGTTTTAAAGGTCCTGTATTGTGCAGAATTGACTTGTTGCCTCCTCCAAAATATACCTGGAGTTGTGTTTTGTTTCATTCACACTAGGGATGCAAATTATTGATTAATTCATTAATCTATAGTTGATTGACCTTATCGATCGACTTACGATTAACTGATAAGTGGCATTTTTCACCTGAATTTGAGTGTTTCAATAGGGTCTTTAGGAATATAAGCTATAGTAACATAACACTGAGTCATAAATATATCATAGTATTATTATATTGTATATTCCTCAGCTAATTATTCCTTAGTAAAAAGCAGACAAATGTATTGATGCTGAATAACAAAATACATTCTTTATTGAAAATAAATTGAGGACTGGCTCAGTTGTTGCACTTGCAGCATGGAAATCTTGAAATTAAAAGGAACAGAAGAAATTAAATAACAGAATGTTATTTAGTCTACATATTATGATGAAACCAGTGAATCCAGGCTATTTTTAGGACATTCTCAACATTTATTTTGAACTAAGGCATCAACAATATTTCTCTCCCTTAATCTGTGAAGGGTTACAGTACAAAATATACATTTCACAGGGCCCCTGGACACAGCATAAAACATTACAGGGCCTCAAACCAGAACAATCAAGAAATTATAAA
Organism: Paratrypauchen microcephalus; assembly: GCA_036785185.1. Taxonomy (NCBI): domain Eukaryota; kingdom Metazoa; phylum Chordata; class Actinopteri; order Gobiiformes; family Gobiidae; genus Paratrypauchen; species Paratrypauchen microcephalus. The sequence goes on from JAVJIX010000007.1 coordinate 1,058,298, forward strand.
AGCATGTAAGTTACATGCTTTTATAATTTCAAAAATATATGGTTCTAGGTCCAGCTCTACTGTGAGTTGTACGGCAACATCCAGAGAGGAAAGGGTTACATGATGTAACGCTATGGTCTTTCTCGCATCTCGTGTTCACATTCCAGAGTAGCGCCCTCTAGCGATTAGTTACAATTAATGCATTTTGTTCGGCCAACGTCTTGATCGACAATTAATTGTAAGTCGATTAATTGTTGACATCCCTAATTCACACGTTCCATTAATCTCTTATTATTAGTCTGTCTAATAATAAGCTCAAAATGCTCCGATCCACCTGATGTCATGTAGTGGTAGTTTTCAAGCTACCTTTTAGCATTAGTTTCGTAGTAATTGGCAATTCCAATGCTGAAATTATCCCAATTATTCTAAAGGAGTTTAAAAAACACAGTGGAGCATTTCCTCTTTTACCACATGACATCAAAAGAACAGAGTGTTTACTGTTTGAGAGAAGAACTCAGCCTAAATACGCAGGATTTGTGTATTTAACATGTGTGAATGAAACAAAACACAACTCCAGGTATGTTTTTTGATGAGAAAACAACATTATAACATCAGAAAATAGTAATATGGTTTATGGTTTAAAACCATACTTTAGAACATTCTCCGTAGAGAGGCATGTTGACATTACACAGAACAGAGCAGGGTCCTTATCAACGTCAGTGCTAAGTTTCTAGAGAAGCCCTGACTGCCCCCTCTTCTCCTCTTTTTCTATTTCTATAGTCTATTTTCTGGCTAATACTAGTTTTGGTATCGATGGCCATGTGGGTTTACTGACAGTTTACTGACAGCACTATAGATCATATATGTGTAGACAAATGCATGTGTATGTATTTACTTATATTCCTTGTCATGTGTATGAGTATGTTTTGTTTTGGTCACTATGTAGTGTCTTACAATGTTTAAAGGTACACTATGTAGGGTGGTGGCGCATTGGTAGATGGTGAGTATTGCAATTCCGGTTCTAGCTACGGCAGACTTCGAGGGTCACCCAGGCGCGACGTAACGCGGACAGCGCTGTGTACCCGGAGGTGGGTTCACCGGCAGCCGTGCACGAACCGCGTGCACGCATGAAGCGCACCCGGCGCTGTGCACAGGCGGGGGGAATCGGGAACCGGACCGCGGAGGGCGGAGGGCGGTCTGCACTTGGCGGGACGAAGGCGGAACCCGGGGTGCAGGCCTATGATACTATGTCCTTCTTCTTTTCCTCTTAGATGAAGGTGCTTGCTCCTGCGATGTATGTGCGGAGTAAGTGTGATCCGGCAACATGCTTGTCGTTGTTTATCCAAACGCGTACTATCTCGTGTGAAATCCACGGGCCAGTGCCGACAGCTATAAATAAAACGGCGAACGTGGAGCCCAAAATACAGTATGTCCTTCTGCGGCTCTCGTAATTAAAAAGGATGCCTCTAAATGGGGAAGATCCCCCTTTTATGCGACTATATCTAAGTCCAACAGAATACTTTGATTTCATGATGGAAGTGAAAAGGCTTGGAAAACACTGTATTTTTGAATGGGTATCTTCAATTTCGGTAATTATCGGGTAAAAATCTTACACAGTGTACCTTTTAAAAAAAATCAATAAAAAACAATATGGCATATGGCGTTACACTGAGTCTGACCTGGCTTTGAGCTCTGAGTTGTCGTCAATAGGGGGCAGTGTGCTCTTAGAGGGGTGCCCTGACGAGGACATGGACTTGGTGTGTCGAGGCCGCGTGGAGCTCAGGGCTGTAGAGGGGGTACTGCCAGAGACTTCAGTCAAACTACACACAAACAGGCAGAAAAAAGTTGTACAATTATTATTATTTACAATTATCTACAACAGAAACAAAAAACCTTCAACAGTATTTCTATAGTAGGTTTGGATAGGTCCACAACCGCAGTTAATCTAAGGTCTCCTGGTGTACTTGTCCCTGAACTCCAGATGATCTAATGTTCTGAAATGGTTCTGGTTAAGTAGAAAGGGAAGTGCCCACTGTATGTTGTGTAGGCAGTGTTCTTACCTGCTGTCTTTGCCGTTGGGAATAGCCGAGTATCTGTCTGAGGAACGCTCACAAACGTAAGTATTTCTACGAGTCATGGATCCGTTGGTCTAGATGTGAAAAGGACAAAAAGACACACAAAAATCATTCTAACCAATTATTATTTTGAGTAAACAATATTGAATTAAAGGGCCTATATTACACACTGATCTATGTTATAATGTTGTTTCCTCATCAAAACTATACCTAGACTTGTGTTTTGTTTCATTCACACATGTTTAACACGCAAATCCTGCATTTTTAGGCTGAGAAAATACTCCAAATGTTCCAACTTGTGATGTCATGTGGTAATACAGGAAGGGCTCCACTGTGTTTTTAAACTCCATATACCTTCACTAGAATCAGATGGATTATTTCAGCCCTGGAATTGCCAATGTCTACTGAACTAAAGGTAAAAGGTAGCTGTTAAGGTAGCTGCATCATAACATCACAAGGTGGAAGAGAGTATTATGAGGTTGGGAGAGGTAGACAGAATAATAATAAAGGGTTACTCAAACATGTGTGATGAGGTAACAGCATTATAATATGGTTTAAAGATCACAAGAGTCAATTTTGCATAATATACTGTTGGATCTTTAAAGCTGAAAATCCTGCCTCAATTTTACGTTTCATTGGATCCAGTCAAATCCTTTTTTTTTTTTTAATTTTCAGAATTTTGCCATATTGTTGATAACTCACCATGACCATGCCTGACCTTGTCAGAAATTGAATGGATAATCTTTAAAGAGGCATTGTGAAACTTTTCTCTGAGGAAATGTTATTGCTTTGTCTGGAATGTTTCACAGTATAGTATTACACCTTTTATCATCATGGAGACCAAACCAGACCAGGTTACAGGTCAGATCTGTGGAGAGGCAACCCTTCTGACAATCTGCTGTTTTTCTACGTATTTTTGCGCTGTAAAACCACCTGTACTTGAATAAGGTAGGGCTGTTTAATGTCATACTGTGGAAAATTCCAGGCAGAGAATTTACATATCCATAGAAGCAAGCAGGTGATGTACTCTATACCAGAAAAGTTACACAATGCATCTTTAAATGGTCGTTTTGTGCCTTTGGGCCAAGTTTGAACCTGTTTGAGAAGGTTCCATAAGACAGCTGGTCATCCCACTTATAGCTCTACACTAGCTTCATCTCCACCACAGACACTGTACAACATAGCAATGGTTACCCCTACAGCACTTGTGGTCTTCTTCCTCTCTTGCACCCCTAGTGGCGAGGCGGGCACATCTCCTTTGGACGTGCTGAGCTCCAGTCTGCGCGCTCCGTCCCACTCCTCCCTGTGGTCACTCTCCACGCTCAGAGCCTGGCCACGTTTGGTGTACGAGACCGCAGGGGGCACCGATGGACCCACTGCAACATAAACAAAGAATGAAGAAGTCATGATATGGCGGTATTAACACTAGGGATCTACATACAGTATACTGGAGAAACACGCAACTGAATAAAAAGGCAAACAGCAAGCAATAACAAAAATATGTATCACTCTACACCACCGCACTTCAAAATACAGGCCAAGTACGCAGGGCTCTGTACTGCAAAGCTGTACATGATAATGAAATAAATAAACAACTATAGATATTTTGCAGTAACATTAAGCTAGGGGTGTTCTACAGTTATTATGGGAGCACAATGCACATATTAGCAAACACTGTCAAAAAAGTATACATAAAGTAAAAAAAAAAAATTATATATATATATATATATATATATATATATATATATATATATATATATATATATATACAAAATGGATTTAAATAACTAATTTTCAGGAGTCTGATCAATTTGAGGTGAGAGTGACTAACTGAAATACTAAAGCTAGCTAGAAAAAAAAAACACTTTTCACTCCAGTAATAAAATCTGATATCACTAATTTTATTTGAATATTTGTCTAAATGAGAAAAAGAGGGGCATTTTAACATGTTTTCATAAACTTTGTGGTACAGGGCCCAGGTCTGAAGTAAAGCTGTTCCCTCCTCATGCTTTGAGGTGCTGCAGGACAGCAACCAGCAGATGGCGCCACACACAATGGCCCCACACGAACTAGGAGGAAGCTGCTATTCAACACAATACAACTCTATTATCTGCTTTTCAACAAGGGGCCAATGTGAGCAGATATTTATTGTACAGGACAGTGCAAAAGATTCAAGTGAGGTGTGAAAATCGCTTCAATAGTTTATTCAATGGTGTTATTAAAATGTTTAATGGTGTGTTTTTATCAGTTTTACAGTGAGAATTGATGAGAACATTAACTAGTGTTATATTTAACTTGGCCTTTTGTATTGAAATAGATATATCCTTTATTTTTGCATACTTAAAAATACAGTATGTAGCTTTCTGGAGGAGGTACATCACCTGCAGGATTCCATGAAAATAGAAAGTGAAAACCATACTTCATGGCATTCTCAAGTTTTACATCATACTGTGGAATATTATAGCCAAAGGAACAACATTTCCATGTAAACAAGCAGGAGCCCCTCCTTCAAGCCAAATAAAGAGTCAGGTTTGTGGAGATGCAAGCCCACTCAGAGTAAGGATGCATGCTTTTCTGTTTTTCAGTTAAACAAAAACAACAATAATAATATTATATGCTAAAATTGTACCCTCAGTAAATCCTGATCCCCTGAAATGTTTCTTTGTACTGTTGTGTTTTACCACTCTAATGCACCTTTAATAGCTGAAATCCTCAGCAGGACTTTTGCACTGTACTTTAAACTGTTTGGAATTCCAACTCAGAAAAAGTTGCTCTAAATATAGTTCTTTCTCTAATAGTGTCTAGTGCAGCTTCCCCCTGTAGGAGACGCAGGCAGCAGCACGCTCAGAGCTGGGGGACGCCGGGTTACTTTACTTGGCTTCTCTACGACACCACCCCCTCCTCCTCCTCCTCCTCCTCCCTCCTCATCCCCACCATGATCACTGTAGCGTCGCTGCTTCTGATTGGCTGAGATGCTGCGTGTGACTTTGGGGTGGGCGGGAGAGATGCTGGAGCTGTTGTTGATGTCACTTGTCGGTCTTTGTCTCTGTCCCAGGACGCTGTTGCTCAGAGGCTCACTGCCCTCAAACTGAAGGAGAGATGTACAGAAGAGTCATGGGGTGATCAGTTTTACTTGTGAATCTACATGATGGCTTTTCAACTTCAAGCACTGCAGAACAATACAATATTAGCCCTGTGCTGTTCGTCACATACTAGCATTAACAGTATCCAGTAACTCTATCATGGCTACTGGTGGATAGAAGGATTTCAAAGAATTTGCTTGTCTTTTTTATAGTAAAGGAGAAATTCTACTCTGTCAACTGGACAAAAGTTTCAGCACTGAAGAAGCAGCTTGGATGAGCTGCAAAACGTTTCTCCTTTGCTATGGATCCTTTTTTATAATATTTGTAATAACAAGAAGCCTAAAATTGATAATTAATTAATCACTGTATTTATACAGCATCTTTCAAGACACTGACAAGACATCTTTCAAGACTGACAAAAAAGAGGCTGCTAATCTGCGCCATCTGACCACCACCCTCTGACCACCACTCACCATTCACACCACTTTCTTACTGGGCAACGTGGGTGACACTACGGACACTACGACGATTTTTTCCACTGGCGTCCCAATGTAAAATGTTGTATTCTAAAATTGTTTATATCAGTGATAGACATGATTGCTCCAATAGACAGCAAACACAGCATTGTTCCTGTGTATTTGTGCAATGCAGAGAACAGTGTTGTTCAGGGCTTAAACAAGGGTTTTTTATTTAAAGAATATATGGGGTTACTTTTGTCTCATTAATATTTTGCACAGAGGGTGATCTAGAAATAGTCATTGGTTTTTGTACATGTGTTTTGATATCCACAAATCCAACATTAATTTTTGAAACTTGTATTTTGGTCTTTACAAACAGATGTGTATTTGTAAATATATATTTTTTAATTAAAAAAATTAAATAAAATAAAAAAAGAAAATTGGAAATTCTTTTTGTAAAATGTGATTTGCATTTGTGGATCACCAATGACACAAATCACAGATTTCCTCTATGTATTTTTGACAGAGATCTACAAATGTAGACAGATCCACAAAATAGCCAACCGAGTCACATACACAGGCATCCACTAGATGGCAGTGTTGTTATAGGCGTTGAGTTAGCAAGACACTATGAGGTATGCTAACACATAATCGTAACAACACATCATAATTAATCATCAGTAATGAATTGGCCTTGTAGACAGTTCCTTAATGTTACATAGGTATGTACAGTATGTAAGTACCAAACATACATACCTATGTGCAAAATTAAAATGATTAGCATGTGTCAGCATACCTCATAGTCTCTTGCTAACTTAATGCCTGAACTGAAGAAGCAGCTTGGACGAGCTGCGAAACGTATTCGACCAAATACATTTTGTCCATTTGACAAATTGAATTTCTCCTTTTGCCATGGATTCTACCTGGACGATTCTACACACGCCTATAACAACACTGCCATCTAATGGATGCCTGTGTGTGTGAATCGTTTGCTATTTGTGCATTATGTCTGTGTGGATGTCTTAAAAAGAGTCTCAAAAATACATCAGAGAGGAAATCTGTGAATTCGTGTAATTGGTGATCCGCAAATGCAAATCACATTTTACAAACCAAATTTTCAGTTTTACAAATGTATATAAATTTTTTTTTTTCAAATGAAAAAAGATAGATTTACAAATACACATCTATTTGTAAAGTCCAAAATACAAGTTACAAATATTAAATTTGGATTTATTGTTACAAAAACACATGTACAAACCAATGACTATTTGTAGATCACCCTCGGTGCAATTGTGAATATTAATGAGACAAAAGTACCCGCCTAAGTTTGAGTTATTTTGAGTTTATCTTTTATGTACTGCATTCCATATGTCTCCATTGATAGTTTTGATGCCTTCAGTGAGAATGTAAATAATCATGGACATAAAGAAACAAAAATTATAAACTAGTGATTGGCAGTGTATATCATAAAGGCAAATATACAAAAAAATTAAAAAAAAATAAAAATCACAAAAACTGAACATTTGGGTAAGCTGGAAAAGTGGAGGAGCTAATATCTTTTTTATTTGGAGTTTGACATTTATTTACTTTGGCATGATTAATTACTGGTGGTGGATGGGTAATTTTGTCACGTGACAGGGAAAGAGTGACTGTAGACTTAATTACTACTTTTCAGACATCACAAGTTAACTGACTTAAATACTGCCCATTAGGCATGTAGCACAGAAGGAGGGCTACAAGGTCCTGTATTCCTCAAAATGTACTCTGTGAGATTTAAGACACGTTATCATGTTGTTACCTCCTCTAAAAACATACCTGGAGTTGTGTTTTTGCTTCATTCACACATGTTTGAGTAACTCTTTACTATAAGTCTGTCTACATCTCCAAAGATCAAAATGCTCTATCATGAAGCAATAGTTTTCAAGTTATTAGTTATCTTTTGTTCATTCAAGATTGACAATTCCAGGTCTGAAATAATCCAAATGAATCTAGTGAAAGTGTATTGAGTTCAAAAACACAATAGAGCACCTGTATTATCACATAACATCACAAGGTAGAGTGTTTTAGTTTGAGAGAAAAATTCAGCGTAAATATGCAGGATTTGTGTTTTAAACGTGAATGAATGAAACAAAATAACTCCAGGTATGTTTGTGATGAGGAAATAACATTATAATGAATCTGAAAATAGTGTAATATGGGTTCTTTAATTCTACAAAAGAATGGAGAGTTTTGAATGACGTCACATGAACCCAACTTAAAAACTGTCTCTTGTACTTTATATGGGACTTTATATGACACCATGATGAGAGGAGCAGACTGACTGACCTCTGGAGCTTTCCTTCCCAGCAGCAGGTACGTTGCCATGACGTCATCATATTTCTGGTTCTGGAGCGAGTCTGTGATCTCATCTTTAGGGAAGCCCATCGTCACCATCAGCTCTGGGATCAGGCACAGAGCAAACACAGTCAATAACATACAACTGATGCTTTCTGCACATCTACAATGATCTACATGCACCTTTATTGGTGGAATGTTCAGCAGTTACCATGGTGACACATTAACAAACACAAATAAAAAGCTTAGCTAGATAGTTTGAAAATTCAAGAACATTTTTCAGGAGTCTGTGATCAATACAAGTGGTCATGGTCCTGTTTAGGAGTTTGATTTTCAATAAAAAGGTGATAGTGACTAAATGAAAAACTGTTGGCTAATGCTAGCTAGCTTGTAAGTGTAATTTCATGTGTGAGAGACTTGTTTAAAGGTCCCATGGCATGAAATTTTCACTTTCTGAGTGAATGTTAATGTGAGCTCCCCTACCCTGTTTAGCCCCCCCCCCATGGTTAAAAGTTGTGAAATGTCTAAACTGAGCATTTGCGATCCTTTTCTGCGTTACAAAAAATCGGAGCTCAAACGGGCGATTTTGAACAAGGCACCTTATTGACGTCAGCTCGAAAAAAGAAATGCAAATGCAGTTCCACCCCCGTCTGTCTGTACTCAGCTTCTCTGTAAATCACGCCCAGAGAGTTTGGACTGCGAATGCGCTAGGCAATGCGAAATGCGTTTTTTTATTTGCCTGGAGGCACGTCCGAGTGTTTCTAGGCTCGGAAGTCCTTTATCTGAGCCTCTGGACCTTTGAACAGCAGTGGTTTAATTTTATTTTCTGTGGAAATGTGTTTATTTTTCACATTTCCGTGCAAAAACACTGAAATGGATCAGCTGAGAGCTCAGAGCGAGAGCGGAGAGTTTGGCCATGCCCCCACCCTCTACTATAGGCCAGCTCTTTTCTCCTCATTTGCATTCAAGCAACAACGCCCATTATGGACTGTTCAGAGAGAGAAAAAATACTCTTTCTCATCTTATCTCTGTTTCTCATGCACTGAGTGTTGATTTTGAAGAAGGATTCATTTACAGTATTAGGGAACCATTAAGGAGCCATATAAAAGCATCAAGAAGTACCATGTCATGGGATCTTTAACATCACAAATCAGCTCACCTGTTGTGGTTCTACCTAAATCAGGTCTTTCTGGTCAGATTGTGTTAGAATAAAGATCAGATTAAAATCTAACAGAGCTTCTGACAAAGCAGTGAATTCAATTAGCATCACACCCCCAGGGCATGTTGATGATATCAGCCATGATATCACCATCTTCTGATCTTTAAGTCATGTTACAGTGTTGATACCTCCTCAAAAACAGACCTGGATTTGTGTTTTGTTTCATTCACACATGTCTGAGTACTCCCTTATTATTAGTCTGTCTACATCTCCAAAGTTCAAAATGCTCTGTTCCACCTTGTGATGTCATGTAGTGGTAGTTTTCGAGTTAACAGCTGCCTTTTACCTTTTGTTCAAGTGAGAATAGCAATTCCAGGGCCCCAGGTCTCCAGGGTAATTCCAGGGCTGAAATTCTCTAAATGATTCTAGTGAAGGTGAATAAAGTTTAAAAACTTCCTATATTATATGACATCACAAGGTAGTGTTTCTGTATGAGAGAATAATTATGCAAGGGTTGTGTGTTAAACATGTGTAAACTAAACAAATCACAACTGCAGGTATGTTTTTGATGAGGAAACAACATTCTAAGACATCAAAAATTAGTGCAATAAGGGCCCATTTTGAGGAATTTGAGGCTAAAGCATTATCTTCCTTTTTTGTTGGCTTTTCTGTTAACACAAATAAACTATTTCAGAATCCCATATTGTTTCCTGTACTTACTTCCTGTCCACGTAAGCCAACTTTGCGTGTTCGTTCACTGTAAGGGTATGGAATAAAGTCAACACTATACTATTCTATCAGCTAATAATACATACCAGAAAGATAACTAGGATTCGGACGATTCAAGTAAATGAACGCTTTATTCCCTGATACAATATTTCTAAGCAGAGCTCTGGAGGTTCTGAGTCCTAAACAATGGTTAGTTCACGCCGCTATCTCCCCAGAAACCTAACCACTGACTCAGAGACATCCGTATATAAAACACATGAAATGAATATGCATGAATGTGCAAGAGGAGAGGTGTGGCTTGGAGTGGTCTTCCCCCTTCTGGAGGCAAGCTGGAGAGGAATGTAGATGTAGATTCCTTATCAGTCTCTTCTCATGCCCTCTCATGACCTTTTCTCTCCAGACCCCCCTATAACTCAAGGCAGAGTGGTTGCACAAACAGAAAACACAATACATCTTCTAACTCCTTCAAGGCAAATAAAAAAAATATTTCAGGGAGTGTTTTTACAATAAATTTGTATTTTGTATACTTTCTATAGCCTGATCCATGCTTACAAATATTTACAGATACTCTATGTAACCTTTCTGTTGGAGGGTCCGCCACCATCTGCACAGTATGATATTAAATTTATCTATCTCCATAGAGACAAGCAGGTGTTGCAACCAACAAGTTACAGGTCATATTTGTGAAATAACAGTAACAATGCATGTTTTTCAAGGTAATTTTAACAATAGATACATCTGTAATTGAATAAATGCAAGAGAGGTGAGTGTTATGTCATACTGTGGAACATTCCAAGGCAAAGCATTGTATCTCCATGGAGATGACAAGCAGGTGCAGGGATCCCATAAGTTACATAACCGTGCACCTTTAATTCAAACATTATAATTAAAACATTATGGTAGCACTGTACACTGAATGTAAGAGCATGGACTGAGAATATTAGCTCAGTGTTATTTATAGAGGCACTTAGCTCACTTGGTCATTAAAATAATGAGACGCTGTTACAGAGGTCTGGTGAACCACACTTCTCATTTTAATAATTGTGTAGTTCAACCAAGGCCAGCACAATGTTCACCAACCTTCCAGAATCCTGAGACTCAACATATAAATATATAATATATAACAAATATAAATTATTTGTATAAAAAATAAATCAATACATTCAAAAAAAAAAGGAGATTCTAGATGGATAAGCAGACTAGGTTTGGCTTAGTGTTTAAATTCTCTATTAAAATGGTCAGAAAAACATAACAAGAGCTGTGTTTTTGTTCATTCAACTCTTTATTATTCCTCTGCCTACATCTCCACAGCTCAAAATGCTCTGTTCCACCTTGTGATGTCATGAAGTGGTAGTTTTCAAGTTAACAGCAAGCTTTTACTTTTTGTTTAGTAGACATTGTCTCCAGGACTGAAATTATTCAAATGATTCTAGTGAAGGTGTATGGAGTTTAAAAACACAGTGGAGCACATGACATCACAAGGTGGAACAGAGTTTTTCCATTTGAGAAGAAGCTCCATTTGAGCCGATATAAGCAGGGTTTGTGTGCTAAACGTGTGAATGTTTGTGATGAGGAACCAACATTATAACATAGATCAGAAAATAGCGCAGTATGGCCCCTTTAAATTTTGTCTTTCAAAGTCTGAACTCCAAACCACACATGCTTTTACTGACAGAGGACTGGCTGTAGACTTCTCTATTAGAAAGCTCAGAAGTGACTGAATCCCTATTTAAATGTCATTAAATTGCACACTCCTGTTCCTATAGCAACTACATTTCATAATAAATTTGGTTTTGCAGGTTGAAAATATCCAATAATTTTAATATTACTCATATTCCTTTGTTTCCACAGCCATTAATCTCAGACACAGTGCACCCAAAACTGATATTTTGCAGCTGATGTGATCAACATTCCCTGCAGGTGTGACGCTAACTGGAGGTAGTGCTCTGTCTGAGGGGCCGTTTAGACGAGGACGATTGCGACTGAATATGACAAAATATTCTATCGGAAGTGTCTTTTGTTTACACGGCGGCGGTGCCGTCGGGCTCTGAAACCGCAAAAATCTGAAGACTCCTTCCAGAGTGTGGAGTTTTGAAGACGGCCCGGGTCGCGTCTCCGTCTAAACGGCAAGAAGCGCAAAACATGTTCACGCCGCATACAGCTGACTGGATGCGCCAAGCCGGTAAAAACAATAACAATACGTCACAGGTGACAGAGGCGAGTTTGGACAAGACCGGGCAGAACCAGTCAGTGGTGGGACAATTTTGAGAATGGATTAGTTGCTGACAGTGCTTGGGTGGAAAACTTCAGAATGACTAAACAAGCTCTTGTTGCATTAAGCGAAGAGCTCCCAGCCTACATCGAGGGCGAAACAACCGTGATGAGAGCCCCTGTCGGTGTCCTGAAAAAGGTAGGTGTTTTTATTAGCGGTCTGGCATGCATATTCAATCGAATTCACCCACTTTTGCGTCTTCGTATAAACAAACATTTCCTGTTGAGAACGCTCGTCTAAACAGGGATAAAAAATTAAAGACGAGACGCCACTTTTCCGTCTTCTGTTTTTATCGTCGCCGTATAAACGTAGCCTGAAGCTATTTTACTCAAGGTAGACTTTAATCTGAGTTTTATCTTAACACAATCTGACCAGAAAGAGATTACTTGGTTGGTACTACAACAGGTGAGATGATTTGTGCTGTTAAACAAGTCTCACACATAAAATTACAGTTTTTCAGTTAGTCGCTCTCATGTTTTTTTTATTGAAAATCAAACACCTAAAAAGGAACGCTCGTATTGATCACAGACTCCTAAATATGTGTTGCTTTAATTAATTTAGTTGTTTTCTCTTCTTGACTTTTCAGACTGTCTTTTGTCCGTGCTTGCAAATGTGTGCGCTGTGTCACCATGGTAACTAACATTCTGACAAAAGAGATACATGCAGAACACCCCCAGCAGCAGCAGTACACACCTATCCTGGATGTGTCGCCAAAGTCGGCCTCCGGCTCGATGTAAGGCTTTAGCTCCTCCTCCTCGTGACCCACATTCATCCAGTGGTCTTTCATAATTTGCTGATGGGAAAACACAACACAAACGCACACATAATTAGCCATCATTAATGTTAGTGGCCTGTAGAAATGCTAACACACACACACAGTATATCTAATCATGTGTAATTAAACCAGGACCTAGAATGACCTCCTGAGATCACGCCATTGCAGTAAATAAGAGGACCTAATCGTCAGGAACAACAAAAAGCAAGATCAATTTTTATCTTAAGTGAAGAAATCTTTAGTATTGAGCTGTCGTAAATGCAGGGAAATATTGACGTGGCATAAAGCTATTTAATGACGGTGTATTATAAGCACAGCAAAGAAATGGGCGTTCATTTACTTTGCTAAAATGTGTCTGCAAAGCTTTCATATTTCCACTGGTGAAATGTAATGAAGTAAAAGTAGTAAATTACTGTACTTGAGTAAAAAAACTTAGGTACCTGTACTTTTCTTAAGTATATTTTAGTGTTGGATACTTTTAACTTTTACTTCATTACATTTGAGAGCAGGTATCTGTACTTTCTACTTCACTACATTTTTGAACAGGACTGAAGTATTTTTTATTATTGTCCTGCTGAAAAGGCTGAGGGGTTTATTTTTAACATGTTCAGGGTTTAAGCAAACAAAAATATACAGATAAAAAGAGCTGGAAATAAACAATCAATTCAGTTGTTTCTGTTGAACAAACTGCAGCTAACAACCTGTTAGCATGACAGAAGCCAGAGGCTACAAGCTAAAACTTAAGGAAATAACAAATGGTTTTATGTATATATTTATTCATTTTCAAATTAAACAGCACTTAGGGTGACCAGATTTTCAAAATAAAGAACTGGGACAAAGGACACCCCAGTTTGTGGTGATTGGTAAGAATAAGATTGTGAAATGAGTGTGTAATGAAGGAAAATTGTTTTGCACTTGGCCCATTCATGACTAATGTGAGTCAGTATAGTCACATTTTCTTTATGTTTTGGTCATTTTTAAGCAGCTTTTCAGTATTTTACCTAAACAAATGACAATGTATTCCTCTCTTTACTGTTGGCAGGAATCAGACTGGTTAAAATAGGGACACCTGGGACATTTCTTGTATAAAACTGGGACAAATCAATGGTAAGTGGATGTCTGGTCACCCTAACAGCACTGCTATTACAAAATGTCATTGTCTTGGTAGAGAGCAACTAGGTAGGTTAGCAATTAACATAACAGAAGCTACAGGCTACAAGCTAACACTCATGGAAATCTACAACAGGGATCTCTTAACTTATTTCCCCACAGAAAGCTACTTTTACCAAACGACTCCTGTAAGCCACAAGTAATGTAGTCAATATAATAAACAGTTAGCCTTAGATGGGTACAATTCTATGCTTATAAAACCATATCCACTTGCTACTGCACATTATTGGGCATTTAAGGGTGCATTGACAAAGGTAATACTAGCAGCCGTGTGACAAATCAGATTTGAATGATTCAGTGTAAAATGTATAACAGGAAGAGAGCTACTGGTGGCTCACGGCTACAGGCTGGAGACCCCAATCTACAATAAATATAATATATGCCATTTAACCCATCTTATTATAATCAACTAAATGTTAATTTTGTTTTGTAAAGCCAATTACTAATTCAGTGTGCTTAATACAGACACATTGGATACATTAGAGGCCTGTGATAAACATACTCAATCAGTTTACATCCGTCTATTACCATGTAGCATTTAGCGCTAATTGCTTGATATAAATTAAATAGCCAATTATGCCATGATGTTAATACCCTAGCATTGACAGCAATTTATATTTCTGTATGCTTATGCTAATGAACATCTTGTTTACTAGAAACCATTTCAGTCTTTTTGTAAATTATGCAGTGCCCAGTCTAAATCATTAAAGGAGTCTTGTGAGCTTTAAACCATATTAAAATTCCATTGCCTCATCAAAAACAGACATGGAGTTGTGGTTTGTTTCACTCACATTAGTTTGAGAATTCTTTTATTATTATTCTGCCCATATCTCCCAAGCTTAAAATGCTCTGTTCCACCTTGTGATGTCATGCAGTGGTAGTGTTCAAGTTAACAGCTCCTTTTATCTTTAATTCAGTAGAGAGTTGCAAGGTCAAATGATTCAGTGAAGGTGTATGGAGTTTAAAAACACAGTGGAACACTTCCTGTATTTCCACATGACATCACAAGGTGGAAGTGTTTTCTTTTTGAGAGAAGAACTGAGCATAAAAACAACTCCAGGTATGTTTTTTTTATGAGGAAATCACATTATAACATATAGAACAGATTAGAAAATAGCGTAAAATGATGTATAATTTTGGTCATTTTGAGGGTATGTATACCCAGCACATGAATAACAAATAACAAGATAAGACTAACACACATAAAAATATATATAAAATACATAAATACAATTAAATAAATACAAATATGGACCCTACAAAATGCTATACCTCTAGGCTGCCTCGTTTGACCGGGTTGAGCACTAGCAGCTTCTTGAGCAGGTTTTCACAGTCTGTAGACATATAGAAGGGGATGCGATATTTGCCCCTCAGCACCCTCTCCCTCAGCTCCTGCACACAAAAACAATCAAACAGACAATGAAATATAACAGCGAGGGTGCCCTGATCTGACCCCCTGCATTCCAGACTTATATTGAAACTCATGAATCAGGGCAAGTAGGTCAGTCCCAGTGACAAAAGCAGGAAATTCCACACTTAATTTATTCATTTCAAGTGGCTCTCTTCGAGGTCATCCCTGTGGGCAGCCAAAGCAGTGAAAAGTGTGTTTTTGGGACAGTATACATAAAAAAGTGTGCTTCTAACTAGGGATGCACCGATCCACATTTTTTCACTTCCGATCCGATCCCGATACCTGAATTTGGATATCGGCCGATACCGATACTATTCCGCTACCAAAACTGTTTGTTTTCAATATTATCATCATTATTGTTAAACTACAAATAAACTCCTCTCTACAGGTAAGTAGGCCTATGATTAGGGCTGAACAATTTTAAGAAAATAATGGAATTGCGATTTTTCTGGCAGATATTGCGATTTCAATTTCATCAACGATTTCTTTAAAATTACATTTCAGTGCACATGAACATTTGCAAACCTCACAGAAACTTACATCATACCAGTCAAATACTAAATTCCACTAAACTGTAATGTAAGAATGAAAATTAAGTCAATAATTTATTTTAAATGCAGTCCTGTTTATTAAAAAGAAACATGCTGTACATAGTCTACAGTAATCCCTCGTTTACCGCGGGGGTTAGGTTCCAGAAATAACCTGCAATAAGAGAAATCCGCGAAGAAGGACAACTTTATATTTTACAATTATTCTACATGTTTTAAGGCTGTAAATGCCTCACCACACACATTATACACTTTTCTCAGACTGGAATTAACCTTTTCTCACATTTGTCTCTCGTTTAAACACTCAAACTTTCATAGATTTTCAACAAAATGTATTAATAGTGAAGCGTGGGGGGGAGACACGGCTCCGGAAGCCCCGCCGGACGCGCGAGGAGCACTGCCACGTCCCGGGACGTGACGCGCACCAACCCCTTGGAGAAGTGCGCGACACGTGCACCCCTCATCTGTCAAATCCGTGACAAGCAGCACGACTGGCGCGAGGCCGCGCGTACACCGGGGCTGCGAGAACGAGATCGAACCGCGGCGCCCGGACCGCGTCCTCTCAGCCCGAGCCACAAACCAGCTGCATGAAACCAGCAAAGAGCGGCACGTGGTGGTTTAGTCCTGGTTTAGACCTGGTCTAGTCCCAGTTTAGTCCAGGTCTAGACCTGGTCCAGTCCTGGTTTAGTCCAGGTCCAGTCCAGGTTTAGACTTGGTTTAGACCTGGTCTAGACCTGGTTTAGTTCTGGTCTAGTCCTGGTCTAGTCCCGGTCTAGTCCCGGTCCCCCCGCGTCCCCCATCTATCAATCGGCAAAGGTCTACAGTCTCTTAGCCAATCAGGACGCAGAACACAACGTTACACTATAAAAAAAATTTTACACTATAAAAAAAAATTTGATTTTTTTTTTTTTTAAATGAAAAAAAAAAAAATCTGCAAAACAGCGAGGCCGCGAACAGTGAACCGCGATAGAGCGACGGACCACTGTACATTGAGTGCTTGAGCAACCACAGTTATTACACCTGAAAACTAAAAGAGCATCTATGTCTTAAGTAGAGCAAAAGAAGTATTTTAAAGTGGTGCAAGGTCAGTCTTTTATGGCTCATGGAGCATGATTGTTGTATTTTATAACAAACACATAAAATACAACGCAACTTAAACTTAACTTAAATATAGCGATGCTAAATATAGCAATGCTAATTGCGGTAGCCTTTCTATAATGTTTGTAATGTAAACTAGCCTTATGCTAACAGTTTGCCAGCTAACAACAGAGGAGAAGCATATATACCTCTTATCCATCATGCGGAGGAGACTTTTAAACCACTCTTTGGTCACCCTAGTGTTTACGGCAGTCCTTATCTCCTGGTGATGTTGGCTGCTTCTGTCATACGGAGTTACACTGGCAAAAGAAGTTGTAACGGTCTGTTTGGCCCAAGTATCACTTTTACTAGAAGTTTCTCCGGACTTTCTCACCCTGCACCTGAATGACGGATTATGGACATTGATTAAACGGGGGCTAACACCGGGGGCTAACACCGGGGGCTAACACCGGGGGCTAACACCGGGGGCTAACACCGGGGGATAACACCGGGGGCTAACACCGGGGGCTAACACCGGGGGCTAACACCGGCTTCATCAGCTCGCGACTCCTCAGACCGCACGGGGCTACACGCCGTATTTGGGTTGAGGGATCACTCGGAGCGGCGCGGCTAACACAGCCCTCACGTTGCTGTCTTGCTTTGAGGTGTTTCTAGAAAAAGTATTTCCACACAGCGGACATGTTGTGATGAAAAGTTGGTTAGCTGCCTCGTGCTGCTCAGTGTTTACCTGCTAGCTGGCTGCAAACTGTGGAATGGATTTCCAGAGGCATGTCTCATCATTAATCTGTGTCTCATTGAGATACGCCTCCGTTCAGGAAATCCATTCCACATTTTGCAGCAGGAGCAGAGCAGGCGACAGGGAATCACTTGTGGAGTCATTTCAGCAGTAACAAACATGGCTCATGGATCGGAAATTTTCGCAGGTTGGATCGGAATTTCCGATCTGTGAATTACGTTGATATTGGAACCCGATACCGATACTGGATCGGATCAGCCCCATCCCTACTTCTAACTAGAATTATTTACAACTTAGGGAGCACATAGGCCTGTCAGCGTAATATATTGCTACAGAGAAATAGTGTGATAAACGATAATACTGAAGCAACTTTAAAGGTGGATTGTCTAACTTTTCTCGTGGAGGGTCCGTTACCTGTTTGTTTCTATGGATATCATCGCTTTGGCTGGAATGTTCCGCAGTATGACATTAAACAGCTTTACCTTACATTTATTCAGTTGCAAAATCTGACCTGTAACTTGGTCTACTTTGGCCTCCATGAAGATAGAAATGTTTAATGCCATACTGTGAAACATTCCAAGCAAAGCAATAACGACTGCATGGAGATGAGCATTTGACGGGCCCTCCAACAGAAAAGTTACACAGTGCATCTTTAAGGAACACAATAGGGCTGTCACGATAACAAATTTTGAAGCATGATATATTCCTTAGAGAAATATTGCAATAAATAATGCTGAAACTACTTTATGCCACTGACACAAAACAAAATAATGCCAGTTTTTAACTATATCATACCATTAAAAGCAATGAGCTGCAACAAATAAATAGAAGTTGACATCCTAATAAAATTGACAATTTGCAAGTACAGCTCAAATCTCACTTTATTACATATAAATGCCCCAAATCCCCCCACTATTGCAAAGAAATCCTACATACGATAAATACTGAGCCCCAAAATATATTGTTATCTCCATAGTGATGATATTGCCTTGGCCGGAATTTTCCACAGTATGGCATTAAACTTATCTAGCTCCAAGAAGACAAGCAGGACATGCCAGTAGGTTAGTTTGTGGAGAAGTGACCCCAATCACAGTAAGAATGCATGTTGTTGTGGTTTTTTTTTTAACAAGATATGAAATTCAATAAATGAATACTATATACACATGTAGGTTTTATGTGTGTGTCCAATTAGTTGCAAATTGGGGATTTTGACCTAAGCCACCCAAAACAGTAACAACATTCAATCAAGATCAGGTCATAATTCTCTGGTATCAATTTGCCACTAATCCGATGCTTAAAGGTCCCATGGCATGAAATTTTCACTTTCTGAGGTTTTTGAACGTTAATGTGAGCTCCCCTACCCTGTTTAGGCCCCCCTTCATGGGTAAAAGTTACGAAATGTGTAAACTGAGCATTTGCGGTCCTTTTCTGCGTTTGGAAAAAAGACAGCCCAAACGGGCAATTCTGAACAAGGAAACTTTCTGACTTCACACTCGCGGAAAAGTTTTCACCCCCCGTCTGGTTGTCTACCCACCGTCTCTGGAAATCACACCCAGAGAATTTGGACCGCAAACGAGCTATGAAATGCGAGATGCGTTTTTTTATTTGCCTGCAGACACGTGAGAGTGTTTCCAGGCTCGGATGTCTTTTATCCGAGCCTCCGAACCTCTGAAACAGCAGTGGTTTAATTTTATTTTCTGTGGAAATAGTGTTTTTTTTCATGGAATGCGTCTCATATCTTCCTCCCCGCTTAAACGCGGAAGTGGGGCCAGCGCACATCGCACCGCTAAACGAGGAAAAAGCAGCGTATTGGCCACACCCTCACCCGCTGCACTGGCCTGTCTCTGTCCTCCTCATTTGCATTCAAGCAACAACGCCCAGAATAAAAGGAGAAGTTCAATTTGTCAACTGGACAAAGTTTGTTTGGTTGAAAACGTTTCGCCGCTCATCCGAGAGGCTTCGTCAGCTCGGATGAGTGGCGAAACGTTTTCAACCAAACAAACTTTGTCCAGTTGACAAATTGAACTTCTCCTTTGATCATGGATTCTACCTGGACGACTGAGGGACTTTTCACGCAACGCCCAGAATAAAGTGTTTTAGAGACATATTTAGCCTCACGAAGACAGTCAGAGTCATATCTCATGCACTGAGTTGACTTTGAAGAAGGATTCATTTACAGTATTAGGGAACCATATAAAAGCATATATAAAAGCCATATAAAAGCATCAAGAAGTACCATGTCATGGGATCTTTAATGTGGCTCCAAATGTGTGTAGAAAAAAGTATTAGAAATAACGAGATCTTGATATTGTTTGGGTTAATTGGATTTTTAGTGTATCTGTGTGGTCTGATATATAAGTTTAGGCCAATCCCATGGCCTAAATATGAGTAAGTTTAGGCCAATCCCATGCTGGCTGACATTGGATTCTTTCAGAAATAGGGGCATTTATGGGCAGTTGGAGAATGTAAAAGTGCCTAGTGAACCAGTAGTAGCTAAAATTCTGTCTGTATCATCGAAATATACTCACACGTTTGTCAATACATAATATCACTTTGGATAACTTGCACTAACACAGAAGATGTTTAACTGTGTGTCAGTCTGGTAGACCTTGTAATACTGTAGATACTGTATTAAAGGGCCTGCACTTGATTTCAAACTCTGAGTGAGAAACATGTTTTAGTTTAAATATTTATCCCTGCCTACTTAGTCCTTTCTTTAATTATTCAGTGTAATATACGTATGTATAATTACTAAGTACTGGTAAATCACAGCTACAGATTGAAGACCGCTGATCTACAATAAATATAATTTATGCTATTTAGCCCAGCTCATTACAATCAACCAAATGTTTTGTTATGCTGTTTTGTTTTCTAAAGCCAGTTACTAATTCAATGTGCTTAATACAGACACACTGGTTACATTATAGGATTGTGATAAACATACTCAATTAGCTAGCATACGTCCATTACATTTAGCGCTAACTGCTTGATATAAATTAAATTATGCCCCTCCCACTTATTCCTTGAAAATGCACCATGCACCATGACAGAAACAGACTATTTTAGCATCAATACGGACTATGTGTGAACATGGAAGATGCCTAGGCTTTTTTTCCTCAACTGGACATATAGTAAATGTTTATTTTCCGGCTTGTTCCCCTGATGAGTTGCTCCGACCAATCAGATTCAAATAGTCATCATGACGCTTCACATTTTCCGATTGCTTTCAGCAAGAACCATCCCAGATTGATGTGTAGAGTGATACTATATCAATCTGGTGTGAGCCTGGTTAATTTATTTGTGCTTTTATCATTTGTGAAAATGTACCATGACAGAGAAGTGTCTGAGATAGTGTCAGGCAGTTGTTTTCCCATGACTCTTAGTAACAATGTGCCTGGATGAAAAAATGTGACCTGCCAGTAGCTTGTGTTATTACTTTAGAAAATGCTATGGAAAGCTAACAGAATATTTATCAGCTGTGACCACACAATGCATAATGTAGAGTATTTACCTTCACAACAATATATTAAAATCAGGTACAGGCCCTTTAACAACATCACTACAAACAAAAGCTAAACTTCGACTCCATCCATCTTAATTTTAAACGAAGGATATGACCCCAGCCCATTTCAGACATTACATTACAAACTACACATGAAGCCCCACCTTGAGGTTCTGTCCATCAAAGGGTAGAGAGCCGCTGACCAGTGTGTAGAGGATGACCCCCAGACTCCAAACGTCCACCTCGGGCCCGTCGTACTTCTTTCCCTGGAACAGCTCTGGAGCAGCGTATGGAGGAGAGCCACAGAACGTGTCCAGTTTACTGCCCACCGTGAACTCATTACTGAAGCCGAAATCTGCAATCTTTATGTTCATGTCTGCGTCTAAGAGCAGATTCTCCGCCTGTGGGGTAAAAGAGTGATATTATTACCACAGATGGGCAGTTAGTTCAAATATTGATATTGCTAATAGTGTTTTATAAAGTCACTTCTTCCTCTTCTTCTTCCTCTTATCTGGGAATCAGAAAGTGCACGCATAGCATGCTAGTAGTTGTTGTCATTACTGTGACAGCAAAACTCCGACCTAACAAAGTTCTAAGAAAGTGCTTGGAATGCATATGGTAAATGAGGAATAAATTGATTCTCTCCATGGAGATACTGCCTGGAATGTTCCACAGTATGGGATTACACTTATTTATCTCTAAGAAGATAGCAGTTGACACCACAGGGTCACAGTTTCATGTCAGATCTGTGGAGAGGCGAGCCCACTAAGTTTTTAGGTCCATAAAAACTCACGTTAATGAGTAAATTCAAGGTAGATACATTTAAGGCCGTACTGGAACAGAAACAATAAGATCTCCATGGAGACAAGAAGGTGGGGCAACCTCCAGCAGAAAAGTTACGCAGTGCACCTTTAAAGGAGAATTAACGTTTTTTACAATCTGCACTGCACATGTTTGCAGTCTCCAAATAGCACAAACTTTAGCACTTTTCAAATCATAGAAGCTCAATGTCTTAGTCTACACTTTGGTTTGAGTCAAAAGTGGCCTGTAATCTGAGATTTATCCATAATTTACAGCTTTGCGTTTCATGTTTGGGTCCCGAGAGCTGAGAGCGAAATAAACTGTGACTCCGCACATGTGCACTGGCGTCCTCATCTCCTCGAAACTATGGATGAATCTCGGATTACAGGCCACTTTTGACTCAAACAAAAGCGTAGACTAAGACATTGAGCTTCTATGATTTGAAAAGTGCTAAAGTTTGTGTTATTTGGAGACCGCTCGGGGCATATATTAGCGCTACGGCTATCGCTAATCTAAAACATCTCTGGAAGTGCTCCATATGACACCAAAGTGCTATGGGTGAGTAAAACAACTTGTTTTATTACCGAAATAAGGCTCAGATTGTAAAAAAACGTTAATTCTCCTTTAACATCAGCACCTAAAATCGGTAAATATTGGTATTAGCCACAGCAGCAAGACAAATATCGGATATCGGTATATATGTAATTTTTCTTTCTTCTTCTTTTTTTCAATATTTATCTGATATTTATATATATATTTATTAGACCATCTCCAATTTCTACGTCAATTCTCATAGAGCTATAATGTATTGGGCTGGGAAAAGGCCCTGCAGTTGGATGTAACGTGATCGGAGAACTGGTCCAGAGGAAATATGATATCACATTTATCAAAACGTGAAACACTGGAGATCCTCACCTTCAGGTCACGATGTACTATTCTCCTCTGGTGGCAATACTGCACTGCGGAGACAATCTGGAACAGAAAGTGAAAGAGATGTGAGGGTTTGTTTGGGAAGGAGGGAGGGGGAGGTGTTAGGGTCAAGGGCAAAAAGGAAGAGAGGGCGTGGAGCAAGATAGTAACGTGTTAGGAAGAGTATCATTTATTTGATCTGCTCTGTGTGTGACCTCTATTTAAACTCTTGTATTTTTAGTCGTAGGATTGGGGCAAGTGAATATATATTGGCTGTGGCTGAAAGCAAGAAATGATTATATAACCTTAGAGAACTATGTAGTGTTGTCACGCTACTAAAGTTTCTGATTTGATTTGTTTTCATAATACGTAGGCATTCGCTCAATACTCATTACAGATTACAATACCACAATGAAGATAAAAATGTAGTAATCAAATATAATTTTCATATATAAAACAGTATTTTTTCATCTTAGCATGAGATCTGTTCTGCCCTCATTAAAGAGTTCCCCTTCTTCAACTAGACAGACAGATGACTCCCATCACACGCTGGTCAAATTTGGTTGATTTATTACAAACTGACGGCCATGTAACAGGTGTAAAACTAGAATAAAGCAGAAAATAAAATACACAATCAGCATAAAATGTGTAATTATTGAGATATGTAACATAAAACCCCACGCATATGGTCTGCAAGTAGCTAAACAAACTACTAATTAGCTGGATATGGCAAATAGCATGATGCCAAACAATCTTTAAACATTACTCCGACAAAATTACAAAATGGTCAAAAATATACACATCAAATATTCCTCCTAACAATATCAATCAAAAATACTCACAGACGATGCCCGTATTAGTGATTTCAAAGCAGGATGGGTTTAGATTCAGCAGCTGCACAATCTACCATGCCAAACTCTTCTGAAGGCAACAAAGGATTCAAGGTGACTTCCTACATGTGTCACATGACTACAATTACAACTATGGTTGATCCAAATGAACAGACACCACCTAGTGGCTGGAGTAGGAAATAACACATTAAATGCACAGATAATGAATTCAGTCCAGAACACTCCCCGCCTGGTATCTAAAAAGATTCCACCTACAACAAGGGGAGTTACGAAAGTAAACAGTCTCTAAACAGTCTCTGGGGAGAAGAGTAGGACAACCTCTGAGACAGGCCGTAGAAAGGTCTTACTTGAACCATCCTTCGTAGTCTTGATCTCCACCTTCCTTACCTTCCCATCTGCGCTGGGGAAGGTCTTGAGGATGATGCCCATGGGCCAGTCGTTCCTCTGCAACTGGTCGTTTTTCAGGAGGATGACATCACCCTCTTTCAGATTGCATTTCTCCTTTTCCCACTTCCTGCGCTTCTGCAGGGTGGGGAGATACTCAGCCCTCCATCGATGCCAAAAGGTGTTGGCGAGGCTTTGGACCTGCCTCCACTGCTTGCCATAGAGATCCTTCTCACCAAAGTCCCCCTTGGGAGGAGGAAGAGCACTGACCTTCTGAGTGAGAAGTGTCGCTGGTGTCAGGATGAATGGAGAGTCTGGGTCTGTGGACACAGGAACTAATGGGCGGGCGTTAAGGATAGCTGAGACCTCTGCCATGAGGGTTGTCAGGACCTCATGTGTGAGCTTTGCTGTACCGACCTTCAACAGCATTGAATCCAGGATACGCCTTGCCAGCCCGATCAGACGCACCCAACTGCCCCCCATGTGCGAAGAGTGGGGCGGGTTGAAGACCCACTGACACTCATTGTCACTGAGAAATCCTTCCACTTCTTTGTCACTGGTCACAGACTCTATCTGCAACTCCTTACAGGCCCCGACAAAGTTGGTGCCGCAGTCACTTCTGATCTGTTTGGCAGGGCCCCTGACTGAGAAGAACCGTCGTAGAGCGTTGATGAAGCTTGACGACTCCATTGACTCCAGTACCTCTATATGTATGGCTCTGGTGCTCATACACGTAAAAAGTACAGCCCATCTCTTGCCGCTAGCCAGCCCTCCTCTGGTCCGCCGTGCCACGACCATCCATGGTCCGAAGACGTCCACACCCACAAATGAGAAGGGAGGATCTGAACTGAGGCGGTCCACAGGTAAGTCAGCCATCCTTTGAGTCTCCATCTTCCTGCGTAGTCTTCTGCATGTGACGCAGTGATGAAGGATGCTGCTGACGCGCCGTTTACCACCAATAATCCATAGGCCTGCCGCTCTCAAGGCACCCTCGGTGAGGTGGCGCCCTTGGTGCTGGACCTGCTCGTGATAGTGTCGGATGAGCAAAGTCGTGACGTGACTTTGTCCAGGTAAGATCACAGGACTAACCTCTTCTCCATCAAGGTTTGCTTTGGACAAGCGCCCTCCAATTCTGAGAATTCCAGAACTATCTAGGTAAGGGCACAGGCTGCAGAGAGGGCTTTGCTTGGGAATAGGTATTCCTCCTTGAATGCATTCCAATATCTCTGCAAATGCTTGCTGTTGGATGGCTTGTAGTATGACGTTTCTTGCTCTGTCCAAGTCTTCAATGGAACAGGGTCCTTCATGCATGTGCCAGCCCTTGCAGCTGTTCCCCTGTGTGAAGGAGTGGGCGACGTGCACGAGCCTAGCGACTGCTCGACTGAGTGACCGCCAGCTGGAGTACTTCTCAAAACGTGTAGGGTCAAGTTTGCCACTGATAACCCTGTTGAGATGACAAGTGATCTGTGGGCGGACATCAGAGTCAGAGCTAGGGTCAATCAAGTCAAAGGAACTAGGTGAAGGGTCAACCTCAGCTGACATCAACAGAAACGGAGGGCCACACAGCCATGAGGTATGAGTTAGGTTGCCTGCAGGGACTGATCGTGAGCCATGGTCAGCAGGATTTTGGCCGGAGGGCACGTACTTCCATTGCCTTGGGCTTGTGGACCTCCTAATGCGCTGCACCCTGTTACTCACGTACACATAGAATCGTCTTGATTCATTGTGGATATAGCCCAGGACCACTTTACTATCAGAGTAGAAGGTCACTGCATCGAAGATGGTGTCCATCTCATCCACGATTGTGTCTGCAATCTCTACTGCCAGGACTGCAGCACACAGCTCGAGCCTTGGAACTGTTGTCTCTGGACGTGGGGCAAGCTTTGCCTTACCGAATATGAAGCCAACTTCCACATTGTTGCTTGCATCGGCTGTCCTCACATAGGCAACAGCAGCTATGGCCATCGTGGAAGCGTCACAGAAAACACACAGTTCCTTACTGTATGCTTGGCGGAGAGAGCTAGAAGTGTACTGGCGTGGGATCTTGAGCTGCTCTAGCTCCTTCAGCGAGTCCCTCCATAGCTTCCACTCTCTGTATTTCTCCTCAGGGAGAGGGGCGTCCCAGTCACATGACTCTGCAGTGAGCTCCCTCAGTATCGACCTCCCTTGGATGCTTACAGGGGCCGCAAACCCCAGAGGGTCGAACAGACTGTTTACAGTTGACAGGACCCCACGTCTTGTGTAGGGCTTCTCTGCCTCGGCAACTTGGAAGGTAAAAACATCTTCCGCAATGTCCCAGCTCACCCCCAAACTTCTCTGCATTGGAGGGGGGTCTGTGCTGAGATCCAGGTCTTTCATCCCCTTAGCAAGATCGTCAGGTGGAAAGGCTCTCATCACAGCCACCCTGTTGGACAGGATCTTGTGGAGTCGGAGGTTAGAGAGTGCCAGCATGTCTTGGGTGTTGTGAAGAAGAGTGATGGCTTCCTCTTCAGATGGGACCGATAGAAGCCCATCGTCAACGTAGAAATTCCTCTCCACGAACAGCCTAGCCTCTGTGCCGTATTCCCTCTCTCCCTCTGCAGCAGCTCTGCGGAGCCCATATGTGGCCACGGATGGTGACGGGCTATTTCCAAAGACATGTACGCGCATCCTGTACTCAATGACGTCGTCATCCAGGTCATTGTTGCGATGCCAGAGGAATCGCAGAAAGTTCCGATGGTCCTCACGTACGACAAAGCAATGGAACATCTGCTGGATATCAGTTGTCACCGCCACTGGCTCCCTCCTGAACCGCAGCAGTACCCCGAGCAAACTGTTGTTCATGTTTGGGCCCGTGAGGAGGACATCATTGAGCGATACCCCTTGATGTTGCGCACTGGAGTCGAATACCACCCTCACCTGTCCAGGCTTCTGTGGGTGATATACCCCAAAGAAAGGTAGATACCAGCACTCCTCTTCTGGTGGTAAGGGTGGTGCTACCTCAGCGTGTTCATTCTCAAAGAGCTTGCTCATGAACTCAGTGAAATGCTCCCTCTTCTCAGGGTGTTTCCTGAGAGCCTTGGTGACTGTTATGAGACGGGTCTGTGCCTGCTCACGGTTGTTTGGCAGACGCTGGCGTGGGGTGCAGAAGGGGAGTGGAGCCTGCCAGCTGTTGTCATCCCCCTGTTTCAGTTCTTTCTCCATAATTCTCAGAAAGGCAAGATCCTCCATAGAAGGTGCTGTCTTGTCGTCGTCCTTCGTGTGGCAAAAGATGGACTCCCCCATGAGTTGCGCTTTGTCACTCGGCAAGGACAGCTGTTCTGAGACCGTAGGGTTCTGGAACTGGCATGAGTGGTCGAACTTCTCTTTGATCTCAATCTTGTTGCGGCAGGGGCGTAGAACACTGGGACGTCCATTCTCAAGAACATAGGTTCTGTAGGAGTTCACAGGTGAGGGTAGATGAGAGCCGTTTATACAAACGTTCCCTACTATCACCCAACCAAGGGCTAATCGCTGTGCGAAGGGAGCATGCAGGGGACCATTACGTTGTTCAAGGACCTTGTGCACTTGAATAATGTCTCTTCCTAAAAGAAGTAAGATATCAGCCTCAGGGTCAAGAGGAGGTATCTTGGAGGTTAGGGACTTCAGGTGCGGCTGATACTTCACTGCGGCTGGTGTGGGAATCTCTGCCCTGTTATCAGGAAGTTGATCACACTCAATGAGTGTAGGAAGAGCTAGACTGGTCTCGCCATCAGCTGACTCCACGATGAACCCCCTCGCCCTGCGGCCTGCAGCCTCTGACACACCTGCACAAGTTTTGAGTGTGTAGGGAGAGGTGTTGTCAGCTATGTCAAACTTCTCAAAGAATGACGACCTGGCTAGTGACCTATTACTTTGGTCATCAAGGATCGCGTATGCTCTTGTCTTCTTCTCAGGTTGGTGTTTAGGATATACATACACCAGGCAGATTTTGGCACATGACTTGGTAGCTGCACTGTCTCCACAGACCTCGGTGCAGGCTGAGGTGGTGACTGCAGCAGGAGGAGATTCCTTTCCCTCCCCGCCATGCTCTTCCGAGGGGCTACTAGCTGGCTTTGCCAACCATGGTGCCGGACTGGCATGAAGGGCTGCAATGTGCTTATCACTGTTGCATTCTGAGCACTGAATGACAGCCTTGCAGTCCTTAGCTTGGTGAGAGGTAGAAGAGCAACAGCGAAAGCATATGCCATTCTCTTTAAGGAAAGCCTTACGCTCGTCCAGCAGCTTAGCTCTAAAAGCTCTACACTTGGGTAGGGGGTGGGGCTTTTTATGTATGGGACACTCTTTCTTTAGGCTGTCTGAACCCTTAGCCTCGTCCCCTTTGGCAGGGCTGTCCACGTCTGTTTTGTGCACAGCAATTGGGGGTTTAGCTGATTTTTGAGTGAATCTCTCCGCCTTAGGTGGCATGTTGCTGGGAGCTGAAGCTGCAAAGCTTGGGTCGTTCCTCATCTTTGCTTCTGCACGAATGAACTGGGCAAATTCAGAGAAGGGCGGAAAGATGGTGTGGTATTTTTCTTTATACCTCGTACCGTGAACCATCCACTTTTCTTGTAGGTTGAATGGTATTTTCTCCAGGATCGGGTGAATGCCTCGTGCCGTGTTCAGATAGGCCAAAGCAGGCAGGAACCCATCCTCCATGGCCCCCTCTATCTCCAGGAGAAGGTCACCTAGCTCTCGTAGCCGTTTGGGTTCTTTATTGGAGAATTTGGGAAACTGTTCAAGCTTATTAAAGAGGGCTGTCTCCAAGGCCTCTGGAGAACCATAAACCTCCTCTAATCTTTGCCAAACCAAGCTGAGGGCCTCCCCAGGGTAGTTGACACGAACTGACCTCACCCTTCGTGCATGCTCAGCAGATTCGGGGCCAAGCCACTTAATCAGCAGGTCGAGTTCCTCACTAGGCTTCAGATCTAGGTCTTCAGTGGCGTTTGAGAAGGCGGACCTCCAGGCCCAGTAACTTTCAGGCCTGTCATTGAACTTTGTGAGTCCAGCTGTCAGTAGTTCACGGCGAGCTAAGAACCTTCCTAGCACTGATACATTTGCATTGGATTCCCCTCCCCGTGGATAGCCATGCCCTGATGTATCATGCCTGGGTGTCCATTGGTGCCTTGGCGGAGATGCTGGTTGTGATGGAGTAAATTCTTTTTTCTGTGTGGATTGCAGTGGCGGATGTTTTGAATTTTCAGCTGATGCAGAGGGCCTTGTGGTTTGAACAGATAAGCGCTGCCTCTCGTTTTGTCTAGGTGGCTCATGCTGTGTCTGATATTCATTACGAGGCTTCAGGTTAACAGCTGCAGAGGGAGTAAAATCAGGCTTTTTATCCTGCTCTACATTGTCTGTGTGCTCATTGGATTTTACATAGGCATACTGTTCCTGAACATATTGCTCTGTTCTCTTAATTGAATGATAGGATGAGCCTTGATCAACATTATGAACTTCAGTGAGCACCCCCATTGCTGCCGATTCCAATACATTAGCTTCAGCACAGGCGGCCTCAGCCTCCTTCTCTTGCTGTATGGCTTCTAATGTGGCTTCAAGACGTGTCTCCTCTACTTTCAGCTGAGCCTTTCTTACTTTAACATCAATCTCTTTTTGTGCATATGATGCTCTGGCACGTGCAGCCTCTGCCTTAGCCCTCGCTTCCACTGCAGCCAGGCTGGTTACTGATCTAACAGAGTGCTTCGATGATTTGGATGTTTTAGATGAGCGTGAGCACTCTGATCTTGTCTCATAATTCTTTTCTGACTTCGCTGACATCTTGGGTCTAGTAGATGCGGCTGAGCTGACTGAATCTCTCACTCACCGGGGTAGGAGTCACTGTTGAGTCCGTCTTTTTACTGTTCTGCCCTCATTAAAGAGTTCCCCTTCTTCAACTAGACAGACAGATGACTCCCATCACACGCTGGTCAAATTTGGTTGATTTATTACAAACTGACGGCCATGTAACAGGTGTAAAACTAGAATAAAGCAGAAAATAAAATACACAATCAGCATAAAATGTGTAATTATTGAGATATGTAACATAAAACCCCACGCATATGGTCTGCAAGTAGCTAAACAAACTACTAATTAGCTGGATATGGCAAATAGCATGATGCCAAACAATCTTTAAACATTACTCCGACAAAATTACAAAATGGTCAAAAATATACACATCAAATATTCCTCCTAACAATATCAATCAAAAATACTCACAGACGATGCCCGTATTAGTGATTTCAAAGCAGGATGGGTTTAGATTCAGCAGCTGCACAATCTACCATGCCAAACTCTTCTGAAGGCAACAAAGGATTCAAGGTGACTTCCTACATGTGTCACATGACTACAATTACAACTATGGTTGATCCAAATGAACAGACACCACCTAGTGGCTGGAGTAGGAAATAACACATTAAATGCACAGATAATGAATTCAGTCCAGAACAAGATCTTATAAAGACAAGGCAAGACAAGTTTATTTGTATAGCAACATTTGTAATTCAAAGTGCTTTACAGAATAAGAATGACATTAAAATCACAATACAAACAAGTCAAAATATAAATAATCATAAAATTTAAATTAACAGAGAAGAGAGAAGAGCGCAGAATAAAAACCTTTCAATAATATGCACAGCTAAACAGACCCTCACACTGAAACTGTTCAGGAAAGCTCAAATTTTGTCCTGTTGAAGTGATTTTTTTGCAGTATAGATTCCTGCATAAATGAGTATCTCGTTTCGATATTAGTTTTAGTATCAATTAGTATTTGATTTTCAATACTTTTTAGAACCATTGAACTATGTAACTTGACTGTATGGAATGCTGCTTTACCTGTAATGTCCCACAGTATGGTATTATCCAATTACATGTGTTTGCATACGAAAAAATACCTTGAAAATCGTGCCTTCTTACTAAATTAATCACAGTTATCATGGCTATTAAATAACTGTTGGCAATATTAATAATACATTTTCATTAATTATTATCGGGACTATACAGAATCAAAAAGATAAAGACAAAGAGATAAAAATAGAGGCATTACATCAAAAGGGCAAATAAGCCAATATCTGAAAACAATGTCTGATTTTCATAATATATACTGCTTGTTTCCATGGAGATAAGTTTAATGTCATACTGTGGAACACAGTATGCATTATATATAGAATTGTAACCATGTTCACAACAAAATCAGTTTTCAAGATTCTTTTTGATGTCTCAGTGCAGCCAAGATGAGAAATAATTTATACTTTCCCACTTTTGGAGCAACTTGGAAAGCAGGTCATACATTTGATTCAGTTGCATGTCTGGGTTGGGAAATGCCCATCTTCTGCTATTTTTTGATCTGTTATAATGTTGTTTCCTCATCGAAAACATACCTGGAGTTGTGTTTTGTTTCATTCACATGTTCCATACACAAAGCCTCTTCCACTTTGTGATGACATGTGGTAATACAGGAAGTGCTCCACTGTTTTATTAAAGGTCCCATGACATGGTACTTCTTGATGCTTTTATATGGTACCTTAATGGTTCCCTAATACTGTAAATGAATCCTTCTTCAAAATCAAGCCTCAGTGCATGAGATATGACTCTGTCTTCATGAGGCTAAATATGTCTCTGAAACACTTTATTCTGGGTGTTGTTGCTTGAATGCAAATGAGAAGGACAGAGATTGGGTTAGAGCCAGAGTGGAACTGCATTTGCATTTCTTTTTTAGATCTGACGTCAATAAGGTGCCTTGTTCAGAATCGCCCGTTTCAGCTGTGTTTTTTTCAAACGCAGAAAAGGATCGCAAATGCTCAGTTTAGACATTTCGCAACTTTTAGCCATTGGGGGGGGGGGGATAAACAGGGTAGGGGAGCTCACATTAACGTTCAAAAACCTCAGAAAGTGAAAATTTCATGCCATGGGACCTTTAAACTCCATACACATTCACTAAATCATTTGGAGAATTTCAACCCTTATATTGCCAATCTCTACTCAACTAAAGGTAAAAGGAGCTGTTAACTTGAAAACTACCACTTCATGACATCACAAGGTGGAACAGAGCATTTTGAGCTTTGGAGATGTAGACAGACTAATAATAAAGGGTTACTCAAACGTGTGTGAATGACACAAACACAACTCCAGGCATATTTTTGATGAGATAACGACATTATAACATATCTTAAAGCTCACAAGAGTAACTGTGTGTAATACAGGACCTTTAAACAGTTTAGGTTCCAGTTTCCTGTATATAGGCACCTTTTGGGCCACTTTCTGACCATTCAACAGACGCAATATTACTAATCGCTATGTCAACAGTGCCAATTTCTCATTCCTCTGTAACCTCGGCGGTCCAGCTGTAATCTGATGTAACTCTTACCCCACACCTCTCCCTTTATAATGCGTCCTCCATTGTTGTCTATGACCTTTCGTAGCTAAAGACGAGCTGCTCTTTTCTGGGATAATTTTTCTGGGGCATGCATCCAGTGTTATTTATTTTCCCTTTACCTGGCACAGTGATATCTGCTACACCATATGGCACCAAAAGCTTTCATATGCTCTGCTATGACATATGCCACCCACCTGTGCAACTACAGTGTCGAAAATGACTCATCTGGGAAGAGAGAATATGAATTTTCAACACTGAGAATCTCTCTACTATTCTGACACGGATTCTGGCATGGTTTGGCAAAAATGTGGTACTATCTTGTCAGAATTGGTGATATTTTCATTTTGATTTCATATTTAAAGGTGCACTGTGTAACTTTCTGGTTGGGGGGTCCATCACCTGCTTGTTCCTATGGAGATTGTCATTGCTATGCCTGGAATGTTCATTAAACGGCTCTACCTTACAGTTATTAAATTACAAGTGGATTATTGCTCAAAAATACCAAGAGGTAGAAGGGTAGAGCGGTTGCCACTCCACAGATCTGAGCTGTAACTTGGTCTGGCTTGGTCTCCATGAAGATAGAAAGGTTTAATTCCATTCCAGACAAAGCATTCCAGACAAAGATATAACATCTTCATGGAAAAAAGCAGAAAAGTTACACAATGCACCTTTAAAACTTAAGTTGGATACAAAGTAGGGTAGTTGGCAGAAAGGAATAGAATAGAAATAGAAGCATTCACACATCCACATGTACGCATACACCAGAGTATGAGATCAAGGACACTACATTACTATGCATTCTTTCAAGTACAGTGGTACCTCACCTTACGAAATTAATTTGTTCCAGAAGTGGTTTCGTAACGTGAATTTTTCGTAAGTTGAGTAGCTATTTCAATGGAAAAGGCCTGATTCGTTCCAAGGCTCCGATCCAAGTTTTTTTTTAAATAGTGTAACTTTTTTTATAGTGTAACATTGTGTTCTGCGTAGAGACTGTAGACCCAGGACTAAACGTGGACTATACCAGGTCTAGACCAAGGTCTAAACCTGGACTAAACCTGGACTAAACCTGGACTAAACCAGGACTAGACCAGGTGGATGAAAGCGCCGCGCGAGGGTCTATTTCCTGGTTTCGTTTCGAGTCACGGCTGAGGCGAGCAGCGAGGGGGACCGCACGCAGTCTGAGCGCATGAACGAGACCCGTGCTCAAACCGTGCCTCCTCTAGACCTCCTCTAGACCAGGTCTAGACCAGGTTTAGACCACCGCGGCTCTTGCATGCGTTCGTTCATGCGCTCAGACTGCATGTGGTCCTCCTCGCTGCTCGCCTCAGCCGTGACTCGAAACAAAGCCAGGAAATAAACCCGCGCGC
This sequence comes from Paratrypauchen microcephalus, assembly GCA_036785185.1. Taxonomy (NCBI): domain Eukaryota; kingdom Metazoa; phylum Chordata; class Actinopteri; order Gobiiformes; family Gobiidae; genus Paratrypauchen; species Paratrypauchen microcephalus. The sequence continues at coordinate 1,092,304 of JAVJIX010000007.1, forward strand.
AGCGCTTTAATCCACCTGGTCTAGTCCTGGTTTAGTCCAGGTTTAGTCCTGGTTTAGTCCAGGTTTAGTCCAGGTTTAGTCCTGGTTTAGTCCAGGTCTAGACCTGCTGTCAGCCCCGCGCCGGGTCATGCTGCGCTATCACACGTGTCAGAGTGCAGTTTTCTCCCCCCTCCCCCTTCCCCCCACACTTCACTATTAATAATTTTGTTGAAAATCTATGAAAGTTTGAGTGTTTAAACGAGAGACAAATGTGAGAAAAGTTTAAATCCAGTCTGAGAAAAGCGTATAATGTGTGTGGCTGAGCGCGCATTATTTGAATTTTTGAGATTTCACGTTTCGTAACTTGAATTTTCTTTCGTATCTAGAGACCAAAATTTAACGTGAAGGCGTTTCATAACTTGAAATTTTCGTTTGTTGGATCTTTCGTAAGGTGAGGTACCACTGTATTTATATATAAATCCTGACTTGATTGGTCAATGCATGGGTGTATTACTACCACTAGGTGTCAGAGCAGCTTTTGGAAGAGTCTGGCCCATAGTATCTTTTGCTCCATCTCCTCTGCAGTCAGTGACACAGCTGGTCTGATGCTGGTGCAGTCTGACGCCTTATATAGAACAGTATGGAGTGAGGACACAGCCTACAGTCATACCTAGACCTGTCACAGTAACACATTTTGAAACATGATATATTGCTACAGAGAAATATTGCGATTAAAAATAATACTGAAACTACTTTAGGCCACTGATACAATAACAATAAAACAGAATAATCCCAGTAAAACAATTAAATATACCATATAATTGAGGGACCGGAGCTGCAGCAAATACATAAGAAGGAACTGAAAATTAGTCATAGAAGATACTTATTCAATTCATTCATTTCTACAGCTCAAGTCTTATTGTATTACAACAAAAATACCAAAAAACATCCCTGTTATTGCAAAGAAAATGCAAAGAAAATGTACACGATAAACACTCAGCCCCAAAATGTACAGTTCCAGCTTTCATATACTGAACAATAAGTCAATATAGTAATTATAGTAACAGGCCTATCTACAGCACACAGTCAGCATTCCACAGCCTAGTTACATGTCCAAACTATGGCCTGGGGTCCAAATGCGGTTATTTGAAAATCTCGATAACCTTAATAAAGCCAATTTCAAATATTTAGTGTGACTTATTGTAACCTGTATTAATGCACAGATTTGAACTATTTACAGTTTTGACCACCAGATGGCCCCTGACTGGCCCTCTGCTTCGTCTGTGTTTTGATGTGTGGCCCTTGATGGGAAAAGTTTCGACTCCCCTGATCTACACTCTACACTCTACAGTCTATAGCGGTTTACATACAGCAGCCACAGACATCTTACAGTCTACAGCGCTGGTCTCCACTCACTTGTCTGAACTTGGCCCGGGCCTCCTTCTCCTTCATTCTGCCGTGAGCCACCAGGTAGTCGAATACTTCACCTGCGCACAAAAAAAGTACAAAAATTCTAAGTTCATAACAATTGTACCACATTTTTTTCATTAGCAAAACCTCTTCTCCCTGATATTTAATACAGGATATCTTAGTATTTCAATTTATGCTTTTCTGTCTACTCCTATACAGTACTATTATATTACTGTGTAGCCTTATGTCTGTGTAATCCCATCCATCCATCAATTTTCTTCTGCTTTTTCCATAGTTCGGTTCCAGACAGGTCTGCCACACAATGCACTGGCCCCCATGAAACCTCCTGTGGGTGGTGGGTCCATGGGAGGACGGCGCCACATCACTTGACGGAACCGGCCTTGATGTACGCAGTGTACGGAGACACTGGGGGCAAGGTGGGGTTAAGTGTCAACGGCAGCATTCATCTGTGTCCCTATGTGCTCTTATAGAATGATCTTGAGCTGTATCAGAACAAGTGTAAGAGCACTGTGTAATCCCTATGTGCTCTTACACTTGTTCTGATACAGCTCAAGATCATTCTAAAGTTTTTCAAGGTTCATTTCTGTCCTGTGAATGTGACTTTTTAGTACTGATACCTGCTGGTTTCGATACGAGAATTAGTATTAATTAGTACAGTGGTACCTCACCTTACAAAATTAATTCGTTCCAGAAGTGGTTTCGTAACGTGAATTTTTCGTAAGTTGAGTAGCTATTTCAATGGAAAAAGCCTGATTCGTTCCAAGGCCGTGTTCCAAGGTTTTTTTTATAGTGTAACTTTTTTTTTATAGTGTAACACTGTGTTCTGTGTCCTCATTGGCTCATTGGCTAAGAGACTGTAGGGCCAGGACTAAACGTGGACTAAACCAGGTCTAAACAAGGTCTATACCTGGACTGGTCCAGGACAAAACCTGGACTAAACCAGGACTAGACCAGGTGGATAAAAGCACCGCGTGCGGGTCTATTTCCTGGTTTCTCACGAGTCACAGCTGAGGCGAGCAGCGAGGAGGAGACCTCACGCAGTCCGAGCGCATGAACGAACGCAGGTAAGAGCCGCGGTGGTTTAATCCTGGTTTAGACCTGGTTCAGACCTGGTTTAATCCTGGTTTAGAGGAGGCACGGTTTGCGCACGGGTCTCGTCCTCGCAGCCCCGCGCCGGGTCATGCTGCGCTATCACACGTGTGTCCCCGCGCACACTTCTCCCCCCTCCCCCTTCCCCCCACACTTCACTATTAATTTAAATGTTCATTATTTGTTCATTATAAATACATTTTGTTGAAAATCTATGAAAGTTTGAGTGTTTAAACGAGAGACAAATGTGAGAAAAGTTTAAATCCAGTCTGAGAAAAGCGTATAATGTGTGTGGCTGAGCGCGCATTATTTGAATTTTTGAGATTTCACGTTTCGTAACTTGAATTTTCTTTCGTATCTAGAGACCAAAATTTAATGTGAAGGCGTTTCGTAAGTTGGAATTTTCGTTTGTTGGGTCTTTCGTAAGGTGAGGTACCACTGTATTTGGTTTGTGTATTGCTTAAAAATCCATCGTAATTTGTAACTTACCACCACTGGCGTACTCCATCACCAGATAAAGTGTCTTCTCCGTCTCTATCACTTCAAACAATTTCACTGCAAAAAAACAAAAAAAACCAAGAAAAATCACATGAAATTAAATGTTTTTATTTGTACATATTTACTCTCTTTCAAGCCACAATATCAAAGCCACTTCCCAGCAACAGCCTTATTCATAGTTTGAGTTCTACATGCATGTTTGTTGGCGAAATGTTTAGCAGTTACCATGGTGACACATTAGCAAACCAAATAGTAAAAACGTAAGATAGACTGAAAAATACAAAATGGATGTTGTTGGCTAATGTTAGCTAGCTTGTAAGTGTAATTATGTGTAAAAGACTTGTTTAACAGCACAAAGCAGTTCACCTGTTGGAGTTCAGCTAAGTCAGTTCTTCATGGTCACATTGTGTTCAAATAAAGATCAGAGTAAAAGGTGTATTGTGTAAGCTTTTCTCCGTAGACATGTTATTGCTTTGTCTGGAATGTTTTACAGTATGGCATTAAACCTTTCTATCTACATGGAGACCAAACCAGACCAAGTTACAGGTCAGATCTGTGGAGAGACAACCGCGCACAGTCAGAATGGCTGTTTCTCAATGTATTTTGAGTTATAAAACTACCTGTAATTTAGTAAATGTAAGTAGAGCTGTTTAATGTCCTACTGTAAAACATTCCCGCTAGAGCAGGGGTGTCAAACATCCGGCCCGGGGGCCAGATCCGGCCCTCCAAGACCGTTAATCTGGCCCTCGGCTGATTTTCTATTTTAATTATATTAAAATTTTCTGTTAAAATATTGGTAATTTTCTGCGCCTATTTTTTACGTGGCCCCTCCCACCAGAGCAGCACAAATGAAGGCTCGCTTCTTTCTAAACGCTCTTAAAGGACCATCGTTTTGACTGTTGACTGTGACACCCTCATCAGCAAAATGAGAAAATTGGACGCCGAGTGCAGGATTTTCCAAGAAAAATGGACTAATTCCTATTTGGTCATGAAGGTGAATGGGAAACCTGTACGCTTGTGTTGAAATTGTATTTTTCTGAAAGTTTCAGGTTGTTCATAATATTATAATATTTTGTAAAGAAAAAGTTCATCAAATAAAAAAGACTTCTGTAATAGATTTGCTTCTGTATCAGTTTCTCTGCACAAATATTTGGACTTATTGCTATTTTTGAGGTATATTTGCCATGAGTTTTCTGATCTGGCCCCTTTGGGATCAAAGTAGGTTGGATGCAGCCCCCGGACCAAAATGAGTTTGACACCCCTGTGCTAGAGTAAATGACATATTCATAAAACAAGCAGGTGACAGAGCCCCAACCAAAAAGTTACACAGTGCACCTTTAAAGGAAAAGTAACGTTTTTTTACAATCTGAGCCTTCTTTCGGCAATAAAACAAGTAGTTTTACTCACCCATAGCAGTTTGGTGTCAATTGGAGCAGTATCGCAGAACTTATGTTGAGCCGTTCTGTTCTACTAATGATCCCGTATCCGTTAGCGTGAGAGCTCGAGGCATTACTTTGTGCTCTCCAAATAACACAAACTTTAGCATTTTTCAAATCACAGAAGATCGCTGTGTCAGGGTAGACTTTTAGTAGATTCCAAAACGGCCTGAAACCCGATATCCAGCTATAGCTTCATTTGATGATGTCATCAGAGAGGACAGTGCGCATGCGTGAACTCAGCTGTTTTGTAAACACCGCTAGTCCGAAAGAAGCTAACACCGCTCTGAACTTTACTTTTCTGTTGCGATATCGGGTTTCAGGCTGTTTTGGAATCTACTAAAAGTCTACCCTGACACAGCGATCTTCTGTGATTTGAAAAGTGCTAAAGTTTGTGTTATTTGGACACCGCAAATCAGTGCCCCGAGCACTCACGCTAACGGATACGGGATCATTAGTAGAACAGAACGGCTCAACATAAGTTCTGCGATACTGCTCCAATTGACACCAGACTGCTATGGGTGAGTAAAACTACTTGTTTTATTGCTGAAAGAAGGCTCAGATTGTAAAAAAACCTTAATTTTCCTTTAAGTCTAACTTGAGGAACAGAGCTTCTGACAGTGGAGTGCTTTCAGTTAGCTTCACACCCCCCGTAGAATGTTGCAAAGTATCAGCTGGCATTTCAAGGACACGCTGTTCATAGAATGCAATGCCATAAATGACATAGTTTTCATATGAATTGGCTAACCTTGAGCTTTTTATTATAGTTTTATGGCGGCGTGAATAGATACCTCTGTTCCTAGCATATAGCCCGGGTGATTTAGCATGTGGTTTCCTCTGAACCATCTTACACTACCTGCAAAGGTGCCAGTTTCCATCTTATTTCATGATTAATGTTTTTGATAAGTCCAAGAGTAGGGTGCCAGATAGGAAAAGGCTGATCTAAATCGAGTCTCAAATGCTCGATCATGCCTCAGCTTGTGGCTTTGAGCTGTGAGGGTGACCGGGAGACTGCACATACATTTAAAATATGAGAAAAACCTGACTGTCCATAGAAATATAGAATGTATGTAATGTTGAGAGGGCATTTCAGCACTGAATAAATTACAGTATGCTTTTTCTGATCTACGTATGTTATAGCATACATACTGTACCTGGAGTTGTGTTTTGTTTCATTTACACATGTTTAACACACAAATTCTGCATATTTAGTTCTTTTCTCGGACCGAAAATACTCTGTTCCACCTTGTGATGTCATGTCGTAATACAGAAAGTGCTTCACTGCATGTTTAAACTCCATACACCTTCACTAGAATCATTTGGATAATTTCAGTCCTGGAATTGCAATCTCTACTGAACAAATGTAAAAGGTAGTTGTTAACTTGAACGCTAGCACTACATAACATCATAAGGTGGAACAGAGCATTTTGAGCTTTGGAGATGTAGACAGACTAATAAAAGATTACAAACAAAACAAAAACACAACTCTAGGTATGTTTTTTAATGAGGAAACAAGATTCTAACGCATTTTAACCCTCACAAGAGTACATTTTATGTAATATAGAACCTTTAATTATACTTGAATAATGTTTAGATTGAAGTAACAGTACTTTGTGGTTATGGTGAGTAAGTCTACAAGTAGCAAAAGACTTATGTTGACAGAATTAAATGATCTGAACCTTTGTGTTTCTTAAACCTCTATTATGATTTGAATAAAATTTGCTGAGTCAATTCTTTGTCAAATGTGTGACTTATATAATCCTTTGTCTATCTATTACATCACACATCCAACTTTGAAAACATGTTTATGGAGAGGTGGGTAGTACTTTAGAGTAACTAATCAAATCATACTTCTCATGTAGTTTTCAGACTCCATACTTTTTACTACTACCAACTTGAGTAACATTTTACAGTGTAACAGTACTCTTACTTACTATTATACATTGATTGTATGTTCAACGCTTACTTGAGTAGTAGTTTGCCCAAATACATTGTTACTCTTACTTTTCTTGGGTCACTACTAATATATAATCCTTTGTCTGTCCAGTTACATCACAGATCAGATAAAAAAAAAAACATGTTTATGGAGAGGTGAGTAGTACTTTGGAATAACTTTAATAAAATCATACTTCTCATGTAGTTTTCAGACTCCATACTTTTCACTTCTACTTGAGTAACATATTTTACAGTGTAACAAGACGCTGTACATCTATCTCCACCTAGAAGCCACAGGACACTCCTTTGAGGACAGTGAGGTTCAGATCTTAGCCAGAGAAAAGAACTGGTTTGAGAGGGGAGTTAAAGAGGCTGTTTTTGTCAAGAAAGAGAATCATTCCTTGAACAGAAATGGAGGTCTCAGACATAGGGATGTCAACAATTAATCGACTTACGATTAATTGTCGACGTTGGTCGAACAAAATGCATTAATTGCAATTCATCGCTAATCGTGGACACGCGCACCCGCGTGGTCATGAAACAAGGCAACCGCGCACCGCGCTGCGCTCGACTCACAGCCGGCCGCAGGCGCCAACGGCACTGCTGCTGAGCACGAGATCAAACCGCGGCGCCCAGAATGCGTAGTCTCAGCCCTAGCCACAAACCAGCCGCACAACCAGCAGCGGCACGTGGTGGTTTAATCCTGGTCTAGACCTGGTCCAGTCCTGGTTTAGTCCAGGCCCAGTCCAGGTTTAGACCTGGTCTAGACCTGGTTTAGTTCTGGTCTAGACCTGGTTTAGTCCATGTTTAGTCCTGGTCTAGTGGCTTAGCCAATCAGGATGCAGAACACAATGTTACACTATAAAAAAAATGTTACACTATAAAAAAAAACTGGAAAAAAAAAAAACAATCTGCGATAGAGCGAGGGATTACTGTATTTTGTTATTCAGCATCAATACATTTGTCTGCTTTTTACTAAGGAATAATTAATAGAGGAATATACAATATAATAATACTATGATATATTTATGACTCAGTGTTATGTATACTATAGCTTATATTCTTAAAGACCCTATTGAAACACTAAAATTCAGGTGAAAAACGCCGCTTATCAATTAATCGTAAGTCGATCGATAAAGTCAATCAACTATAGATTAATGAATTAATCGATAATTTGCATCCCTACTCAGACATCATTTGTCTCCCATCTATAACTCGATCCTCAAACCTAAATCAAAACAAAGAAAACAACAGGGTTAGCCAGGTCAGGTCCAGAAGTGTGAAAACATCCATTACAGCCCTGAATGGTTCTGCTAACAATGCCCCACACTCCACTCCCACTGCATATTTAATAGGCCCACCTAACTAACAGAAACTGTAAACAAATATTGTGTAGAATCCCTCAGTCGTCCAGGTAGAATCCATGGCAAAAGGAGAAATTCAATTTGTCAACTGGACAAACATTTATTTGGTCGAATATGTTTCTCAGCTCATCCAAGCTGCTTCTTCAGTTCTGAAAACAAATAGGTGTGGTAGTTTCAAAGTAATTTCATTCTAGTTAGCTCCTCCATTCAGGTAGATATAAGGCAGTGTCCACCAGCATCTGATCAGAAACGTATTCAAGCAAATAAACTTTTGTCCAGTTGACAAATTGAATTTCTCCTTTTTGCTATGGATTCTACCTGGACAACGGAGGGATTCTACACCTATCACCTACCACCTATAAAAAACTGCATACAAGTACAAGCAAGTACCTGCTCTCAGATGTGGTGAAGTTAAAGTAAAAAATATCCACTTAACAATCTTAAAATCTTAAAATTGTTACTTAAATATAGTATTTTACTACTTTTACTTTGCTATGTTCCACAACTTTCCACTACTAATATTATTTTGAAGTAACAGTGCTCTTACTTGAGTATACATTTGGAATAGCCAACTCTATACACTTCTGTTCTATGTCCAAACTTACTTTAGTATTTACTAAGTAGTACTACTAACTCAAGTTGTAGCTTCTCCAAATACATTTTTAATTTGGGGTCACTATTTTTTTACTAAAGCCCTATTCGGACGGGATTAGTTTTCCAGGGGGATGTAGAGTAATGTGGGTTTATCACAGGACCTCTGTAATATAAATGACCCATTCACACAGGACAAGAAATGTCCGTAATATTCATTTGACATGGGAGGAGTTTGTTTACGCTCTGCCGTCACGTATTCGTTGCCGTGCACGTCATGATTAGCCTATGTGTAATATTAGCAAACTATGCAAATTATTGCTCATAATCAGGACTAATAGAGCGTACATGACCTAAAACAAGCAGAAGTTTCATGCCTCTGACGACTGATTTATACCTCTTGGTCTTTTTCATTGGTCGATGTGTGCGTTTGTTTGAGAGTACCGGTAGATCATTTTGTTTGCCGGCAAAACAAAGCGCTTCAAGCTCCTCCGTGTTTGAAAATTGCGGTAAATGATTTCTTTAAACGGATGTGACGAAATATTACATACATCTTTACCGAGGGTCGCATTCGCACGGGATTAATATTACCTATGATAATTCCCCCAGACCGTTTTACAGAAGGTGAAACTCGCTGTAAATTTCACAGACATACTCCGTTATGTTTACGGACATGGCGCGTTCAGACAGGACTAAATTCCCTGGTAATTATTACTTCACCCCATGTCACCCCATAAAACTAATCCTGTCTGAATAGGGCTTAAGTGTCCATCTTATGCCATTTTCTTTAATGTTGTTTCCTCCTCAAAAACATACTTGGAGTTGTGTTTTGTTTCATTCACACGTTTAACACACAAACCCTGCATATTTAGGCTGAGTTCTTCTCTGAAACTGTTCCACCTTGTGATGTCATGTGGTAATAGAGAAAGTGCTCCGCTGTGTTTTTGTTTTTAAACACCATACACCTTCACTAGAATCATTTGATAATTTCAGACCTGGAATTGCCAATCTCTGCTAAACAAAAGGTAAAAGGTAGCTGTTAAAACTACAGCTTTGTGACATCAAAAGGTGGACTAGAGCATTTTGAGCTTTGCAGATGTAGACAGACTAATAAAACACTCAAACACGTGGGAATGAAACAAAACACAACTTCAGGTATGTTTTGATGAGATAGCAATATTCTAACAGCTCCCAAGTGTCAATTTTGTGCAATATAGGATCTTTAAAGTAACAATACTCGTTTACACAGTACTTCATTACTCTCCCCACCTGTGAACAGCATGTTTTACAGATGTGTGTAGAATCCCTCAGTCGTCATGGTTTACAGGTGTGGCTCTGTGCTGGGTGGTGCAGGTGAAATTATAGTTTAAGCTGTATGTATTGTTTGAGTCTTTGTACAGTGAACTCACCTATATTTGGATGATTCAGTATCTTCATTATTCTGACTTCCCTGAAGAGCTGCGGAGACAAAAAAAAGCACAGTCCATTACTAAGCTAGCAAAATCCCATACAAGCACTCAGTTCTTCATAAAAAACAGTGGGTAGTTTTGTAATGAGAAAGCCTATTAGTCATCGTCATAGGTCCAGCCGGGACATGTTACAATAAGTATAAGTGATAATGCTAAAAGGATAGAAGCAACTGAACTGAAATTGCTATTTGAATCATAGCAATTAGAAATACACAAAGGACGCAATTATTTAACTGCCAATCATAATATTTGTAAGAGAAATATAAAAATGTTTACCGTTACAAACAAACAAGACAGTCTTGTGAGTCATCTAATAGGCCTTATAATGAATAAGTAGAGAAAACACTCTCTATAGCATTAATTGCTGGTACATACAACCTATCTATGTCTGATTACATTGTGAAATTGCACAGCAAAACTTTTCTGGAGAAGGTCTGCAACCTGTTTGTCTCCATGGAGATGCTTTGGTTTACATGGTTCACAGTAGCTACAGGTGTTTAAGACTCAAAAATATCTTAAAGAAAAAACATTCTTACTCCAAGTAGGGTTGCCACAAATCTAATCTGTGATTTGTTTTGCAAGTCTCCATGGAGATTCTCAAGTTTATAGTCATACTGTGAAACATTCTAGACACATCTCCACGGAGAGAAGCAGGTGATGGACCTTGCACCAGGCTACGCAGTGCGCCTTTAACATTACCCAATAAACTATCAACAAAACAACATGTTGGGGTGTCTAAGTAGTTATTGGCATGAATGGGCAAATTTTCTATAGCAAATTTAACACTGAGCCGTTACAAGGTGTCAGACTACGAGAGGAGAATCACAAGGCCACTGTCTGTACAAGTGTAAGGCAATCCTGTTTACAACCAGCCTGGCACCACCACCAGAGGACAAGTCTGACTGTAGGTGTCTTGCCCAAGGACACAACAACAGCATAGATATTTTGCAATGATATCATGCTGGGGATGTGGAACGGTCAGCATTTACCAACGTGACACAATGCTCGTAGTAGCAAACACTGCCAAAAATGCTATAAATAGTCTGAAACTCAAGAAATAATTAGATCCATTACGACGTGTGATCCGGCAGCATGCTTGTGTTGTTTACCCAAAACCACGAGCCTTGCCGAAGGCGAAGGCGAAGCCCAAATGTCCTTCTGCGGCTCTCGTATTCAAAATGGCTGCCTCTGCATGGGGACGATCCCCCTTTTATGCAGGTATATCTAAGTCCAACAGAATACTTTGATTTCATGATGGAAGTGAAAAGGCTTGGAAAACACTGTATTTTTGAATGGGTATCTTCAATTTTGGTAATTAACGGGTAAAAATCTTACACACTGTCCCTTTAAAGAGTTGTATGTTATGAGTATGTTACGTTAAAGTTATCTTGTCATTTATAAAAAGAAAATTCCATCATAGTGCACTGCTAATGATTTCAGATGGCTAGCTTGAGTGCTGGTGCCGCTTCGAGGTGCTGTTGAATCATTTACACTGTATTAATGCTAAGCTAACGTTCTGTATTGTGTTGGGTTACAATGCTACTGGGATTTAGCTTCTGTGCTACTGCCACTGCTACCTGATCCTCACTCAGATTTGGCCAGTGCTGACTTTGCCACATGAAAAATGCCTAAAGGGAGGTTTTCAGTTTCTCGTACAAATTGAAATAAATATACAGCGAGCCTATATGCAAAATAACTGGACTAGCTTCCTTACTACGACTGCAAAAAAAGTTAAAATCTGTATTCTATATGTCCTGTCAATCATTATTTCATCATCTTACGACTTCTTGTATATAGCTAAAGCTGAAATATATTTGCATTACTATATTTCTCTATTTTATTTTTACTTGTACATATACATTTAAATAATTATGCCTTATTTGACAGCAGTTGCTTGCTATATTTACTTATTCAGAATTGATTTTCCATTTATATTTTTGCTCTTTGTTATTGCACTGTAAAATCTAATAAGTACACCTTACTTGAAGAAAATCTGTGGACTGTGAATCTAAAGCTGAGTTTACAAGTAATTCCTCAGAGCAGTGTACTGTACAGTAAATTCCTCTTTCATCTAACTACATAGCAATTAAGTGTACTTAACTGCGCCAACTAATCAGTTAGTTCCTCAAATCTGAAATGTGCAGTAACCTTTACTTTAAGAGTAAGTTCATCTTACTTGGTAAAACCATGGAAACCGATTGCCTTGAACTGAGCAAGTAAATGTTACTTATACACAAGTTAGAGTAAAAACAGACTCTGTTCGACAATGATGCCATTTCAATCTGCATCATGTACACAAGGATTTGAATATTTATTGAAAAAGCATAACAAAACTTTTGTTCACTTTAAGTTCAAAACACATACTAACATGTGTAACAATAAAATATCACTCATGTCAACTCAACCAAGGCCCCCGCACTTAGGTATCAAAAAATGCTGGAAGAAACAAAACGGGTGTACAGGTGTAATCTGGCAAAGACTGAATGAAAAGAGGGTGTGTATAGAGACTGTTCTGGGATGGTTAGGGAATGAGTGGCAGCTGTAGGAAAAACAGGGAGGGAGCAAAAGGAGGACCGGAACAGACGGAAGATGGAGATGGACTATTGGCAATAATACGTCACTGTTGAAGTTACTTGTCTCATTCAAGTTGACCTTAGTTTAACTGACAAGTAATGTGCCCTGAAAGTAACTGTTACTACAATCATTAAGATCCACAAATTCGTATCCGTGAGTAAAGTAAACTAACTGCATGTAAGTTAACCCTAGTGTTAGATTTTACAGTGTCTAATATATTGTGATGAGTGAGCAACTGTGTCCAAAAAAATTCCCTTGTGGATCAATAAAGTTTAAGTCTAAGTCTATACATTTTATAGGAAGCAAGCACTATCTACGGTTCATGAAAAACCGACGAACCGTTCAGATCGCTTGTCACAACGAACCGTTCGGTGCGCACCTGACGGTTCCGGGCATGCGCAATGTATACTTGCCTCTGGCATGCCCGTACGTAACCTCGAAAGATGAATGAGTGCGGTAAATAAAGTTAGATAGAAATGGCACGTGAGAGTGGAGATAGCGGCAAGGACATAGAGGATGCACCAGTGTCATTTAAGTCCGGTGTCTGGGGAAAAGCGGAAAGTCACGGACACCCCCCTCCTACGCCGCCGGCGAAATGCGCTCTGATCAGAGACATTGAGGAGGAAGCTTATGCTATCAGGGAAGCTAACAGGAGGAGAAAAGTCGGTAAGTGAGGCACGGACAGATGTTTTATAAAGTTTAACCTGCCCTGTGATACATGTTATACGTTACACATGCTCGCGCGCTTGCTCGCTGACGTGCGGTGTCCCCAGCTCCAGACGGACGCGGCCCACACACCGGTAGAAGTTTAATACGAAACACGTACTTTTGTTTCTGTTTCTTCAATATCTAGTGGTTGGGTTTTTTCAACAGCAGGTGACATAGTTACTGCCACCAGATCGGAGAGATGGTTCCAATAATGGGCTTAAAGTCATGTCAAATTCAGATTGTGTGATTATTACATTGTATTAAGATTATTATATAATCTTATAACCTTTTTAATGTTATATCCTGTTATTGTGGATTATTAAGATAAATGGATATAAGGTGTATTTTGAAAGAAAACAATAAGAACCGTACAGAACCGAAAACCGTGACCCTCAAACCGTGATACGAACCGAACCGTGAATTTTGTGAACCGTGCCACCCCTAATATCTAACTATCTATTTACAGGAAAAGCTCTTTGGTTAGGACTGAGACTGGCTTATGTGGAAATTCATGTTGGACAATCAGTGAGCTCGAAGACATAAAATAGACAATAGGCAATAGGCAGTCCAATAACTACAGATTCACAATACTATAAAGATACAGAATCAGTAGTAGCCAATGTTTTCCATGTGTTTGAGCAAAATCTGTCTTGCCCCAGTACAGATGTATTGTATGAGCAGCACTTGAGGTCTGCAGTGTACTGTCTGCATCTAATTAGAATGCATTTTATTGTCTGATAACCAGGAAGTGCACACAAGCATGGCAAAACTCCACTCTGGTCTCCTGAGGGTTGAGCAAAGCGCTTATAAAGTCATCACAATTAATAACTAGGATGTTCTTTTACACTTTGTGATGTCATGTGGTAATACAAGAAGTGCTCCACTGTGTTTTTAAACTTCATACACCTTCACTAGAATCATCTAGATCAGTGGTTTTCAATAGGTGAGGCCTGCCTCCCCCGGAGTCACTAAAGACAAAATAACAGTCCACATCTGTACACATCTGCAGCAGTATTAATATCATTGGCTGTAAAATACGTCACGGGCAGGCAGATCGGATTTTAGGGAGGGGGAGTTTCAACTTCAAATTAGAATTCATTCTAATGTCCACAAGGAATCCTGGGACATTTCAACAAACTTTCAACTAAATACATATACATACATACATTCATACATACATACACACATACATTCATACATATACATACATTCTTTTCTTTCATTATGTCTATCTCACCCCAGTGCAGTGTCAAGAGGATAGCTGCAATGCCCCAAAAAGCACCATGAGTCATTCATAGCAAACTCCACAAATTAGTAGCTTCTTGGGGTCAGAAAGTACAAAATGTCATAATAGTATACTGTAGTACTGTCGGAGAGAATATGAGATTTAGCTGTTGTATAATTTGCCACAACAGGATGTGACCCCAGCAGCAGTGCAAGATGACAATGTTATGCAGACAAAACAAAAACAGCGGCGCTAATGACAGCGGCGGAGGAGGTGATGAGTGATTACAGGTGCACAGTGGGAGGGCATCAGAGGCAAATTTGGAAACTGCTTACATTATAATAGGAAAACACAACACAGAAGACAACCTATTTAAAGACTGAATCTGAATTTAAAGGGATCATGTTTTGGCATTTTCTGATCTACACTATATTGCTCACCTGTGTGACATCCCATTCTTAATCCATAGGGTTTAATATGATGGTGGTCCACCCTTTACAGATTTAGGAGTGTGTTTATAGGATTTTTTGACCACTCTTCCAAAAGTGCATTTGTGAGGTTACACACTGATGTTGGACAAGAAGGCCTGGCTCTCAATCTCTGCTGTAATTCATCTCAAAGGTGTTTTATCGGGTTGAGGTCAGGACTCTACAGGACAGTCAAGTTCATCCACACCAAACTGTCTCATCCATGTTTTTATGGACCTTGCTTTGTGCACGTCGTCATGTTAGGAGAGGAAACTTACTCCAAACTGTTCCCACAAAGTTGGGAGCATGGAATTGTCCAAACTCTCTTGGTATGCTGCATTCAGAGTTCCTTTCACTGGAACTAAGGAATCAAGCTTAGCTCCTGAAAAACAATCCCACACCATAGTCCCCCCTCCACCAAACTTTACACTTAGCACAATGCAGTCAGACAAGTACCGTTCTCCTGGCAACTGCTAAACCCAGACTTGTCCATCAGATTGCCAGATGGAGAAGCGCGATTCATCGCACGGCTTGGATGCAGCTGCTTGGCCATGGAAACTCATTCCATGAAGCTCTCTACGCACTGTTCCTGACCTAATCTGAAGGCCACGTGATGTTTGGATGTCTGTAGCGAATGACTCTGCAGAAAACTGATGACCTCTGCGCATTATGTGTCTCAGCATCCGCTGACCCCGCCCCGTCAGTTTACGTGGCCTACCATTTCATGGCTGAGTTGCAGTCGTTCCCAATCGCTTCCACTTTTTTATAATACCACTGACAGTTGACTGTGGAATATTTAGGAGTGAGAAAATTTCACGACTGGACTTGTTGCGCAGGTGGCATCCTATCATAGTACCACACTGGAATTCACTGAGCTCCTGAGAGCGACCCATTCTTTCATAAATGTTTGTAGAAACAGTCTGCAGGCCAAGGTGCTTCATTTTATCACTTGTGGCCATGGAAGTGATTTCCATTATTTGGATGAGTGAGTGAATACTTTTGGCAATATAGTGTATGTTATAATGTTTCCTCATCAAAAACATACCTGGACTTGTTTTGTTACATTCACACATGTTTAAAGGTGTATTACATAACTTTTCTGGTAGAAAGCCTGCCAGTTGCTTGCTGGGAGATGTTATTATTGGCTTTAATTTTCTCTATAAATCTCCATAGAGACAAGCAGGAGACCCCACCAGGTTTACAGGTGAGATATGTGAAGAGGCGAACCCAATCACAATAAGAATGCATGTTTTTAAAGACAATTTGAGCAATGAAAACACCCATAATTGCATAAATGCATCTTAAATAATTTTAATAACATATTGTGGAACATTACAGGCAAAGCAATAGCATCTTCATGGTGATGGACCCCTAAAAAAGTTGGAAAGTTGAGCAGTGCACCTTTAACTCTCTCAAACACTCAATACAGGAAGTACTCCATAAGCTTTTACTTGAATCATTTTAGCTCTGGAATTTACAATCTCTACTGAACAAAAAGTAAAATGTAGCTGTTAACTTCATGACATCACAAGGTGGAACAGAGCATTTTGAGCTTTGGAGATGTAGACAGGCTAATAATGCAGGATTACTCAAACATTTGTGAATGAGGTCACAAGGGTAAATTTAGCATAATATAGGCCCTTTAACAAAGATTACTAACAGATCCATAAATAAAGGGAACTTATAATCCAGGAACAGATTTCATTGAATTGTAAAACCCACAAACCGGTTTAAACCTTGCATGAGTGCATTGCTAATTAAGCCTAGTCAAAGAAAAAGAATTGCTGCAACAGGGAGGGAGGGCATCGGGCACAAAAGTCAAACAACCCATGCACCACACAATTCAGAATTTACTCCTGGACTAGAATATAGTGTTTGCCGTAACTTTAGCCTATGAAAAGAGCTTTACCCAGTTATTTCTTTTGTTTCTATTATGTTTTTTTTGTTTTGCTTTTTAATTTCTAGTGGAGGGTCTGTCATCTGTTTGTCTCCTTAGAAATGCTTTGTCTAGAATGTTCCACAGTAGAGTTTAAACCCATCTATCACAAGAGAGACAAGCAGGTTACAGTACAGTTCAGATCTGTGGAGAGTCATCCCTATTCACAGAAGAAATTATTGTATTTTTGAGCAATAGAAACATCCATAATGATCAAATGCTAGGCTGATATGTTTAATGTCATACCCTGGAATATTCCATGGAGACAAGCAGGTAGCAGACCCTCCACCACGAAAGTTGTGCAGTGCCCCTTTAAGACGAAACACTACAGGCAAAACTTTTTTTTTTTTTTTCTTTTTTTTGTTTGTTTGGTCTCTTAGTGACAAACTGCCATGTGAAAACAACAAAACTATCCACTCTGCACTGAAAGATGTTTTAATATTTTAATATCTAATCAGCTTGCCTCCATAGAGTTATATGGGACATTGTAAGTTCAAAGGCGGTTTTCTGAAAACGCATTTCCCCCTCATAGGAACATAAGGATCACCCCTTAAAGAGATAAAAATATTTAATGCCATACTGCAAAAAATTCCAGACAAGGCAATAACATTTCCATGGAGAAAAGCATTTGACAGACCCTTCACCACAAAAGTTACAATTTCCATACCCATAGAAACAAGCAGGTGATGGATCCCAACCAAAAAGTTACATTAATTGAAAATCTCATAATGTTTGAACTTTAATTTATACAAAGTTGTTCTGTAGTTACCTGAGAGATATATAAGTTATATAACATACTTGGTTCAGTTTTGTCTTATTTTATTTTTGTATAAAGAAAATAAATGCTGTTTAAATCCCTGCCCTGGTATCGGTTGATATCTGCAGATACAGACGCCCCTCAACCTACGAACGAGTTACGTTCTGAACGGCCGTTCGTTTGCTGAATTTGTTCGTTTGTTCGTTTGCTGAATTTGTTCGTTTGTCGTTATAGGGCTTGTATAAGTAATCTATATGGATTTGTACTGCATTTAAATAACACTAAATAGTAACAAAACAATATGCTTTTTAAAAATAAGAAAACTGATGTGATAAAAAGAAGAGAGAGACACAGAGGCAGACGCAGTAGACACAGCTGAGAGAGAGAGAGAGCCAGCCAGCGAGAGAGAGCATGTGTGTGTGTGAATGTATGTGTGATCTCACCGGTGCGCTCGGACACGTGCACCGTCACGAAACAAGGCAAAGATTTAATCCCGGTGTAGACCTGGCCTAGTCCTGGTTTAGACCTGGTTTAGTCCTGGTTTAGTCCCGGTCTAGTTCCGGTCTAGTTCCGGTCTAGTCCCGGTTTTACAATTATTCTACATGTTTTAAAGATCCCATGACATGGTACTTCTTGATGCTTTTATATGGCTCCTTAATGGTTCCCTAATACTGTAAATGAATCCTTCTTCAAAATCAACACTCAGTGCATGAGAAAGAGATAAGATGAGAAAGAGTCATAAATATCTCTCTCAAACTCTTTATTCTGGGCGTTGTTGCTTGAATGCAAATGAGGAGAAAAGAGATGGCCAATAGTAGAGGGTGGGGGCGTGGCCAAACTCTCCGCTCAGAGCTCACAGCTGATCCATTTCCTTGTTTTTGCACGGGGGAGAGATTTGAAGCGTTCCATTGAAAAATAAACACATTTCCACAGAAAATAAAATTAAACCACTGCTGTTCAAAGGTCCAGAGGCTCAGATAAAGGACTTCCGAGCCTAGAAACACTCGGACGTGCCTCCAGGCAAATAAAAAAACGCATTTCGCATTGCCTAGCGCATTCGCAGTCCAAACTCTCTGGGCGTGATTTACAGAGACGCTGAGTACAGACAGACGGGGGTGGAACTGCATTTGCATTTCTTTTTTCGATCTGACGTCAATAAGGTGCCTTGTTCAAAATCGCCCGTTTGAGCTCCGATTTTTTGTAACGCAGAAAAGGATCGCAAATGCTCAGTTTAGACATTTCACAACTTTTAACCATGGGGGGGGCGCGCTAAACAGGGTAGGGGAGCTCACATTAACGTTCAAAAACCTCAGAAAGTGAAAATTTCATACTCAGGACAGGTACAAACGACAGTTCCCTCCTCCCCTCACCATTGACACCGGCTTACCTGAGTATTGGTTGGTGTCCCGGACGCCGGCTAGAGTCCGTAACAAATCGAGGAAGAGAGGCTCGCGGGCTGGAGTCCAGGTCAAGCGAAGGCGGACTGCAGCACGCCTGGGCTCAGCGAGCGTCGGCTACGGAGGACGCACTCGTTACCTTCGCTACATCCCGCTTCTCGATCCATGTGGCGGGTCGTCCACGCCACCGCGTGCTCGGATTACAACAGGTGTCCCTTCGCAGTGTTGGAGTTATGGTCATCGATTTTCATCGCCGCCGCGTACTTCCGTGTTTCCCCGGTCACAAAACAGCCGCACGAAACCAGCAAAGAGTGGTTTAGACCTGGTCTAGTCCCGGTTTAGTTCTGGTCTAGTCCCGGTTTAGTCCAGGGCCAGTCCAGGTTTAGACCTGGTCTAGACCTGGTTTAGTTCTGGTCTAGTCTCTTAGCCAATCACACAGTGTTGCACTGTAAAAAAAATGTTACACTATAAAAAAATTGAAAAAAAAAAAAAAAATTGAAAAAAATTGAAAAAAAAAATCTGCGAAACAGCGAGGCCGCGAACAGTGAACCGTGATAGAGCGAGGTTTCACTGTACAGCACTTTTGCCCAAACAATTAACTTTTTTTTTTTTTTTTTCCGACCCTGTTCGTAACTCCGAATGTTCGCAAATCGAATGTTCGTATGTGGAGGAGTGTCTGTACTTAAAGGTGCATTGTGTAACTTTTCTGGTGGAGGGTCTGTCAAATGCTTTTCTCTGTGCATATGTTATTGCTTTGTCTGGAATGTTTCACAGTATGTCAATAAACCTTTCTATCTTCATGAAGACCAAACCAGACCAAGTTACAGTTCAGGTCTGTGGAGAGGCGACCCCGGTCACAGTCAGAATGCCTGTTTCTCTAGGCATTTTGGAGCTATAAAACCACCTCTAACTGAATAAATGTAAGGTAGAGCTATAGTATCAAAATCGGTATCGGAACAGAAAAAGCTGGATCTCTGCCATTTGGATAGCTCCTTGAGAACACCCATTGTCCCAGTTGTTTGTGTAACTTTGTGAATGACATTACTTACAGTAAGTGTTTGGAGCAGGTTTCTGGGTCATTGTCTCAGAAGTGGCCCACAGATGTTTCAGCTGTTCACTCTCTATCTCTATCACTCTATCTCTATACATGCTCACCCTTTTCTGTTGGGCTGGATTTCATAGTGCGAATCAGTTTTTCAGAGTCAGATTATGGTGGCTCAAATACTCTATTCAAACTTTTCTTTTGAACGACTTGTGTGGTGTAAAGGTGCACTCTGTAACTTTTTGGTTGGAGGTCCATCACCTGTCTCTGTGGAGATGTCATTGCTCTGCCTGGAATGTTCCACAGTATGACATTAAACAGCTTTAACTTACATTTATTACATTACAGGTGGTTTTATAGCTCAAAAATACCGAGAAAAACAGGATTTCTGACTGTGGGCGGGGCTGCCTCTCCGCAGATCTGACCTGTAACTTGGTTTGGTTTGGTCTCCTTTAACACAGAAAGGTTTAATATCATACTGTGAAACATTCCACACAAAGCAATAACATCTCCTCAGAGAAAAGCATTTAACGGGCCCTCCACCAGAAAAGTTACACAATGGACGGCTAACTGTCTTATTGTCTTTTTGAACAGTGTAGTTCTTTTTTTATGTACAAAGCAACAAAGTGAGATTTTGTCATGCCAAAGTCTAGTCCATGATCTTTTTAGACTAATGGGGGAGAATTTTAGACTATGGGGGGCCACTGTAGTCTCTTCTAGTAATGGGAAACCTGCACTAAACTGTGGACATGTCATTCAGTAATCCAGTAAGTATTAAAATATGTAATGAAGGGATGCACCGTCTAATCTTTCATTTGAAGTTTTATTAAAATTGTTAATATTAGACTGACTGGCTGCTAACATACATATTGGCTGGTTAATTATTACTGTGTTAGTGTTCCACCATTTTATGTATTTTTTACTATACATTTTATTTAATAGTATACACCCATAGACCACCCGGACCACTGAGATTGCACAGATATAAAACCACCACAAATTAAGTTAAACTAGCAGATGGGTCAAATGCAGAGGACAGAGCTCCCTTAAATTATTACTTTCACATTTTTTATTTGTTTTCATATCAACCTGTCTGGTATCTTAAAGATGCATCACGTAATTTTTCTGGTAGAGAGCCTGCCAGTTACTTATCTCCATGGAGATGTTATTGCTTTACCCCAATATTCCGAAGGAGAAGGAGAAGAAGGAGAAGGAGAAGGAGAAGGAGAAGGAGAAGGAGAAGAAGAAATTATTTCTCTGCATTTGACCCATCCTTCAGGAGCAGTGGGCAGTCTCCATGATCTTATTGCTCGGTTTGGTCAGGACCTAAGCTGGAGGATTTTACCTGGTGCATGTTTTGTGTTGATGGGGGAAATTGGAGTGCCCGGAGGAAACCCACTCAGACACGGTCAGTCTCTATAGAAACAAGCAAGAGACGCCACCAGGACAATTTACAGATGAGATCTGTGAAGAGGCGACCCCACTCCCAGTAAGAACCTATGTTTTTAGAGATATTTTTGAGTAATAAAAACACTCATAACTGAATAAATTAATCTTGTATAAGTTTGAGTTTTTCCACGGTAGTGAACCTCCAACCTGAAAAGTTACCCAATTATCCAGACAAAAGCATAGAATTCTTTCTTTTACCTCTTGTTGCATCTGTCATGCTCTGCCTTCCTTGCTCCTTCACTCTCCCTTTTCCTCTCTTCCTACATCCTTCTCTCTCTCTGTTTCCCTCCATTCCTCTCTCTCCCTCCCTCTCTCTTCCTCTCCCTCCCTCCCTCCCTCCTTCTCTCTCCCTCTTCCTCTCTCTCCCTCCCTCTCTCTCTCCCTACTTCACCCTCTTCCTTTCTCTCCCTCTCATTCTCTCTCCCTCCCTCCCTCCCGCTCTCTCTCTTTCTTTGTCTCTCTCCCTCTCTTCAATTATCCAGACGGAAGCGCAGAATGATGCTTCGGCCATCCTCTCCCTCTCTCCCTCTCTCCTTTCCCTCCCTCTCTCCCTCCCTCTGTTCTGCATCTGCGTCACTGCCCTAAAGCCCGTCACATGGGAGACACGCGTGCAGCCACTTGGAAACAAAAATGAGAACAAATCTGAGGGGGGTGGAGTCAAAAACCGCAAACGTACAGACAGTCGATAGAGGCTCGATAGCACAGCGGCTGTGGAGGAGGCTAACGGGGATAATGATTTTGACTAGCCTGATCCGCGCCAGTAATAATAGCCCACTCATGCTGGATACAAATCAGGTAACACAAAATGACCAGTTAACGAATGAGGACAGAGGACAATGCCCACTGAGGAATATGACAACACTTTACTAGCAGGGCAGTGTACTAATTTTTCTTTCTTTCTTTTTTTTTTTTTATTAATATATATTTTTAATATGAGTGAAGAGTCCCTCAGTCGTCCAGGTAGAATCCATGATAAAAGGAGAAATTCAATTTGTCAACTGGACAAAGTTTGTTTGGTCGAAAACGTTTCGCCGCTCATCCGAGAGGCTTCGTCAGTTCTGGTTCTCATGCTGGTTAGACCCTGTTTATATCTAGCTGCAGGGAGGAGCTACCTACACTGAAAAAAGCTCTGAAACTATCCCAGCTACTCCGTCTCTTTTGTTTTACGAATTCCTCTGGCGTCTAGTATTAGCATATCTATAAGCCCTAGGAGGCGCTCACTACACTGAAATAGCTCTGAAACTATCAACTAATCTGTCTCTTTGTATTTCAAATTTCTCTGGCGTCCATTTTCGTCTCCCTATTCAAGACTAATGACCCTCTCCACCCCTCTGCAATGGCTTGTCTGTCCTAATGTTTCTTTGTCTGTTTTTGGCTTGGTTTGAGAATCGAATTATAGATGGGAGACAAGTTGTGTCTAACTCCCCCATTTCTGTTTAACGACGGATTCTCTTTTTTGACAAAAATAGCCTCTTTAACTCCCCTCTCAAACCAATTCTTTTCCCTGGCTAAGATCTGAACCTCACTGTCCTCAAAAGAATGGCCCGCGGCTTCTAGGTGAAGATGTACGGCAGATGACGGTCCACTCTGGCACGCCCGTCTGTGTTGGTACATCCTCTTGTGAAGTGGCTGTTTTGTTTCTCCAGTGTAGCGCTCACTGCAGTCTTCACTACACTGAATGGCGTAGACCACATTGCTTTGTTTGTGGCTCGGTGTTTTGTCCTTTGGGTGGACGAGTTTTTGTCTTAAAGTGTTTGTGGGTTTGAAATAAACTGGAATTTATTTTTTTATATATTTTTGAGCACATAAGTTTGCAATCTCTCAGGGCCTGTTTACACGAGAACGCTTACGGGTAAAAATGACAAAATATTTTATTGGAAGTGCCTTTCGTTTACACGGTGACGGCGATTTTGGGGCCTAAAAACGCAAAAATCTGAAACCACCCTCCAGAGTGGAAAAGTGAAATACGCTCCGCTGTAGCGTTTCCGTGTAAACTGCCCAAGACGCAAAACTGGTCAGATCTGCTCACGTCACGTACGCGTTTACGTCACATAGATGCGGCATACCTTGATACCACGGATGTTCAAGCAGCTCTGGTCAACATACAAGAGTCATTTCAACAATTGTATAAATCGCACCCACACACGTCTACGGTCTTTTCTCTTCTTCCCGTACAAGTCTTTCTCACACTCTCTCAGCCACACAGACGCCAAGACAAACGACTTCCGCATGAGGCACTTCAAATGTAAAACCCCATGTGATTTTATATTTTCTAATTCACTGTAATCCTCCTGTAATGTCACTATTTTCAGTACAATATTCAAAAACATGTCAACAAAAATACAAGTCATTGAAATGTTTGGAGCGGAACTTAACTCATTTAAAACGCAACTAGAACATTTTATTTTGAAGTTTTACCTTTCTCTTTTCCGGTACAGTCGTGGTTAGAAATGTAACTTGACGCTGTAGTGATGTTTGTTTTTTTTGTTGTTGTTTTTTCAGTCCAGTTATTTACAGCGCTTCCCTTCGCTGGCTTTTGCGTCCACTTTTGCGTCTTCATATAAACAAACATTTCCTGTTGAGAACGCTCGTCTAAACGCGGATAAAAAATTGAAGACGAGACGCCACTTTTGCGTCTTCTGTTTTGATCGTCGCCGTATAAATGTAGTCTCAATTTGCTTTCACTAATTAACTTTACACTTTTGTAGAAAAAAAATAAGGAAATGTATTTATCTTCTCCATCAGCCCCTCCAGCATGCGCGCACACACACACGCGGGATGGTGGATGAAGTGTCTTGCCCAAGAGCACAACATCTGTATGGATTTGTCGAGCCAGATGCAAGATGTCCAATTTTACATAGCTATAAACTTGACTGGATGTATTCTTTTCCTCCGTTAAGAAGTGTCCACGTACAAATAGTGTTATATTCAGATGCCCTTCCTGAATCTTTGACACTGCAGCTGATAGCTTCACAGCCCTAAGGAATGACAACTGAAAGCACTACTCTGTCTGAAACTGACCTTTATTTTAACATAATTGGACGGTTCGGACCAGAAAGAGCTGACTTGTTTGGAACTTCAACAGGAGATAATTTGTACTGTCTCTCACACACCAAGTTACAATTACAGGCTAGTTAGCATTAGCCAACAGATTCGCTCTCACCTTTTTTTGCTGAAAATCAAACACCTAAACAGGACACTCATATTGATCACAGGCTCCTGAAAATGTGTTTTGTTTTTGTTTTTTTCTTGAGTTTCTTAGACCATTTTTGTCTGTGTACTGTGTGTTTTTTCTTCACATTATATTGTCATGTGTGAGTCACTGTGTCCAAATAATATCCCTTGTGGATTAATAAAGTTTGTCTAAGTGGGCACAGTGTCACCATAGTAACAGTTGAACTTCCGGTAATAGAGACACATGTAGAACCACTGCAAAGTACAGTAATCCCTCGTTTATCGCGGGGGTTAGGTTCCAGAAATAACCCGCAATAAGAGAAATCCGCGAAGTAGGACAACTTTATATTTTACAATTAACCTACATGTTTTAAGGCTGTAAATCACCACACACATTATACGCTTTTCTCAGACTGGAATGAACCTTTTCTCACATTTGTCTTTCGTTTAAACACTCAAACTTTCATAGATTTTCAACAAAATGTATTAATAGTGACGCGTGGGGGGAGACACGGCCCCGGAAGCCCTGCCGGACGCGCGAGGAGCACTGCCACGTCCTGGGACGTGACGCGCACCAACCCCTTGGAGAAGTGCGCGACACGTGCACCCCTCATGCATGCATGGTCTGGGTTCGATCCCCGGGTCGCCTGGGCCTTTCTGTGTGGAGTTTGCATGTTCTCCCCGTGTCTGGGTGGGTTTCCTCCGGGCACTCCGGTTTCCCCCACCAACCCAAAACATGCACCATAGCTTAGGTCCTGACCCAGCCGAAGCAAGAAGATCATGGAGATGGTCCCTGGGCGCAGTAATGTGCTGCCCACTGCTCCTAGTAACAGGATGGGTTAAATGCAGAACTGGTATTTCCCCACTGTGGGACTAATAAAGGCATAGCTTTCTTTCTTTCTCATCATGGACAAATCCGTGACAGAGCAACGTGACCGGCGCGAGGCCGCACGTACACCGGGGCTGCAAGCACGAGATTGAACCGCGGCACCGTGTCCTCTCAGCCTGAGCCACAAACCAGCCGCACGAAACCAGCAAAGAGTGGTTTAATCCTGGTTTAGACCTGGTCTAGTCCCGGTTTAGTCCAGGTCTAGACCTGGTCCAGTCCAGGTCCAGTCCTGGTTTAGACCTGGTTTAGACCTGGTCTAGACCTGGTTTAGTTCTGGTCTAGACCTGGTTTATTTCTGGTCTAGACCTGGTCTAGTCCACGTTTAGTCCTGGTCTAGTCTCTTAACCAATCAGGACACAGTACACAATGTTACACTATTAAAAAAATTGGGAAAAAAAAAATCCACGAAACAGTGAACCGCGAAAGAGCGAGGGACCACTGTATCAACAGTGGATATGGCGTGGTGGTATAGCATTAAGTCATCAGTATAAATCCTTCTCAAAGTCTCAAAGCTGGTGTTTGAGAGGGGCCTTCCTTCACATGTTCTCCTGCGTCTGGGTATGGGTTTCCCCTCAGAGTAAAACATGCACAATGGGCTAATCCTCCAGGTAAACCCGATTAGGATCACAGATCAAGATGAGAAGACCCTCAGAGACGCTGATACTGCCACTGAAGATGAGTCAAATGGACCACAAATAACCCTAGATCAGCAAAGTATACCAACATTCAGAGACGTTTAAAAGGAACATTTTTAGCAGGATTGAACGATTGACAAAATATATAATTATCTATCTATCCAGACAAGACACTCACAATAAAGGGTTATTCAGACATGTGTGAATGAAACAAAACACAACTCCAGGTTTGTTTTTGAGGAGGTAACAACATTATAACATGGTTTAAAATTCACAAGAGTAAATTCTGGTTGACATACATTAATTACACACCCTAATCATAGCGTAATATGCTTATGTGGCTCTAAAATCATTCTGAACAATCGCTTAAATAATGGCTTCAATTAGATTAGATAGCAAAAACAAACATTATTACACCATAGTTTCATTTGTCTCATTGCTTGATTTAGACTGTGCATAATTTAATCACTCAAATGTCTCTCCCCTTTGATCGGTTTCTTCCTCAGACAAACATCACAGCGCTGTCATAATTTATCAATATAGAGGCCGTGAGGGGGTGGGGTCTCTAAACTCTTGTTTCTGTGTGTCTCTTGCTCCTGTCACTCTGCATTAGCCCATGAAGCCCTGCTCAGTCCAGGGGCCCCAGGGTGTAGGGGCCCTCAGCTGAGCCAATGGGATGAGACAGACGCAAATGAATCATGAAACGAATCAAATATGGCTGCCTGTCTTTACATGCTTTTCAGCATCTTCAGAGCCTACTGTTGTAGAAGTAAAATGTAATGCTGTATAACTGATACTTTGCAGCTGACATTATCAATAATCCTTGGGTGTGTGATGCTAACTGTAAGCACTGCTCTGTCTGAAGCTCTGTTACTCACATTAGACTTTAATCTGAGCTTCATTTTAAAGGTCCCATGGCATGAAATTTTCACTTTCTGAGGTTTTTGAACGTTAAAGTGAGCTCCCCTACCCTGTTTAGAGCACATCACCCCAATTCTTGCGTCTTTGCACTGGCTTCCTGTTCATTTTAGAATTGATTTTAAAATTTTATTGTTTGTTTTTAAAGCTTTGACTGGACTGGCCCCGGATTACATCTCGGACCTCATCCAAATTTACACTCCGGCGCGCGCTCTGAGGTCTGAGGGCCACCTCCAGCTGGTGGTGCCTAGGACCAGACTTAAATCCAGAGGGGACAGAGCTTTTTCTGTGGTTGGTCCTAAGCTCTGGAACGCCCTGCCCCCCCACGTCCGAGCAGCTCCCTCAGTGGAGAGTTTTAAGTCTCGTCTTAAGACCCACTTTTATTCTCTGGCTTTTAACACCGTGTGAGTTGTGTGGTCCTCTGTTGTCTTTTATTGTATTTTAGGGTTTTTTATTATCTTATTGTTCTTAGAGTATTCATTTATTTATTTTTTAGCGTTTGTATTTTTATTTATTTATTTATTTCTTTTTATTATTATTATTATTTTTTTTATTCTATATTGTTTTTATTATTTTATGGTATATTTATTTGTATGCACACTTGTTTCTGTGATTATTTGTTTATTTTAAATGATGTTTCTGTGCAGCACTTTGGAAACGCTTTTAGTTTATGAAATGTGCTATATAAATAAAGTGGATTGGATGGTTAAAAGTTGTGAAATGTCTAAACTGAGCATTTGCGATCCTTTTCTGCGTTACAAAAAATCGGAGCTCAAACGGGCGATTTTGAACAAGGCACCTTATTGACGTCAGATCGAAGAAAGAAATGCAAATGCAGTTCCACCCCCGTCTGTCAGTACTCAGCGTCTCTGTAAATCACGCCCAGAGAGTTTGGACCGCGAATGCGCTAGGCAATGCGAAATGCGTTTTTTTATTTGCCTGGAGGCACGTCCGAGTGTTTCTAGGCTCGGAAGTCCTTTATCTGAGCCTCTGCACCTTTGAACAGCAGTGGTTTAATTTTATTTTCTGTGGAAATGTGTTTATTTTTCAATGGAACGCTTCAAAGCTCTCCCCCCGTGCAAAAACATGGAAATGGATCAGCTGAGAGCTAGAGCGGAGAGCGGAGAGTTTGGCCAAACTTCTGAACATTCCGCCATATACATACATGCAGAACACCCCCAGCATGATGTCACTGCACTGAAGTATCAAAATATGGAATAGTGAATACCTTTTATACTTTAAATGTGTACAGATATCCACATATTGAAATCAATCACTGCTATTGGTCAAATCCACCTGTCACTCACACAAAATGAAGAGCGGGAATACATAGATGGCACATGTCTTTATTTGAATATGCTTGTTAAATATCTAATTGCAATTTTTCTAACAAGCATTGTGATTGCAATTCCCTACGTTATTATGTTTTAATAATTCATACAATTCAATAAAAGTTCACATATATATTCATATTAAACATATCCAGAAGAATTGACAAAAAGACTGAAATATGAGCTGACAAACTCATACAACAATCACTTTCCGGAACAAGTTTGTACAGATCTAAACTACGGGGTTAGCAGTTTTTATACAGAATAAGACAAGAGATTTTGTTTGTGGAGGAAGTTATGATTTGTTAAAAACTGCAGCCCTCACGATTTTTGGCCCTTTAGCCTGGTGTGTATTGAAACTGTTTTATATTGTTTTCATCCACGTTGGGTGCAATAGTACATGGTGTTTTATACTTAAAATGTTAAAATATTACGCAAAATTGACTCATGTGAACTTTAAGTCATATTGTTCACACATGTTTTAGTAATTCTTTATTATTATAATCTGTCTACATCTTATAGACAGATTATAAGATGTCTATAAGACATCTTATAATCTGTCTTTCCACCTTGACATCACAAGGTGGAAAAAATCTGTTCCACCTTGTGATGTCATGAAGCAGTAGTTTTTGTTCAGTAGAGACGGGCAATTCTAGGGCTGAAATTGATTTGAGTGAAGGTGTATGGAGTTTAAAAACACAGCGGAGCACTTCCTGTATTACCACAACATCACAAGGTGGAACAGTGAGGAGTGTTTTCCATTTTAGATCCCAGCCTAAATATGCAGGACTTGTGTGTTAAACATGTGAATGAAACAAAACACAACTCTAGGCATGTCTGTAATGAGAAAACAAAAAGCATTTTATGAGCCCTTTAAAGGGACAGTGTGAAAGATTTTTACCCGTTAATTACCAAGGAGAAAAAAAAGGCCTAAAAAACCCGTTAATTACCGAAATTGAAGATACCCATTCAAAAATACATTGTTTTCCAAGCCTTTTCACTTCCATCATGAAATCAAAGTATTCTTTTGGACTTAGATATAGTCACATAAAAGGGGGATCTTCCCCATGCAGAGGCAGCCATTTTGAATACGAGAGCCGCAGAAGGACATTTGGGCTCCGCCTTCGCCTTCGGCAAGGCTCGTGGTTTTGGGTAAACAACGACAAGCATGTCCCGGATCAGACGTCATAATGGATCTAACACGTGTTTTGGACTAAATTGTTTTACTGGATTTTATTCGCTGGATCCTTACGGACAGATTGAGACCAAGTTTATGGTGAAATACAGAGTTTGACCTGTCCAGAGCCTTCAAAGGTAAGCTAAGTAACAAACCTCGTTTTGTGCTTTTCCGTATAAAAGCCCCATGTGCTCGGGGAGTGACTGTTGTGCCGGGAAATGAATTGCATAGTCAAAAAGAGGAGACTGTAAGGTTTCATTTGATGTGTAGATTGTCATGGTACATGATCGGGAATGTGTGTTTTCATGCGAAGAGAAAAAAAAAACAGTGAACGGGACCGCGTTTTATTTATACCTTAGTTGTCGGCGAGAGCTCACACAGCGCCAGGTGCGCGCTGGTACACGAGCTGTCCACGTTACGGCGCACCCGGGTGACCCTCGAGGTCTGCCGTAGCCAAAAGAGGAAGTGCATGGTACCTACACCACCTATGCGCCACGAATCCTACACACTGTACTTTTAAAATAGCTGATTTGGCCACAACAATGAAGTATTTTTATTTCATAAAATTCATCTTGTTATTTTGCACGGGGACGACATGATATTCCCACATCTTTTCTTCCTGCTCCGCTTTGATTTATTTGTTTCTGCGTTAGTTGGACAGCTTCTCTCGCTCGTCACATCCCACACCCCTTTGCTCTGCCCATCTGTGAGCCTCTGTGTGCCTCTGCTCCTCTGATCCAAACACCACTTACTCACACGTGCCTTTAATGCACTGTTTGTCCACACACACACACATGCACACACACTTACATACACTCTTATTAGCGGATACACGCGCACAAACACACATAAACACACAATCACATTTATACTCACACATACACACACACACATACATATGCACACACAATGCACTCTTATATATAAACACATACATACACACACAAAGACACACACATGCACATATACACACTCTCTTATTAGTGGAGGAAGGCACGCCGGCTCCGTCTTATCCCATCAATAATAAGCTCCGTGTTGGCCATGCAGCTGTGTTCCTGAAATAGTGTTCCGGTAAAGCACGGGAGCACCCTCTCCTCTCTCCATCTCCTCCCTCTTCTCTCCCCCTCTCCACCCCTCCTCCTCTCCTCTCACCCGCTCCACTCTCCCTCACCCCCACCCTCTCTTCTCTCCCTCCCCCTCTCCTCTGCCTGTCCTCCACCCCTTCTCTCCTCTCCCTCTCCTCTCCGCTTCCCCTCTTCTCCTTCCCTCTCCTCTCCCTCCCATTTTCCTGGGTGCTGTGTTGTGTTGGGTGGAGGGACCCTTCTGTGGTGATTACTGTGGGTGCCCCTGGGTGAGTGGAAGTAGGTCACTGGCACAGACTCGTTCTGATCAGACACAGAGCGATGGATGTTTCTTCATGTGGACAATAGGAGCTGCGTATCAGGCATTCCCCTCCATCAAAACCAGCAGGGTCACGGAGACAGGATATTCGGGTTATTAGGAGAAAACTACAAATTATAGCTGCAAGACGTATCGCAATTTGAACGGTCGCAATCGCCAAATCACAAAGACTGCAATTATTTAAAGGTGCACTGCGTAACATTTCCAGTAGAGGTTCCATCACTTGCTTGTCTCCATGGAAATGTTTTTGCTTTGTCTAGAATGTTCCACAATATAGATTAAACCCATCTATCACAAGAGAGTCAAGCAGGTTACAGCACATTACAGTTCAGATCTTCTCCGCAGATCTGAACTGTAAGGTGGCCCCTGTTTACAGAAGGAATGATTGTATTTTTGACAAATGGAAACATAAATGAATAATGAATAAACGCCAGATGGATATATTTAATGCCATACCATGAAGCATTCCAAGCAAAGCAATAGCATCTCCATGGAGACAAGTAGGTAGCGGATCCTCCACTAGAAAAGTTGCATGGCTCACCTTTGAGTGATATACTTTCCTTGCCTGGCAGATCCAGCATGATCTCACTCTGGTCCCCACATGCCCCCTAAACATTTGTTTTTTTTTGTTTATTTCAGTGACACATGTGAAACGAAGGAGCTCATTCACACACACATTCATACATCAGCGTACAGAGTCACTCACTGGGGGCAGATTAAAGGAGAATTAACGTTTTTTACAATCTGAGCCTTATTTCGGTAATAAAACAAGTTGTTTTACTCACCCATAGCACTTTGGTGTCATATGGAGCACTTCCAGAGATGTTTTAGATTAGCGATCTAGAGTTCTCGGGGCACATGTTTGCGGTCTCCAAATAACACAAACTTTAGCACTTTTCAAATCATAGAAGCTCAATGTCTTAGTCTACACTTTCGTTTGAGTCGAATGTGGCCTGTAATCCGAGATTTAACCATAGTTTCGAGTAGATGAGGACACCAGTGCGCATGTGCGGAGTCACAGCTTATTTCATTCTCAGCTCCCGGGACCCAAACATGAAACGCAAAGCTGTAAATTATGGATAAATCTCGGATTACAGGCCACTTTTGACTCAAACAAAAGTGTAGACTAAGACATTGAGCTTCTATGATTTAAGTGCTTAAGTTTGTGTTATTTGGAGACTGCAAACATGTGCCCCAAGAACTCACGTTACGGATATCGCAAATCTAAAACATCTCCGGAAGTGCTCCATATGACACCAAAGTGCTATGGGTGAGTAAAATAACTTGTTTTATTACCGAAATAAGGCAGATTGTAAAAAACGTTAATTCTCCTTTAAGTATCTTGCTCAAGGGCACAACAGCATTGATCTGTGGTAGCGGGAATCACACCGCCAACCTGTGGGCCACTGGATTTGACCACCCTACCAATGTTGATGTCGAGAGTGGGACTCAAACCTCCAACATTTAGATCAGGGGACAAATACACTACTAACAGCTACTGTTGCCGCAAAGATTAAAGGTGCATTGTGTAACTTTTCTGGTGGAGGGTCCGTCATGTTATTGCTTTGTCTAGAATGTTACACAGTACGGCATTAAACCTGTCTATCTTCACAGAGACCAGACTAAGTTACAAGTCAGGTCAGTGGCGAGGCAACCCCGCTCACAGTCAGGATGCCTGTTTTTCTGTTTTTTTATAGCTATAAATCCACCTGTAATTGAATAAATGTAAGGCAGAGCTGTTTAATGTCATATTGTGGAACAATCCAGGCAAAACAATGACATATCCGTAAAAACAAGCAGGTGACGGACCCCCAACCAAAAAGTTACATGTAAGTTTTATTTATTTTTTCCAGTTAGTCCCTCCTCTCTCCAAGCCTGCACAGTCCTGTATTGTTAGTCCAGGGGGCAGTAAAAACTCTTGGTTACAGATTAGAGTGGCGGGAAGCGCAGGGAGCAGTTTCTCAGTAAAAGGGGATTAAAGGGGAGGCCCATTCTCGGGTTAAAATACAGAAAAACCATGACAACAGTGACATTCCCTGACCACAAATATACTTCCTGTGCCGAGCAGAGGGGATGCTTTTGGGAGCGTGGATTGTCATTTCCTGTTACAAAAAATACGGAAAAAAAAAAAAAAAAACAGGGAGCCATAAAAACAAAGAGCTTTATCAGGTGACTAATACAGGAGGTATTCAAACTAAATCAGGGAAATTAGATAAGATTATTCATTAAACAATAGTGGTTGGAATTTTAATAAAATTGTCTAGGCCTACAATGAAGTACATTTGAGTCAAACAATAGAGTACATTTTTTTATTTTAAATTTTTTTTTATCGTTCTGTAGGCTTATATAAAAGCTGGAATCGCAACCTGTGGTGGATTTGACCAATTACAGTGAAGTGTACATATAGAAGAAGCAGATTACAAGATGCTAAAATGCTACAGTATTTATTTTTAACATTGCTGCTTTATTCATATTATGTATTTAATGTGGATTTTTTTTTTATTGAATGTATGAGGATTTTTTTTCTCCCTCTTTTCACCTATTCTTACTTTCTAGTGTAATAATTTGGGCACCTTACTGTAGTCAGTGATTTCAGCAGATGCTCTGATTAGCCTGTAGCATACTGTAACCAGAATCAACTGTGAAAAGCTCATCCAGGCAATATTAACACATTTGTCCCGTCCATCTCACACACAAAATGCCTCTCGATTACTGTCAACACACAGGCATTTCAGCTTTAAAATTAGACCTGGTGATATAACAAAAAATGTGACAAAATCTACAATAAAATAACTGTTCAGTTTGAGTCCCTGTGTACAAAGGCACTTATCCAGTTTTTAGTTGTACATACAAGAATAAAGGTAGTAGCCTGAATGATAACAACATAGGTTTGTTAGTATACTATAAAAGTGCGCTATGTAACTTTTTGTTTGGCGATCCATCACCTGCTTGTTTCTCTGCCTGGAGTTCCATAGTATGACTTTAAATAGCTCTACCTTACAATTTAAATAGCTCTACCTTACAATTTATTCAATTACAGGTGTTAGCTCAAGAATATCTAGAAAAACAGCCATTCTGATCCGTAACCTGGTCTGGTGTGGTCTCCATGAAGATAGAAGGTTTAATATCATTCTGTGAAACTTTCAAAGCCAAACAAATGCAAATCTCCATGAGGAAAAGCATTTAACAGACCCTCCACCAAAAAGTTACAGAATGCACCTTTAATGTGTAAACTACTTTAAAGATCCCATGACATGGTTCTTCTTGATGCTTTTATATGGCGCCTTAATGGTTCCCCTAATACTGTAAATGAATCCTTCTTCAAAATCAACACTCATGGGAAAGCCTCATGAACACAGTCAGAGTCAAAAATATCTCTCTGAAACACTTTATTCTGGGCATTGTTGCTTGAATGCAAATGAGGAGGACAGAGACAGGCCAGTGCAGCGGGTGGGGTGGGGCCAAACTCTCCACTCTTTCCTCGTTTAGCGGTGCGATGTGCGCTGGCCCAACTTCTGCGTTTAAGCGCGGAGGAAGATATGAGACGATTTCCATTGAAAAATAAACACATTTCCACAGAAAATAAAATGAAACCACTGCTGTTTCAGAGGTTCAGAGGCTCAGATATAGGACATCCGAGCCTGGAAACACTCTCACGTGCCTCCAGGCAAATAAATTAAAAGACGTCAGAAATTTCCCTTGTTCAGAATCGCCCGTTTTGGCTGTCTTTTTTTCAAATGCGGAAAAGGATCACAAATGCTCAGTTTACACATTTCGCAGCTTTTAGCCATGGGGGGGGGGCCTAAACAGGGTAGGGGAGCTCACATTAACGTTCAAAAACCTCAGAAAGTGAAAATTTGATGCCATGGGACCTTTAACAAGTTACTTATAATATAAGTAACTCGGATAAAGGACTTATAATATAAGTAACTTGTTAAAATAGTGGGATAATGAAGCGCAATGGACACCAAAATACATAAGTTTGTATTCGAGAGCTGATGATAGAGCATTTAAGATAAAGTGGCAGGGTTTTTGTTAAAGGGTCCATATTTGTTTTTTGTTTTGTTTTTTTGCATTTTAGTAGCCTATTATTAGTCTTCTCTTTTGTCTACGTGTGAATTACTGTAGGCTACTTGTGGTATTTTGTTTACAGTTCTATTTTTGCTTTACTTTATTCTAACTTTACTTTATTCTAACTTTATTATAGGTGAGCTTTTAGTCATGCTAGAATCTTTTTACTTCCTCAGAAACAGACCTGGATTTGTGTTTTGTTTCATTCCCACATGTTTAATGAACTCTTTATTATTAAACTACATCTCCAAAGCTCAAAATGCTCTGTTCCACCTTGTGATGTCATGAAGTTTTCAAGTAAACAGCTACATTTTACATTTAGTTTAGTAGCAATTAGAAATACCAGTGCTGAAATTATCTAAATGATTCTAGTACAGGTGTCTGGCATTTAAAAAAACAGTGGAGCACTTCCTGTATTACCACATGACATCACAAGGTGGAGCAGAGTGTTTTCAGTTTGAGAAAAGAATTCAGCCAAAATATGCAGGGTTTGTGTGTTAAACATGTGTGAATGAAACAGAACACAACTCCAGGTATGTTTTTAGATCAGAAAATCACATAATACAGACGCTTTAAACCTGTGATGGTCGCTTTCAGATTCGTCATGTACTTCGTATGACTCAGACAATGAAAAACCTTGCTGTCATGTATTTGGTTAGAATCCACCGGTTGTGCCCACATGCCCAGATGGTGCCAACAGCCTCTCCTCTGACATGGTAAAACACACAAAGTGGCATTTTGATGAGCTAAAATTAAAAACGGGCGCAAATATGACTCAAGCTTCTCCTCATTCAGAATCCAAACAAGAAAAAGGAAATGTGCTTGTCCTTCACAGGCTCAAAACATAAATGCAACGTTAGGTTTTAGAAAGTTTCGGTCTTAGGTCTGGATAATTACTATAGCGTTTTATATACACGATAGCTGGGACAATATATTTTTAAGCTCAGTATTTATCATGGGGACTTTTTTGCAATAATAGGAAGAATTTTGTTATTTTTGTTGTAAACGTTACAACAAAATTGAAGATGTTCCTTCTTTGTTCGAAATGTTTCACAAACCTTTCCAAATCAGATCAAGTTACAGGTCAGATCTGTGGAGAGGCAATCCCGCTCACAGTCAGAAAGCCTGTATGTATTTTTGAGCTATAAAACCACCTGAAATTGAATTAATGTGAAGAAGAATTGTTCAATCCCACATTGCGGAACATTTCAGGCAGAGCAATGACATATCCATAGAAACAAACCCCCAACCAAGAAGGTACACAGTGCACCTTTATGTACAAGGTCAGATACCGGAGCAAAAAAATACTCAAGTTAAAACAAGTATCACATGAAGAAATCAAACTAGGTTATTAAAGTAGCTGCTTTAAATTGCACTTAAAGAGTAAAAAGTATTTCAGTAAAAATATTTTGAGATCTAAAGTTGTGATTTCGGTAACGATTTGTGTTGTATTTTGTTCAAGAAAGAATTGAAGTGATAGTTTTTTGTAGCTGTTTATACAGTGGTACCTCACCTTACAAAAGACCCTACATACGAAAAATCCAAGTTATGAAACGCCTTCACGTTAAATTTTGGTCTCTAGATACGAAAGAAAATTCAAGTTGCGAAATCTCAAAAATTCGAATAATGCACGCTCAGATGCACGCCCCGCTGTTATCCCCGCTCAAAAAGCACCTTTCTCGGCTTTTTAGCTCTAGCGCCAAACACGCAAGATTTTCAACAAAATGTATTGTGTATAGTATAAATGTATAGTGA
Source organism: Paratrypauchen microcephalus (assembly GCA_036785185.1). NCBI lineage: Eukaryota > Metazoa > Chordata > Actinopteri > Gobiiformes > Gobiidae > Paratrypauchen > Paratrypauchen microcephalus. Next base: position 1,129,002 of record JAVJIX010000007.1, read on the forward strand.
AGCGCGGGGGGAGACACGACTCCGGAAGCAGCGCGGAGACATGAACACACCGCGCGAGGAGCACGGCACCGCGCGAGGAGCACGGCACCGCGGAGCACGCACCGCGCGAGGAGCATGGCACCGCGCGAGGAGCACGCACCGCGGAGCACGCACTGCGCGAGGAGCACGCACCGCGGAGCAAGCACCGCGTGAGGAGCACGCACCGCGCGAGGAGCACGGCACCGCGCAAGGAGCACCCCTAGTCCTGGTCTGCACGACCGGCACCGGGCCTGCAAGCACGAGATAGAACCGTGGCACCCGGACCGCGTCCTCTGGAGCCCGAGCCACAAACCAGCTGCACGAAACCAGCAAAGAGCGGCACGTGGTAGTTTAATCCTGGTTTAGTCCAGGTCTAGACCTGGTCCAGTTCTGGTTTAGTCCAGGTCCAGTCCAGGTCCAGTCCAGGTCTAGACCTGGTTTAGTTCTGGTCTAGACCTGGTTTAGTCCACGTTTAGACCTGGTCTAGTCTCTTAGCCAATCAGGACGCAGAACCAATGTTACACTATAAAAAAATGTTACACTATAAAAAAACAACAACCTTGGAACGAATCAGGCCTTTTCCATTGAAATAGCTACTCAACTTATGAAAAATTCACGTTACGAAACCACTTCTGGAACGAATTAATTTCGTAAGGTGAGGTACCACTGTATTTGCATATGATTTTAAACAGCTCTACCTTACATTTACACCTAGAAAAGCAGGCATTCTGACAGAGTGGGGCTGCCTCTCCACAGACGTGACCTGTAACTTAGTCTGGTTTGATCTTCATGAAGATAGAAAGGTTTAATACCATACTTGCATGTTTTATTTGCATATTTTTTGGCTGTTCACCCTACAAATGTGTTCAAAATAAACCCCTCAGCCTTTTCGGCAGGTCTAAAAACTATAATAAAAAATACTTTTCAGTCCAGTTCAAGAATGTAGTGGAGTAGAAAGTACAAATACCTGCTCTCAAATGAAGTGAAGTAAAAGTAAAAAGTATCAACTCGACTTAAGTAACTCGACTTAAGTAAAAACAGATACATAAAATTTATACTTAAGTCAGTACTAGGGATGCAAATTATCGATTAATTCATTAATCTATAGTTGATTGACCTTATCGATCGACTTTTTCGATCGACGATTAACTGATAAGCGGCGTTTTTCACCTGAATTTTAGTGTTTCAATAGGGTCTTTAAGAATATAAGCTATAGTAACATAACACTGAGTCATAAATATATCATAGTATTATTATATTGTATATTCCTCAATTAATTATTCCTTAGTAAAAAGCAGACAAATGTATTGATGCTGAATAACAAAATACATTCTTTATTGAAAATAAATTGAGGACTGGCTCAGTTGTTGCACTTGCAGCATGGAAATCTTGAAATTAAAAGGAACAGAAGAAATTAAATAACAGAATGTTATTTAGTCTACATATTATGATGAAACCAGTGAATCCAGGCTATTTTTAGGACATTCTCAACATTTATTTTGAACTAAGGCATCAACAATATTTCTCTCCCTTAATCTGTGAAGGGTTACAGTACAAAATATACATTTCACAGGGCCCCTGGACACAGCATAAAACATTACAGGGCCTCAAACCAGAACAATCAAGAAATTATAAAAGCATGTAAGTTACATGCTTTTATAATTTCAAAAATATATGGTTCTAGGTCCAGCTCTACTGTGAGTTGTACGGCAACATCCAGAGAGGAAAGGGTTACATGATGTAACGCTATGGTCTTTCTCGCAAGTGGGTTCGCATCTCGTGTTCACATTCCAGAGTAGTGCCCTCTAGCGATTAGTTACAATTAATGCATTTTGTTCGGCCAACGTCTTGATCGACAATTAATTGTAAGTCGATTAATTGTTGACATCCCTAGTCAGTACTTTTACTTTGTTATGTTACTGTCACTGTGTAGAGGGTTGAATAAGTAACTTCTATGGCTCATTAAAGCTTCATCTGTTATTTTGTTGCAGCTCATGTCTTTTAATGATATTGCATCTTGAAATGCTTTGCTTTGTGTTTCAATTAGGGATGTCAACAATTAATCGATTAACGGTTAATTGTCGATTAAGACGTTGGTCGATCAAAATGCATTAATTGTAATTAACCGCTAACCGCGGACACGCGGACATGCGCACCCGCGTGGTCATGAAACAAGGCAACCGCGCTGCGCCAAGCTCGACTCACAGCCGACCGCAGGCGCCAACGGCACTGCTCAGCAGCCCCGGGTGTACCGCGAGGCGAGATCTAACCCGGAATGCCGGTTTCGCCGCAGCCCGCGCCCCGAGCCCCGAGCGGCTGGCCTGCGGCTCGGAGCGCGGGGCGCGGCGAAACCAGCACGCGCCCCAGTAGTTTAATCCTGGTCTAGTCCAGGTCTAGACCCGGTCGAGTCCCGGTCCAGTCCAGGTCCAGTCCTGGTTCAGACCTGGTTCAGACCTGGTCCAGTCCACGTTCAGTCCTGGTTTAGTCTCTTAGCCAATCAGGACAGAACACAATGTTACTCTATAAAAAAATGTTTACACTATAAAAAAAAAGATTGGATAGAGCGAGGGATTACTGTATCTTGTTATTCAGTATCAATACATTTGTCTGCTTTTTACTAAGGAATAATTAATTGAGGAATATACAATATAATAATACAATGATATATTTTTGACTCAGTGTTATGTTACTATAGCTTATATTCTTAAAGACCCTATTGAAATACTAAAATTCAGGTGAAAAACGCCGCTTATCAGTTAATCGTTAATCGACCGATAAGGTCAATCAACTATCAGTTAATGAATTAACCGATAATTTGCATCCCTAGTTTCAATATTATAATTTATCGTGATATTTCTCTGTAGCAATGTATCATGTTTCAAAATTTGTTACTGTGACAGGCCTATAAATGCAATGACCTTTTGATGTGTGGAGAAAGCCTGAATCACTGAATAAATGATCACGCTGGCTCGCTTTGCGTTTGTGTCTGAAAATAGTGATCTCAGCTATTTACAGTGTGGCTTTCAAACCAGAGAAATGGAAACCAGGATACCGGGGGGCGGTCCATAGGGCAGACAGGCTATTTCAACTCATTTATGGGAATAGGGAGGTTTTAACAAGCAATCTCTTTTGAGTTATGGTCACCGTGATAAAAGCTTAAGTAAGATCAAATGATGTGTGAATATTGAGTTCACTATTCATTGAAAAAATATATCTTTGATGGCCTGTCATGATAGTATAGACTTATTGTTCAATATATGTTAGATGGAACAATCATTTTTAGGGGTCATCAGTATTTATACTTTTTCTTTGTGCTAGTGGAGAACTTTGTGTTATTTTTGTGTACTACAGTGAGATTTGAGCTGTAGAGGGTTGAAAAAAAATCACTTATTGTGATAGATACTAACTAAATACTAAAGTGTTTTATTTTACTATTTCTACATTATTTATTGTGGTTCATGTTTTTACTCTGTAATACATTCAGAATTGTTTTTTGAGGGTAATTCTACTTTTTATTTTCAATATTACTGTTTGTCTATATTTTCTTCATCCATATATCCTACTTCAAAAACACCTTCAAAAACACATACACAGACATACATTTTAAAGGAACCTGAAATGTTTGGCTGCAGGTACCGGGGTTTAGGTAGTGACCATTCAGATCAGAGAGCTTTTAGGTTTAAACCAGCTGGATTTCAGCATTAAAACTGGCAACCCAAATGAGAGATCAAAGTGTTAAATTAAAACATCATCAACTTGGCCGGTTATGACCGTTATGTTTTTTAGGGATGTTCCGATCAGGTTTTTTGGTCCTCCGATCCGATTCCGATCATTTGATTTTGAGTATCTGCCGATACCGAGTCCCGATCCAATACTTATATAATACATAAAAAAGTACACTTATATTTATTATTATTATTATTATTATTATTATTATTATTATTATTATTTAAGTACATTTATTACTATTATTTATCTTTCTGGGTGTGACGGATGTAGGACATGTAGTTTGTCAGAAATCTTCTTATAACGAGCTGCTAGACCTGCGCAATTTATCGATTAATTTGAATTTACAGTTCAGGGTGATGTGTTTTTATGAAAATCGTTTTTTTAGTTATTTTTAAAATGCGCGCGGAACTAATGCACCACCACGTTCTACATGGGTAAGTGGCTAGCAAGCTAGCATGCGAGTGAGGGAAAGCCGGAGCTTGTACCAAACAAAGGTGTTGCTAACCTGTTATATGGAACTGGTTTGGTTTTCTTGCGTTGGACTTAGAACAAACGAGTGCTCGCTGTAAGGTCTGTTCAAAAGCTGTTGCACCAAAGGAAGCAGCGCAACAAATTTATTCTACCACACGCTACCGCGATGTATATTGTAAAAGACATGGTGCCCATATATACTGCGGAAAAGCCCCATATATACTGTGGAAAAGCCCGGAAAACCGAACCAGTTCCATATAACAGATGTAGCAACACCTTTCTCTGGTACAAGCTCCGGCTTTCCCTCAGTTGCTGCCACGCTAGCTTGTACAATGTTTGGGTACGCCCCGCTAACTTACCCGTGTAGAGCATGGCAGCGCATTAGTTCCGCTCGCATGTAAAAAATAATTAAAAAATAGATTTTCATAAAAACACATCGTCCTGAACTGTAAATTCGAATTAATCGATTTAATCGATAAATCGCGCACGTCTAGGTTCTCTAGAAAGGCGAATGGTAGGTCACTCATTGCGATCATTTGTGTTATCTTGGCTGTGTTCTCCTGGGCCTTCACGCTGTCAAGGGGCATTTTTTCCTCTCCTTTTCAAACTCTCTTGCAGTGTGAGCTGACTCGTCTTTGACTGGTTGTGTTAAACGTCGCCCTTTCCTTTCCACCCCTTGCAATCCCAAGTTTTACATATCCCACAGTTTGCTATGGCAATGTTGTTGTCATCAACTTTATATTATTTCCAGACCCAGACTTGCCAAACATTATAGCGCTCTTCTTATCTCCTCTCTGTACTCGCGCTTTGCGCTTCGAGCTGCTTCCGTGTATTTAAAGGTCCCATGGCATGAAATTTTCACTTTCTGAGGTTTTTGAACGTTAATGTGAGCTCACCTACCCTGTTTAGGCCCCCCCAATGGCTAAAAGTTGCGAAATGTCTAAACTGACCATTTGCGATTCTTTTCTGCGTTTGAAAAAAACACAGCTCAAATGGGCGATTCTGGACAAGGCACTTATTGACCTCAGATCGAAAAAAGAAATGCAAATTCAGTTCCACCACCGTCTGGATCTCCACCTCCTGTCTCTGGAAATCACGCCCAGAGAATTTGGACTGCGGAGGAGCTACGCAATGCGAAATGCGTTTTTTTATTTGCCTGGAGGCACATGCGAGTGTTTCTAGACTCGGAAGTCCTTTACCCGACCCTCTGGACCTCTGAAACAGCAGTGGTTTAATTTTATTTCCTGTGAAAATGTGTTTTTTTTCATTGAAAAGGCTCTCCTTTCCTCCTTCGCGCTTACACACGCGGAAGTGGGGCCAGGCACAGCGCACCGCTAACACAAGGAACCAGCGGCGCATTTGCCCCCCCCCCCCCACCCACTCCTCTAACCAATCTGTGTCCTTCTCATTTGCATTCAAGCAACAAGGCCCAGAATGAGTCGTTCAGAGAGTTATTTGTTGACTCTGACTCTGTACATGTGTCTTTCTCATGCACTAAGTGTTGATTTTGAAGAAGGATTCATTTACAGTATTAGGGAACCATTAAGGAGCCATATAAAAGTATCAAGAAGTACCATGTCATGGGATCTTTAACCAATAGCGTGTCCTGCCGCACGCGTTGATGTTTCTGTGTGGAGTCTGACTCTGTGCCACCGCATAACCATAGATCTCATCTAGGATATGTTAAAAAATAATAAGAATATACATACATACATATATATCCGATCCTGGTTTTATATATATATATATGTTTTATATATACATATATATATATATATATATATATATGTTTTATATATACATATATATATATATATATATATATATATATATATATATATATATATATATATATATATGTACTTCTATATTAGGGCTGGGAATATTAACGCGTTAATCGCAATTAGATTAATGTAAGTTATGATCGCGAACAATTTTTTTAATCGCGATCAGAGTTTGCCAGCATTTTTCGCAATTCTACCATCCATATGCAGCTCATTTGGTTGTATTAATTAAACTCATTGTCGGTTAAACGCGCTATTTTGAGTTTGCTAGTATTTTGTTCCTTCTACGCATCCGTAGGCAGCTCGAGCGGGCTTCAATCATTTATTTACAATTTCTCACTATTACTGGTTCATTGTTACTTTTTCCTTTCTCTGCACTTTTTTGAAATAAAAAAATGGTGATAAATGCTTTGCATTGTGAGTTTAACTTTAGATTCGAACTGTCTTACTGCAAGATATTAATTTTAAACATGCAAAATAAATCACGATTAATCGCGATTAACTATGAAATTTCTGAGATTAGTTGCGATCAAGAAAATTAATCGTTTGACAGCCCTAATATATATATATAAACATAAGTGATCGGAATCGGACGTTACCTATATATATATATATTTTTTTTAATTAAGAGTAAATCAGCATTACAATTGCTCTCAGTAAAAGTTATATTTGCATTTGATTTCAACAACCTCTTACCGTAGGACACATATAGGTCATGTTTCTGAAATGTGAAATAGAAATTGTATACACTCAAGTGTCTGTCTGCTCTCCATTGTGTCACTACTTAACAATATCGTCTAATGCCTTGTGACACCAACCATTCCTAAAGTTTGACAAACACAGGACCTCATTCACACTGCAGTGATATGACTCACACTGCCAATGGTAAACATCTCCATGCACATCAATGTAAAGGTTTTATTTATAATAATAAATACTCCAAGCAAGTACAGAATTAGCAGTAAGACAATGTGAAATATCTCAAGGTAACCAAAAGCGTGTTTAAAAGGGAATTAAAGCCATGACAATAAATATACTGTATGTTCATTAAAGGTTCTATATTACGCTAGAAATTTACAATTCAAAATCTAATGGAACAAATTATCTTCCATACCTGGAGTTGTGTTTTGTTTCATTCACACATGTTTTAGTACCCCATTGTTATTAATCTGTCTACATTTCTGAAGTTCAGAATGCTCTGTTCCACCTTGTGATGTCACGAAGCGGAGGTTTTCAAGTTAACAACTTTAACTACCTTTTGCATTTAGTTCAGTAGAGATTGTCAATCCCTGGTCAGACATTATCCACATGATTCTAGTGAAGGTCCATGGAGTTTAAAACAGAGTAGGGAACGTCCTGTATTACGACAGTGTATTCTGTTTGAGAGAAGAACTCATCTTAAGTGTGCTTGTGTGTTAAACATGTGTAACTGAAACAAAACACAATTCCCGGTATGTTTGTGATGAGAAAACAACATTAAAACATGGATCAGAAAAAAGTCTATTTAAATATATGTGCTCTCCATAACATAGAGCAGCGTGCATTTTAATAAGAGCTTATTTGTCTGAAGGATAGTAGCACAGGAGGCTTTCTTTAAGTCAATATCATCATCGATCCACTCTGGAGACAACTGCACCACTAGACCTGCTCCTGCAATGCAGATGGTACACAAGGATAGCATTACCGTAATCTATAGAGGCTAGAGAAAACACGCAAACATACACGCTTCACCATGTTAGCTCATTACACATGCTATACTTTGTAAATAGAAGAGCTGTAGAAACATATACCAAACATTCATGCCATCCGCAATACAATTGTAGCTTAAAGGAAAAGTAAAGTTTTTTTTACAATCTGAGCCTTATTTCAGTAATAAAACAAGTTGTTTTACTCACCCATAGCACTTTGGTGTCATATGGAGCACTTCCAGAGATGTTTTAGATTTGCGATCTCCGTAATGTGAGTTCTCGGGGCACTTATTTGCGGTCTCCAGATAACACAAACTTTAGCACTTTTCAAATCATAGAAGCCCGATGTCTTATCCTACGATTTTGTGTGGTCAAAAGTGGCCTGTAATCCGAGATTTAGCCATAGTTTCGAGTAGATGAGGAGGCCAGTGCGCATGTGCGGACTGTGCTCTCAGCTCCCGGGACCCAAACATGAAACGCAAAGCTGTAAACTATGGCTAAATCTCGGATTACAGGCCACTTTTTCTTCAAACGAAATCGTAGACTAAGACATCGGGCTTCTATGATTTGAAAAGTGCTAAAGTTTGTGCTATTTGGAGCCCGCACGGGGCATATTACATGCTCGGGGAATATATTATATGCCCAGAGCTATGGCTAGGCTAACCGCGAATATAAAACATCTCCGGAAGTGCTCCATATGACACCAAAGTGCTATGGGTGAGTAAAACAACTTGTTTTATTACCTAAATAAGGCTCAAATTGTAAAAAAAAAAAAAAAAAAAAAACGTTACTTTTCCTTTAAGATCTGTTTCTTTGTTTTTTTTTGTGTGTGTTTTTTTTTTGTTTTTTTGGCTATAAATGTAAAAATGCAGCTTGATTCCAACTCACGATTCACAAGCTGAATCTGTCTTTATATAAATATATTGTTTCCTAGTACTTTTTCTGTATAAATAGCTTTTGCATGAAATCCTGTGTAGTCTTGTGAGTGCAGTTTGGGTCAGATACATAGACATACTTCACAGTTTTTATCACAGCCCCTAATCGATCAGAAGGTCATGTCTGTAGATGACTGAGGCCTAGAAATAAAATAAAAGAGAATTAACTGGAAAGAACGTAGGCCTGGGCCAGATGACCTCTAAGTCCACTCTTTCCTGTATCTGAAGGCTGCGCTGAATAATTAAACACTGGTCCGTGATTGGTCAGCTGGATCACATGATATATCAGAGCTGCTTCATCCTGTCTGATATGTAACACAGACGAACTACCTGCGCTGTTAATAGAAAAAAGATCATAGCGAGGACTTTTTGAAGCAAATAAGTGGTGTACGTCAAAAATAATTAAAATGTATGACAATGGCCTTATAACATAATTTATAGTGTGATTTTTAGCTACACTAATTATAGTGGCTAGCCATAATATAGAGGACCACAAAAGCATGGATTTTTTCTACTGTCTTAAGTGGCAAAAGGAGAAATTCAACTGGACAAAAGTTTATTTGGTCAAATATGTTTCGCAGCTCATCCAAGCTGCTTCTTCAGGTCAGACGCTGGTGGACACTGCCTATATCTGCCTGAAGGGAGGAGCTAACTGCAATGAAATTACTCTGAGACTACCACATCTACTTGTTTTCAGTTTCTGTTAGTTAGGTAAGCCTATTAAATATGCAGTGGGGGTGTGGGGTCTTGTTAGCATAGCCATTCAGGGCCATAATGGATGTTTTCACACCTCTGGACCTGACCTGGCTGTCCTATTGTTTTCTTTGTTTGTTTTGATTTAGGTTTGAGGATAGAGTTATAAATGGGAGACAAATGTCTGAGACCTCTATTTCTGTTCAAGGAAGGATTCTATTTCTTAACAAAAATAGCCTCTTATAACTCGATCCTCAAACCCAAATCAAAACAAACAAAGAAAACAATAGGGCTAGCCAGGTCAGGTCCAAAGGTGTGAAAACACCCATTATGGTCCTGAATGGTTATGCTAACAAGACCCCACACTCCACTCCCACTACATATTTAATAGGCCCAACAGAAACTGTAAACAAATAGGTGTGATAGTCTCAATTTCATTGTAGTTAGCTCCTCCCTTCAGGCAGATATAGGCAGTGTCCACCAGCGTCTGACCAGAACTGAAGAAGCAGCTTGGATGTTGCCTGGAAGAATCCATGACTCATCGCTGTACCAGCGGCGAGTCTGGTAATGCTTGGTCCAGAATGCGCTGCCGTTGCGCATAGACAGACAGCTAAGTGAACCAATCAGAGAACAGTTAAAGGGATATGCCACCCCCAGGTCAAATTTGGGCATCTCCCCACAGTCCAGAGACTAAAATAAGTGGTGGAAAGCGTTTTCCTGCTCACCCAGCCATTGTCCGAGTCTGTTGCCACTGACCGCCGCGGTATCTGCAGCTCCTCCGCCTTAGACTGGAGTCTAACGTCACCAGAGAAAGATTTCAGCCAAAAGGAATTAATTTGCTCGATGCGTTTCCCAATTACTTTCTGTGTAGTGCGCATTCATATCGAGTGCAAATAAATGTGCAAATCAACACGGAGAGCTTGCCTTGGTCATTTTGGGTGGGAACTATTTTCCAGTGCGGAAGAATACAGCCGAATCACGCAGCACGCTGCCAGGGGAATCCCAGTTACGCACCGGGAAGGGAGTTCCCCTGTTGCACAACGTGGAGCGAGGGTGGAGCGAGGGTGTCCAAATGGTATCTCGCTGTAGCAAATACAGAGAGATATCATTTGGCTGGCCAGGTAAGCTTGGACGAGCAGCGAAACTTATTCGACCAAATAAACTTGTCCAGTTGACAAATAGAATTTCTCCTTTTGCCATGGATTCTACCTGGATGACTGAAGGATTCTACATACTGTCATAAATGAAAAAAGTTAATTTCAAACAGTTTGCGGTAGTTCAAACAGTTTCATTTCCAATACTGATATTAATACAGTGGTACCTCACCTTACGAAATTAATTCGTTCCAGAAGTGGTTTCGTAACGTGAATTTTTCGTAAGTTGAGTAGCTATTTCAATGGAAAAGGCCTGATTCGTTCCAAGTTTTTTTTTTTATAGTGTAACATTTTTTTATAGTGTAACACTGTGTCCTGCGTAGAGACTGTAAACCCAGGACTAAACGTGGACTATACCAGGTCTAGACCAAGTTCTAAACCTTGACTGGACCAGGTCTAGACCTGGACTAAATCAGGACTGGACCAGGACTAAATCTGGACTAAACCAGGTGGATTAAAGCGCCGCGTGCGGGTCTATTTCCTGGTTTCGTTTCGAGTCACGGCTGAGGCGAGCAGCGAGGACTCCCCTCGGGACCGCACGCAGTCTGAGCGCATGAACGAACGCATGCAAGAGCCGCGGTGGTCTAATCCTGGTTTAGACCTGGTTCAGACCTGGTTTAGACCTGGTTTAGACCTGGCACGGTTTGAGCACGGGCCTCGCAGCCCCGCGCCGGATCATGCTGCGCTATCACACACTCGTGTCCGCGTGCACACACACCGCCCTTCCCCTTCCCCCCACGCTTCACTATTAATACATTTTGTTGAAAATCTATGAACGTTTGAGTGTTTAAATGAGAGACAAATGTGAGAAAAGTTTAAATCCAGTCTGAGAAAAGCGTATAATGTGTGTGGCTGAGCGCGCATCTGAGCGCGCATTATTTGAATTTTTGAGATTTCGCGTTTCGTAACTTTAATTTTCTTTCTTATCTAGAGACCAAAATTTAACGTGAAGGCGTTTCGTAACTTGAAATTTTCGTTTGTTGGGTCTTTCGTAAGGTGAGGTACCACTCGATATTATTATAGGGACAGAAAATGAAAAGTTATTTCCTTAAAACACAAATAATAATACGATATAACTGTTATTTATCCTTCAAACAACTACAGATCTGCTTCGTATGAATAAAAGTGTAAACACTGAGACATTCTAGGTCAAAATCAGCCTGTAAATAGTCTTAAAAAATCAAATTAAATGCCCAACCAGGATATCGACTGAACTAATATCATGGACCCAATACCCAGTCCAGCTAAATTTAAAGTTTTGGTGCCGATATTTGATACCACTATCAGTATTGTTGCATCCGTAGTTCAGTGTTATTACCACTTATTCATTCTGAGCATCCGAATGATTCACCATGATGAGTTTAGAAGAGCTTTTCACACCTTTCAGAAATCAGTGGAGTTTTGCCGCCATGGTAAAGCTAAGAACAACTACCATGCGCTAACAGCACATTTTCTGGTTCAGGGACAGTAAAATACTTTACTATTGGGTACACAGAGTTCACATCTGTCTTATTTTGACCCTAAGAGGCACTTTTACAATATATCTGGAGCAAAACAACATAGGCAAAAGTCTGATCAATTCCAACTCAACTTTAAAGGGCCACTGCATAACTTTTCTTGGAGAGGGTGTGCCACATGCTAGTCTCCATATAGATGTACTTAACTGTTCAGCCTGGAATGCCTCACAGTAAGGCATTAAACTTATCTATCTCCATGGAGACAAGCAGGCCAAGGTGCAGATTAGTTTGGTGGAGTGGTGCATGTTCTAAAAGGTTTTCCTGAACAATAAAATCACCTCTATATGTGTAACCTCCACCAGAAAAAAGGTGCATTACACAATCATAACAGAAAAAGCAATCAAATATTTGACCCAATTTAGAGTAGTTACTTCAACTTATAACCAAAGTAAAAACATGTGGTGTGCAAAATCTGCTAATACTGGTACAATTTGCTCAAAACATCACTATTCACAAACACAACTGAAAACAGATCTGGTTAATTACAAAATAATTGCCTCATAACAGGCGGAACTCATATTAAGTTCCAAATCAATTACAGCACACAGATTGTAAGTGTAAAACAATAGCAGGCAGCATATTGTGCTAAGAATGATAAAGATTCAGAAGCAGGCACCAGCAGTCTAGCTCCAAACTCATCTGTCGCTTTGGTTTACATTACTGCAACACAATTAGCTCATTTGATTAGAGCTGCTCAGGCCTTCACTGTGAGAAAGCAGACATTTTAGGGCGGAGACTTGTTGTTACTGATGATAGCGGATTACTTCACACCTAAAGACTTATGTTTGATTAAAGATTCCATTTTATTACACAAAATTGTGAGCTTCAAGTCATGTTATAATGTTATCTCATCAAAAACATACCTGGAGTTTTGTTTTGTTTCATTCACACATGTTTGAGTAATCCTTTATTATTAGTCTGTCCAAATCTCCAAAAGCTCAAAATGCTCTGTTCCACCTTGTGATGTCATGAAGTGGTAATTTTCAAGTTAACAGCTACATTTTACCTTAGTAGAGATTTGCAATAATTATCAAATTATTCTCGTGAAAGATGTATGGATTGCCTGTATTGCTACATGACATCACAGTGTGTTTTGAGAGAAGAACTGAGCGTTAATTTGTGTGTTAATCATGTGTGAACTAGGGTTGGGCGGTAATACGGTAATACGGTATACTGCGGTATCTAAAAATAGCAACGGTATCAGATTCATTACCGTCATTTAAAAAAAATAAAAAATCTTGCCCTAATATAATATTAACTATAATTAATTTAATGCCTAAATAAAGAGTGTTTGTCCAGCACCTATGTATGTGTGGTTGTGTTTGTTAATTTAATACTATTACAGTTTAAAACTCATATTACTATCGGAGAGATGACGTTCGGTTATAAAGTCACTGCTTCTGATAATAGTTGCGGTCCCTTTAAGAAAGGCGTGACGTTTGACACGCTGCTTTTGTGTTCTAGCACAGCGCGTGTTATTCTCGCGTGTTAAAACAACTCTCCGTTTTTGAGTCTGAAATGTGAGAAGTTTTCGGGTTTCTTATTACAAACGCAACTTCCACACGAGGCTGTTATTCTGGGAGATGAAGACCCCCTTCTTTGGTGGAAATCCAATGGAGTCAGGCGCTTTCCTCTGATAAAATACCTGTGCGTTTGTGCCACAAGCTCCATCAGAACGGGTCTTCAGCGCCGCGGGCAAAGTTGTCAATCCACAACGTGCCCTACTCAAGCCGGAAAAAGTGAACATACTGGTTTTGCATTCAATAGCTTAATATTTTTATTTTCAATAAGGAGTAGCTTTTTCTGACGGACGAAAACGGTTCGGGATGTTGTATAGTTGTACGTTTAATTTATTTGATTCATGGTCATAGATTTTTAAAATACAGTGAACCCTCGCTGTATCGCGGTTCACTCTTCGCGGCCTCGCTGTTTCGCGGATTTTTTTTTCCAATTTTTTTTTTTTTTTTTTCAATTTTTTTTATAGTGTAACTTTTTTTTACAGTGTAACATTCTGTCCTGCGCCCTGATTAGCTAAGAGACTAGACCAGGACTAAACCAGGTCTAAAGCAGGTCTAAACCAGGACTAAACCAGGTCTAAACCAGGACTAAACCAGGTCTAGGCCAGGGATGGTAGGGACAGAGTCTCTGATTTCCTTCACGAGAGCGCCTGGGTGACAGGAGGTGTGGCCTTTGTTTACTTGCACGAGCCATGGAAGAGAGTGCGAGCCGGACCATGGAAGAGCCAAGAATCAACATGGACGGGCCTGGCGCCTGGCCGCGCGGCGTCCGGGGGAGCCGCAGCGGGGGGAGGACACTCGTGCGCACAGAGGAGACAGTGGCTCTTCCCCGTCACGCTGAGAGAACGAACCCGACCCCGTCCTAGAGAGCTGTGGAGTATTGGCGACGCATTGATAGCGGTCTGATTTTGGAGCCGGGGTGAAATGCAACCAACTCTTGTGAGCGCAGGTTGGTCTTACCTGGTCTTGTGGTGAGGACTGGTGCTCAGAGGCGTCTGTTAGCAGTTTGGCACTGTTAGCAGTGGCTTGAGTCTTGCCCAAAATGATATCCAGGTCGCTTTCCACTCGACTTTCGCACATGGCATGGATATGTGGTACCAAAACAAACACACGTGTCCGCGCGCACGTGTCTGCGCACACGTGTCCGCGCGCACGTGTCCGCGTGTCACGTGCCCCCCCCCCCACTATTAATATATTTTAATGAAAATCTACAAAAGTTTGAGTGTTTAAACAAGAGAAAAATGTTAATACCAGTCTCAGAAAGGTGTATAATGTGTCTGGTGAAGCGTTTTCAGCCTTAAAACATGTAGAATAATTGTAAAATATAAAATTGTCCTACTTCGCGGATTTCACTTATTGCGGGCTATTTCTGGAACCTAACCCCCGCGATAAACGAGGGTTCACTGTATACAAACGAGCAGTATTTTCCACTGCGTTCTCAGGACAGGGTTATATATGCACATTTTCGGTTATGTCTTGTTATTTATTGTTCAGATTTTCTTATTTGATAAGATCAAGTATTTTATTTGATTCCTGTTGGTTTGTTAGCTTTAGCCCACAGACAATGTCATTTCGTTCCATCGGTTGGCTGCTGTATTTGCACTTTAAACATTTGTTAATAAAAGTTACTAATTTTGTACATGTTTTGTTATGTTTTCAGTATCATTAGGCCTATGTAATGCTTGCTATTCTGTTTCTGAACGGTATAGGTGCAAGCTGCCATTTGGCGAGGCGACTCCACTGTAGTGCTACGAAGTGTGTTTTTTTTTTTTAGCCTTAGCAACGGTAATACCGTATACCCCGGGAAAATGTGGAGACGGTTTAACGGTATCAAAATTTGGATACCGCCCAACTCTAGTGTGAACGAAACAAAACACAACTCCAGGTCTGTTTTTTGACAAGGAAACAGCGGCTATTGCTGGAAAAAACAGTGGAAGGCTCAATGATATTACCTATACACGTTGATGGCTGTTCAGCGCACCGGCTGGTTAGCTCAACTGGTAAGTCACTTGACTTTCACTGGGTTCAAATCCCCCCCTGGCAATGAGCAAGCCAGTGTGGGTCCTTGGGCAAGACCCTTCAAGGTACTGTCCCCCGGGCACCAGAAAGATGGCTGCCCACTTCTCCTGAAAGGATGGGTCAAATGCAGATGTAAATTTTTCCTGTGTCACTGTGCGTGAGCAATAAAGGCTTAAACGTAATCTTAATCTGATGGATGAGAACAATAGAGAAACAACTGCCAATTTAATTCAGTCAGAATCTTTGTTGAATGAGGACCTTATGGAAATAGCTGCCTCTGAAACGTACCTGGAGTTGTGTTTCTGTTTCATTCACACATGTTTAACACACAAATCCTGCATATTTAGGTGGTCTGGTTCTCTCAAATAGAAAACACTCTGTTCCACCTTGTGATGTCATGTGGTGATACAGGAAGTGCTCCACTGTGTTTGAAACTCTATACAGATTCACTAGATTAATTTGGATAATTTCATTTGGAATGGCTAATCTCTACTCAACAAAAGGTGGAACAAAGCATTTTGAGCTTTGGAGATGCACATAGACCTTTTTTAACCGAGATCTACTTTTGAGGTTGATGGTGTGCCGAGATCTACCAAGAGGGAAGGGATCTCACTCCGCCCCTGAATTATTCAAACAGGAAGTTGAAATAGAGTAACACCGTAACATAAATTTAGATTAGATTTTCCTTTGCACTTAGTCTTGCACTTCTAATCAGAGCACATTGAGGAGGACACAGGAGCTCATAGTCCACACAGGAGCTCCTGTGTGCACTATGAGCAGGAGAAGCAAGAGCGTGAAAAGGCGAGGAGCGGCGCGCTGATGTGAGGTGGACGGACAGGTAGGATGTTTTATAAAGTTTAACCTGCTCTGTGATACACGCTGGTACGCAAAGGTACACGCTGTTGCGAATAAGCTGTGTGCGCTGGGGGCGCGTGTGGTGACGTTCCGCGCGGTGTCCGCAGCTCCAGACGAGCACACAGGCTGCAAAAGGCGGTAAAAGTTTATTGCTGACAGCAGCGGCCGTAATGAAATATGATCGCACTCATCTCGAGACCAAAATCGGTGTCGAGTACTACAACACTGCGATCTACCCACACTACCTTGGCGATCGACTTGTAGATCGCGACGTGTTGGGCACCCCTGACATAGACTAATAATAAAGGGTTACTCAAACGTATGAATGAAACAAAACATAACTCCTGGTAGGGCTGCTCGATTATGGAAAAAATCATAATCACGATTATCTCAGTCAATATTGAAATCATGATTATTCAAATGATTTTTTTCAAAATCCCCTACCTACATACAGACACACACACACACACATATACACACACACACACACACACACACAAAGTGGGCTACTCTCCCCTTAAACATTTATTCTTCTTCTGTCTTATTCTACAGATTGCCCTAAACTTAATAAAATACAACCTAACAAATATAAACATAAAATAGCCTGGTGCTATGATACACACACAGGCACACACACACAAACAAAAAGTTATCACACACAGCTATTCCTCACTTTCCTCACACAGATTTATCCTCAGTATAATATAATATAATAAATGTAACATAATATAATTAATATAATTAATATAATATAATATGATATAATATAATAGCGCTAAAATAGAATAGTGATATGACAAACAAACATTTCATGACATGACTTACCAAAAGCAAAGATGAGATACTGTCCAGCAAATCCGAAAGAGCTCCCAGATGAAGTGTTGTAAGTAATTCACGTAGCCTCTATTGAAAATGCCGATCGCATATCTCTACAAAGTCCCGTGTAAAGTGTGTCTTTGTACGTTGTATTCATAGTAAATTCCACGGAGGGTGAACGATCGATTTAAAAGTGATTAAATGTTGCGTTATACTAACTTTGTTTACTATTTTCTTCTGTAGTTTCCGTGTTCTTTGCTTCATATGCGAGCGTGTGCGTTCTTGGTAGCAAATAGTGCTCTCATTGGTCAATTCCTGGTAACAGCTAGTGTGAGCTCGACTCGCAGCCGGCCGCAGGCGCCAGTAAGTCTGCGCCCGCGTGGAAGGGAATGTATTGCGCAATCGTTTGACACCAAAATCTAAATCGTGATCAAAATTTGATTAATTGCACAGCCCTAACTCCTGGTATGTTTTTGAGGAGGTAAAAACATTATAACATGACTTAAAGCTCACAAGAGTCAATTTTGATGTGGTATTCCTACATTGAGATAAAAGTCTGGTACAAGTCCTTTAACATGGAATGACTGGAATACTAAATACAAACAGGAAGCAGCATCTTCCACTCAATCCAAGTTTACATTTCTGTTTTCCAAAATAGGCGAGATGTCAAAGAGATGTTGTGAACTGAAGCAGGCTACACCCACCCACACTGCGCACATCTCCAATATTTGATTCACAAAAGAATGCTGCTGGTGAATGGAACACTTAAACAGCATGAAGATTTGAACTACTATGTAAAAGATATGCCATGGAAGCTCTCCCCATTGTGACTGTGTAACATGCTAATGTATGCTAAAGCTAATTATGTTTTCTACATTAGCATTAGTCTTTCAATTCAGTTTTATTATTTTCTTGATTTGAAAACTAAAAACTATCTATAAGAATGATATAAGTGCAAACCAATATTTTCTGAGCACTCACGCCTCAAATACAAGATAACTCAAAATACAACTTCAAATGGAGTAAACTGGAACAAAATGGAGTACGTAAATTTCTCATTAATTTTTCTCATATACATTGAATCAAATCCAATTTTTTTAAGCTTGCTCAGGGCAAATCAGCTCTCTGGTAACTAATGACCACAAGAGTTATAATTTTAATTTAAAATTTGTTTATAAAGCCAATTTCCAAGATGGCGCTGGTGAGGCCAGCTGCGTGCCGGTGTAGCTCCGTCCCTACTTTTCTTTTTTCCCTCTTTTTACTTGTATATAGTCGTTTTTCTTGCTTTTTCTTTAGAGTAGGTGAAACAGGGCGCAGTCGCGCACCTGGGAAGCCTACTCTCACTACAGCTATACTGTTAGCTGTAGTGTTTTAGGACTTTTAATGGATCTGCGCCAGGAGGTACGACGGGATTCACCTTCAGCCATGCACAGGATTACATACACGCGTGACAAGCTCCTGGATCTACGGGGCCCTTCTCTACTCCACGCGGGGAAACCGGAGGTCCCGGCGGAGATACGGAGAAAGAGGAGAGGCTGCAGGGGCGGACGCCGGAACCGGAGGCCGTATTCACCGAACGGACTACCCAAGGTGATAACGGGGAACCTGCGTTCGCTTAACAACAAGGTGGAGGAGCTTGTCGCGCTGGCCCGACATCAGAGACAATTCCGGGACTGCAGTCTGATGTGTTTTTCCGAAACATGGCTAAATGGGAATATACCGGACAATGTAATCTCGCTGGACGGATTTACTTTGAGGCGCGCGGACCGGACCGTGTCGGGGAGCGGGAAGACACGAGGAGGAGGACTTATCTTCTTCGTTAACGAACGCTGGTGCCACCCCGGGAATGTACACGTGAAACATCAGCTGTGCTCCCGGGACATTGAACTGCTCGCTGTGGGTATGCGGCCGTACTATCTGCCCAGAGAAATTGCACACATTATTGTGTTCTGTGTGTACATTCCTCCATCGGCGGATGGTGCGGCAGCATGCGAACAGCTCCACAGCGTCGTTAATGATATGATGATACGTCACCCGCGCGCCTCATTTCTGATCACTGGGGATTTTAATCATACATCTCTCTCCACTACTCTCCCCACATTCACCCAATACGTCACTTTCCCCACAAGAGACAATAAGACTCTGGACTTGTTTTACGCCAATATCAAAGACGCTTACACCTCCGCCCCCCTCCCCCCGCTCGGCCGCTCGGATCACTGTCTGGTCTACCTGCTCCCGCAATACACACCCAGGGTGCGGAAAGAACCTGTGCGGAAGCGGTCTGTGAAGCTTTGGACTCAGGAGGCCTGTGAGAGTCTGAGAGACTGTTTCCAGAACACTGACTGGGACATTTTCACTGACTCTCATGGAGACGACATCAACGGCCTGACCCATTGCATCACAGACTACATCAACTTCTGCGTGGAGAACACTGTGCCAACCAGGAGGGTACGGTGTTTCCCCAACAACCACCCCTGGGTCACCCCTGAGCTTAAAGCCCTCCTGAACCAGAAGAAAAGGGCTTTCAACTCAGGGGACAGAGAGGAGCAGAAAAGGGTCCAGAGAGCTTCAGTGGAGGATCCGACGGGCCAAGAGGGACTATGGGAGGAGGATGGAGGAGCAGCTGGCCCAAAACAACGCACGGGGCGTGTGGAGAGGACTGAGGAGCATGTCTGGTTTTGGACAGAGTGGCAGAGGGACAACTGATGGTGACCAGCGCTGGGCGGGCGAGTTACACTGTTATTCCAACAGGTTTAATGCGCCCCCCACCCCCTCTGCCCCTCTGCCGACTCCCCCTCCTCCTCTTCACACCTCCCCGGGCCAGTAGCCATACCCCCTTCCCCCTCACACGGACTCAACCCAGCACCAGCCCCCCTCCACCCCCCACCACCACCACCCCCCGCAGTCCACCCCAGTCCCCCCCCCTCTCCCCCCTCTCCATCACACCGGACGAGGTGAGGAGGGAGCTCAGGCGACTCAGGCAGAGGAAAGCCGCAGGACCCGATGGTATCTGCCCCAGGCTGCTGAGAACCTGTGCAGACCAGCTCTGTGAGGTTCTCTGCTACATGTTCAATCTGAGCCTCAGCCTGGAGAAGGTCCCCGTCCTGTGGAAGACCTCCTGCGTGGTCCCGGTTCCCAAAACAACAAACGCCAGGGAACCGGCCCACTACAGACCAGTCGCCTTGACCTCCCACCTCATGAAGACCATGGAGAGGGTGATCCTCAGCCAGCTCCGCTCTGTGGTGAGCCCCACCCTGGACCCGCTGCAGTTTGCCTACAAGCCAAACGTAGGAGTAGAGGACGCCGTCATCTACTTTCTGCAGCGGGCGCTCACCCACCTTGAGACCGCCGGGAGTGCTGTGAGAGTCATGTTCTTTGACTTCTCCAGCGCCTTCAACACCATCAGGCCGGCGCTGCTGCGGGGAAGCTGGAGGACGCGGGAGTGGATGGACATCTCGCTGCCTGGACCATCGACTACCTCACTGACCGTCCACAGTACGTGCGGCTGCGCGGCTGTGAGTCAGAGGTGGTAGTATGCAGCACGGGGGCCCCCAGGGTACTGTCCTCTCACCCTTCCTCTTCACCATATACACCTCGGACTTCACATACAACACGGACAGCTGCCATCTCCAGAAGTTCTCCGACGACTCGGCCATTGTGGGCTGTGTGTCAGAGGGGAACGAGCTGGAGTACCGCTCGGTCATCAGTGACTTTGTAGACTGGTGTGGGCGCAACCACCTGTGCCTTAACACTAGTAAGACAAAGGAGCTGGTGATCGACTTCAGGAGGAGACCACTACCTCACTCACCGGTGAACATCCAGGGGCAGGACATAGAGACTGTGGACAGTTTCAAGTACC
Source organism: Paratrypauchen microcephalus (assembly GCA_036785185.1). NCBI lineage: Eukaryota > Metazoa > Chordata > Actinopteri > Gobiiformes > Gobiidae > Paratrypauchen > Paratrypauchen microcephalus. The sequence continues at coordinate 1,150,057 of JAVJIX010000007.1, forward strand.
TGGGTGTTCACCTCAACAATAAACTGGACTGGTCCCACAACACTGACGCCCTGTACAAGAAGGGCCAAAGTCGCCTCCACCTCCTGAGGAGACTGAGTTCCTTTGGAGTGAGCAGGCCTCTGCTCAAGACTTTTTATGACTCTGTGGTGGCCTCTGCTCTCCTCTACGCTGTCGTCTGCTGGGCCCCGAGCAGCACAGAACGGGACAGAAAAAGACTGAATAAGCTGGTTAAGAGGGCCAGCTCTGTCCTGGGCTGTCCTCTGGACCGTGTAGAGGAGGTGGCTGAGAGGAGGGTACTGGCCAAATTCATGTCCATTAAGGACGACACCTCTCACCCTCTGCACCGGACTGTAGAGGAGCTGAGCAGCTCCTTTAGCAGCCGACTGAGGCACCCCCAGTGCAAGAAGGAGCGCTACCGCAGATCCTTCATCCCCACCGCCATCAGACTGTATAATTCTAACATATAGGCCAGACGTGCAATATCCTCCTTTTCATGTTGATGCTTGTTGTTACTATTATCATTATTACTATTTTCCATTATTATTATTACATATTACTATTTGCACTATTTATTACTTACTTTATCCCCTCCCTGCCTGCATGCACTTTTTCCCTCCTGTCCAATTGTCCTGGAGCTACTGTGGCGAGTAAATTTCTCCTGTGTGAGATCAATAAAGTCTTATCTTATCTTATCTTATCTTATCTTAATTTCAGCAAATCTTTCATTTAAAAGGTGCTTTTTGTACAAAGTGCTTTAAGGATATGACTAACTCATATCCTTAAAGCACTTTGTACAAAAAGCCTTTATGATGTCTTAAAGGAATATTAAAGTTTTTTACAATCTGAACCTTATTTCGGTAATAAGACACGTTCATTTACTCACCCATAGCACTTTAGTAACATTTGGAGCAGTTCCGTAGATTTGGTAGGTTAGCGATTTCCGGGTAACGTGAATGCTCGGGGCAAGCTATTGCAGTCACCAAATAACACAAACTTTAGCACTTTTCAAGTCACAGAAGCTCGATGTGTCAGTGTAGATTTTCGGTGGAGTCGAAAGCGGCCTGAAACCCGATATCCAGCTATATTTTCATTTGATGACGTCATCATAGGACGTCAGTGGACAGCGAGGACAGCGTGCATGTGCAAATTCCCAGCTGATTCGCAGATAAACACCGCTCTGAATTTTTCTGTTGCGAGACATGGCTGAAGATTAGTTTTGAGTCTGAGTATACGGAGGAAGAGATATTAGAAAGAAGGAAGCGGAGACCATTTGAGGAGCAGCGCACCAGATAACTAACCTGGGAAATCCCAGGCTGCTTTCGTTCGTTCCGATCTGAAAGACATATGGTCTGGTGTAAACCAGGCAGCCAGATAACAGCCATCGGTTCGCATTACTTCTCAGAAGCACTGAATGCGCTGGCCTTCCTTCTTTTCCTTTGCTGGTAAAAATCGTCTGGACTGAAGTGGATACTGCAAATACGATGGTCCAAACGTCTTACAGCTTTGCCTTTCATGTCTGGGCCCATTCTCAAAGCAAGTAGCCACAGCAATAACTCCGGATTGTGATGAGGAAGCCTCTGAAAACTCAACTTCGTCCAAGATGTAATTTTGTTTTCACAACCGGGATAAATGCACGTTCGCACCATTTTCTCAAACGGAGATGTTTTCGTCTTCTTAGCTTCTTTCGGACTGTAACCGAGATCTGACAGCGTTGTTTATCTGCGAATCAGCTGGGAATTCGCACATGCACACTGTCCTCTATGATGACATCATCAAATGAAAATATAGCTGCATATCGGGTTTCAGGACGCTTTTGACTCCACCGAAAATCTACACTGACACATTGAGCTTCTGTGGCTTGAAAAGTGCTAAAGTTTGTGTTATTTGGTGACCACAATAGCTTGCCCCGAACACTCACATTACCCGGAAATCACTAACTTACAAAATCTACGGAACTGCTCCAAATGTTACAAAAGTGCTATGAGTGAGTAAATCAACGTGTTTTATTACTGAAATTAGGTTCAAATTGTAAAAAACGTTAATATTCCTTTAATATTTGACATTGAAAAGTCTACGGGAAAAATGAATGAAATTAAAACATGAAAACTGATGTGCCAAAAGCTATGCACAAAAACTGACAAAATACAAAATACGCTACATTAAGAGTGGGCTGTTGCTGTTGAGCTCTATAGCCTAAAATTTTCCAATCAATAGGTTAAAGCTTTTAAAAGACACTTTCTGCATTTGTTGCTTTTGAGAAAATGTGCTAAATTTTGTGCTAACGTTGACTCTGGACAAAATGACTATGCACAAAAACTAAAACTCGCTAAGCTAATGTTGTGTTATACAGCATCCCCTACTGTATCATACGCTGACACTTTACAAAACGCAAGCACGTGCTAATACCACCTAGCTTCCATAATCCTTAATGTAAGCTTGTGTGCGCATTTAGTTTGCACTTAATCATCGGACAGAGCTGGATTTGGGCACAGTAACCATGAAACTGTCCTCCAGGTCTTCATGCTAATTGGTCATGATGGCTAGGCTAGGCTAACTGAAAAACAGGCAGCGGGCAGGCGGGCAGAGGGGGTATTTTTAGCCCCAACCCCGTCCTAACACAGAGGGGATGGTGACAGGTGGAGGGGGGAGTAGCAGAGATTAAACCAGGCTCTGTTGACTTCATCTGAATCATATTATACAAAAGGCAGAAGACATGGTTCAAGCACCAACTAGATTAGGAGATGGACGGAGCGCGATAACAGCGGTATTATGAAAGATGAGGGGGGCTTACCTTCTGTAGACTGGTGGGGTTTAGCTGGGTTTTGTCTATGATCTTCACGGCCACCTGGAATGACAAAGTAGAAAGATGCGTAAGAGTTTAATAAAACTTGAAAAAATAAACCATCAAAGTATTAATATTGTAATTTTTTTTAAAAGGCTGCAATCAAACATATTGTCCAGTGATGTTGATAGGCAGGGCAGTAGACAGGGTGGAACAAAGGTGTCTGTTATTTGTTTTAAGGGCCCAGAATTGGACCCTCTTCCTATTAATTTATACTGGAGGGGGGCCCATGTAAGGCTTCTTGCCCCGGGCCCCCAAATGTCTGTCAACGGATCTGATCATAGGAATTCATTTTAACAACAAAGTAATTCTACCACTAAAACCTCAATAACATTACATTATGCTGAGAGACAGACCTACAATCTTTTGTTACTATGTTTATCTATGGTTCAAGATGTGCTCAAAGTGTGGAAAAGCGTGGGCACTCCAAGCCTAGTTTAGTTTAGTTTATTGGTTTGTTTTAACAGGGTTTACCACCTACTGCAAACACATAAAAGAAGAGCTGCTTTTTATACCAGATTTAGTTCAAGTTAGTTTTCGACTGCAGTCCACAGGCAGGTTCACAATTAAAAGACATCCAAGTATCCATCCTTTTACAATTAAACCATGCATTCTACAATTTTTTCATTTCAACTCCAATTTTCCACATTTAATCTCAATGGGACTTCCTGGTTAAATAAAGGTAGTAATAATAATAATAATAAAAATACAAATCAGTGTTGACAGTGCTGACTCTGTAAAAGGGCTTTTCAAACATTATAGTCCATCAAGTCAAGGTCTTATCTGTATTCTTATTTGTAATACAGAAAAGCAGCTGGGTCACTATGTAACTTTTCTTTTATTTGTTCAACAGGCAGAATGGCATTGAACAGAACTTGATCTCTATGGAGACAAGCAGGCAACTATACCAGGCCCACTTACAGGTCAGATCTGTGAAAATGTGACCCCCGCTTCACACAGCACATTTAATAGCTATGTAAACACACATTAGTGGATAAATGTAAAGTGTCTTTGAGACATAGTGAATGTTGCTATATAAAACTGATGTATTATTATGCCAGACAGACTTGTTGAAAATCTATGAAAGTTTGAGTGTTCAAACGAGAGAGTAATGTGAGAAAATGTTAATTCCAGTCTGAGAAAAGTGTATAATGTGTGTGGTGAGGCATTTACAGCCTTAAAACATGTAGAATAATTGTAAAATATAAAGTTGTCCTACTTCGTGGATTTCTCTTATTGCGGGTTATTTCTGGAACCTATTGAATTTGTCATTCAATGGTGCACGGTCAGGGCAATCAAGGCAAGCAGTGTTTGTCAAATAAAATCTAAAATCACTGCATGCCAAACTGTATTTTTAATCCCTCAGTCGACCGGGTAGGAAAAAGTTTAATTTTATCAACTGGACAAAAGAGTGAGGAGGTTTTTTTTTATTTTTGCTGCTGCCTCAGTTCTGGTCATTGCTGCCTTATTTCTGCTTGAATGGAGAAGCAAACTGAAACTGCTCTGAAACTGAGGTCATTTTCACACTGCCACGAGTTCCGTCAGTGCAAAAGAGCATTCGCTCTGAGAGTGGAGGCTGGGCTGGTGTGAACCTGACACATTCTGAATCATATTAAGAGCGCTTGCAGCAGTAGGTCTCGCTTCCACTCGCACTCTGGAGCAGGGCGAGTGTGGCGTGAATGTGGCCAGCATACGCAGTCCGCTGTGCGAGTAATGATGCTGGGAATTGGGCTAAAATGTGCTCGGATCATGTGTAGTGTATGAATGGAGCTGCTTTTTGACACATTCGTCTCCTGCCTCTGTGCGGGTGAGCCTGGGTCTGTCAGTGTTCTTCACAAAGCGTTTTCTCCTCCACCACCACCACCACGTACAGCCCTCCAGTGTATTCACGGGGCTCTCTGTGCGTCAGGCGATGGAAATAAATTTGCCGATCAGCTGATGGACTCTCGCGTGGCTCATGATGTGTGGTGTATATGAACAAGGCTTATCCAAAAGTGAAGTAAACAGAACAAAATGTAGTGCGCACTGGGGTCAGTCCAGAGAGCACAGCAATGTGAAAATGACCTCACACACCTACATGTTTACACAAACTGTGTGTTAGGTTGTTTTCACACATGCTGGATCGATTTTCCAAGCACTCCCTCAAATTCTTGAGTGGATTTTGACTATCCTCTCAAGGCTGCAGTTGTGTAGCCCACTGAGACTGAGAGATCATTTAAAGGCTTCAATACTGAAATCCAGTTGGTTTAAACCTAAAGACTCTCTGGTCTGAATGGTCTCCACCTAAACCCCAGCTTAAGGGACTAGCAGTTTAATGCCAAACTGTGGACATTCTAAGCACAGAAATAACATATCCATGGTGACAACCAAGTGGCAGACTTCCCGCTAGAAAAGTGACATAGTGCATCTTTAACAAAAACTCAACCTACAGGCTGCCGATTTGGATACATTATTTTAAAAAATGATTCATTTCAAGTCTTTCTGGAAAAAAATCTCAAGTTGCTTTGTACTTATATGAGGCGTGGTGGACTACAATTTCAGCAAAGTGTTACTTTAAATGGCTTATAATGTTTCCATTCTGAAGTTCAATTTCACCTTTGTCAACACGTGTTATAGCCTACTGTATAAATCAAGCTGGAGGCCATCGCTGCTCATATTCAAAAGCAGCCTATCTGATACTAATGGACTCTTGAGTAAACTACTTATTTGCCCCTATGCCAGAACAACGGGTATGTTTACTGTCTGTAAACTCCAGACTGTATATAGAGTAACATAGGTAACCTGTCATGTCAGGAACAGGAAGTGAGCATGGTTACAACTGACTTCTAATTAAAGGACAAGTAACGCTTTTACAATCTGGAACTTATTTCGGTGATAAAACAACGTCATTTACTCACCCATTGTACTTTTGTGTCATTTGGAATAATTCCAGAGATTTCAGACTTTGGCGATATCCGTTTAACGTGAGTGGCCGGGGCACACTATTGCAGTCACCAAAAACACAAACTTTATCACTCATCATCAACGAGGGCCGTGTGCGAGCATTCATTCATTCCGCTACTTTGTTTAGAAGACGCTCAGAACTTTTCTGTTGCGAGCGAGACATGGCTGAAGATTAGGACTTTGAGATTGAAGAGGACTTATTTGAGTATGATGGCCCTCCCTATCGTTTGAGCGTGAGTACAGGGGGTCCTCGGGTTACGACGTTGATCCGTTCTTAAGACGCGTCGTAACCCGAATTTCGTCGTAAGTCGGAATTTGATTTTGATCTTCCAACCAAAGCACCAATAACCTTTCCATCTCAATAATTAGACCACTACACTGCTTGGTTATCACTGTCGCTTTCATAGAAGCAGATCAGAGCCCACATCAGGTACTTCCGCCCACATTGGGCACGCACACGAGACCGTTTTCTTCGCCCTACAACCGCAACAAAGCGTATTCTTCCGCCACGCGCCGCGCGCCGTTCGCGTTTGTTTACGTCGCTTACCACGCTAAACTGCGTAAGACGGAATGACGCGTAATATTATTATTTGTTTTTTATGGGGGCGCGTTCATAACCACGAAACGGTGTAAGTCGAGACCGTCGTAACCCGAGGACCCCCTGTATACGGATGAGGAGGTATTAGAAAGAAAGACGCGGAGACAGTTTGAGGAGCAGCGCACCAGAGAACAGCCATCGGTATCGCATTACTTCTCAGAATCGTGCGCTGAATCTTTCTTTTCCTTTGCTGGCAAAAAATTGTCCAGACTGAAGTGGGTACTGCAAACATGATGGTCCAAACGTCTTACAGCTTTGCCTTTCATGTTTGGGTCCATTCTCAAGGCAACTAGCCACAGCTTCAGTAACTCGTGATGAGGAAGCCTGTGAAAACTCAACTTCGTCCAAGCTGTCATTTTGTTTTGACAACCAGGATAAATGCATGTTCGCACCATTTAGGGTTTTCTCAAGCAGAGATGTTTTCTTCTTCATAGCTTCTTTATGACCAAGTGCTGAGAGCGTCGTCTTATCTGCAAATCAGGTGTGAATGCGCGCATGCATGCGGTCCTCATTGATGATGTCATCCAATCGGAACCATGACTGGAACTCGGATTACAGGCCACTTTTGACTCAAACGAAAGTGTAAACTAACACACTGAACTTTTGTCACTTGAGAAGTGATAAAGTTTGTTATTTGGTGACTGCAATAGCGTGCCCCCGACCATTTACGTTACACGGATAACGCCAAACTCCGGAAAATCTCCAGAAATACTCCAAATGACACCAAAGTACAATGGGTGAGTAAATGACATTGTTTTATCACCGGAATAAGGTCCAGATTGTAAAAATGTTACTTGTCCTTTAAAGGGTCTATGTTATGCAATTGTCTGATCTATGTTATAATGTGTGACCTGGAGTTGTATTTTTTTCATTCACACATGTTTAACACACAAACCCTGCATATTTAGTAACTGAGTTTTTCTTTAAAACTGAAATCACTCCATCTGTTCCATCTTGTGTGATGTCATGTAGTAATACAGGAAGTGCTCCACTGTGTTTTTAAACTCCATACACCTTCATCAATCATTTGGATGATTTCAGCCCTGGAATTGCGAATCTTTACTGAACTAAAGGTAAAAGGAGCTGTTAACTTGAAAACTACTGTTTCATGACATCACAAGGGGGAGCAGAGCATTTTGAGCTTTGGAGATGTAGACAGACTAATTGTGTGAATGAAACAAAACACAACCAGGTATGTTTTTGAGGAGGTAACAGCATTGTAACACAACTCACAAGAGTCAATTTTGTCTCATAAAAGACCTTGAAAATATGTACATCTCTCTGCTCATCTTTTTTTTTTTTAAACTGCTTATTGTGATCATGGTGTTTTTATTTCATCATTTTGCTGTTATAACTACTAGCCTCGATTAGCTTTGTTTGGTTGCATTTGCGTTTGAGTGACGTCACACTCCCACAGTCTAATTGATATTTAGCAGCTGAAGCCATCCACATTCCTTGGGCGTGTTATGCTAACTGTAGGCATGTTCTGTCTGAGGCTTTATTAGACTTTGATCTGAGCTTTATTACACAATCTGATCAGAAAGAACCGACTTAGCTGGAACTATAACAGGTGAGCTGATAATTGTGATGTTTACACAAGTCTCTCGCGTATTGAATTACAGTCACAAGCTAGCTAGCATTATCAGTTTTTCAGTTAGCCTAAACAGGACCATAACAGCTCGTATTGATCGCAGGCTCCTGATAATGTGCTGTTTAAACCCAATTTGTTTTCAGACCATTTTAAAACTATCTGTAGTTTCTACTCTAGAAGAACTAGATTTGAAAAGAGTGATGGTTTATTTTTAACACATTAATAGTTTCAGCAAGCAAAAATATACAAATAAAAAAACATGCGATTCAGCTGTTTCTGTTCAACAAAATTCCACAAAATTGTTATTAAAATACTTTATTAGCTCTCAAAATCTGTGTAAAATACTTTTACTTTTTACTCCTTAAGTACATTTTTAAACAGGCACTTTAATACTGTTGCTTGAGTAGATTTGAGTGTATGCATTCTGTCACTATAGTAACGCCTAAAGAGGTATATGTAGAACACCCCTAGGCCCCAGCATGATGTCACTGCACAGTATCCATTCTATATACAATCTATAGACAGCGGACTGGCGTTCAAACTGATGCACTGATACACTCTCATCCAATCGGCAGCATTCTGTTCTGTCCATCGCCCAAAGTGCACGACTACAACTAGTGCATCAGCAACTTCCAGCTCGATCCATACTGCCGACTCACCAGATAACCTTTTAAATTATACATAAAGTGACTGACACAAGCATTATAATGCAATTGCACCAAAAGCAGAGAAAAGCACTATAGCTGGACGCGTAAAGTGGTCTGTTTGGTAAAAGTTATGTAGATGGTTTGAAATTAATAGCATTTTGAGTTTATTGAAGATTTGTGGCCAGACCCCAGCTATTATTAAAGTGTTGCATTGGTAAGACCACTTAGTTTACTGCATTGGAGAGTACAGGGCTTTTTACAGATCTCATCATAACATGGGTTTTACTGTTTACACTATGGTGGAGATTGCTTCATTGATTGACTAATGCAGTTTTATAAGAGGTTCTGATTTGAAATAGTAATAAAGATTGATTGAATGAGTGAAAGATGAATGAAAAGTGAAGTGAAATTGTGATTTGAATGTCTGTAATTTGGAAATCTCATAAGTGGCTATCCAGGACAATAATATCTGGTCTCTATAGGGTCTTGTTAGCAGCTATGAAAACTGTACTGTAGACCTCTCCACATCTGTTCAGAAATGTAACTTGGATTATCCTGTGTAATCTCTCCCGAATTATTAAAAAATGTGACGCACCACGGACTTTGAGCCCTCATGTCGGCATTACAGATTCCGAGAAAATGCAATTTTTGTATTTTTTTTTTTAATTCGTGATTTTCGTTTTTTTGCAGAATCTGCTAGTTGAGATCATGAAGAAGCCTCTCCATGTTTCAGATAACAGCATTAGTGATGTTAAAAACATACATTTTTAATTTCAAATTGGCTTGTTTTTGAGGGAAGAAACGGGGCATGTATAAATCAACATAATTTTCCCACACTCACGCGCCTGCCAATCCGGTTACGAGGAGCGCTGTAGGAGTTTCCCCTGTTCTCCATTCAAGTATTTCATTTCAGTATTTTTCATTTCATTTCATTGCATTATTGTTGATCTTTTTTATTTTACATTGTATAATACATTGTATAATACGTGCAGTAAGAAATCGACGTGCTGTATGTGTATATATATATATATATATATATATATATATATACAGGGGGTCCTCGGGTTACGACGGTCTCGGGTTACGACGTTTCGTGGTTACGAACGCGCCCCCATTAAAAAAAATATGTATATATTACGCGTCATTCCGTCTTACGCGGTTTAGCGTGGTAGGAGATGTAAACAAACGCGAACGGCGCGCGGCGCACGGCGTAAGAATACGCTCTGTTGTGGTTGTAGGGAGAAGAAGACAGCCTCGTGTGCGTGCCCAATGTGGGCGGAAGTACCTGATGGGCTCTGATCTGCTCCTATGAAAGCGGCAGTGATAACCAAGCAGCGTAGTGGTCTAATTATTGAGATGGAAAGGTTATTGGTGCTTTGGTTGGAAGATCAAAGGCAAAATCCGGTTTACGACGAAATTCGGGTTACGACGCGTCTTAAGAACGGATCAACGTCGTAACCCGAGGACCCCCTGTACACACATACACATGCATATATATACATATATATGCATATATATACATATCTATACATATACATATATATACATACATATCTATACATATACATATATATACATACATATCTATACATATACATATATATACATATATATACATACTATGCTATATTATGTGCAATACGAAATTCATTTGAGCAGTATTACCTCCTGTGAAATACTCCTTAAATACCTGTACCTTGGTATTTTATTACATATTTTATTACTTTTTTTTATTATATTGGTTACTTTGCTATGGTATTAATACTTCCTGACTATAAGTAAATTTTGTAGTAAACTTTGACTTAACATATTATCCTGTGTATTATTAAATTATTGAATGATTCTGACCTGCCTGGACATTAACACCACACCACAGTGATAGTCATGATGGGGGAGGGCTTAGCTTAATGTCATGCAAATCAGGCAAGGAAGGCTGAAGAGAGGAAAGTTCACAAGCTTATTTCAGAGCTTTCGAAAATCTACTGTGCCTGCTTTCAAATAGCGACAACTTCTTCAAATATGGTCAGATTTTCATGTGTAAGACATCATTGGAAAGCTTAGAATCTATACTTTCAGAATCTGTGAATAACTCAAAATGCCTCCGGGACAACTTGTGTCCTATTTGGCCACAATAGGACACAAATGGTCACAAATGTAAAAAAAAAAATTATAGATATTGCAAATTACAATAGATTACAAAAATTTTAAATTAGAAAAAATAATCAGTGGGTCAAGAAAGTGGTCTATTTTATTTTTACATATACATTTATATAATCATGCCTTATTTGACACCAGTTTTTTCTCTTTGTTATTATAAAATATTGTGATGTGAGCTACTGTATCCAAATAACTTCCCTTGTGGATCAATAAAGTTTGTCTAAGTCTAAGTTAGAAACATGTTTTGCAAATTGTTTTGTTTTGTTTTATTTGTCAGTGATTTTGACTTTTAAATAAGAAATCCTGCACAAGTCAAGGAGCAAAATCAACAAGTGATTAAGGTTAACACTTAGTCAGAGAAGGACAAGGGAGTGGTTGGGCCAATGTGTGATATGGTGAAAAAAATAACCAACTTTTTTCTTTTTAAAGGTCCTATATTACGCAAAATTAACTCTTGTGAACTTTAAGTCACATTATAATACTGTTACCTCATCAAAAACATACTGAGTTGTGTTTTGTTTCATTCACACATTTGAAATATCCTTTTTTTAAATTATTATAGTCTGTCTACATCTCCAATGCTCAAAATGCTCTGTTCCACCTTGTGATGTCATCAAGAGGTAGTTTTCAAGTTAATAGCTATTTTTCTGTTTTGTTCAGTAGAGATTGGCAATTCCAGGGCTGAAATGATCCAAATGATTCTAGTGAAGGTGTATGGAGTTTAAAAACACAATGGAGCACTTCCTGTATTACCACATGACATAACAATATGGTAAATAGCGCAATATGGGACCTATGGGAACACAAGAAAAAGTACATTTTATTCCTCCAAAGTCTGAACTCTTCTCCAAACCACAAGTTTTTACAAACAGAAGATTCTGTATAGACCTCGCTCCGTCACTGACAATTAGAAAAGATTGAATCTTAGTGCAAGCTTTGTAAACCAATGGTTAAACCAATGGTTAGAGATTAGTCACAAAAAGGAACTAATATAATAGGGTTTTCAATACAAGAGTGTATTTCCTCTTTTTCTATACCACCTTTCACCAGTCACCTAACTGTGGTTTACATGCGCTCCAAAATTCTGATTTTTTTCATAACTGTTCACACACTACCAGTCAAGTTTGGACACACCATCACACCACTTTTTTTTTTTTTTTTAAATATATATTTTGTACACACAGAAGACATCAAATACATGAAGTAATATGTATGGAACTATGTAGTAAAGGAAGATGTTAAATAACAAATACTGTAATAATAGGTTTAAGTTTAGGTTTAGGTTTCTTTATTAGTCTCCACCAGGGAGAAATTTGTCTTGGAGGTAAGGGAAGGTTGCAGTACAGACAGAAATATATATACAGTACATACATACATACATACATACATACATACATACATACATACATACATACATACATACATACATACAATATACATACACGACATCAGATAAAAGATAACGGTGTTGGCACAGACATAGATGTATTGGAAGTTCTCACCCCGGCCTCCGACCCTCCCCCCGAACCATCATCCGCTCCAGCATCCCCACTATCATTCACATCATTCCCCATCCCCACCATCATTACCCTTCACACAAACCATGCACCACCACTATATAGACCAGTTTCAAAGCTACGTCATCACTGAATGTGCGCGCAGTGTTGCGCAGCTAAAGATATAGAAGAGCTCGAATAAAGAGAAACAGATGGAATAAATGATAGTTCATATCATTCAACTGACATACACACAAGTGAACACCTGCTGCTTGTTTAGGGTAATTTATCCAGGTGTTCAATGGTGTTTAATCATGCTGATTAACTAGCAAGCACAGGACACCGCAAAGCTCACAGACATTAACCGGGTAACCTCTACGGCAGACACATGTAAACGAACATGAATAACTTTGTTAAAATGCATGATAAGTTTTCTCATGACCATCATAAATGGCATTTGACATGACTGAGATCACATCTGTGACTCGTGAATTAAGTCGTAGTATGTTACTTACCCCGCAACACAAGTGCAGTTGGCGGTCAGCACGTAGTTCTCGCGCTTGTTGATGATAGCCCGAGCATTGTACATGGTCGTCTTGTGGCCTTGTCTTTGACTGGGGAGAACATCAGATGCCAACACGCAAAACTCCCCATCGATATCGTGGTATTTTACCTCCTGTACATGGCCACATACGGCAAACTGGTAGGCATCCATGGATTTGTATGCGCGCACTTTCTCTCTTGTATACACGCTGGGCTTCTCCACTAAATAACAGTGGATATCTGTCCACTGTAAATCTGGCCACTTTCTGCGGTCGTACTGCCACTCCGTGATCGCATGAGGATCTGGTAGTCGAACCCCATTGCTCAACGTGAGCTTTTGTATCGTTCAGATACTCCGCTATGGTCCGCCATGGTTGATTCTGGGTCAGCAATGCACGCACATGCCGGTGACGTCACGTCTGTTTACTAACGGTACAGGGGTCTATAAAAAGTAGATATACACATTCATCCTGTCATAAATAATAATGGTGCATTTAAAACCACCTTTGCTTTGTTTGAACAATATTTTGAGGGAAAAAAAAAGATCTTTACATAATTACATAAATCCATATATCTTGCTTCATCCATTTGAAGATTTCTGTGTGTATACAAAATGTAGAAAATAGTGAAAATAGAAAGAAAAACATTGAATAAGAGGTGCGTCCAAACTTTTGACTGGTGCTCTTATATATACTACCATTACTATTTTTGTTAGAACGTATTTAAGTTTTTTCCTTTGCTACATAATCTCATATATTTTACTTCATGTATTTGATGTCTTAAAGTAAAGTAAGTAAGTTAGTAAAAAAATAAGGAAAACATAGAATGAGATGGTGTGCCCAAACTTTTGACTGGTAGTGTATGCCTGTTAGCAATCATATAAATACGCTCCCCCCCCCCCCCCCCTCATTTCACCATTCACTATCCATCTGCTTAGGTCAACTACTGTACAGTCATCCAATTACTCCAATAATTCCTGCAAATTGTCCTTTTATAATTATTTCAAACTAGAATAGCCCATTTCCCAACAAAATACCTCCTGGTTTACCAAACAGACTGCACTGCAATAATGCCGCAGTATCAAGTGTACTATAAGTGGATTTAAGCTGGCCCTGATGAACTGGGTTTAGAGTCACTGTTGTTCCATCCAGCTGTGTTTCTAATCTAAAGTTCAAAAACGCCACAGGGAAAAGTAGGAAGTAGCATTAGTTAGTTAGTTAGTTTGTTTAGTTTCACATTTCAGACTGATACAACGTGGCAGAGGAGCATGGTAAACAATAAGAATTTGAATTTCGAGGACTGAGATGTAGAGATACGCAAATTTCAGCATCAGAAAAGCTGTATTGCTATAAGTCAAGGTTTGTTGTCACTACACTATATTCAAGGGCCCATGTTGAGCTATCTCTGTTTTGATGCTCTTTCCTCATCAAAAACATACTGGAGTTGTTTTGTTTCATTCACACATGTTAAACATACAAACCCTGCATATTTAGGCGCTGTTGTTCTCTCTCATCATCTCTCTTGTGATCTCATGTGGAACACAGGAAGCGCTCCACTGTGTTTTTAAACTCTATACACCTTCACTAGAATCTTTTTCAATCAAAGCCATGGAAGTACAAATCTCTATAAAGGTAAAACAAAAAGTAAAATGTAGCTGTTAACTTGAATACAAGCACTACATGACATCACAAGGTGGCATTTTGAGAGATTCTGGAGATGTATTAGATGTATTAAAAGACTCATAACTGAATCATGTGTGAATGAAACAAAATGCAACTCCAGGGATGTTTTTGATGAGGTAATAGCATTTTAACATGGCATAAAGTTCAAGAGTCAATTTTGTGTAATGTAGCACCTTTAAAGGGATATGCCACCCCCAGGCCAAACTTGGGCATCTCCCCACAGTCCAGAGACTAAAATAAGTGGTGGAAAGCGTTTTCCTGGTCACCCAGCCATTGTCCGAGTCTGTCAGCACTGACCGCCGCGGTATCTGCAGCTACTCCGCGTTAGACTGGAGTCTAACGTCGCCAGAGAAAGATTTTGGCCAAAAGGAATTAATTTGCTCGATGCTTTTCCCAATTACTTTCTGTGTAGTGCGCATTCATATCGAGTGCAAATAAATGTGCAAATCAACACGGAGAGCTTGCCTTGGTCATTTTGGGGTGGGAACTATTTTACAGTGCGGAAAAACACAGCCGAAGCACACACCACGCTGACAGGGGAATCCCTGTTACGCACCAGGAAGGGAGTTCCCCTGTTACGCAGCGTGGTGTGTGCTTCGGCTTTGTTTTTCTGTTTCTGTTTTTTGGGAAAAGCATTGAGCAAATTAATACCTTTTGGCCAAAATCTTTCTCTGGCGACGTTAGCCTCCAGTCTAACACAGAGTAGCTGCAGCTGCGCGTGGCGGTCAGTGCTGACAGACCTGGACAATGGCTGGGTGACCAGGAAAACGCTTTCCATCACTTATTTTAGTCTCTGGACTGTGGGGAGATGCCCAAGTTTGACCTGGGGGTGGCATATCCCTTTAACCTTATACTAAATCAGTGTGCAATGTAGATTTGAAAAAAAAAGAAAAAAAAGTCAAACTTTTTATAGTGCTAATATAGTGGTATAGTATCGGTGTAATCATATATTTATATAAATTAATAGATAATGATACAGAAATGTACACATGTAAATAAATGTAATAATGTCATTTTTTTTATATTCCACTAAAACACATTTTTACAAAATGAAAAGTTCATTTGTGATATTTGTGTTAAGATAAATTTGTGGGCTTTGCTACGGATTTTATTACATGAAATATTGGTTATATTAGTAGGCCAAATATCGGATGTTGGATAACAAAATCTAATATGGCCCATCCCTATAGAGCAAAATCATTAAGGTCTTTGTAGTTCCCTGTTTTCCATTGGCAATACATCCTGGAGGTTTTGCTGTTTAATTTTATGTAAACATCCACTGTGAGACGTAGCTATAAACCTGCTATTTAAGATATCACAAATACTGTTCCATCATCAGGGGATGAGTTTCAAAATAGCCATTATTGTCCATCTAACTCCATTATAAAGAGTTCGTAACTGCTGTACACTACATGGTGTGATAGAACAGTCCCCTCTGATAAGCCTGAGGGTGTTGAGAGGCTCTGGGCTCTGGCTGCAGTCTCTATCAGTCTGTTAAAGAGACGTGCTGACTCACACAGCACTGTGAGCAGGGCTACCCCAGGTCTACAAGAGGCTGCAGGATTTCACCAAGTACTGAACAAGTAATGGAGTACTAGCTTAGATGTACTTAATGAAGAAGTTACAGATAGCAAAATGTAAAGGTGCACTGTGTAACTTTTCTGGTGGAAGGCATTAAACAAGCATGTCACAAAATACATCCTTATAAAATTTAACCTAACCTAATTTATAGCTGATCTCTCTCCAATTCCACTATTTATACAATGTTCCCAGTCCATCGTGACAATTAAGAGACTATCCCTGAATCAGCATTTCCTATAGAGCAGTTAATACCATTTGATTCTCGCCCTGCGTCCAAAAGTCATGCTTGTTTATCTCTCTGATGGATTTAAAAGTGAATTATGCAGCTTTGCAGTGACAGAAGGCCAACGCATCACTCTTAATTATTCAGTGCATTTGCAACACACGGCCCATATGCTCCCACACCATTCACAGGGCCCAGGCTAAACCCTGGATGATTCAAAAAAGCAACAAAGTCCACATTCAGCACTGGTATTAAAAGTGCATTGTGTAACTTTTCTGGTTGGGGGTCCATCGCCTGCTTGTTTCTATGGATATGTCATTGCTCTGCCTGGAATATTCCGCAGTATGTCATTAAACAGCACTACCTTACATTTATTCAGTTACAGCGGTTTTATAGCTTAAAAATACCTAGAAAAACAGGCATGACTCTCTCACTGTGAGCAGGGTCACCTCTTCACAGATCTGACCTGTAACTTGGTCTGATTTTGTCTCCATGAAGATAGAAAGGTTTAATACCATACTGTGAAATATTCCAGACAAAGTAATAACATTTCCACAGAGAAAAACATTTGCTGGAGCCTCTGCCAGAAAAGTTACACATTGCACCTTTAAAGGTCCCATGGCATGAAATTTTCACTTTCTGAGGTTTTTGAACGTTAATGTGAGCTCCCCTACCCTGTTTAGCCCCCCCCCATGGTTAAAAGTTGCGAAATGTCTAAACTGAGCATTTGCGATCCTTTTCTGTGTTAGAAAAAATCAGAGCTCAAACGGGCGATTTTGAACAAGGCACCTTGTTGACGTCAGATCGAAAAAAGAAATGCAAATGTAGTTCCACCCCCGTCTGTCTGTACTCAGCGTCTCTGTAAATCACGCCCAGAGAGTTTGGCCTGCGGAGAAGCTACACAATGCGAAATACGTTTTTTTATTTGCCTGGAGGAACTTGCGAGTGTTTCTAGGCTCGGAAGTCCTTTATCTGAGCCTCTGGACCTTTGAACAGCAGTGGTTTAATTTTATTTTCTGTGGAAATGTGTTTATTTTTCAATGGAAGGCTGCTCATCTCTCCCCCCGTGCAAAAACACGGAAGTGGGTCACAGAGCGGACCTACCCCCCCACCCCCTACTATAGGCCATCTCTGTCCTCCTCATTTGCATTCAAGCAACAACTCCCATAATGGAGTGTTCCAGAGTGACATTTATGACTCTTTCTCATCTTATCTCTGTTTCTCATGCAGTGAGTGTTGATTTTGAAGAAGGATTCATTTACAGTATTAGGGAACCATTAAGGAGCCATATAAAAGCATCAAGAAGTACCATGTCATGGGATCTTTAAAGGGATATGCCACCCCCAGGTCAAATTTGGGCATCTCCCCACAGTCCAGAGACTAAAATAAGTGGTGGAAAGCGTTTTCCTGCTCACCCAGCCATTGTCCGAGTCTGTCGCCACTGACCGCCGCGGTATCTGCAGCTACTCCGCCTTAGACTGGAGTCTAACGTCGCCAGAGAAAGATTTCGGCCAAAAGGAATTAATTTGCTCGATGCGTTTCCCAATTACTTTATGTGTAGTGCGCATTCATATCGAGTGCAAATAAATGTGCAAATCAACACAGAGAGCTTGCCTTGGTCATTTTGGGTGGGAACTATTTTCCAGTCGAATCACGCACCACGTTGTGCAACAGGGGAACTCCCTTCCCGGTGCGTAACTGGGATTCCCCTGGCAGCGTACTGCGTGATTCGACTGTATTCTTCCGCACTGGAAAATAGTTCCCACCCAAAATGACCAAGGCAAGCTCTCCGTGTTGATTTGCACATTTATTTGCACTCGATATGAATGCGCACTACACATAAAGTAATTGGGAAACGCGTCGAGCAAATTAATTCCTTTTGGCCGAAATCTTTCTCTGGCGACGTTAGACTCCAGTCTAAGGCGGAGGAGCTGCAGATACCGCGGCGGTCAGTGGCGACAGACTCGGACAATGGCTGGGTGAGCAGGAAAACGCTTTCCACCACTTATTTTAGTCTCTGGACTGTGGGGAGATGCCCAAGTTTGACCTGGGGGTGGCATATCCCTTTAAAGCTTCATACTGGGGCTACTATGTTACAAGTTGTGAGCTGAAGAGTTTGGCTATCTCTGTGGGTATAAGATACACAGACATGGCGCAACTATTCAAAAGCACTAAAAGGTCATATGGTAAAAAAAAAAAAAAAAATGTGGAAGAAGGATTAAAGGGTAGGTTCAGTGTGTTTTGCCTTTTATTCTATAGGGATGTTGTGGCATATGAGAAAAACAGGTGATATGATGTAACAACAAAAAACAGGAAACAACATGAAATACTGCTTAAAAAAAAAAAAAAAAAAGGTGTCCAGCTTCCACTTATATATTATTATTAAAAGTATATTAATATCTTAAAAGTGTTTATTTTAGGTATTTTCGGGCAGTTACAGTTAAAAAAAAGCTGAATCAGGAGTATCAGTCGTTGATTTTTTTTTGTTGTCTTAAACCTTTCCTGTTAACCTGCTCTACATAATCCTGATGTTTATTTCACTATTGTGGTTCCAAATTCGCTCCTATAACTGCCAACTCGCTGAGTCTCACTGACATGACACTCCCTTAAAGGGATAGTGCGGGTTTTTTTTATGTTAATCTGTATGGGTTTCCTTCTAACAGGTTTGTGCATTAACACTGGCTGTCTCGGCTCAGCCCAGTTCTGCTCGCGTTCTGGAGCTCATGTAAGTAGGTTTGGTAAGTTCGCCTGGACATTAAATAAAGCTTGTTTTTCTTCTCAAAACAACCTGTTCACTTGTAAACTTCTGCTTACACATCCGCTAAAAGTGAACAGGCTGATAGAGATACCGTGGGCGCAAATATGTGAATGTGAAATACTCTGCTGAATTTTTAATGGACAACTGTCTGTGACGCAAATATATCACTTTTTGGACAAATGTTGTTTTGGGAAGAAAAACAAGCTTTATTTCATGTCCCGGCAAACTTACCAGACCTACTTACGTGAGCTCCAGAACGCGAGCAGAACCGGGCTGAGCCGAGACTGTCAGAGGTAAGCCTGTTAGAAGGAAACCCATACAGATTAACATAAAAAAAAACTCTTTAAACACTTTAAACCGCTTCTCTATACTGTCTATAAGCAGGACATGTACAAGTTTTTCTCATTCTCAGTGTATGGACAGGCCATGTCTCATGTGAAAGCTCAGAACCTCCAGAGTTCACTCAGTGAGCTGCAGAGGCTGCAATAACACTGACTCAAGACTGGCTGCATGTTTAGTGACCATTCAGATCAGAGAGAATCCTTTTAGGTTTCAACCAACTAGATGAAATGAGGCTCATTCTGCTTTCTGATTGGATAATCGTCTTGAGAACCAAAACACCATGAAGTAGACAAGTGCTCAAAATGATACTGACCAGTGAACAGTAGCACAGTGCCTCCAGTATAGTATGACAATAAGGATTGTGGCCCGAACTGACTTCAGTGATTTTTGGCTTAATGATTACCTGTACACCAATATCTAACCATTAATCAAATACGGGTGTACCTGAACATTTAGTACACTGTAAGAAAACACCGCATTTTACAGAGCAGAGTGCATTTCCTCAATAATACAGGAAGTAATTTGTTTTTTGTATTTGTATGTATTGTATGTATTTGAGCAAAGTACAGTAGTATGTTATAAAAGCAGCTCTATGGGGGCAAATATGCCCACTATGCCCTGTCTGGATAAGGCTTTTTTGGACAATAAAGCCTTTTATAGGCTCTATTCACATTTACCAGAAGACACTTGCGGATGACGACTTCCGGTGTAGTGACCCTGGGCATGTGAAAAAAACATGAATTCAGCAGCAGTGGTCTTCACAACCTGCCAAAGCTTTCCATGGGGGATGGGACTCTAATCGCACCTTCTTACAGGCAGCTGGTTGTAACTGTTAATCTGCTGAACATAACGGAATGCTACAATGACATTTTTTATGAACTTAGACAAATTATAATACACAAATCAATAGGCAATTTATAAAAGGAAAGAAAGAAAGAAAGAATACAGTGATATCGAGATGAAGAAAACCGACCCCCCATCACCAACAGAGCCCAAAGGAAGTCGTCATCCGCATGTTTCCAAACATCTTCCGGAACGTAAGCGTGAATAGAGCCTATTGTCCAAGTGTTAGCATACTAGTTTGTTGTTAGCTTTACCATGACAGCAAAACTGCTCTGGTCTCTGAAAGTTGAGACAAGCACTCACAAATGAGTCAGGAAAGTGAGGACTAAGTTTGGACCACTGCAAACTGTTTGAAACTAGTTCTGTTTTTCATGTTTTTAAAAATCAGGTACAGCTTACTATAACATTTTAAGAATCTTTCATGTTTTATAACACATTATACTTTTTTCTTACATAAAAAAATCAGGTACAACTCTTATGAGCTTTAAGCCATGTTAGAATGCTGCTACCTCTTCAGAAACATACCTGGAGTTTTGTTGTTTCATTCACATAATGTTTGAGTAATCCTTTATTATTAGTCTGTCCCCATCCCCAAAATGCTCTATTCCACCTTGTGATGTCATTAAGTTTCAGTTTTAAAGTTAGCAGCTAGCTTTTACCTTTAGTTCAGTAGAGACTGGCAATTCTAGGGCTGAAATTATCTAAATAATTTTACGTGAAGAGTCCCTCAGTCGTCCAGGTAGAATCCATGATAAAAGAAGAAATTCAATTTGTCAACTGGACAAAGTTTGTTTGGTCGAAAACGTTTCGCCGCTCATCCGAGAGGCTTCGTCAGCTCTAATTAGAATACTGGTAAGACACTTGCTTATATCCTGCTGCAGGGAGGAGCTAACTAGCTAACTACTTTCCGAAACTATCTCATTGGTTTCAGTCTTTTGTTTCTCTGGCGTCTAGATTAGCATACCTATTCATCCCTACAACGACTGTTTTTACACCTCTGGCCCTGACCTGGCTAGCCCTATTGTTCCCCTGTTTGCTTGATCTAGGCTTAAGAATGGAATTATAGATGGGAGACAAATTATGTCTGACTCCACCATTTCTGTTCAAAGAAGGATTCTCTTTTTTGACAAAAATAGCCTCTTTAACCCCCCTCTCAAACCAATTCTTTTCCCTGGCTAAGATCTGAACCTCACTGTCCTCAAAAGAATGGCCCGTGGCTTCTAGGTGAAGATGTACGGCAGATGACGGTCCACTCTGGCACGCCCGTCTGTGTTGGTACATCCTCTTGTGAAGTGGCTGCTTGATTTCTCCAGTGTAGCGCTCACTGCAGTCTTCACTACACTGAATGGAGTAGACCACATTGCTTTGCTTGTGGCTCGGTGTTTTGTCCTTTGGGTGGACGAGTTTTTGTCTTAAAGGGATATGCCACCCCCAGGGGATATGCCACCCCCCAGGTCAAATTTGGGCATCTCCCCATTCATATCGAGTGCAAATAAATGTGCAAATCAACACGGAGAGCTTGCCTTGGTCATTTTGGGTGGGAACAATTTTCCAGCGCGGAAGAATACAGCCGAATCACGCACCACGTTGTGCAACAGGGGAACTCCCTTCCCGGTGCGTAACTGGGATTCCCCTGGCAGCGTACTGCGTGATTCGGCTGTATTCTTCCGCACTGGAAAATAGTTCCCACCCAAAATGACCAAGGCAAGCTCTCCGTGTTGATTTGCACATTTATTTGCACTCGATATGAATGCGCACTACACATAAAGTAATTGGGAAACGCATCGAGCAAATTAATTCCTTTTGGCCGAAATCTTTCTCTGGCCACGTTAGACTCCAGTCTAAGGCGGAGGAGCTGCAGATACCGCGGTGGTCAGTGGCGACAGAC
Source organism: Paratrypauchen microcephalus (assembly GCA_036785185.1). Lineage (NCBI taxonomy): Eukaryota > Metazoa > Chordata > Actinopteri > Gobiiformes > Gobiidae > Paratrypauchen > Paratrypauchen microcephalus. Next base: position 1,172,191 of record JAVJIX010000007.1, read on the forward strand.
TCGGACAATGGCTGGGTGAGCAGGAAAATGCTTTCCACCACTTATTTTAGTCTCTGGACTGTGGGGAGATGCCCAAATTTGACCTGGGGGTGGCATATCCCTTTAAAGTGTTTGTGGGTTTGAAATAAACAGGGATTTCATATTGTCTGAAAATCCTCTGTAGTTTTTCCGACACGCCGGCCAGGTAAGGAATCGCTACCCCTTTCCTCCTGGGTTCGGATTCTCTGTCGTCTTGTTTCTTGCCCTTGTCTCTCTTGGTTTTGTTAACAGCCCATTTAGGATCTCCACAAACAGAGAGGGCTTCCTGCACATGTTGTTCTTCTTTCTCCTTACCATCTGTGCTTGCGGGAACCACTTGGGCCCTGTGTTGTAATGTCCGAATAACTCCCAGTTTGTGCTGCAGTGGGTGGTGCGAATCATAAAGTCCCGGTCTGGTCTGTGTGGGCTTCCTGAAGACTTCTACTTGGAGTCTAAATAATTTTAGTGAAGGTGTATGAAGTTTACCACTTCCTGTATTACCACGTGACCTGAGTGTTTTCAGTTTGAGAAAAGAACTCAGCCTAAATATGCAGGGTTGTGTTTGTTAAACATGTGTGAATGAAACAAAACACTACTCCAGGTCTGTTTGTGATGAGGAAACAAAATTATAACATAGATCAGAAAACAGTGTAACATGGTCCTTTTAAACTCAATATCTACAACCAGATTTGCTGCTTCCAAGCTTGAATTAGCACAGTACAAGGTGTGCAGTGGACTAAACGAGTTATTCTACTAAATTCCAGCCTCTCTCTTCACATCAGGTCTAGTTTTCCGACTCCGGACTATAGCTTGATGCTGGGAATACCGCTGGGATGTTTAGTAGGTTGTGTTCTTTCCACCTGTTCTGTGGCTGCTCACTTGGCTCGCGTCTGTGCATTTTGATGAGCCAGCAGCCCCACACAAAGCACAGCCTTCTACTGCTGCACACAGAGGACACTATACTATAATGTATACACACATAATACTCATAATACAGGAGCAGAGAGACTGGAGCAGAGGCAGAGGACAGGAGAAAAAGGCAGAAGTAGATAACAGGTCCAGGTGCAGGTGCAGAAGAGATGAGCACAGGACAGGAGAAAAAGACAAGAGCAGGAGACAGGGGCAGACAACAGAGGCAGAGGACATGATGAGTTGGGGACAGGGGCAGAGGACACGAACAGAGAGACAGTAGCCAAGGACAGGAGCAGAGGGGAGGATGCAGAGGAGAGGGTCGATCAAACTGGTGCAAGGTCAATCTCAAGGGATGAAGAGAAGAACAAAATAATACATGTATTCAATAAGAATGCTGTGATGTCATCTGAAACCCAGCTATTGCAGTGTCATATAAAGGGGCTTCTTCCAACGCTTTACCTTATCTGGTCTGGAATCGCTTCTTTCACTATTACACGTAGCCATGTAAAAGTCTAGAGTCTCACACCCAGCTGATGTGAGTGGTGTGGTCTGTCAGGGAGCTGCAGGAGGCCTGGTGCAAACGAAGAGCAGATCACAGTTCTGTCTCCTCTTGAGGGACACTGGCTTTAATTATGAAAAAAATGAATGAATGAACACCAGGAGCTGCACGTCCATCACTACAGCCAGAGGACAGGACCGAAGCAACCAGACTGTTAACTAGGGATGCAACAATATCCAAATCTCTTATGATATGTTCTCACGGTGCTATGTTTATTGCAATATTTATTTTATATTTGGAGGCTTAAAAACTGTGAATACACTACTTTTTCCACTTACAATGCTTTTACAAGACTTAATCCAAAGACCTAACATTTAAAAGTGATTATAACAGTTCTTTCTTCATGTAGTCTGGACAGAAACAGAGCAAGGGATCATGGTCTATGTAGTTCTCTCTGTTTTTTTTTGTTTTTTTTAGCTATTGCTGCACTATTAAACTTCATTTAAGCATGGTAAAAGGAGAAATTCAATTTGTCAACTGGACAAAGTTTATTTGGTCGAAAACGTTTCGCAGCTCATCCGCGCTGCTTCGTCAGTTCTGGTTAGAGTGCTGATGGACACTGCTTATATCTAGCTGCAAGGAGGAGCTAACTACACTGAAATTATACTGAAACTATCCCACCTCTTTGTTTTCAGCTTTCTATCTTTTGTATTTCCAGTTTCTCTCTGGCGTCTAGTTTAGCATACCCATTCAAACCCTAATGGGTGTTTTCACACCTCTGGCCCTGACCTGGCTAGCCCCCTTGTTTCCTTTGTTTGTTTTGATTTAGGTTTGAGAATGGAATTATAGATGGGAGACAAATTATGTCTGACTCCCCCATTCCTATTTAAAGAAGGATTCTCTTTTTTTGACAAAAAATAGCCTCTTTAACTCCCCTCTCAAACCAGTTCTTTTCCCTGGCTAAGATCTGAACCTCACTGTCCTCAAAAGAATGGCCCGTGGCTTCTAGGTGAAGATGTACGGCAGATGACGGTCCACTCTGGCACGCCCGTCTGTGTTGGTACATCCTCTTGTGAAGTGGCTGTTTTGTTTCTCCAGTGTAGCGCTCACTGCAGTCTTCACTACACTGAATGGAGTAGACCACATTGCTTTGTTTGTGGCTCGGTGTTTTGTCCTTTGGGTGGATGAGTTTTTGTCTTAAAGTGTTTGTGGGTTTGAAATAAACTGGGATTTCATATAGTCTGAAAATCCTCTGTAGTTTTTCAGAAACACCGGCCAGGTAAGGAATCGCTACCCCTTTCCTCCTGGGTTCTCTGTTGTCTTGTTTCTTGCCCTTGTCTCTCTTGGTTTTGTTGAAAGCCCATTTAGGATATCCACAAACAGAGAGGGCTTCCTGCACATGTTGTTCTTCTTTCTCCTTACCCTCTGTGCTTGTGGGAACCACTTGGGCCCTGTGTTGTAAAGTCCGAATAACTCCCAGTTTGTGCTGCAGTGGGTGGTGTGAATCAAAAAGCAGGTATTGGTCCGTGTGTGTGGGCTTCCTGAAGACTTCTACTTGCACATATCAATTCTGTAGATCCGAACATCAAATTCCCCCGTGAAGATGCCAAGGACAACACATTGGCGTTCTTAGATTGTGCAGTAACGACAGGAGGAGACCGGCGACTCCAAGTAGAAGTCTTCAGGAATTTCTCCTTTTACCATGGATTCTACCTGGACGACTGAGGGATTCTTCACATATTCATTTAAGCAAAGAGACTTGTAAATTGATATACTGTGATGGTCCACGATATTATTTTGAGACTTTTGACAATAGTTTTCCCCTATTGATTACACTGAACCTTGGCATGAAATATTTGCCATGAAATATCCAAGTTAAATGTACAAACGTTAAACCTGACCATTTCTAACAGTGACTAGAGCCATGAACTCTCTATATTACAACAAAAAACATTAATTTTAGCTGGCCCCCATCTGTATTAAATAATATGGGCCTATATGGGGTTGTGATGTCACCTGAACCCCAGCAATACAGAGGAATATTATTATTATATCAGATATTGAAACAAAAAGTTGTAAAGCGTAAGGAAATGAGTGAAGCAATGCAGAAATACCAGACTGATTTTCACAGTATTAGACAATACTGAAGATGCTAAATGGCTAACAGAGCTAATACTTCTTTTAAAGGTGCATGATGTACCTGTACAGTATAGCTACAGACATAAATGCTGACTTGATCTTGTGATAAACCACCATATTTCCCATAAAGAGAGGTTCAAATGGGGTAAAGGCTTAGAAAAGTGATATAAATGCAGAAAAAGCTGACAGTAAACTAGATGTTGTTTTGTGTTTATGCTTTAGCCATGTCTCACAGCACCACAAACTTGGAATTTACATCTTTTTGTGAATTGCTGTGATCAGCTTTATAGTTATGATTATAACTGAGATACCATTTACAATTGATTTATTATTCAAGAAATCATTTGTTATGTTTGGTTGACGTCAGTGCCCTCAAGGGAACCTGCCTATGGAAGATAAGCTATAGAATACCTTTAAATTGGAATAGGGTAAGCCGTGTTGGATGCGGTTTTCGAAAATTCCATTGTTTTCTATTACAACCTTCACAATCACAAAAACAAAGCCCCTCTCACCTCTCTCCCGGTGAGGACATGCCTGGCCAGCTTGACTTTGGCGAAGTTCCCTTTGCCGATGGTCTTGAGGAGGCGGTAGTTTCCGATGTGGGGGTGCTCCTCGGTCGAGGTGAAGGAGTTACGGCAGCGCGGGAGACTGTGGCGACTCGCAGATTTAGAGGGCGGGGCCGGGGGCTCCGCAAAGCCATCCACCGACGAATGCTGAAGAGAGAGACAGCATGTTAATTACTGTATGATGGGACAAAAACAGGATTCAATACACTATCACAGGGCTAGCTTATGGGGCTAGTTATTAAGTTTATGCCTTGTTTGATACCAGTCTCTTGCTATTTTTGCTACATTTTTGCTCTTGTTTAACAGCACAATTTATGTACAAATCTTGTCTTATGTTCTCATAGACTTATGTCATGTGGGAACTGTGTGTCAACCCACACCTACTATTTCATAAAGGAATACAAACTAGTTTTAAACAATGAATTAACAGAAGCAACTCAGGTTTTCTTTTTTACGGTGTATGTTACCTGTTTATAAATGAACATTTTATGTAGCAGTGCTATTCTTATGATGTTAGCTGTAAATCTGAAGTTCACTTTTCACTGCATTTACCACCAGTGCAGCAGAGTGGTGCAGTGGGGCTGATGTGCCAAGACAAGGAGACAGACATAAAATAAATCTTATAGACGGCTGCTTCTCAAAGTGTGGTCTGGCCCCACTGCTGGTACAGTACAATGGTCCCTCTTCAGGAGTCTTCAATATAATTACTCCTTTATTTCATTTAGACAACTAGATACATGCTTTGAAGGCCAAGTATGGTTTAGTACTGTTTAGAACTAGTTTAGTGTTAAGATCTTATATAGTTCTGTCTTGAGGCCATACTTTAATCCTGCATGTTTAGACTTGGATTGGTGGACCTGTTTTAGGCCTGTGAACAGTTACATCTGATGTGCGTAATCTGATTTCTTTCTGATCGTTCACACTTGTGCAAGTTTTGAAAAGGAAATGATGTAAAAAACTAACAAAATGTGGCAAAAACAAAAATGAAAATGCTAAAGATTGAAAGAGTTAATTGTACTTTGTTTTCCAAATACATCAGATACTCTAATTAACTTTTTTTTATTGTGATTATGTGGACACCAAAAGTCTGATCTAATTGGGTTGGGTTATCTGATTATTCTACTAGTAGTTATCTGATTTATACTGGCCATGTAAATGAGTCATTGTTTAGTCCTGGTTTAGACCTAGTTTAGGCCCCGTTATGACCAAGGAAAGACCTGGTTTAGTTCTTGCTTTGACTTGGTAAATAGCTGTTTCAATCCTGTTTTTAAGCCTTATTCCGATTTATAGCATACACATTTCTGACATTCCCATGGTTGGGCCTAAAAAAAATAAATGTTGGTTTCCGATTTGTTGACAGTTCTAGACATGGGTAGGTAGGGAATTTATTTTATTTTTATTTTTTATTTTTTTTCCTGTGGGAATATGGACATTTTGAAATTTTATTTTATTTTATTTCCTTCCGCAGCAGTACTATTTCAGTAAAGACTAATTGACATTGGCATAATTTCCCAAAGCTATCTCAATGCTAAGAGCATATTCTATACTTAAGTATAGTCGAACGAAGCTCCAACATGCCGTGCGAAACCAGGTCGTTGACTGTACCAGAGTACATGTAGAATATATCTTACAATGTTACAAAAATACATGCTGATTTTGTATTGTTTTTTCTGTTCTTCTTTCAAAGGGCAGTCATTAAATTTAGAAGCAGTAAACAATTTTGAATACTACATTTATTTAACACGGTGTTGACATTGGTCAACTTAAAACTGGCACTGCATAATCTTAACAATTCACCGTGACCACGCATATGTCCAGCGATGCCGTCGCCATTGTTTTTATGGGTACAGACAGAGAATTTTACAGATCACAGAAAAACGGAAGCACATTACAGGGGGGTCCTCGGGTTACAATGTTGATTAGGGTGACCATATTGTATTTCACTGAAAAGAGGACACACTTCCAGCTTGCGCGCAAAATTTTTTTTTTTAGAGTTTTTTTCCCCCATTTTTAGGGGTTTTATGTGGGTCGGGGGCTTACTGTGCTTCTGAATTCCCCAGAAAAGAACACTTTACCTGGATATACTGAAAAATAGCCCAAAACACTCACAAACAGTTGCTTTATAAATAATATATTTATTAATATAAGCAATCTTAAGGCTGACACTTACACCTTAGTTAAGAAAAAAGAAAAAACAAAAAGAAAAAGAGAGTTAGCCTATCCTTCAATGTTCAGTAAGCCCATTCTTCAAAATAATGTGTCTAATGGCTAATGAAAAAAAATATACAAATAAGAGAGCGCCCTCGCTTGCATTCACCATATCTTCATTTTTCCAGGTCGCACAAAGTATGTCGTGAGTTTTGAACTCGAGCTCTCACCCTGCACAGCTATTTTGTGTTTTGTTGTGGCGATATGAGCTTTCAGATCGTTGGACCCCTTATTCGCCACAGAGACGCAAGTCCCAGCTTTGCACACTGTGCATTCTGCCTCCCACTTGTCACGCCCCGGGCTAAAACAGGGGTACTTTTTTTGCAATTCATCCGTGAAACTGCATTTGCGTTTCGGCATTTTCTGTGTCTTCGCAGTGCGCCTACCTGCCTGTCAGCCTGCGAGTGAGTGAGTGAGCGTGCGTGCGTGCGTGCGTGCGTGTGTGTGTGTGTGTGTGGAGCGTGGCGTGCTTGTTTGTGAATGAATGAATACACGTTCCGGGGTTCGACTCGAACTGGAGCGCGTTTCCAACGGAATCAAAAACCCGGACATTTGAAGGATTTTATAAACTCCGGCCGGACAGCCCGGACAGCCTCTGAAAAGAGAACATGTCCGGGCAAAAGAGGACGTTCTTAAGACTTCGCCCTACAACCACAACAAAGCGTATTCTTCCGCCGTGCGCCGTTCGCGTTTGTTTACGTCGCTTACCACGCTAAACCGCGTAAGACGGAATGACGCGTAATTTATTTTTTTATTTTTATTTTTTAAACCGTCGTAACCCGAGGACCCCCGTACACATTGCCCCGCGGAAATTGAAAAATACAGTAGGCTATTAGTTTCCTTTCTTTTTTAACCGAAGCTTGTAAAATTAATTTGAGTATCAAATTTATTTTATTTTATTAAGTCCAATAAAATAATTTGGGTCGCATGCAAATCAACAGGGTCGGTCGGCAACCGGAAACTTAGATTTATTTTTTTTAGGCCCTAAACCTACTGGACAATATGGACAAAAAATAACATCTTGATTTATTTATTTTGTACACACTGGACAATCACAATTTTAATCCAGTTTAATCAAAGTCAGAGCAGGGGCTAGTCTTTCAAACAGGGGAAGCTCCATGTTCTATTTTCTAAGAAAGTGTAAACTGCCTGCAGTCACATTTGTATAATTATGTAATCTCATTCAGTCAGTTTTTACAACTTTACAATTTTTCAGCATCTCATTTATTAAAAACACAAATTTGATTGCTTGCCCAGCCCTAGACCTCCTTTAGTCCTGCTTTAGTCTTGGTTATGGTCCAGCTTTAGTCCTGGTTTAGATCTCTGAGTAGTAGTATCATTTTTGTTCTAAAATGTATCTTTCTTCTATTCATTTCAATGTGTTTAGCCCTCCTTTGACACTTTTTGGTGGTTTTGGTGAGAAACATTTCTGAATCACCAGCTTAGGGCCATGACTATGGTTTTAAATTCACTTGGGACTTTCCACATTAGAACACATAATGGTCGTATACGCACCATCAGAACTATGGACACAACAATGACACATTTAAGAGTGGACTCCCTCCCTCTCCTACACCCTAACCTCCTAACCTAGAGACCTTATCTGCCCCATGACTAGATTAGATAACGAAAGAAAGTAAGTGCTCTTTATTTATGTGCCCTGAGGGGAAAGTGACGATGAGCAGAAGGCACTTGTTGTAGCTTCAGAAGTACAGCCGACGTCATTGGAGCTGAGAATAAAATAGCTCTTATGGAGAAGGTGGGAGGGGGCACGAAGAAGCAAGCATAGGCTACGTAAGGCTAACTGCAGAGTTCAACCAGGTCTGGAACAAATGTACTATATAAGAGAGGAGTAAGGTTTTGAAAAGTATTGAAAATCAGATACAAATTGATAACTTTTTGGTTGGGGTTCAGTCACCTGCTTGTTTCTATAGATATGCCACTGCGCCTTCCATCTATCCAGGACCTGTACGTCTCCAGGACTCGGGGGCGAGCAGGCCGGATAGCAGCTGACACTTCTCACCCTGGACATGGACTATTTGAGCCACTTCCCTCTGGTAGGAGGCTACGGTCCATCGGGACCAGAACCTCCCATCACAAGAACAGTTTCTTTCCCTCTGCTGTTGGACTCATGAACAATTCATAACATCTGCACAAAGCTGGACACTTTATATCACCAGTCACTTTAATTACATCATGTTTGCACTACTGTTCTGATGCTGCTCATCTGTTATTTGGATTGCTTATTATTTTTTACTATATTATAGCTATATTTTAGTTATTATTATTATTTAGTGTCTATATTCTAGTTATTCCTATTATTATTTAGTGTTTTATGTTTGCACCTTATCACCGAGACAAGTTCCTAGTTTTGTGAATTCTGTTCACTTGACAATGGCAATAAAAGTCTTTCTGATTCTGATTCTGAATGTTCCACAGTATGACATTAAACAGCTCATTCTGACTGTGAGCAGGGTGGCCTCTCGACAGATCTGACCTGTAACTTGGTCTGGTTTGGTCTCACTGAAGATAAAAAGGTTTAACGCCATACTGTGAAACATTCCAGAAAAAAATCAATAACATCTCCACGCAGAGAAACAGGTGATAGACAAACCATCAGAAAATTTACACAATGCACTTTTTCACCTTTTTGCTTCTCTCCATGGAAATACTGCCTGGAATGTTCCACAGTATGGCATTACACTTGTTTATTTCTATGGAGACAGCCGTTGACACCACAGGTGCAAGTTTCATGTCAGATTTCTGAAGAGGCATTTATTTAGGTCAATAAAAATCCATGTTATTGAGTAAACGCAAGATGGATACTTTTAATGTCATACCGGGACATTCCGGACAAAAATAATAACATCTCCATGGTGACAATGACCTTCAACCAGAAAAGTTACACAGTGCACCTTTAAACTAGCACTGAAACTCACTTGAGCAGGTATCGATACTTCTCACATTCACAGGACAGAAATGACTATTCCATAATATCAAAATCAAGTCTGACATTTTAGTGACAACACTAAGCAGGGAACACACAAAATATAGATTGGTACTACATATTAGCTAAATTGACAATATTTCTATACTGATACTCTGAAATCGATATCCCGATACTCATACTGGAGCTGTTTCGTTGCCCATCCCTAGCCTGAAGCATAATTAAGTCAACTTTACATCTATACAATTTATAGAACTTAGTGGCCTAAACTAAACTAAGACTAAACCATCGATTATATGGGTTTAATCTAGATCTTGGTCTACCCATGTCTAATCTTGAGCTAAAAACATGGCTAGTGTACTTGGGGGTCAGACATCCCATGATCCTTTGCTGCTGCACCACACCCACTCTCAGAATAAAGCCTTATTCTAGTTACCCAGGCCGGTGTGCTCTCATTTCACTGGGGAAACGCTACACCCTGCAGGGCTAGCATCACCGCTGCTAACCTGTATACGGGTGTGGAGGGAGGGGTGGAGGGAGGGCAAGAGAGGGGCAGAAGGAGAGGGAGAGAGACAGACAGACAGACAGGGGGAGAGAGAGAGAGAATAATTTCCCTTATAATTCTATTATGGCATCTACCTGCTGGAGTCCAACTCAGGTTTATCCAGTGAGTCCACTGTTCATCCCACCTCCCTCATCTGTCTGTTCCTCCTGATTCAGCATGTCCTGTCTGCACCTATGTAACTGACTCATTATGTGATCACCTGATCTAAAGTGACTACTGATGGGACTGTGGAAAAAGAAAGGTTTGAAATCTGAGCTTTAAAATAAAAGAGGACCATATATCCCATGAACATGTCTACACAGATTTGCCCTCCACCAGCCTCAGATGCATGAACAGGAAAAAGTGCAATAAAAGCCTGTCTTTCTGAGTAATACCTCGTTATGCAATGAAGCACTGCCTATGGGCCCTGGGGCCTGAGCAGTCAAATATAGGCAGCGGGATAGAGCCATGTGCTGAGCACAGCTTTGTACTTACCTGTAGTCTGTCTCTCTCAGGAACACTACAGACTACAGGGTTTTACACTCACATCAGGCCTGCTCTCGTCACAGGCCTTTTATATTTAGAATGAGTGGACTTTATATCTATCATGTTGCTGCTGACATAAGCCCTGTTCACAGTTACAACCCAAATACAGAGGAGTTCATTGTAATAACACTGCTTCATAAGTGTAGTGTACAAATCTGTGTGTGATTAAAGAGCTCAGGGCTTCGCAGTGCGTGGAACACAATCTAACCGTGAGCAGACTCTGCCTCGTCTTGTTTCCAGAAAAACAAGGGAAACCTAAATGTGTCAGAGCCTGTCAGCTGCACCGTGCGCCCAGAGCCCTGGGCTGGAGCCCGGGGGAGAGGAGGAGAGGAGCGGGGCTGTGTCCTCTCTCTCACGGACACAGACATTCATCTGCACGGTGAATGACCGGGCCGTTCGGGGCTTTTCGTGGCCGTGCAAATAACGTGAGCAGTATTCGTGAGAGCGGAGGAGAATAACACCTCCTCCTCCCGCTGAACAACAGACCAGTGCAGTTTCCACAGGGCCCTATAGGTGATGGATGTCACATTGCGATGCTCCCAACTTTGCCATTGAAAGTAGGGCAACATCCCCCACCCTCCGAATATTGACCACAGAACACGTCCACGGATCCATACGCGGCTGCACCGTGTTCTGGAGCCGAGCATGAGCGCGGCTTTCTTCCACTAAATGCACAATCCGTCCTGCGCGTGTCATTAAAGGCGGCAGTGACGCAATGCGTTGTTAACGCGAGCCGTATTGTGCACAAAGTGGGACAGCGCAGCCGAACCGCACCGGGCCGTGCCCGTGCACTGGGTCACCGGGCTCCAGGCTCTGTTTGTGCCGGGCTGGAGATAAGCCCGGGTTCATGGGTGACTAACACTGCAGCACAGAGCCCAAAGCGTCCGTAAAGCTGCTCCCACAGACAGGCTAGCTACAGCACATACACGTCCCTCCCCTCGGCCCGGACACGCCGGTGTCATCCGAACAGTACTCACATTCTCGGTGTCCCGCTCGTTCACCGTGGGCAATGGCGTTCTGGTGGACATCTTGTGTGCTTCGCAGGCCGCTCAGCGATGCAGCGGGCTGGGCAGAGCAGAGCAGACACGGCGCGGTCCGTCGGGGCGAGTGGTGCCTGTGTCCGTGTCTACATCCCCTGGAAACACCGCAGAACAGCGGCCTTCTACCGCCGCATATCAGCGCCCGAGGCCCGCCGACACACCGCTGCTTCGCCCGGGCTTGTGGCACTTCCTCGCAGGTAGGCTAGCCGCAGACAGAGGAGGACAGAGGCTGAGGGAGAGAGGGAGCGAGGGAGCGAGGGGGCAGGCCAGGAAGATGCGTCGCTAGCGGACGGCTGTGCGCAGCGCATCTCAAACCTCCCACAGGAAGGATGGAGCTGTGTCCCGCCGCTCACACTGGAGCCTTTGTCTGCTCCATGGCTTATTATTCAAGTCACCAGTAAACACTTAAGCGCACACACCGGGGATGTGCTGCTGAGACCCGCGGCGCAGTGTTTACGCGCCGCTGTCACGCTGCTCACGGCACTTTTGCGAGCTGTTTTCTAACTTTACATGAGCTCAGGTGAATACACTTGAACAATAATACATATGACACTTTACTTAATGAATAGTGTTGTAAACAGTTGTGTAAACAGTTTCCAAAAGAGGCCTAGTTCAAGGGCAGGGTACCCGACACGTCTTACATTCACGTGAAGACTGCGCCACCTGTAGGACCAGAGGAGTATTGCAGCGCTGGGTTATTCATTCATTTCCTGAGCTGTATGACTCACGTTACTATTTGCAACAGTTCAGCGCAAATGAGGACAAGACTCATTCACAAGAAACCCACCAGAGCCTCTACATGTGCTGCACACTCTTTGGCTTTGCAGGCACATACTCTCAAGAGAGCCTCCTAATTGGCAACGTATACAACATGCAATTTATATTTCAAGGTCATATTTACTATGAGGAAGACAATCTATAATACGAGGATAAAAGGAGAAGTTCAATTTATCAACTGGACAAAGTTTGTTTGGTTGAAAACGTTTTGCCGCTCATCCGAGAGGCTTCGTCAGCTCTGGTTTTCATGCTGGTTAGACACTGCTTATATCTAGCTGCCAGGAGGCACTCCCTACACTGAAAAAGCTCTGAAAACGATCCCCCCTAATCTGTCTCTTCCGTCTGTGTTGGTACATCCTCTTGTGGTACATCCTCTTGTGAAATTCCAGTCTATTTCAAACCCACAAACACGTTAAGACAAAAACTCGTCCACCCAAAGGACAGAACACCGAGCCACAAACAAAGCAATGTGGTCTACTCCATTCAGTGTAGTGAAGACTGCAGTGAGCGCTACATTGGGGAAACCAAACAGCCACTTCACAAGAGGATGTACCAACACAGACGGGCGTGCCAGAGTGGACCGTCATCTGCCGTACATCTTCACCTAGAAGCCACGGGCCATTCTTTTGAGGACAGTGAGGTTCAGATCTTAGCCAGGGAAAAGAACTGGTTTGAGAGGGGAGTTAAAGAGGCTATTTTTGTCAAAAAAGAGAATCCGTCGTTAAACAGAAATGGGGGAGTTAGACATAACTTGTCTCCCATTTATAATTCGATTCTTAAACCAAGTCAAAAACAGACAAAGAAACATTAGGGCAGACGAGCCAGGGCAGAGGGGTGGAGAGGGTCGTTAGGTGTGAATAGGGGGTCGAAACTAGTCGCCAGAGTAATTTGAAAAACAAAGAGACAGATTAGGAGGGGGATTGTTTTCAGAGCTTTTTCAGTGTAGGGAGCTCCTCCCGGCAGCGAGATATAAACAGGGTCTAACCAGCACAAGGACCAGAGCTGACGAAGCCTCTCGGATGAGCGTCGAAACGTTTTCAACCAAACAAACTTTGTCCAGTTGACAAATTGAACTTGGATTCTACCTGGATGACTGAGGGACTTTTCACAAATCTATAATACGATTCTTTTTTCTTTTTTTTTTGAACATGTGCATCAGAGCATTTTGATCTCTGGAGATGTAGACAGAATTATTTAATATTGTTACCGTGTGTAGGTAACAATATTAAAGGTCCCATGACATGGTACTTCTTGATGCTTTTATATGGCTCCTTAATGGTTCCCTAATACTGTAAATGAATCCTTCTTCAAAATCAACACTCAGTGCATGAGAAACAGAGATAAGATGAGAAAGAGTAATTTTTCTCTCTCTGAACAGTCCATTATGGGCGTTGTTGCTTGAATGCAAATGAGGAGAAAAGAGATGGCCTATAGTAGAGGGTGGGGGCGTGGCTAAACTCTCAGCTCTCCGCTCTCAGCTGTGCGCTCTCTGATCCATTTCCGTGTTTTTGCGCGGAGAAGAGATGAGAAGCCTTCCACTGAAAAATAAACACATTTCCACAGAAAATAAAATTAAACCACTGCTGTTCAAAGGTCCAGAGGCTCAGATAAAGGACTTCCGAGCCTAGAAACACTCGGACGTGCCTCCAGGCAAATAAAAAAAACGCATTTCGCATTGTCTAGCGCATTCGCGGTCCAAACTCTCTGGGCGTGATTTACAGAGACGCTGAGTAGACACAGACGGGGGGTGGAGCTGCATTTTTCAATCTGACGTCAATAAGGTGCCTTGTTGAGAATCGCCCGTTTGAGCTGTGTTTTTTTCTAACGCAGAAAAGGATCGCAAATGCTCAGTTTAGACATTTCATAACTTTTAGCCATGGGGGGGGGGGCTAAACAAGGTAGGGGAGCTCACATTAACGTTCAAAAACTTCAGAAAGTGAAAATTTCATGCCATGGGACCTTTAAAACATGGCCTAAATCTCACAAGGATCCATTGTGTGTAATATAGGACCTTTATTTATTCATTTATTCTCAAATTTATGGTTAGACAGATGCTTTTAAGAATAAAATCCTTCTACTATATTCCAATAGTCTTACATCCCTACATTGTATTACATGATAAAAGACACCTTGGTTGGTTGGGTAAGTAATATAATAATTTGTATTATTATTCTTTATTTATTCTTTATTGAACGGCTATTGGGTAAGTCATATTTTCTATAATTTGCCCCCATTTCCACCAATAACCTTTCAGTTCTCTTCTATCAACCGGTTCCCACATTATTTGTAGTTAATATTGTCTTACTAAAAGATGAGATTATCTTGTGTGGCAGAGCATAAACACAGTATTTCCGTGTTGAATTGTGTATGTGTTAGTTGTATTCCTGCCCCCACCCCTCTTTCAGACCTGCTAACAAAAAAGGGGCTGTATTTGACACAGTTTTCAGCAGCCTGGCTACCGCCCCTCCCTTCCCTATTGAGTCTTCACATACAAAACAGCATATTAAAGAGATCTGATTTCACATGTCCTATCTACAATATATAAGCAGCTATCTATATATGCAGTACCACATTTTGTTCTAATAGGTTAATTTTAAGAATGGCCATTAAAAGCCTGTTAAGATTTAGAATATGATGCAGTTTTCAGCATGATAAAAGACACGTTACTAATAAAATATAAAGTAAAGCAGATTGTATGCATATGAAGGGAAATTCTCAGATTTCCAATGCATAAAATATTCATGACATGTCTGGGTGTGGCTTTGGGGCAATCATAGAATTGCGCATACACCTTTCGTCCGCTAGATGTCAGACTTTAGCTGAGGCAGGCTCAATGGGCGCACACGTGGGACCAAAACAATGATGTCTTAAGAACCACGTTTAAAACATTCATATGATCAGAGAATAGTGTGATCAAAATCGGTATAGAATAGGCAAAATAAGTCAAATGAAAAGAAAATCACTGAGTAGGCTTACTGTATTTAATATTTTGAGTTGGCTTTACAAATATTTCAGACAAATGATAGACCCTTTGAAATGTTATTTTATCAGAATGTTCAATATCCTCCTGGGACCCGAAGAAAAAAGTGTATCTAAATTATTATTATTATTATTATTATTTAATTTTCTATTTGGAGGTAAATGAACACCGTAGCATTTACATTAATTTTATTTTATTTCTAGTCATAATTTTGTAACGTCTCCTCTGTAATGGACGTTAATAGTGTTAAGTCAATTTTTATTTTTTTTTATTTAATTTATATTTTTATTTATTATTTATTTGTTTACTTATTTATGCATGTTTGTTATTTTTTATTTATGTTTTATTTATTTATTTACTTATGTATTTTTATTTATGTATTATTATTATTTATTTATTTATGTATTTATTTATGTATTTATTTATTTTTCTATAAACTAGTCTATCTCAAATCACTTAAAAGATAAACTGGTTAACTCAATGTCCACTATAAAGGACACAAATGAATGGGCCGGGTCCAGGAGGATATTTCTGAATAAAGGCCAAAATTTGACCATAAACCATAATAGCCTACATTTTGAAAGATTAACTAACACCTGATTAATATACTTTTTTAAATCACTATTTAATCTTACGACCTCTTATATGTAGCCGAGATATATTTACTATACGTCTATATTTTTAGTTTTACTTGTACATATGCGTTTGTATAATTATACCTTATTTGGCTGTTTTTGCTACTTATTTTGAATTTATTTTTACCGTTTATATATATTTTTTCTCTTTGTTATTATATTGTGATGTGAGAGCTGCATCCAAATAATTTCCCTTGTTGATTGATAAAGTTTGTCTAAGTTAGTTTGCCTCTCTATTACAAAGGGCTAAAAATATAGACCTTCTACTTTCCTGTCAAAAAAAAAGAAGTAAATCAGAGGGTTAACATTTCTTGGTGTTATTAGTTGAAAAATCATAGCACTTATAAAACATAACACAAGCATTTGGAAGTAACTGAATACATGTACTGCAAATACATATTGTTTCTATACTAATTTTGAGTAAATGCATTCTGGTATAGTTACTTTTTCATTTGGTTAAATTCAGAATACAGAATATCACTTTTCTAAAATCAAAGGAATACAAGACGGTACTTCATCTGCAATTTTAGCCTTGAACTGCATGGTATAAGATAGAAAAAAAAGTAAACAGCTCTTGTAATGTGTGTATGTGTGATTTTTCATCTCTAATTAGACATTAACAACAAAAATAAACCTGTTTCTAATTCCCTGTCAAGTTTTTTTTACACTATTGAAGAATCTGTATTTTATTTTTCTTCAAAGTTTACCTCAAAACTGCATAAGGGCTTGAATTCCTCCTTAGTTTCATCTATATTTCTTTCCAAATGTTTATTCTTTGGAGAGGGAGAGACAATATACAAAGAGGTAAGACAGATCAGTAGCACAGGGGTTGGACAGGGCAGTTTGGCGGTGAAGTCTGGGGCATATTTGGAATTCTACTGTGATCCTGGTGCAGATCATATCCTCAGAAGCCAAAAATATGGAATTTCACATATTTTCTTTAATGATGACAGTGATATCAGTCGATTTAAATAGCGTAGTATACACTGAATTATCAGAGGTAATGACATTTGCCCAGATTATGTTGTTTTTTTGTTTTGTTTTTGTTTTTAATTAGAATAGAATAATTTTATATATTTATTTTCTTTTTAACAATTTTGAAGTTGTACTTTAAAGTTTAAAGGGCCTATATTTTCTGATCAATATTATAATGTTGTTCCCTCATTAAAAACATACCTGGAGTTGTGTTTTGTTTCATTCACATGTTTAAAGGAAAAGTAACGTTTTTTTTTTACAATCTGAGCCTTATTTCGGTAATAAAACAAGTTGTTTTACTCACCCATATCACTTTGGTGTCATATTCCGGAGATGTTTTAGATTAGCGTTAGGCTAACGCCGTTAGCCTAGCGCGACCTATAGCCATAGCTCGGGGCATTCCCCAAGCATGTAATATGCCCCGTGCGGGCTCCAAATAACACAAACTTCAGCACTTTTCAAATCATAGAAGCTCGATGTCTTTAGTCTACGATTTCGTTTGAGTCAAAAGTGGCCTGTAATCCGAGATTTAGCCATAGTTTCGAGTAGATGAGGACGCCAGTGCGCATGCGCGGAGTGTGCTCTCAGCTCCCGGTACCCAAACATGGAACGCAAAGCTGTAAATTATGAATAAATCTCGGATTACAGGCCACTTTTGATTCAAACGAAATCGTAGACTAAAGACATCGAGCTTCTATGATTTGAAAAGTGCTATTTGTGTTATTTGGAGCCCGCACAGGGCATATTACATGCTCGGGGAATGCCCCAAGCTATGGCTATAAGTCGCGCTAGGCTAACGGCGTTAGCCTAACGCTAATCCAAAACATCTCTGGAAATGCTCCATATGACACCAAAGTGATATGGGGGAGTAAAACAACTTGTTTTATTACCGAAATAATATCCTGGGAATTCCCAGGCCGCTTCCGTTCGTTTCAAACTGGAAGGCGGCCTGGAAACTCGTCCAAGCGAGAGTCCCAGATTTAGGGCCCCAATCAGAGAGCGGGGGAGGTGTGACACGTACTACATGACAAACGGAAGCTTGTAGTTTGAACTGACAACTGACATGATTGGCTATGGACTTACGTATACGCTCAATGATAGACATTCATAACGCCCAATAAACGGCCGTTGGCAATCGCTAACCACACCTCCGCTACGGGATTTTTCGAAGCGAGTTTCCAGACCCATATCTCACTTGTGATATGGTCAGGTGTTAACCAGACTACCGAAATAAGGCTCAAATTGTAAAAAAAACTTTACTTTTCCTTTAACACACAAGTTCTGTATTTTTAGGTTGAGTTGTTCCCTCAAATGAAAATATTCCACATTGTTATGTCATGTGGTAATACAGGAAGTGCGCCACTGTGTTTGTAAAGTCCGTACACCTTCACTAGAATCATTTGGATAATTTCAGACCTGGAATTGCCACTACTACTATTATTGTCACTACTGAACTAAACATAAAAGGTAGCTGATAACTTGTAAACTACTGATTCTTGACACAAGTTGGAAAAGAATCATTTTGAACATAACAGACTAATAAACCAAGATTACTCAAACATGTGTGAATGAGACAAAACACAACTCCATATATGTTTTTGAGGAGGTAACAACATTCTAACATCACTTAAAGCTCACAATAGTCAATTATGTGTAATACAGAACCTTAATTACCAACAATAAGAAAATATCATCTGATGTTTCATGATGACTCATTTCTGGAACCACCAAAGGCAAAATAGGAAAAAGTTTGCTTGTTGATTTAGCACAAAGTGGACTCACACTCCTTTTTTCCCCATTTGATAAAGCCAGTGATGCATTCATTAATTCAATTGTTACTTGAGAGCCGTGTCTCATAATTTCCCTTGTGGATCACCAAAATTTGAAGTGTGAGTCAGTACACTGAGGCCACATACCAAAGGGCATTATCGTGTACTATCGTATCCTGCAGATTATTACCATTTCTACTTTTACACTCAAAAAATGTTGACCCTTGAAATATGCCACTTATTTCATCTAAATATTTTATGTTAAATACACTATATATGTAAATATAGAGTCTAAAAGTATTTACACTGGATCAAATTGTGAAAACAGCTTATAAACTCATAGCAGTGAATAAGGATGTTCAGAATACATAAGGTAAAGGTGAGGAATAACCTTGACCATGGCAAACCATTAAAAATGAACTAGTTTTTCCTATTTTTAAGACAGTAAAATTCAGGTATGGCATCGTTAAATGGGAAAAAGTGACACAGTAGACCTGTACATATATATTATAATCTTTAAAATGTACTATTCACTTCTTTTATTTTTTGCCTCTCTCCTTTCCTATGCACACACGTTTAATACATGGACCAAATGTAATTAGAGGCTTTTATATGATCTAGCATCAAAACTCCAGGCAGCTGCTAACCCCCAACGGTCCTGCAGCTAACTGTATTTGTGCCAGTGGGCTAAACTCATTATGAGACATGGAGTACAGTAGCATCTGTTACTAGCATAGGTGGTACAGTACCACCGCCTCCATCTGCCCCCCTGCCATACACCGAGGAGGGGGGGCAGAGCTCGCCTTCACGGGGAAGACCTCAAGGTTCATTTTTATAGTCCACTTCAGTCTACGTGCATGTGGAGAGATTCTAAATAATTTAATTGCAAATAGTTCATTCAAATAAAAAGGTAAGGATGATCTGTAGCTTTCTAATCCGGTGGTTAACAAATTTAATTCTTGTTTTGTTTTTTCAATATGAGCAACGCTAACGTATACTCTTAAAGTTATTGTATTTTTGTAGGTTTCAGACAGTACAGTACTTTGAGCTTGAATCCATAACTTGGCCTGTGGAGATAAACTGGAGAACATTTTGGGCAAAGCAAAACATTTTCATGGTGACAGGCAGGTGGGTGGACTAATACCTCTATCAGAAAATGTTCGCATCGCACCTTTTAAAAAAAAAATAAAAATTAGTCTGTCTACATCTTCAAAGCTGAAAATGTTCTGTTCCATCTTGTGATGTCATGAAGTGGTAGTTTTCAAGTTAACTGATATCTTTTACCAAACAAAAACATACAAATAAAAACAGCTAGGAGAAATTCAGTTGATTCTGTTGAACAAAACTGAGCACAAATCTTTATCAAAATCACTATATTTGAAGCTTTATTAGATGGGTTGATTTTTTGATTGATTTTTTGACTCTTATATGCTCTCATATCTTTCTTTCTTTGCTCTTATATCTCTACTTTTACTTAAAGGTGCATTGTGTGATTTTCCTGGTGGAGAGCCCATTACCTGATTGTGTCCATGGAGATGTTATTGCTTTGCCTGCAATGTTCTAAAGCAGAGGTCTTCAACAGGGGGGTCACGACCCCTAGGGGGGTCGCGGAGGTACTGTAGGGGGGTCGCGAAATCTTTTGATTTCACTTTAAAATAATATAATTTTATATTTTATAGTGTAAAATACAGTATTAACAGTATTAACAGTATTAACCTGTGTATTATTTCCTTGTATTGGATGTACCATAACAGAGTAGCAATGTTTATACATGACACTAAGCTCAATTTAATGTAAAACACAATTCTATGCTGTATATATAGTAGGGGGTCCCTGGCCTAGTTCGCCATCTGTTTGGGGGTCCCTGGCCTGAAAAACGTTGAAGACCCCCTGTTCTAAAGTATGCCACTAAAGTTGTCAGTCTCCATAGGGACAAGCAAGAGATGCCATTAAGCCAATTTACAGACGAGATATGTGAAGAGTCGACTCCACTCACAGTCAGAATGCAAGTTTTGCAAGGCATTTTTCAGCAATAAAAACATCCATAATTGAATAAATGTATCTTGTATAAATGTAATACCAATGTACCATATTGTGGAACATTACAGGCAACATTATGCTTCAAAATGTACTTCCACCACTGCCCAAAAGCTCTCACAGTGTACAGATTGGAGCTTGCTCTGTAGCGGGCTGCTCTGACAAGTCAATAAAAGCCTCTGGTATGTGGATCTCATTTGTGGAGGGCAGAGATATGAAGTACTGGAGGAATTTGATTTCACTTATTTCACACTCCTCCTCCTCGTCCTTCACGGGGGAAAGCATTATCGTACTGAGCAGTTTGCAGTGGGACCCACCTC
This sequence comes from Paratrypauchen microcephalus, assembly GCA_036785185.1. Classification (NCBI taxonomy): domain Eukaryota; kingdom Metazoa; phylum Chordata; class Actinopteri; order Gobiiformes; family Gobiidae; genus Paratrypauchen; species Paratrypauchen microcephalus. The sequence continues at coordinate 1,193,103 of JAVJIX010000007.1, forward strand.
GGAGATGGCCTTCACCTGTCCGTTTGGCTGTCACACATGCACGCAGCACGCTACATAAACACCGCGAGCGTGACCTGGGAGCTTCTCGGAGCAGAGCAGAGGAGAGGAAAGAGGGAGGGATGGAAGAGTGGAAGTGGAAAATATGAAGGAGCTTTGGAAATGCAGGGCAGATGTGAGCTGACAGGACAGAGGATGTACATGTGGGGATTCAAGAACATGTTGTATTGCATAAGGGCTGGATGTCCTTAAAATACAATAGACAGTGTAGGCAATATAGACAATATGCAGTGGTTATATTTGTGCTTTTTCTTCAGTAAATCATTAGGAGATTGAACGGCTGTGTGTCTCTATGCTATTTTCCTTGCATATTTATTTGTCTATTAGGTGACCACTGTCCAGTATATGTCCCATACACAGACAACAAGAGGGGTTAATGAGATTTGTAGCCCCCAGAGATGCCCAAAGTTACTGAAATACACTCACAGCTCTTAGTTGGAATAACTGGCACAATAAACCTGTAAATAAAATAAATAGAATATGCGTTATTTACTACGTATATTTTCTAAAACCTGATCTGATCTTCAGCAGATAAAGCTGGGGTAGGTATAGGCCAGGGGTCGGCAACCCGCGGCTCCGGAGCCACATGATCCCTCTGATGCGGCTCAGTACAGCGGTCCCTCGTTTATCTTGGGGTTTACCTTCTAAAAATAACCCACGACAAGCGAAATCTGCGAAGTCGTCAGCTTCATATTTTACAATTATTCTCTGTGTTTTAAGGCTGTAAACGCCTCACCACACACATTCTACACTTTTCTCAGACTGGAATTAACGTTTTCTCACATTTCTCTCTTGTTTAAACACCCAAATGTTCGTAGATTTTCAACAAAAAAGCACAGTATTATAGAACAAAACCAAAGTGTATTTCGTGTGTATTTCACAGTTCTTATGACCGCTTCGCTGTGGCGGGTTTTGTTGGGGAGAAAACTTGCAAACATACAGCACTTCAGAGTCACACTGCGATCGAAGATTTATATAAATCTGGCAAACTGAACGCATTCTGTACAGGAGACACGGAGGAGAATGACTGACGAATCGGCAAAGGTCTACAGTCCCTTAGCCAATCAGGACGCAGAAATGCACTTTGATACACTATTTAAAAAAATTGGAATAAAAAAAATCTGCGAAACAGCGAGGCCACGAAGAGTGAACCACGATATAGTGAGGGACCACTGTATTTAATTAAAAAATATTTTATTTTAGTTCATTCATTTTCAAAATGTAATTCTATGGCACAAAGACAAAAAAAGCCGTTATATGCAGTGTTATTTCATTTTAAATTTCAAAAGGCTTCCAGTGTTTTCTTTACTGTGCAAAACGGGTCTAAATGGCTCTTTGAGTGGTAAAGGTTGCCGACCCCTGGTATAGGCCAATCTAGCTTGTTCGTAGCTCTTACTACCTCTATGGCTAGAGTGACCAGAAGTCCTGAAAAAGTTCTAGCATGGCAAATCCAGAATAATATAACTCTGTATTTTTGATACAGAGTGATATCTGTCAGGTCCTCACACCCTCCATCGTTGTCTCAAGTCCGGTCAAACATGATCGCGCAATTAGATTTGCTCATTGGACGAGATCATTTACAAATAAAATGATTTAGTTTAGTGCTTTGCTCATTGATTGTGTAGAAATTGGGTATGTTTTTCCTTAATTTTTATCCTTAATTTTTCCCGATGCAGATGGAAAATGCTCGTCCCTGATTGGCTAATCTATCTGTCAAACACACCCATTTGAAAACAAGGAGATTCACCAGTGACCAGACTCATTTCTAAAGTATTGAAGAAGTGTGTATTCTGGATCCCAGGCAAGATTTCAGGACAATTCCCAAAATTCAAGCTTTCATCTTGTATCTTGTCCAAGTTATCCTGAAAACATTAACAGTCACCATGGTGACTGTTCAGAAGATGCCAAACATTTCTATTATTTTATAAAAGAGCACATGTGCCTTGGGTCCTGAATTTCTCATTTCTCATATGGTCCTGCTCTGTATGGCACATTCACCTTGTGCCACCAGGCAAGCGCAGGTTTAGAACAGTTTTGGCAGAGAAGTTGGGTAATGCAGATTTAAGTCCAAATGGCTTTACAAATACAAGCTGTAAATCACTGCACTCCTACACAGGTAATACCCAACAACATAAGGGTGTGTCTGATTACTGCACGCACCTTCAGATACTGCATGATGTGATTCAAATCAGCCTTTACTTTGCCCTCACAAGTGAAATCCTTAATTGATCCAAATTTTGAGATATCCATGAATACGATGATGTAAGCGAATTAAACAAAAAACTTAACTTAAAGGGACAGTGTGTAAGATTTTTACCCGTTAATTACTGAAATTTAAGATACCCATTCAAAAACACATTGTTTTCCAAGCCTTTTCACTTCCATCATGAAATCAAAGTATTCTTTTGGACTTAGATATAGTCACATAAAAGGGGGATCTTCCCCATGCAGAGGCAGCCATTTTGAATACGAGAGCCGCAGAAGGACATTTGGGCTCCGCCTTCGCCTTCGGCAAGGCTCGTGGTTTTGGGTAAACAACACAAGCATGCTGCCAGATCAGACGTCGTAATGGATCTAACACGTGTTTTGGACTAAATTGTTTTACTGGATTTTATTTGCTGGATCCTTACGGACAAATTGAGAGCAAGTTTATGGTGAAATACAGAGTTTGACCTGTGCAAAGCATTCTAAGGTAAGCTAACCTCGTTTTGTGCTTTTCCGTATAAAAGCCCCATGTGCTCAGGGAGTGATTGTTGGGCAGGGAAATGAATTGCATAGTCAAAAAGAGGAGACTGTAAGGTTTCATTTGATGTGTAGAGTGTCATGGTACATGATCGGGAATGTGTGTTTTCATGAGAAAAGAAAAGAAAAAAAAAAAACGGGACTGCGCGGCTCGCGACCCTCGAGGTCTGCCGTAGCTAAAACAGAAAGTGCAATAGCACCATCCACCTATGCGCCACGAATCCTACACACTGGGGCTTTAACAAATTAAACAGGACTTGTGTAGGTGGCTTTACAAATACTAGCTGTAAACCATTATGTTCTGAAGCACTTAAGTGAACCATAAATCATTGTTGTATAAATAACTGCTTAATGTACAATAAGGTAGTACACTCCAGAACGCTTGACAGAAAATCTAATGAGTCATGCTAGTCCTGATTAACCACCGCGCTAAGAGAGACAGTTTAACGTGCCAGATAAACTTGTCAAACTGGAGTAAGTGTGGTTTACAGTTCAGCTGCAAACACATAATGATGATCTGAGTATATCATGTTTGCCTTTGTAATTATGTCACATTCAAAGGCTTTCCGACGCACTAAAACTGTTGCAGTGTCAGAGAACAGCACACTCCTCTGTCACAGCCAACTATTAATTGTGAAGATATAATTACGCTGCCCCCGCAGGCCTGTCTCGCTCAACCACCCCTGCTCCACACTGTAATTAGCCAATGTAATCACACAGGTATGGAGCTCCAGGACTCATTTTTCACCCTGACTGACAGCTTCGGTGTTAGGGGACTGTTTACTGCCTGGCATATGCTCACAAATTCTTTTCAGTGGCACCAGCGCACCTCATGTGAACTAACCACAAAGCTGTTAGGGCACCAGTGTGGGTATGGGGGTATGTGTCAGCCTCCATGCCCTCTGTGCCACCTTTGGGTCCTACTGCCAGTGCTAACAAGTGACTTCACCCAGTTGGGCCACGCACCCACAGCACAGCATAGAGGGAGAGCCTGGTCACGGGCTTCAAAGAGAATTAAGAAGAGCAGTAATTTGTGAGGAGTCATAGTTTGGAGTATGTGAGCCTATATTTTATGGTTATGAGCATATATAAAATGTAATATGTTCACTTTAATGAGATTTGAAATGGACAGCGTGAGAAGAAAGAACTGGACAAAGGTTGAATTACTTATTAAGTTGTGTTCAATTTTATTTTATGTCTTTATAAAATGTGTTTTATAAAATTTCAGAGAAAGAGATGGGAGCACGGTCAGCCAGGAGGAGTCTGGAGTAGAGCTGCTGTTCCTCCCTGTTAAAAGTCATAGGCCTGTGTATGAAGTGAAGGTGAGATCAATGAGTCAAGTTCAGGGGTTGATTTGAACGCATTTCCCCATTGCTGAATCACAGTGAGAAGGGTCAGTTGCAATCCGACCTGCTTGCCCCTGAGTTCTAGAGACATACAGGTCTTGGTGAGATGGTTACCTTCCCAGAAGCTGCAGCCGGTGTCTGTTCCTTGCAGTGCCCCCAGCGTACTCGTCGTGATGGAGGAGGTGAGGATAGACTCAGAGTTGGTTGTATAACACCATTTGCTGGGCCTTCTTGATGATGGATCTGATGGCGGGCTCCACTTGAGGTCCTGTGTGATGGTGGTGCAGAGGAAAAGGAAAGAGTCCACGATGGTGATGGGGGTGTCAGTCAGGGTGAGAGTAGGCAGTCATGGAAAAGGGTGCATTGCAACCTTATTCTAAAAGGCTTGTGCCCTCATTTTAAGCGGATCAAAAAATGACACGTAAGAAGAAGAATATTGTCTTTGCAACTCTTTGAAAGTTTTGTCTGAATCCAGCACTGGTAAGGGGGCTATGACTTTACTGATGTCCACCATCATTTCCACTGTCTTCCAAGTTGCTGTCTCTGCACCAGGTTAATCTTTCTCAGCAGTCTCAGCACTCTTCGAGATGAGCACGGTCATATGAGCACAGCAAATTTGATGATTTTAATGAAGTCAGGGCTGGAGGTGCAGTAGCTGGTGTACAGGGAGAAGAGCAGGGGAGAAAGAACACAGCCCTGTGGACAGCCGGTGCCTAAGTAAATGGTCTAAGAAAGATTAGAGGAAAATTATTTATTATAGATTATAATAGTATAAGGGAGTACAAAGGGAGTGTTCCAGCAACTGTTTTGAACTCATGAACTCACCAGCCCAAAAGAGTTAACTAACTACAGATTAAAGGAGAATTAATGTTTTTTTACAATCTGAGCATTATTTCGGTAATAAAACAAGTTGTTTTACTCACCCATAGCAATTTGGTGTCATATGGAGCACTTCCGGAGATGTTTTAGATTAGCGATATCCGTAGCGCGAGTTCTCGGGGCATATATTATATGCCCCGAGAACTCGCGCTACGGATATCTAGCGTGTAATATATGCATGTAATATATGCCCCAAGCGGTCTCCAAATAACACAAACTTTAGCACTTTTCAAATCATAGAAGCTCAATGTCTTAGTCTACACTTTCGTATGAGTCAAAAGTGGCCTGTAAACCGAGATTTATCCATAATTTACAGGTTTCCGTTTCATGTTTGGGTCCTGGGAGCTGAGAGTGAAATAAGCTGTGACTCCGCACATGCGTACTGGCGTCCTCATCTACTCGAAACCATGGATAAATCTCGGATTACAGGCCACTTTTGACTCGAACGGAAGCGTAGACTAAAACATTGAGCTTCTATGATTTGAAAAATGCTAAAGTTTGTGTTATTTGGAGACCGCAAACATGTGCCCCGAGAACTCACATTACGGATATCGCTAATCTAAAACATCTCTGGAAGTGCTCCATATGACACCAAAGTGCTATGGGTGAGTAAAACAACTTGTTTTATTACCGAAATAAGGCTCAGATTGTAAAAAACGTTAATTCTCCTTTAACAATATACTATAAGTGCGCTGTATAATTTATTTCTGTATCAGGGGCTACAGATGGAAACTAACTATTTAGCTCTAATCTGCTGCAGAACATCTCTGTTTTTTTATGAGCTTAATAAAGATTAAACTAAACTTTAAACAGAAACCAAAAAAAGCATGGGATGAAGTCTAGAATTTTAGTCCCTGTTTCCTGTCTTGTCAATAAAGCCCAATGACAAAAATATATGTTAAAAATGTAAGAGTTAGAACTGAGTTTGAAGAGTCTGCTGACAGTTAACAACCCCAGTGGAAAACAGTTGTGTATATTTCCAAGCATCTTCCCTAAGATTATTATAGACTAACTGTAGTACTGGTTTCCTCTCCTCAGATAACTCCATTCATCATTTTTGGACCCTTGTTTTGCATTTAACCGTCCTCACAAACCATGTTCTACAAGCTGACTCTGCAACATCTCCACCCATTTCCAAAACAATCTGAAACCAACAATGAAAAACAGATGTCCCATATTGCATCATTAGGTTACACAACTTACTGTACTTCATTTTTAACTCACGTAAGATCTTCAGCCAAAAACATGCACTCTCATCTGTAGAATAAACATAATTCTGATTAATGGCAAGGAGATTATAATGATCGGAATATTCCTCGCAAGAACAGGGGGGACACTGTTGGGACATTGTGGTGAGTAAGCAGTATTGGATCATGCATTGACAGCAAAACAGGGCCCACTGAGCCAAAATGTCGGATGGGGTTAGGGGAACAATGACACATCATGGATCATTTTACCACTCTCACTAAAGCTCTATAGACAGGAGCAGAAGCAAGATTGAGTAACTATTTACCATAACACCACTCCCCTCCAATTTGAGTGTGTGTCCTGCCATCACACACCGGTCCCTAAACCTGCACTGCCTCAACACGAGTGTATTACTGTATCCCCTGCAGAGCACATTAATATGATAGATAGGCCAGGGCATCTTGTACACAGCATTTGTCATGGTTACATTCAGATGAAATCACTCAGCACCGTCCCCGAAGTGCTGTTCGGAGCCGTGGAGCAAGTCACACTAGCTACCTCAACTTTTCACAAGCTTAAAGGGGCCCATATTGTACTTTTGTGAGCTTTAAGCCATGTAATAATCTTCTTACCTCCTCAAAAATATACCCAGAGTTGTGTCTCCATTCATTCACAATCCTTTATTA